>OU862870.1:12400000-13000000 GCA_917880715.2 Matsumyia berberina
ATGAGTGCCTGTTAGAGAAGAGAAAACTAAGGAAGTAGAGAAGGGCAAGTTTTGTTTCCCACCGATCATCGTAAACCAAGATGAACCCTAGATTTCTTCCCATTTTTCAACCAGTACATGTGAACCTTTCTCTGCTTTCTAGTACTGGTCACTGGTAAAAAATGTATGTTAGTATCTAAGGCTTGCTATCCAAAAGAGGGTCTGCCTTTACAAAGAATCAAAGGCGGCTACAGAAGGCAAGGAAGACTTCCCAATAGAATGGTTCTACAATTTCTTGAATAAATCATAGGAGTAATGTCCTTATCATCACGTTAAGATTATGTCGGGCGATTTTAATGTCAAAAGAGGAGAGGAAGAGTCCCTTGGCAGAAAGCACAGTGTATATGCACCATGCCTGAAAACGGAATTATGCCAACAGAGTTTGCTGCGGTATGGAAAGTCACTATCCAAGCGTCAGGTTTCCTCATCTCAATTATCACAAGAGGACGTGGTGGTTTCCTGATCATGAAGCGGGAAATTAAATTGATCATGTTGCGATCATCGCAAGTCACGCCCCTAGTTCGAACTTTCTGAGCTGGCAACCTTGGTCCGGATCACTACGTTGTTGCAGCTATGGTACGAATGCTGATATCGCAAGTCTCACAACAAAAGAGAATTATTAGACTGCAGTCGCAGGAGACCGCCCGCCATCTTAAAAAATTATAAACAACAATAACAATTATCTTCAAAAATTATAAACAACGCCAGTATAAAGTATCGAGAGCCAGTGGCAACGCTACCAAAATACTATCAGAATGGCCGCAACTAATGTGCTGAGTTTCATCCAAACGCAACCAAGAAGACCCCGACTTAACGAAAATTCCGGCAAGCACATGTAAAGACGAGGGCTGCAAGTGAGCTCTATGAACTATGAAAATTGTAGGAACATCGGCCTCTACAAAAGAAGAAATAACAGCACGGGAAGCGAGTTCGAAGATATTAAGAAATTATATTCTAGGGTCGAGCAAATTTAAAAGAGAGCTTTAGGGTAACAAAGCCCGTAGAGAAAGCTCTAGAGACGCAGAAATAAACTTTAAACTAAAGTCACAGTCGGTACAGACATTTCAAAAATCTTCTCATCACCATCTTTACACGGTCAGGCAGATCACCATTTATCCGATGATGGCTTAAACTTTAGTTAACTTGATCATAATGAAGGGCGGTTAGTAATATCTAAACTGAAAAATACCAAGACTGCTGGACTTGTCGAGCTATCTAAAACAGCTTGAGATGACGAGCATACACCAATTTATTTCTAAAATGTTGCCTGATAAGTGTATAAATAAGGCATAGCATAATGAGTGTAATTCCAACATCGTTGCGTCAACTAGAGAGATATCAGCCTGGTCAACATCGCGTGCAACTTAACCTTTCGTCAACAACCTGATTGGCGTGTTTAAGTTCTGTTTCAAGCCAGGAAAGTTTATAATCGATTTAATATTCACACTTCGGCAGATTTTGGTGAAAGTCCAAGAATTCCAAGTCAATACTCACCAACTGCTCAGCGATGTTAAATCGATGTCATAGACGTGTGTGTGGATTTGGGAAATCATATGATCGGGTTCCTCGAGGTAGGTTAGCTTAGTGGGCCGATGAAGACGATAACATCCTCTTCATCTCACTATGTAGACCCGTTGTGATACCCATGTGTTCCTCGAGGTAAGCTCTGGAGTGTATTGCAGGAGTGTAGGATTGACGGTTCTCTTCTGAGGGCCATTCAATCTTTATACACAAACTGTAAGAGCTGTGTTCGGGTGAATGGCGTTAATCCGACTCCTTTTGGTGTGAGCGTTGGACTTTGCCAAGGATGCGTTTTGTCACCTCTCCTTTTCATGCATTGGATGTTACAGCGCAGCTGTGGTGAGTAACGGTTCGAGTTGGACAAGTCATCTGCTTTTTGCTGATAACTTGGTCATCGTTACGTCCTTCTAGACCGAACTTTAGCGCACACTAGATAGGTTCGTCGCCGTCTTTGTTGAAGCTGGGATGAAGGTAAGCGTGAACAAATCAGTGGTAATGGTAATTTCCCGAATGCCTGTTAAATGCACTCTGTATGTTAGTGGAGTCCCATTGAAACAGGTGGAGAAGTTAAAATATCTCGGGGTCCTATTCATGAGGAGCGTCACCTATGGTCATACGGTTTGGGCAATGATCGAAAGAATAAGATCGCGGATACAAGCTGTCGTAATGAGATTTCTTCGTTGTGTTGCTGGGGTAACGCGTCAAGATCAAGATAGGAATACCAGAAAACGCGAGGCACTGTCGAGCAGATACGTCGAGCAGCTTGGTCGAGCAGCGGAAAGGTCCATAATACGACGGTTAGGGCACGTTCAACGCATGCCCCCAACTCGGCGTCCAAGACGTGCCATAGAATCCGTGCCATCAGGTAAGCGTCCCCTGGGTAGGCTTAGGATGGGATGGTTAGACCAAGTCCGAAATCTCATCTCTACCCGTATGAGAATAGCCCCTGATGTTTTAGAGTCGATCGCGGAAGATAGAGAAATGTGGAAAGTCCACTTAACTACCCTAACCACGCGACTCTCATGCTGGATAAGCGGGTCATTGAAAATGAACTCTGTGTAGAAGGACGATTGAAAATGTTCGCTGTTCCATAAATTTCGGTAATGATCTCACAAAAATGTCAAGAAGGATTTAAACAAGGTGGATCCCTGTCATGTGACTTCTTTAATATCATACTTGATGCGCAAATTTCTCAACCCAAAGTTAAAAATACAAAATCTGTATTTGCCGAAGCTGGTTTTCTTGATGTTGGCAAGGACACGTGCAGAAGAAGTGTACAGTAGTGTCTCGTCCTGTAGGGACGCTGGTTTGGTTTTGAAAGTTTGTCTCTTTTGAGTCGTATTAATGCTTTTCATCTTTTCAGTTCCCTCGAATGTCGCAATGACTAGATTCGGGCTAACGAGAGAAGCTTGTTGGTTAAGGCTCAAGTCCACTCCAAACTGTACTGTATGTAACTACTTGTAAACGCTGATGATATAATTTTTTAAGCAGAACTCGGCATGCTGTTACTAATTTAATCGCTGGTATAGAGACAGAAGCGGTCAAAATAAGTTAAGGGAAGAACGAAGGCAAAACCAAGTATTTATTGTCGAAAAAAGGAACATCTAAAACAGATACATAGTCACAGTGCAAAGCTTAATTTCGAAGAAATAAGAGACTCTATCTCCCTTAGCTTTGCTATTACTTTGAAAAATGACATCTGGTCAGAAATGACTACTCTCACCACCTCACTTCGAATTTCGAATAGCCACAAAAAGGGGCCAATCACGTCCATAACTCTTATGATTTAACCATAAAATAAGAATTGAGTTCAAATATTCGTAAACTAAGCGCTATTTTCTGGGCACGAGCCTTAATATTGTTCCTTTAACACGATATCAATGGCAATTAACTTTTTTTTTTGATGATTATCGCTTATCGTTGTTGAAAAAATACGAATATAAATCGAATTACCTTGTTTTAGTTTAAAATTGATTGTCAGTTCAATAGCAGCAACATGTGGCATTCCATTGTAAGGCGTTATTCGCACTAAACTGCCAGAGTAGTAATTTCGAAAATTTTATTTGTTATTTGTAGACAATTGTGTTTGCTGTCATTTGTGTGATATATGTCACTGCTGTTTGCAGGATATGCACTACAAATGGCATTGCATGTGTCAGTGAAACAGATTTTCGTATCTGCCTAGGTAAGTTCAAATTTGAATGGAGCTATTTTGACACTGTTACGTGTGGACATTTTCTTTTAGATGGAGGATCCGAAATTGACAATTCAGCTACTTATAGATGTCCCGAAGGTAACATTTGCACGGGACTGGCAGTGATTTGTGTCCCTAAAACCTCAAACGCCGCTCCACTTTGCACAACTAAATGTGGAGTTTGTGAACCGGGAAGAGCATTCGCATGCACAAGTAGAACAACGTTCATTCTGTGTGCAAACGGTCAAGCAACTAATTTTGTTGGCACTTGTCCAACCTCATTAATTTGCGATACTGACGGAATGTCAATATGCGAATCGAGTTGTAATGTAGCTTCCCTAAAATGTGATCGAGCTGCAAGCCCTGTTTTACCGAGTGTAACATCCATTTTATCTTGATCAAATCATCACTGGAAGTGTTTCTTAAATTTATGTTTATTGGCGTCATTTAAAATTAAATGGAAAAAATGTGTGAAACTTTTGTAAATGTCTTTTATTTGCGTTATTCAAACACAATATGGCGGCTTTGCTAAGACACATTGCAGAGCTTCCCCACTAAAGTAAGTTCTCAGTGGACACTGCGCCAGACTTCCATAAATCACACCCTTCTGCATGTAACACCTGATGTAACTAAAAATAAGGAAAGACATGCAAAAATCGTTATCACAAATCAAGGGGAAAAATCACGACAGCTACTCACTCAAGACAGCTAATGTCACCCGGTATTTGAAAAACACCGATTTTCTGTTCAACGTCACAGACCTCCTGCGCAGTTAAAGGCGCATCTGTTGATGGATCAACTGGATCGTTGGCAGCTTCTGTTGGAGTTGTACTGTCTTCGATAGGATTTTGTATGTCACAAGTGACAGCTGTTGCTTGGGTTGGTAGAACACAAACATTATTCGAACTAGCATCACAAACATAACCATCCGGGCAATTTCCCAAATCGCTTTTAGGCTGTGCTGCTCCATAGCACATCCGGAAAGTAGTTCGACTTGTACAAGCAAACAAGTAATTTCTGTGAGCACTGCACAATCCACACAGAGCTGTGTCACCACAACTCGCTGGTCGAGCAGCGTTACTTTGTACACAAATCGCATTCAAATCGGTGCAGTCGAATCCATCATTGCAGCGATACAGGAAGTCATAGTTGGGAATTTGGTCTAAAGTAAGGAAAGACATTATTGTTGAAGATTTTTGAAGCCACAAAGTAGTGGACGCACTCACTTCCGTAACACATGTAAAATGACGTGGAATTGATGCAAGCAGCGCCATTTGTTTGACAAACGTCACAAACTGCGTTGACACATGGCAAGACTGCCATGGTGAGCAACGTAAGGATCTGGAAAATTTGTTGAAAATTAAAATTTTCATCTGAGAATGTGCGAATTTAAGGGCTTACACCGAAGATTAGCATATTTGATGAGAGTTCTGACTTTCTTGTTTAGCCTAAGATCACTTACTGAATTTTTTCCACAAAGATTAGGTGCCTCGATGTTTGCTTATCTTTCACTTATCTAACTTATATGACTGGCTTGTGTTGGGATGACATATTTCGTTTTATTTGTTTTCTTAGGAAGATAATCAAATTAGATTTCAAAGTATTAAGAGGCTTCCGCTTCCTACAACGAAGGTGACAATATTTTGCGAGATTCATTACACAACTGAGAATCTGAAGCAGTTCCGGTCTAGAATGTGTCAAGGCAATTTACTCCATCGTGAACCAATGTCCAAGTGTTCCTAAGAATACGAATCAGAATATTTTTCGCTTCAAGGCAAGGTGGACATATGTATTTCTGCACTTTCTGGAAGTATCCTCTTTAAGATTTCTGACAGTGCAAGACACCCCTGAGTCTTTAAAACCCCATTTCCCCGTTTTTTTCCAAGTAGAAAGGACCAAAGCCATCTACATTAATGAATTTAAAATGTTTGGTTGGTATGGTGGAACCCGAACCTTCACAGTTCGCACAGCAATCCAACGCACTCACCCCTGAGCCATGGCGACACGATTAGCCTTTACTACTTCTTGAGCAAACATCCATCTGTCTTCCAAGCAGAGATATACGGCTTCCTGCCTATGTATCTATATCTTGCTCAATCCTTAAACCACTTCTAAACTGAGACAATAGGTAGGTAAGCAGGTGGGTGGGGTGGCCAAGAAGGCCCTTCGTGATATCACATGGGTCAATACCCTGAGCCACGCCACTTTATTGGAACCATTTGGAGCTCTTTATGAAGCTGAGGATACTTTTGACGTCAGTATGTGATAGTTCGCCCAAGTTGTCGAAATGATAGGCTAGGATAGGATAGATGGAACTTTCGTTCTTTGGGATAGGGCAGGACAAGTGGCAGAAAAAATGGACGATCGTTTCATCCCCCTCTTCGTCTCATCAGCTCCTCCAAAAGTCATTTGAAAAGAGGCCCATTCTTCTGGGATGAAGCCCAATGGGACAATGGCCAGTGAGAACACCAATAACGATGGTAATGAGCGACTTATTGAGCAAGATCAAACTAAGACAATAAAACCTCCTCAAATTCGGTGGGAAGGCTGACCTTTCAGAATTTTGTTGGGGTCACATGACAGGAAGTATTTACTGAAAATGATTTGTAATCGGCTTGTTAGACAAAATTCGGAAGAGGATTTCTTAGGACCTGAATCTATGTTGAGTTTGGCACCATCCTCGGTTAGGGCTTCCATTGACAACTGGATTCTGGATAAACATACACAATCGAAGGTGGTATAAGAGAAATCAAGCCATCAATCTCCAACGTTTGTCGGAAATTCGCTAAGAAGTTTGCAAACAACTTGCAGGCATTTTTAGGAACCACAACGATTTCGTCACATATAAGATCCTATCCAACGTACTGTACGAACGCCTGAACCCCATCTGAAATTTGTTTGAGTCGCTCAATCGCTCGGTCGCTCAGTGAGTGGTCTAAGCCTAACGAAATCTGCAATTTGGGAACAGCTCTTTTGAGCTCCTTCAAACATACACCGGATTTCAGCAGGAGACGCACTATCATGTGATTTCTTCAATATCGCGCTAACACGGCAGTCACTGTCTTTAACAATCGTTGGTTTATCCAGACGACATCGATATCATTGGTCGCTCCCAAAGTGCCGTCATAGTGACTTTCACGGCAATTGAAAATCAGGCGAAACGAGATAGCCTTGAAGTAAATGAGGACAAAGCCAAGTACATGTTGTCAACAAACAGAGAAGCCTAGGACAAAACGTCACTGTTGACAACAATCGAAGTGGTTAAGAAGCATCAATCCCACGAATGACATCTTAGTGGAGATCCGGCGAAGACTGACCCGAGAAAACCGCTGCTATTTCAATTTGGCAGAACAAATGAGTTCAAAACTCATTACTCGACAGACGAAATGTTTGCTCTACAAAACTATGATCGTGCCAGTTCTGCTATGTTATATGGGGCCTAATGCTGGATAAGCAGGAAAGCAGTGCAGATATTGAACACTTTCCAGAGAAAAATCCTCCGCCTGATACTGGCTCGGCCACATCGAGCGAATGGATAATAATGCTCCAACCAAGAGAATCTTCGAATCTCAGCTCCCAAGTTTCAGCCGACATGAAAGACTGAAATCCCGTTTTAAAGATCAAGCTATCGTGGATGCCAGAGCGCTTGGTCTGGAAAACTGGAAACCGCGTGCCCGCGATCGAAGAGAATGGAAGGCTGCCATGTCTCACGAGTCGGGAATTTAAATATATCCATATCCATATTAATATTATAAATGCGAAAGTGTCTCTGTCTGCTACGTTTTCATGGCTAAACCGCTGAACCGAATTCTATGAAATTTGTTACAGAGATAGCTGAAATTTAGGAAAGGAACATAGGCTAAACATTTTCAAAATCTTCCCACTGGAAGCAATGGGCATGGCGCCCATTTTTCGAAAAACGCATTTTTTTGAATAATTTTACAAGGAACTCGAAAAAACTTACTTAAGCAAACGTGTAGGTATTCATTTACTCTACAAATAATAAATAACGCCTACTTTCTACCTTAAAATTAAATTTTTTTTTTTTGTTGATTTCCTTAGAATATCAGTTCTGGCGAACAGTAGTTGTTGAAACTCGGAAGCAAAACTCGAAGATGCTGTACATTAATTAACCTGTACAGTTATTGCATACTTTCTATCCACCAGGAAACCCACCTCACATCCTCAACCCTAAATTTTTTGCCCAATCTAAACCCTCCGAAACTGTGAAGGTGAAGACTTTGTACCAACACGCAATCGAAGCCAGGATTTTCACAAATGTCAATTGGGGAAAACTGTCTTCATTCACCGCATTCCTCTGAATCCATTAGACTACCACTTTGAGTGCAAACTTCTGCAATTTTCCGTTGAGTTTTGATACGCCATGAACATCAATAAAGTACAGGGACAAAGCTTGAAAGTGGACAATGTAGATCTGAAGAGTGACTGTTTCTTCCATAGCGCGCTCAGCGTCAATTCACCTGACAGCCTGGTCATCCCCGAGCCAGAAAGAAAAACCAGGAATGTTGTTTACAGGAACGGCTTAAAGAACCTCTAACTTATATCCTTCCCCGGGCTTGAAACCCGGGGAAGGATATAGGGTATAATGTGACGTCTTTCCATGCGGACGTAGTCGCGGGTATCAGCTAGTAAATATATACAACGATTTTGTCAAGCACATGCGTGTGTGGGCCTCACTTAGTTAGTTAGAATGGTCCTCCAAGAAGAGATACACTAACACAGAGAAGAAGGTTCATTGAGATATCACTGAGTTCTGGGCTTTGACCCCTGCTTAGTTCTGAAAGAATTTAGTGTAGGACTTAGGCGACACAACTATCAGCGACACCTGGGAAAGACATCAGCGACATTGTGGAATATCTCCTCTGTACTTGTTCTGCCTATCTTCAGATCTGCTGACGGATCTTTAGTACTTCAGTTGTGAGTACTTATGATATAACTTCTTAACTGAAGCGCCTGTTCGTCTTTCTATTAATATCGAGTTCGAATGTTCTCGTAGAGTACAAGTCAATTGAGCTTGTCCCTCCGTGTTTGTGGAACATGACTCGTGCTTGGCCTACATTAATGTCTCAGCAATTTATCACCGCAGTAATTAAAAAAAAAACAAATGCCCACATCCATAAAATAAATATTTTACTTTTATTCATCCACAAATGGTCTAAATCAAGTCAACCTAAGGAAAATTAAGAACGCTTGACCAATATAACATTTTCATGTGTTGCAGAATCTTCTAATCACAAACCTCTTCCTTTTGGGCACAACGGGTCGGTCTCTCTATGCCACATACTTGCGAAATAGGATTGAAGAACGTTGACGATGGACATATGTATTTACTTCCATACCAGACCGCATTCGACAGATAGCAATTGAAGTATCTAGAAACAAAAACAGAAGCACTATAAGCTTGAGTAACTTCTACAACAAGAACACTCTCACTGTTTGCAAGTCTTGTCGGAGATAACATCAAAGCGACCTCGAGTTTTTTTCATCTCGCAGAATTCCTGGGCACTAATTGCCGGATTCATAGTAGTTGTAGGAGGTGTAGTAGGTGTGGTAGGTGTGGTAGGGGTAGTTGGCGCAGGAGTTGTTACCAGGGTAGACCATGGACAGGTGGATCCAATCTGAAACAATAATTCGCCTAAGTTCTTTTAGGTCTGGGAGGGCCAAGTTTTATCCCTTACTCCAGTTATGTTTTTATCGATACAAATGTTTGGCGAATCGATATTGCACACCAAGCCATCGGGACACGTAAAAACATTGGTGACATCCAGTAGTTCGGTGCCATAACAAAGCCCAAAAGTGTTGTATGTAACGCAGCCAAACGCATTGTCAGCGCTACATTTACCACACATGGTACAAGAAGGTGTAATAGAGCCGTTCTGAGGAGCGCAAACTTGTGTATTTGGTGTACAGATGGTTCCGGTTGGGCATGTCATTGCTGGCGGTTGAGGAAGACCTTTTGGAAATTTTGACATGAAAACTGGTAAAGAGGTTTCTTGTATAGTAAGCTTACCATCCTGACACATTTTAAATTTATTTATGTCGACACAAGCAAAGTTGCTTTCCGCTGAACACGTATTACACATGCTGTATGCCCCTTGGATGGCAAATACAAACACTGAAATTGTCTGAAAAATAAAAATGAGTGATCAGCTAACACTTCTGAAAAGATATGATCCTCAGAAGAAGACCATACAATTTTCAACATAAAACTAATGAATTCTCCAGCTATTCAGATGAAAGGGCGATAACTGTATCGCTAAATCATTACTAACTTCATCATAGGATTTTGGCCCTCCAGGTTTGGGAAAAAAATCATTTCACGAAGCAACAAAAGGTCGCGGATAAGGACGATAAAACCACTGATGATCCACTTTGAATGTCCCGATCCCTAACAGGCCTTGTACAGCCGGGCAAATGGTAAGGGACGGGCAAGAGGAGGTTGAATATTTACGGAGATTGCTACAGAGATGCAAATTTATTGCACGCGATAGACTTAAACAACAAGTCTAATCTTTACACACAAGACTATGAGTGAACTTCTTGTGGCAATTCGCATCAAGACAACATAGGCTTGAGATTCCCACTGAGAAAGGATATGATGCAACTCAAGACAGCGTCTAAGAGATATTGCTCAAAACATATATGCACGTATGTATATGAACTTTGTCCTAAATATGACTTTGAAACTGTGTTGAGTGGTTTCAACGCCAAAGTGGAATTGGAGCACATGTTTGACAAGACAGTTGATAGACACAGTCTACCCGAGACAGCACATGGAAGTTAACTAAGTTTTATTGACTTTTCTGCAGAAACGGATGTTTCTTTCTACTAAGGTGTAATATTTGATGAATATAGCAAAGACACGAACCTACATATGCAGCTCGTACAGCCGTCTAAAGACAGTATTAGATGGTCAGCCAACTAAGTTTCACAAACAAAATATGCTGAAGGCTGTCTAAACAAGTGGCTGATGGCTGACGTTGGCTAACGAAAAGTCAAGATATTAGATGGTCAGCTAACTTGACTCGTCAGCAAAATCTGTCCCAAAATCGTCAGCCACCGACAGCAAAAGTTGTCAAAGTGGCTGAAGATAGCTGACGATGACTGACGCAATAATCAACCTATTACATGGTTAGCCAACTTTAACTTTTGTCGTAGCTGACATACTCAAATATTTGGTAAAGGTGCTATAGGTCATGAATTCATCGACTAACACGAGTTCGGGGGAGCACAAAAGATCTCTAAAGGTATTCACGCCCCAATAACTGCACGTAGGTTAGGTAAGATTACAGACGCTGTTGACATAGCCAACGCACTTAGACCAGTAGTAGGTCCATTTTGATGCTTCAGGGTCTAAAAGGAATTCTCCTTTCTAATCGTGGAACCAATGGGAGCTTTAAATAAAGTGAATTAGGTTTCCGACGTCTTGTTGTGCTAGGTCGCCAAGATTGGCACTGGGGGCAGGCGTTTCAAGAACTTGTCGATGCCTCCGTTCGTAGCAGTTCGAGACGTTTCAAACGAAGCCAAAGACGTTCAAAAAGAATTTGCTAGCTACTCTACTGACCACTCCTGTTCCACATTTCTACGGCGCGGCTAGTTCGAATTTGGTTTTTTGTTGTTGGGCGGAAGGATATCAGTACCATTTTGTTGTTGGTCAGCAAATATTTAATCTTGACTTGTTCAAAAATAGTACAAAAATTACTCACTACAGGCAAAAAAAAAAAAACAGGAATATATTTGAATTTGATAAATCAGACATGGCTGACAACGTCGTCGGTCATGTCGCGAATTCGTGTCATGGCTGATGCGAACAGTGGCTGAAGTCACACAAATGTCACAATCATGCTATTAGATGGTCAGTCAAAATGGGCTGATTCGCCAGCCAAATTTGCCATTAGCTGACGATGGCTGACACAAAAATCAGGCTATTAAACGATCACCCAAATTTAGGACGGGTTTCTACGTAATTTTGACGTCATGTTGGCTGACGTCAGCCGATTTGGCTGACCGTTTAATATCGTCTTAACACACAAATTAATACGCTACGGCGATCACATTTCGAAATTACTTCTTAACTCTGCACCTTCCCGTCGGTTGTAAGATTATAAATGTGCCCTTTTTTAATCGATACAAAAATAAAGACCGACTTGTTCCTGAATCTTGGGATAAAATCCAGCCAACGTTTCCATCTTCACTTCTTCCACAAATATTTAAATAATTTTCTCTAATATTCTACTTTTTACTCACAATCAATAACTTCATCTTGACTGTTAAAGGAATCGACCGAGACTCAAGCGGAATATTGTATCTAGATTCGGACTAAATTGTGCATCTATCACTGTTCAACTTAAATACTAATTTTCTTATCATTTTATTCTTAACGTCAATTTTATTGTGTAAGAAACAACTATTATTGAAATGATTGTAAACATTGTAAAAGTTTATAGTTAAATCTACAATTGTGAAACAAACATGGTGTTTACCTACTTAGTTCTAGAGGTTGATCTCTAGAGGGAAATACATTGTTTAGAAATACGTAATTTTATTTAGTACTGCAACTATCTCCTGACTTTATTTGCTTTCAAGTCCGACACAGTAGACAGTTTAAAGGAAAATCAAGGCAAAGGGCTTCAAAATGGCATTATGACGTATGTCAGTTTCAAAGAGGGTATTTTCATTCATCACTAAGGAACCTGAACTTTAACCAACAAACGTTTCCAGCCCGGTCGATCTTTAGCCAGCTGCCTCCAGTCTTGCATGCCAAGTTGTTTGAGGTCCCCTTCCAATTGCGTGCGCCACCTGAGTCACGGGCTTCCTCTACTGCGCCGTCTCTCGAGTGTGAATTCAAAGATTTTTCGGGCCGGAGCATTGGTGTCCACCCACTCTACTTGACCAACCACCTCAGTCGTTGGCCCTTCACTCTTATGGCTCGATGTCGCTGTACAGCCCGTACAGTTCGTCGTTGTATCTCCTAATTCATTAACCGTCTGTGCAGACGGGACCGAAAATCACCCGAAGAATTTTCCTCTCGAAACAGCCAAAAGCGACCGCATCCGCATTTGACAAAGTCCATGCCTCTGCGCCGTAGAGCAGGACTGGGGTGATTAAGATCTTATACAGGGTCACTTTAGTCGTTCGAGAGAGGGCTTTGCTACTCAATTGCCTTCTTAGCTCAATGAAACAACGATTGACTAGGGTTATTCTTCATTTGATCTCAGTGCTGGTGTCGTTGTCTGAATTGATAGCGTAGCCTAGGTAGACAAAGTCCTTAACTACTTCAAAGTTATATTTGTCTACAGTGACGTTCTATCCGAGATGTAGGTGTTGGGTGTCCTTTCTTGCTGGCAGCATATATTTCGTCTTGCCCTCATTGACCGCTAAACCCATCTTCGCCGCCTCCGTCTCAATACTCACAAACGCACCTGTGACATCACACTGCGTTCTTCCGATTATGTCAATATCGTCGGACGGACGTTGAAAGATTGTGCCTCTGGTGTTGGAGCATGAGTTTTGCACAACTCTTTCAAGAACGATGTTGAAGAAGTCGCATGACAGCGCGTCGCCTTGTCTAAATCCTTTTTTGTTGAGGCATTGACCGACCTTGATGGAGCAGCGTCCATTCTCCATCGTCATCCTGCACAGACGGACGAGTTTGGCAGGGATGCCAAAACTCGACATGGCTCTGTATAGTTCGTCTCTATAGATGCTGTCATACGCGGCCCTCAAATCGATGAAAAGGTGGTGGGTATCGATTTGAAGTTCCTGGGTTTTCTCCAAGATCTACCGCAGTGTGAATATTTGGTCGATGGTGGACTTTCCTGCCCTGAAACCACACTGATATGGACCGATCAGGTTGTTGACGAACGGCTTCAGGCGTTCACACCACACGGCAGATAAGATCTTGTAGTTGGCGCAGTTCAGAGGGTCCCCTTCCTTGAGGATCGGGCAAACGATGCTGAGGTTCCATTCATCGGGCATACTTTCCTCTGACCATATTTTACATATGAGTTGGTGCATGCTCCTTACCAAATCATCGCCTGCCGCTTTGAACAGCTCGGCAACCAGGCTGTCAGCTCCAGCAGCTTTGTTGGACTTAAGCTTAGATATGGCTATTTCCACTCCGTCCAGGTCGGGTGGACGGAATTGTTTTACTTTACCTTCCAGGTGAATGGTTCATTATGCCTGATAGGGGAATTTGATTCGCCGTCGCCGTTAAACAGTCGGCAGCAATAGTCCTTCCAGCTCTTTAACGATTCTGGAAAATATTTTACTGTCGCATCCGCAACTTGTTCAGCCAAGTCACAATTTACTTGGTAGCTCCATGAGACCACAGCTGACTTATCTCTCCATCTCTCCTATCGAGACAAAATATTTTTAATATGCTCTCCTTCCCCTAATCCGTCGACTTGATATAAGGACCATCAAACAAAACACACATTTCCCAACCAAATCAAGTGCGCATGGCTTGTGGTATTAAAACTGCGTCATCAACGCCACTCCTACCTACCTATCTACCTATCCTCTATGATTGTAGATTCGCAGGAAGTAGAACATACATATGTAATCGCAGCATTCAAACCTATTTTGATTTTTACTACTCAAGGCCGCACAGCACAAACTCAGTCCGCTAAGTATACATATGTATATTTATTTTATTCAAAAATTCTTGTACAAACGGACATTCCTAAGCGCAACGTGCTGGTGTTCCTACACCACACAGTCTTGAAGTAGCATTGAAAAATGTTCTTCCAGGACACTCGTAAAGACTTCCCACCCAAGTGTCATTGGCCCTGGTACAGTAAACATATCTGGAAGAAACACTGTCGATCACATTTTTCAAACGAAAAGAAAAACTGAAGGTCTTACCCCTTGCATGTCGGATCAGTTGTGTCTTCGTAGCGTCCTGTGGATGCCTTGTTTCTGCAGAACGCATTCACGTCAGTTAATGGATCGCCCGGGTTTTGAGTTGTCGTATTACTCCCCACTGATGGGCATGTACCGCCAATCTAAGATGAAAAACTCGTCACACACGGGTCTACCTGACAGAAAAGTTTCACTTTCTTACTCCTGTCAGCGCAGGATCCACACAAAGTTCTGCTACATCGATATTACATATCAATGTTCCGGCACAAGTAAAGTTTACCGTATTCAAAACAACACTTCCGAGACAGAAGGCGTATGATTTATAGCCAATGCATGCAAACGAATTGAGAGTGCTACAAATCCCACACCTACCACAGGATGGCGGAGCGGTTTCCGCAGGACTACAAAACTCTGCCATTCCCGTGCACAGAGATCCACTAGGACATTGGATAACCTGTCCTGCGGGAAGGCCTTGAAAACGAATATTCGTAGATTAACAGTATCAGTACTGCTACTTCGCACTTACCGTTTACACAAAACTGGAATTGATTATTTGAAACGCACGCCAAGTTGGTCACGGCCGAGCAGGTGTTGCACAAGGCATACACCGCATAGATGGCAGCAGTAAACACCAGAACGCTCTGCAAGATAACAACGAAGTTTTGTGACAAGGGAGCCCCTGTTTTTTTCTTCTTTTCATTTTGAATTTAAAACTTACCGTGATAAGCTTCATAGTCTGTTGCCTGATGACAGTGCAGCTCTAAGTGAATCAAACAAATCGTTCTCTAGTACAAGATTCCTTATCAATGCAATTATTGTATGTGTTACATATTTGCATGGACGTCGTGGTAATTATGACATAACGCCAGGCTGTCATAAAAACGTACGTGTGCAGCTTAGGTAAATAAAACTGACATCTGTTTTCTAAATTAATTTACTGGAGTTGAATAACTTCGTCATCTTTGCTCTCTTTCAGATATAGCCTTCAGATGAATTTAGGGTCTATATCAAATCAGGGACAGAGCGTGTTCCTAAATGATGCTTAGTACTGCATCAGGGGAGGCTTTAAAAAGAAAGATGTGATAAAAGAAGGCCTCACACTTGATTTGTAACAGAAGAGGCAAAACCTGAAACTAAAAATGGAGCTGACTAGGAATAGACTGCCATATATAAGTTAGGTTAAATTAAGTGTGTGGCGGCAGAGATACAATCCGCCTCACTTTGATATTCAAGGTCAGTATGAATTCTAGGATAGTTTTTGGTGGCATGGTTGACAATTCGCTGGGATAATCGAAAAAGTATGAGTCGAGGGCCGTTCTAATGAACCTTGGGCAGTTGCCAGCAAAGTAGGTCGTATCTGCTTCCGCGTTTTTGTCGGCACAGTATCCTTCTTAGGTTTTCCGTCAGTACTTCCTTCGTTTTCTTTTTGCTGTGTTGCGTCCACTTTTTTTGATAAGCGGCATGATGTATGTAGGTAGCTCATCGGCAAGCTTCCAAAATCAATGTTGGAGTTAAGTGTGAATTAGGTTACGAACAGAAGTGTCGGCCATATTTTGGTTCAATTTGGAACCTATTTTTGCCTTGTAGAACCTAGAAATCTAATAAACTCTCTTTTCCCAAAGGTAAATCTGCCGAAGCCAGGTTATTTAAACTATTGAGAACGCGTTTGACTTTAAGAAGTCCATCGTACGAGTTTTTCTATAAATGGAGGGACTTAATTCACGCCCTCTCTATGCCAGAAATGTGCGAAAGAAATGCTTACATAAGCATAACGAATGGCTTGCCTGGATGTCACTGACGCTCAAGCTTCGACATGAAAGTCATACTCAACATCCTTTCAGTACACTTTCTAGGAAGGAGCCTGACAGGACAATCAGCCGTAAGACTGGCTATAAAGACACAACTTGCAATGTAGGGTCTCAAAAAATAATTGAAACGTTCAGAACACCCAGACTATTCATCAACCATCACATTCAAACCAAATTTGTCAACAGCTTGTGTAAATAATTTCCCTCGAGGGTTTCTTGGGTTCGAATTTAAGAAACAAAAACCAATGACGAGATAACTGTATTTGCGGACGGCTCTAACATCGCAGATAAGTCTAAAGCGGGCGTAGAACTTGCGATCCACCTAGATTCCATCGTCACAGTCTTCTAAGCAAAAGCCAGGGCAGCAGCTAAAATTCTTTTGGGACATCGAACCCAAAACAGTATAAAGTAAATTTCCTCGTATAGTCAAGCAACTCTTAAAGCCAGCAATAATAAAGCTAGAACAAGGTGCCTTCTGGCACTGGACAGATCCTTTATCTGCATGCTCACTGGAGTTATCACAGGAGACTGCGCTATCGGAGTCATGCTCCGCAAGTGGAGGATCGAAATAAGGAGAAGGTAGAATCGATCCAACATCTATTGTGCCTCTGCAAGAACGACGTCTATGCTCATTAGGATCAAGGTTCTTTGCAAGCATAGCAGAGGTAACAGTTTTACAGTTAATGGACCTACTCAGATTCTTAAAGAGCACTAACTGGTTCACAAAACAGCCAACAATAGTCCCGGAAACCATATTGCTATTCCCACAACATTAATAGGGTACTCACATTGAACCTGGAGGTCTCCGAGTGAAGGTGATGAGGCCTATCCATCACACACCTAACCTAACTTAACCTAACCTAACCTAAAGCCATCACAAACCCAACAACCAAATCTCATCTGGTGAGGGAGTGTAAAAATAAACTCAATTTGCTTGTCAGCCAAAGCCCCATACGCCTTGGGTTCTGGGTCATTAAGGTGTCACCGGCATTAAGATAGTTGACAAACTGGGAAGAGAAGGAGGACACGCGATGGAGTGAACCACTGAAAATACAATAATCAAAATAGGAACCAACGAAAAGATGGAAAGGAATCTCGTGGCAAGGTTAATCGTAAAGAAGCCAAACAACCTTCTCGCCAAAAATGTTCTGAACAGGCTTAAACAGGGAGCAGTTTAGGCTGATGGTGGGACAGATCACATGAACACTAGCGCCAACTCCAGAATCATTCCCACTTTCCTTTGATCCATCCCAACATATATCCCAAAACGTTTCTATTCATTCTGTTCTGAGAGAACATAACAGGCCCGACTGATGCCTAAGTGAAGGCCATTCCGCTTACCCTCACATACCACACCATACCATGCACATACGTTACGTATATACCCCAAAACGCTGGACATGCGCTGATGGAATGCCTAAACTACTTGACTACTGGAGGCCAATTGAGCCCAAGAGACCTGATCACATTTATTCTGGCGACGAGCGAAGACTGGGAGACTGCAATTGAAGTTATCACAATCATAATGCAGCAAAAGCTAATGAAGGAGAAAGCAGCGAGAAACTGCAAGCTCTGGCAGTCGGGAAAGAGACGACGAAGTGTCAAACCTGCCCCTGCCAAGGAATGCCTTGTCTGGCGGTGCCGCAGGGGACAAACAGGAGAGAGAGAGAGGAGGACGTGTTTTTTAGCACGTAGACATGCAGGAGCATGAAGTCGCGCATAACTCATGGCACGGGCCGGCGAGTATCCATAAAGGATTTTTACACCTACCAGCGCATCAAAATAAAAAAAATTAATCATTTACATATGCATTCAACTTCATTTCACATAAAAATGTCAAACTTGATTAAACTGCCATCTGCTCACAACGTGATGGCTTATCTACGCCACACATTTGGCTGTCCGGATTGAAATAGGTCCCCCTTGGACACTCGTAAAGGTTTCCCGACCAATTCTCCTCCGACGCAACGCAGCTGATGTACCTACAAAAACGAAATATACACATGTACCAGCATCCAATCCAATGAATAAAACGAAAATCTTACTTTTGACAGGCACCGTCTGTAGTGACCTCATAACGTCCTGGGATTCCTTTATATCTACAGAACTCATTCGATTGCGTTTCAGGATTAGGAGTTTTTATCGTGGTTATCTCTGGAATTGGTGTTGTATCAATCGGTTCTACCCACGGGCAGGTAGCACCAAGCTAAAAGAAAATAAAGTTTTCGTATTAATCTTGGAGCAATCTTTTTAAATTTCTACTTCATTACCCCAGTGGTGCCTCCGTCGACACAGATAGTTGACGAGTCAATATTGCACACTAGTTCGCCAGGACATTCGAATACCGCTGTCGATTCTAAATTGCCGCTGCCATAGCATAGCGTAAAGGCATTATAACCGGTACAGGCAAAGACCTTACCGTCATTGCATTTATTGCATCTTGCACACGAGGATGGAGTAGAGCCCGCTGGAACGCATACCTGTGCATTTGGTGTGCACACAGTGCCCTCAGGGCATTGTATTACAGGATCTGTGGGAAGGCCTTTTGGAAAATATTTGGGAATAATTTTCATTTTTGAGAGTTGAGTTTAAATTTGAAGATACAACTTCCTTACCGTCCACGCAGACCTTAAATTTATTTTCAGCTACACATGCCAGACCACTTGTCGCCGAGCAAGTATTGCACAGCCCATTTGCTGAATAGATGGCAGCAGCGAGCCACAAAAATGTCTGAAATGATAGAGAGGACGTTGCAGAATAAGTAAACGGACGGTTGTTAGATGTATGAAAAAAAGTGTTCACGGGTTTCACTTGAATTCAAAAATATCTTCGTTAAGTTCACAAGTTAAGACGAAAAAGGCGAGTTTAATGTGATTCACTTACTGCAAAAAACTTCATCTTAGTCTTTACCGATCGATCACTGGCGTTAGGGAAGCTTTAATACCTTACATGTACAAGACTTCAAATAAAGCTGCCAGTAAGAAGGTCCGTCTTATTTATACTATTTCTTATCTGGGCGTTCGCCAGTACGTGCTTGCACCAGGCAATAATTGAATTGGGAGCAACATATGCACATATGTTACATACGAAATGAAAGTTAACGACCCCTTTAGTTCCGTATTCGCAGTTAATGTGTCTGGAAAGCAATAAGGTTCGTTTACAGATGCGTTTCACTTAACTTTTATGACCAAAAACCAATGAGTTCCACAAACAGTTTTATGTCTCTTTCGCAGATAGTTTTCCATTTCATAGAAGGACAGTTAATGCTCTTTGGGTAATTAGGCTGAAGGGGTGACGATGAAGCCTTCACTCGCATCTCGTTTCCCCGCCATGAAATGGCCAGTGGAGAAGAAGTAGAACAAAGAAAAAGGGAGCATTCTTGAACCTTCCCAAGTTTGAGCTGAATTTTAGAATAGTTTTTGGTGGCTTCTTAGACAAGTTGTCATCACTGGAGTAGTACCTACATTCGCCGAGTACCGTCTTTGATGGTTGGCTGTTGTAGATATAGAGTAAACACTGATGTTACCTTGGTAAAACTTTGGCAAAACCTGTCCGTTACTACGTATCAATGGTGTTTATTTTACCTCTACGCGGTAACCGTCGGGTACTCCTTGTTGACCACCCGGAGTCGTCCCAAAAAATGGAAATAGCATCTTCTCTGGGCTTGTTTGACATGTATATTTGGAATCTAGGCTTAGAGGGATTTCTAATAATTAGTTGAGGTCTTCGAATTGAGATGATGGCAAATAACCGCTTACGGGACCAACGACAGCACACACATCCCCGAAGTTGATTACTAACATAGTCGACGTAGTTAGACCAGTGGACCTAAGTACTACTGTGATACCTACCTCAACATCTAGGAGGAATTCCCCTTTCTAATCCCAGAACCAGTTGGAATTTTTGATAAAGTGAACTAGGTTTCCGACATCTTATTGTACTATGTCACCAAGACTGTCAAAAAAGAATGCACCTCGATGGTAACGTCTTTTGCGAGAGAGCGCTAGAGCTGTGTCAATCGTTCAAATCTGAAGATCGAATCGTTCAAGTATTGGTTTCAAAAATGATTCCGTCCTTTCAATCAATCATTCAATCGTTCAATGACAGATGTATTAATGATCCATTTTATTTCAATACAATCAAAAATCTCAATCAGAAAGCTGATTGTGTAGAGTGAATACAGCGCTTATTCAATCTGAATGATTTCACTCAAATATTTCATACCTTCTTGCTGTTCCTCTTTTCCATTCAATTTTTGTTTCGTTCTTTCTTAACTGGTTAACCGAAAGAACCGAACCGGTCACACAAAAGTATTAACTGCGTGATTGATTGATTTGTAGTTGTGTGATTGCAATCACCAATTCTTTACTGTGAACGGGACAAAAAGATCGAATCAATCGTGATTGACAGAGCACTAGTACAGATAAAATGGAGGACTGTCTTCTCCTCCTCGTCGTCCCTGCAGCTTCTGCAGAAATCATTTGCAGGAAGGCTTAGGCGAATGGTGAGACATGTAGTAGCTCAGAGATGCCGTCTACTTAGCGATATTAATCGCTTTGAGTATTTCTGGTGTATTGAAGGCCGAATTTGTCTGCTGGTTTGCCAGATGGTGCCATTTGACACACCTTAAATTTACTTTGCTGAATGCATCCAGTCATAGTTTCAATTTGCATATGGTACTGCGAGGTACTCTTCCTTAGGATCCGTCTTATAGTTCCCTGGAATATTCCTGTGTACTGGTACCCAGGAGAGAAGAACGTTGAATTACTCTTTACGAGAGACGGGCAGCAATCTAGAACTATTTTGGATGTTACAGAGACTCATTGTAGAGACTTTATGAAGGCTTGGCTGTATGTGGAAATGCTAACGACCCGAGTAGATACTACATTCCACCTCAGCCAAGATAAGCCTTCTTTTATAACCATAATCTCCCCGTGGAAAACAATACAATGCTGCACTAACAGCCATTTGTTTGTCTAAGCGGATCAGATGCAAGAGAATGTCTAAAGCGTCAGTGAGAGTTGTTCTAGTCCACTAGTAATACAAAGACATGTGGATCTCTCCACCTTTCCTTAACATTGTATTACAGTGCATTGCTGTATCCAAAATAGTCTACCAGACGATGACGGCATACATATGTAAGTATAGGCCTGATGACGGAGGTATAGATCCATTGAGTTATGCGCGGTTTGCAGGCCTCATTTTTTACTTACGACTTTTTTTAGCTTTTTCCTTATGCGTCTATGAATATTCGGCTTCATGCTTTCTCTCCTGGATAGGATTAGTCAATGGAAGAAATGAACATCGGTTTCTCAGAAGGTAAAAAAAGGCGTTAGAGAGATGCTGTTGAAATTAACAAAGAACAACGCCCTGGGGGACAACGCAGTAGAGGATGACCTCGCCAAAGGGGAACCTACTATTAGCTACGAACCGAGCTAAATGGCAGGTAAATCGAAAATTATACAAGCGAAGTAGATAATTACAGGCAGTATTGCAAATTTAAAATGTTTCGGGCCAATGATAGATTTAAACAGGGTAAAAATAAATAAAATCTCCCGCCTCTATAGAACTCCTCAACACATTCCGTTTCCGGTATGTTCCCATTTTCACGTTGCTCAACGAACACACTCCTCCCTCCATATCTCAGACACACACCACAAATATCACACCAACAAACCACATTTAATTCAACTTTCCCTCTCGCACGTACACCAAAATACCACTCGCAACCATCTTCGCATCAATCGTTAAGCGTTTCATCCAATATCAAAATGGTCGCCTGTTTTGTTAATAGTTCTGTGTGAAAGAAAACTTTTTTCCTTTTCAAAATAATTCCATTTTCCCACTGAAACAATACAAAAACAATGAAAATTTCCATCAACAGTGCCACCAAGTGAATGTGCAAATCGAATTCAAGTGTCAAAAACTCAGTGTACCATCTGGAAATTGCAGTAACAAAAAACACCAACCTACCATCCAACCAACAAAAGAAAAGAAAAAAAAAAACGAAATAAAAATGAAATGAGTAAAAAATTTTTTGTTTGTCAAGTGCTACTCTAGTGAGGGAGTCTGCTGGCTGCTGTGGGTATAATTATTACGCTACGCTGCTGCGACTATACCTCAGAAAATTAACGAAATTCAATTGAAAATTTTGTGAAAAATCGAAAAAAAAAAATTAAAACAAAACAGCGAGTGGATAACGAACCGCAACTACGCTTCAGCTGAAGGAAGAGGAGTCTCGGCCGCCCCCTTTTTTTGTGCGCCTATCAAACAAATCAATCATCGCCTTTTCATCATCACCATCATCATCTTCGTTGTCGTCGCCGTTGTCGTTTCGTCTTGCTCTCTCTCTTGCGCGCTCTCTACACTTTGCACTCGTTCGTCGCCCTCTCTTCAGGTTTATTATTCGCAAGGAAGCGCATTTCAAACTTCCTTTTTTGTTCCGTCTCTCCTCCCCCTATTGTTGTTTCAAGCATCCAGCGGATAACTTAACAAACATTAATGGTAATATATATATTTTATTTTAATTTTCTAAATTTTAACTTTTCCCTACTGCATATGTCTGTACATTTTTTATTGGGGAATTATGTAATTGTTTTGTTTAATGTTTTCAGAGGGGCCTGCGGTCTGAATAAATAAATTAATTGACATGCAAGTCCTTCTAGTCGAGAGCTGCTAACAGCACCGATTCGTTTTATTTTCGCCACCATCTTCCTCGACCAAAGAGATGAATGGCAAAAATAAACGCGAAACAAATGGACGAATTAATTTATTTAAACAGGCGTGTGGGTGAGGGCCGGAAAATCGGACAGGGGAGCCAAGTAAAACATCATAATTAGTGCGCGCGGGGTGATAATTTATCTGCAAAGTCAAACAACTAATAATAGTTTAAGTAATAGCAACAATAAACAAATTCTGCTGTCGGTAGTCCAAAAGGAAAAATCAAAATTATTACACTTATCTTTCAAGTGTGTGCGGAAAGAAAAAAAACCACAGAGCCGAAGAAGCCAGCGCAAGCGGGCATACGGACGTGTAGGCATCGCGCTAACACATGCTGCAGGTATACAGGCAGTCAATTAATTAATAGACGGCGAAATAGACAAGTGTGAAGCATTAAATTAATTCTATTTAATTAGCAGATAGGAAGGGATAATTTATTTGGTTGTTCCAAATGAATTGGATTTATCATAGATTGGCGGGGTTAGAAGTTATCTAGTGAAAGATACAACTAATGATACACATCACTAAATGTCGTGTGGTTGGAAAACCCTGGCTTGGGAATTGGTTCTGTCGAACATTTGTCATATACATAGATATGATTGTAGCCAATGCAACAGTGGTCTATGCGGGCTTACCTATGACTTTTTCCAACAATTTGATGGCTTGGGTTCTTAGCAAACATTTTTTTTTTCTCGTGTTACCTGTTGACTACATATCGTAAAAAATTTGTCAATCAAATATAATTACAATTACGTCGAAATGTCTTTTTATGTTCTTGGCATTAAGAGGCATTTACGACGATAGAGGTGGGTGCAAGCCTGGTAACAGAAATGGTTGGGTTCGAAAGCCCTGATAAAAAATTGTCTTTTTTTTTTTTTTATTACAGTTCGGGTTCATTTCCTTAACCCACAAGTCCGGTTCTTAGCTAACTGCCTCCATTTGTAAAAGAGTTGATTGAGGTCCCCTTCTCCGGATTCGATTCGTTCACTCTAGGGGTCGAAGCGCTTGTGGCCAGTTGTCTTACATGTCTTACCCATCTGAACTTCCAGTGCTTTATTTATAATTCGTGGTTGCAGGTCCTATAATTCGTAGTTGCAAGTCCTAATACAAACGGAACTGAGTCTCACAAGAAGAAATTTTCGCTCGAAACAATCGAGGATATCCTTATCCGTCGATAGATTCCACGCTTCGTCTTTGAAGTTTTGCACAAACCCTTCGAGTATGATGTTAAAGAAGTCATATGAGGACGAGTAGTCGCCGTGGCTCAGTAGTTAGTGCTTTGGACTGCTGAGCAAGCTGCGTGGATTCAAACCCCAACGGTGTCCACCGAACATTTTTCACGTCACCACCACAATTTGTCATGAAAAAGCTTCTCAATTCGCCATTCGGAGTCGGCAATACATTTTAGGTCCCTTCCATTTGTGCGAACCAGACAACACGCACAACATGAATGGTTGCGAGAAGCTAGACCCTGTCTCACCTCGAGCTGTCGCGCCAGCTATTAACATATTTATTTATGACAGCGTGCCACCTTGTCGAAATCCTTTTTTGGCATAAAGTTTCAGTTGAATCAACATGCATTCGTTATTGTCATCCTGAAAAGACAGACTTGTTTGGCAGGAATGCTAAAACTAGATATGGCTGAGTATAGTTCGTCTCTAAACTTGCTGTCACGTAAGGGCTTTAAATCGACAAACAGATGGTCAGCATCGATCTGGACATCATGGGTTCTCTCCAGGATGTGTTGAAGTGTGAAAATTTGATCAGTTGTGGGCTTCCCTGGTTTATAACGCCACTGATACGATATGTTCGAGGTGTTCACACAAGGTGCTAGATACGATCTTGTGCTCGATGCAGGAGACTAATGCTTCTGTAGTTCTACCACCTTGTTGGCGCAGTTGAGTAAAGTTACACTTTTGTGGATCTGGCTAACGATACTGAAAATCCATTTATCAGGCACATACTCATCTAAGTCATCTGCAGATAGTTCGTCCAAAAGGTATCAGAACCAACAGCCTTGTAGAGTGATCAGGTGGACAGAAGTTTTGGTTGATAGCATTTCAGTTGGTTCGGTTTGCCTGACGTTATCGCTTTCGTCTGCAGAAGCAGTTTTCTAAATTATCAGCCCCGAAGGCTTTCTTCATCTGTTAAGATTTCTGTACAGCCTGTTAATCGTACACGTTCTTTTTACCTCTTGATAAACCTTCCGAAAATTGTTCTTCGAGTGAAATCCCTCAACATCCTGGTTCGCGCCCTTCTTGTGCTCCATCTTGTAGAGCAAAGCTGTCCAACCCGCGGCCCAAAACAGGTATCAATGCGGCCCGAAAATATTTAAGGTTACTGAAGCATGTCCATTTTATTGACGAATGTTGTGTGCGCTTTTGTGCTACAGGTGCCAAGTAACGTTTTTTTTTACGCTCGTCACCTATGGTAATATACTTGTGGCCCAAAACACCATGTCTTCTTCCAATGTGGCCCAGAGAAACAAAAAGGTTGGACACCCTTGTTGTAGTGCCTTCCTGTCTTTTGTCCGGAGAGCTCGCAAACAGCCCTAGCCCTTGTTTGCGGTGCCACGCATATTCTGCCACGCTGGCATTCTTTGTCAAACCAGGGGTTTCGTGGTCGCTGTTGCGTGACGGCCAGCACATCAGATGACGTGCTGGTAGGGTTGTTACTTGTTTTGGGCACTTAGCATAGATTCTAGCAGTTTCTTCGACTGCAGGGTGCCGCGATATACGTTTGTGAGTCGGAGAAGCGTCGTTTGACAGCTTAAGCTCCGTGTTCCGAACTTTAGAAGCATATAGATATGTATAGGCTGCGGGCTGTCAGAACACTAATAAAGGAAAATTGGAAAAGCTTTTCGAATGTCATGTTGAAGCAATGCAGGCAACAGATGAATACACGAGCATACCGTCGCCGTATATCTTGTGAAACAACCAGTACGGCGGTACGGCTACGAATACTAGCCGTCGGCGACTGTTAGATTGAAGTTTTAAACTTCTTAACAATAAGTCCTAAAACCCTTGGAATGGTCATTAATTCCTTCTCACCTATGTGATCACTTGAACCTTTTTCATGATAAAAATCTTGCCTAATAGCTTGCTGTCACTTATATAACAAAATGTCATTCGACTTCTTCTTTGAATCACTGTACAGGAGTTATCGAATTGTTGACTGTAAAAATTAGATTACTAAACGCTTGCCTAATAATAAATGTTTCTTCTGAAATTGTTTTCCTTTTATTATTGTTTTATCGCTACACACATTTCGGGGGTGTTAAAAATTCTTATTTAATCCATTTTTCTTGAAATAAAAGAACCATTTAGATTAGCCATGCACAAATCACCCAGGAGTAGGAGGAAGTTCAGGCGAAGTGGTGATGATATTAGTGTATTATGTTATGGCAGCGGCTTGCGGGGTGAATAATAATTATGGTCCCATGGTGACAAGCCTCATTAGAAGGGACACGCTAAAATTATTAGGCTCGCTGCCTGAGAGCACTACATACTTGCATACACATTTAAAAAAATTATAGCAACGACAAAGGACCAGGGCCGTCCATCAATTTAATTGTAATTAAAGCACTTTGTGCTTTTATTATTATTTCTTTTATTAATTTATTGATTGCTAAAGTGTATTATTAGACAGACCGTCGGGCGGGTGTGGAGAAACAAAGCACAGAAAGATAGGCCCCTCTAATAGCAGGTCTCATAAAATTTATGATTGCTAATTTATTGGAGTGATATAAAGAGTAATCTACTTGATTTTGAGTAGTATATGACTCGTTTCTGTTTGTTTTTTTTTTTTTGTGTCAAAATAAGAACAGGAAATCTAACCGAAAGCGTTGTTGTTAGATTTGTTTTGGCTGACTGTTGCAATGTGTTTGACGGTCGAGGCACGTACATATGCTTAATGTTTATAACTTCGGCGAATTCGATTGATAAAATGCGGTGCGAGTAAGAGATGTGTCATTAAGTTGGTTGACTTAGTTAAACAAAAATAAATGAATAAAATTTTTGATTTTTTCTTTTGATTTTTCGGAATTGTTAGAAGAAAGACAGACTTGGTATAAATTTTAAGTGGCTAGATGTATGTAGTTTTGTCTTTTGAGTAGGTGATGACAGAAAAGGTCAAACACACGAAGTTTATATTTAGGTTGCGGTTAAATGTGAATCATATAACGGTGGAGTAATGCACAAAATGTGGGTTTACCAGGCAATAAAACTTTTGGTGATTAAGAGAGTCCAAGTACATATCGGTGGATTGTGTTAGTTTTGAATTTTCTTGAAGTTTGGTACAATTCCGGGCAGGAGGCTTTAGTAATTGAGTTTATTTAGGGGGGGTTGTGTTAATCTCACAGCCAGGTCAGTTTTGAGACGCTCATCGTACCCATGACAAAGTTCACAACTTAGAATAAGTATTAAGCCTATTATGAGTCAAGAACTTTGTGATGATGAGATTTTAAACTTTGTTCCTAACTCTTATTTCCTAAGTCCTGTTTTTAGTATTTATGGCAACCAGAGGGACGCCACCGCTGAGGTTACTGCTTGAAGTTGACCTAGATTTTTGGGAAAAACACAGAGAAGGTCAATGTTTGACATTAGGTTGATTCGCGAATTCACTTCTACTACAATATCTCGTTAGTCCAGCACAGCAATTTTGAGAATAAAGCAGCTATGCAATAATCTGTCAAAATAATCTAATACGTTCAACATTGGGTAAAATCCAATTCGATTTTGTCATCTGACGAACGGAAAAATGCATCAGAATCCAGCCTTTGTTTTGCGTAAAAACTGTAAACTGCAAATTTTTGAAATAATTACCACACAAGTGTGACAATACGGTGCGACGGTTAGTCTGCACAGTGTTATCCACTCGTATGTAGAAGATTTTGTCAAGCCACATGCGTAGCCAAACTCGTTATGATTGAAAATCTTGTCGAAATGTATCCTTGGTGTACGCCAACGTGTCACTTATTTAAGATATTTGATGGGTTTCGAATCAACTATCATATCTACTTCGATATTGTCGATTGTCAATTTAGTTGCATGTTGTTCCCACAAGTGGCGATGGTGATGCGCCTTCACAAAATGGCGGACGGTAACTTGCACGCTGATTTGGTTCGACATGTCGATCGCGGGCCAGTGTTCGAAACCCCTGTACTTGCTTTAAACATGACTTTTTGGGCTTGCTGGATTGTTCTTCGCTGTTTTGCATTTGCATTATATTTTCTCTTCAATTCTATTACATTTTTCAAAAAAATGAGCCAAATGCTGTTCCAATATCACTAACTCACAGTAACGTGTTATTACTTCGAATGAATTCATCAAGACCTTTCCAATGAGCCTTCGGTCACGACTGCAGGACGACAGAGTCAGAAATTATTATCTGGCAAAGATGTGACATCACTCGAATCGAGCGCTAATGTCACTTTCCTTCCTTTCCACGCACAATGGCTATGCCTATTCTCTACCTCACTAAAAATAAAATTTTATCTGTGCTCTATCTATGCATTCTATTAGCTTTACGATATCTTTTATAGTTTTTAAAATATAAGGATTTTAAATTACTAGCATTTGTGTTACACTCAGATCCCGAACAGGCTGCCGTACATTCCGAGTTAGAAGACGTTTACACTTCAAAATGATTTAACAAAGTAGCTACTTTTTCGAAAGGAAAGGTCCAAACTAACGCATGTCCATAACTCGGTTTCCAAGACGTACCAATCGGCCCCATCAAGTAGACCTGGGATGAGCTGGTTAGACCAAGTCTGAAGTCTCGCCTCTACACGCATGGGATTTAGAGTCGATTGCGGAAGACCGGGAGACGTGGAGGGTTCACGTAAGCATCCTAACCCCTCGACCGTCATTGGGGAAAAGCGGGTCATTGAAAATGATGATGTATAGCTTAGGTTAGGTAATTAGGTTTACAGATGGCAGTAGAACATGTCCAAGAGGAGTGCAAATCCCATACCGTGCGAACTTATAGGCATTCAAACCACCGCTAAGCCTTTATATGTAAATCTGCTGCCAAAGGCTGGGTTCTCAATTATAATTTTATCCTTTTATTTTAAGGCAGAACTGGAGCCTTTAATCCCTGACTGTCGACTGGTGCCAAATTTTCATCTAATAAGTCCAATGTTTTGTGCTGTGTGTGACAATAAGCACTCCGTCTTGTTAGAAGCACATGTTTGTTAACTTTCATAACATCGATTATTCTTTCCATTGGCACTAGATGTTAGAAATCGGGGTGTGTGTGCGTGCACTGCGACCTGTTTAGATCTATTGTGCTCACCCGTACTCATATTGGCCGATACGTCTCGACCTAGCGAACTTCTTCCAATCCAATCACTCTGAGAAATCGGAGTATCTGGATTGGGAGATCCATTTCAAAGAAAGTGTACGCTCCCATGTGTGCTCTTCTTTTGTGGATCAATGCTCCACAGTCCATAAGGAGATGTGACGGCGTCTCCTCGGCATCGCTGCAGAATTTACAGTTTCCATTTGCTTCTATTCCCATTTTCCTGAGATGCTCCCTGAGTCTGCAATGGCCCGTTAGGAAGCCCGTCAGAATTCGAAGCTGGTTTTTGCTGGTACCTAGGCAGGCCGTGCTCCTCCTTCGGTAGTAGTTCCCGAGGAGTTCCTTTGCCTGCCTTAGTCCTGGCAGTGTTTCCCATAGCATTCTTCTTTTGCATTCTTCCTCTTTTCTCAGTTCCTCTTGGATTCGGTGCGGTCCCAGCCCGCAGAATGGCTCGGGTCCAACGAATGGTGTTTCTGACCAGTTAATCGGCTGCCTCATTTCCCTCTATCCTTACATGACCTGCCACCCAGTGGAGGGTGACTTTATTGTTCCGGCCAAGTCTGTTTATCTTCTCCAGACACTCGTTAACCAGTTTAGATCTGACTTCATAGGAACTCAGTGCCTTGATGGCAGCCTGGCTGTCTGATAGTATCGCGATGTTTTGCTCGAGATATTTCCTATTGAGGCTTATTTGTACACATCTTTCGATCGCATATACTTCCATTGGCACTAAATACTTCCGACTCTACCCTGGACGGAAAACACATTAGATGAAGTAACGCACTTAATGTCATAAAACTTTAATTTGAAGAAGAAATAAGTTCGGATGTCGTTCCTCGGTCAAAATCCAGACCAAAAAGCGACTTTGGCAGTGATCATGAGTGTTTTTGGAATTCCTTGCGAATTATGGTCGCCTCAAACACTACTGCTTCACTTGTTTACAAAGTCATTAGGCTATTTAAGACGTTATCTCGAAAGCATTGACAGCTAGCAAAGTGGCTTGACTTAAGATGCCCCCACAGTTCGTTGTTGTATCTTCTCCTTCACTCAGAGTCTCTGCAAACGGAAAGAGAGATTACTTGAAGGGCTTTTCTCTCGATACAACCGAGCGCGACATCATCCAATCTTGTGTGCCTCTGCTCCACAGAGCAGTGGTAATGTGATTTGGGTCTTATGTAGGCTTCTGCATTTGGCCAATTAAATAATTTCATTTCCTCTCTCTCTCTCTTTCACTTCAACAAACAATTTTTTCTCTATTAACCTATTATATTATTTTCTTATGTCTTTTTAGAACGTAATTTTGAAATCAACAAAGGGCAACAAAAGGCTTAACACTGGACGTGAAAAGTGTTTTTAAAGGGTAATGGCGGCCTCCACTCAAGGAGAAATACGAGTGGGTCCCGGCCACCAGGTAAACGATGTCTATGTACGTACATAACTCACAAAATTCACGGTAACAAATTCTGATTCAAATTCAAAATTTTTCCTTCTATTCTCTTGAGTTTTTTTTTTTTTTTTTTTTCTAATTAAAATCTCTGTCTATCTCTCTCTCTCTCTCTCTCTCTGTCTATTTGTCAATTAGCGAGATGCTTATATTTGATTATATTGCTGTTTGCGCATATAACATCTGCAGTCTAAATCAGAACGTATTGAACATACAATTGATGAAATGATGTCTATCTGACGCATATCCCTATGGGGATTGAGAGTCTTAAAGTTCTGCTTGCGTTAGATAGACTAATTGGAATGGATGCGATCTTAACGATCGTTATATGCGTTTTAATGTAGATTGCAGGGTTCTTAGAGTACCTCGTACCTTATTCTTTTCTCTATTTGGTTTTATTTCAAAACAATTGGCTTTTAATTAATTGCAGTTATAGACAATTTTGTGATAATGTTACAAATGTATTCAGGTGGAATCATGCATAGTTTTTGTTTTATATTTACTTTATTATTGAATATTTATTTTTCTGTATTGTAAATAAATTTTAGGAAGAATTGAAAGAGATTTGCGTAGAGCATTAGTTTGGTTTGTTTTAGAACGGCTTCTTGTGAATGCAAAGCAAAGAATCGCTCAGTTTATTAACTTTTTATGTTGCCCATGACTAGACCTAACAATGGATTAAAGGATATTATTTGAATTTTTATAAGATTTCTTATTTTACCTGTGGAGTAATTTTAAAACTCTTTACAGAGTTACACAGCACCACACATGGTTGGTGTGTTCCGATGCCTTTATCTTAAGGGGAGAGTCAGCATTCAGTTCACGTGTAAGGTTAATCTTATTCCTCAACTGAATGATTAGGCAGGCTTTAGATGCGCTAACACTTCTATTGTACATCTTCTGGTGGAAGCTAAGACTATTCTTAGACTAGAGCACACCGTTTTTTACTTTCCATAGGATATTGAGAGCATGGAGTGAATTAGGGTCTCGTCTGTCTGATAAGTCACCAGATAGTTGACTCTGTTGCAAGTCCCAAGCTTCCATCGTTTCATTGCATTTCATTTCATTGAAATGCAGTAGAACGCATTCCATGTGATTTTGAATACGTGTTAAATTAAAAAATGATCGGACCGATTACAATACTTCCCCTAAAGTGATTTGTGGAGACCAGAGAGCAGTATCGTGGCTAAGGTTTGTCTTGCCTCCATTCTGAATAAAGTTTTAAAATTTCCCCTGAAAATGACGACTACGTCATACTCAAGCTGAACTTAAAACAGAAACTTCACAGTTACTGTCTCCTCTTGGAAGACAAGTCGGTTCTTCTTCTACACCGGTGGATCAAGAACCAACGCAGGGGTATGTGGATGTGTTTTCTCTGATAGGCTTAATCTTAGGCTCTTTTTACGTCTTCCCAATTGCTGTTCCAAGCGGAAATAATGGCGATCAAGATATTAACATCTTTTCGGACAGCAAAGCAGCAATCCAGATCGTGGAATCGTTCTCTACAAATTCACTAGTAGCCTTAGATTGCCCTTCGTCTCTCGTAGAGATGGCAGAGCAGTTCAATATTCACCTTTGTTGGGTGTCGGAGACCTGTGTTGGATCCGGGAACTGTAAGGCTGATGAACTCGCCAGATATGGAACAACAATGTCCAATTTACCTTAGGCATATCCATCGCTACGTGTTAATTCAAAATTAAGCGAGATGCTCTCGAAAGGAAAAATCTAAGGTGTACAGGTAGTACAATGTGTCCAGCGACAAAACAGATTCCACCCAAGCTGGATCTCTAATGCCCTAAGGATTTGATTTCCTGCAAGAGATTGCATATCAGCGTTATTATAGTTGTCATCACTGTGCACTGTCTAATAGGCAAGCATGCAACAAGGCTTGGCGTTTACTCAAATAATTTTTGTAGGAACTGTATGGACGAAGAAGAGGTGGAAACTATTCCCCACTTTGTATCTGCCCAACTCTCTTCCATCATAGGAAACTTCACTAAGGTGCCTTCATTTTAAATGATCTAGGCCACTACAATACAAATGTTTGAGACTTCCTTTGCTTCATCAAAAGCTCCCACTGGTTTAACAAGTACGCAAATTCAATTTTTCAAGATCCACGTGGTATCACAACGCATCTATCATTGGTCAATGTGTGTCGGCTTTGGTAGCCACCTTAATGGCTGAAACACAATCCTGCGTTGGAGCTAGCGTCGAGTGACGTTTAATGTTCAACCAAAGGAATACAATGGAACCAACCACAATCGCGCGTCGTGCTACCGTTCTACGTTTGAGAGCGAAAGAGAGTAAGGTGGCATATGGAACAAAACGTAACAACGCACTCTCTCTAAGTAAAAGTTCGACAGGGTTAAACTTTTGTGTGCGTTCTGACATTCGCATCGCAGTTTTTTTTTTGTTTCAGAAAATGTTGGCGGAATGTCGTGCAAATAGCTGATAAATTTGAGAATGTCAGTTCAGCGCATCTGTGAAGCACTTCCAACGTAGCGCAAAAACGCTAGCACCAACGCAGTATTATGTTTCAGGCATAACTCAACCTAACCTATGATGTCTTGCTCTTTGCTTATTATTGTGTCAGCATATCGAAAGTTACAGATGCCATTATTGGTGACTTGTTTGCTTTACTTTATATAGTACTACTGTCCAACCATGCCTCTCCCGCCAGCACTATCGTTTGCAAGTTGCATCTGGCTGGATTAGTTGATTGTTGATCATCCACCTCTGACATACCGAAACTGTTCGCTTCTCCTATGGAGCATTTCAGTTCATTCGCTCTAACGCAATCAACTTAGGTGTCTGTTGTTTATTTTGTTTTTAAAGAGTTTCTTTAACTTCGAACAATGCCTTTTTACCCCATAAAATCTCGGCTTCATTAAAGTTGTAGATGCCCAGTGTATCGTTTTGGTCAAGTCGTTGATGGTAGATATTGTTGATCAACTTATCCTCACTTATAGCTAGACTCAGCTAGAGGTAACGGCTGACTTGAAAACCCGTAGGCTAAAGGACTCATACACTTATGGGAGTTGCATAATTAAGGACCTCACAATGAATTAACATTGTATTGACTGGTGTAGAGGAAAGTTCCCCTTTACCCCGTCAAATCTAGTCCTTTTTTGATCTGATGCTACCGAAGGCTGCAGTAATTTTTGCTTTGTCCTGATTTTTACATCGACCATCCCTATAATAAAGAAGTTTCACGAACTTTATTTGTACAGAGCGACATAGCTCCCAACCAGTTTTGTCATTTTAGGCAATCACAAGGCCTCAAACCAGATAGAACGATCAGAGAGCATTTTTCCTATGGATCGGGAAAATGCAATTGTGGTGTCAATCACTCACTTTTTCCGACATACTCTTACGGATAGAATGGCGCATGCTTCTTCCCTGACCACCCGCTTTGTTTGACTTAATCTGGGCTACAGTTGCGCTCTGATTTTGGTCACCCGTTTAGAAATGTTGCTGATCTTCTAGATCTAACTCGGTTACTAATTTGATTGATCTAGTCCACTGAATCTGCGTAGAATTAGTCCCCTGATTACAGCATAAAACAAAGCAAATGTTTTTATAATTTATTATAACCCTGCTTTACGATAGTTATTGTTTTTTTATTTTATTTATTTAAAATATAATTAGCCCAGCATGCATGATTCACTGAGATTTCACTGCCCAATGTAAATAGGCAATTAAACTCCTACACTCATTAATCATTCATCATGCATAGTATATAAGATATTTAAATAATTATATATGTATATATATCATAGTATATATATACAGTAGTGGTAAATAAAAAAATAATCAAAACTCCCCCGAGAGAATTTCAAAACTAATCAATTGCTATTTTACAAATCAATAATAAAAAAAAAACGCTCTTGTGATGGGATGAACACAGGCAAAACTGCCCGATTATAATCCAATTTCAAGTTTTCCCGTTGATAAAGAAATCGATGAGCGTGAATTAGAAGAACCACGATGGAGTCCTGGAATAGTTGCCGATGGAGATTTAATAATGTTTGTACGTGCAGCACGTTCCATGGCAGCATTTCAAGGTAATCACGATGAATTACAATAAAGTTACCATGTAACGATCGTGTTAACAACATTTTTTTTTTTTTATCTAACAACAAACAAAACATAACTAAAATGTTTTTCTTGACAGGTATGTGTGATGGAGGTTTAGAAGATGGTTGTTTAGCAGCAAGTCGTGATGATACTACAATAAATGCACTTGACGTTGTAAGTATTTACTATCTGTTCATATGGTCTTTAACTATGTTATTTGTAAATTATGCTTGGGCGCATGACTTGTTGCACTAAGAAACCTTCATGTCATAATCATGCGCATACGAGTATTGTATGCATACACTGCGATCGATTGATAGGCACTTTCTTATGCGAGCGCTCTTTTATTGTGACCTAGGGAACAATAACAATCTTAGTTTGTGTCATTTGGCTTAAACACGCTTAAAGTTAAAGGTCTTCTTTATCAGCCTCTTTACACATCTTGAGATGAGTTCTTTAAAGTTGTGAAGCGTGAGGTGAACGACAAAAGTTTAAGGCGGTGAAAATCGACTATTTACAAGTAATGTGCATCATGCAGAGGCAAAAATCACAAAAGTCCAACCCAATAGCCTTTAGCTGTTTGTTAAGTAATGAGTAGTCTATGACGAATTCCAAGATCCCCTTAAGTTAAGTAAGTACCTATGTACATATGTATGTATGTCTCATTGTTCTCTCCTGACCCGTCTGCTAACATCTTCTTTGACAGCTAATAACGAAACTTTTTCATGACATGTCGAGATATAACCGCAAGTTAATCGTGTTTTCTATACCATTTGAAACCGAACATTATCTTGCATCAATTCATATCACTATTGTGAACTATAAACTTTCCAATAAACAGTAACGAACAAGACTGAATGCCGAAACTGGTCGCAATTGCTTTTTATGTATAGAACAACGCCTCCTATAAAATTCAGTTTTTGTCGCTTATGATAAACTTGCGGTTAGGGCTCGATATTATCGGAGATAACTGACCTCACTGTATCAGTTCATGTTGTTTTAGGCGATTTTAAGCTGCAGGGACGAGGAGGAAGAGGAAACAACGACCCACCTACTGTGTACATGTCCTGCTCTTGCGACGCTAAGAAGAAAAACCATCGGGGAATACTTCTATGATCTTAACGATCTAGCTGGACTCGACACCCAGAAGATAAGAAACTTCATCTCTGGGACGAAATAGTTCAAATCTTAGTGTTAACATCGCTACGGTTGCCCACCTTCGTTGTACTTATGCTACATATTTTGGTTCCCTGATGCCGATTTTCTTCACTATGGTATCACAATGCGCCGATCTGGTCTAAGTGTGTCCCTGCCGAAGCGGGGACAGCCACCTAACCTAACCTAAGCTGCGATTCATCATATGGTGGTTGTAAAGGGTTTTTCAATAGGGACGCTACAAAAGTAGAGCGACAGGGACAGCAAACGACGCCATATTTTTCTTGCGGTTTTTTGACATTTCTCTTCAGTTAGGTTTGCCATTTCATGATGGAAAGATATACGAGCCAACAATGAGTCGAAATTATTAAAATTTACTACCGAAATTCGGAGTCAGTGGCCTCAACGTTAAGAGCGCTACGTCCAATTTATGGTCGTTATAATTTCTGGCTGGATGGCTTCGTCAATAAACAAAATATGCGGTATTGGTCAGGCAGCAATCCACACGTACTCCATGAGTCACATTGCATCCCGAAAAAATTACGGTTTGGTGTGGTTTATGGGCCGGCGGCGTCATTGGGCCGTACTTCTTCCGTGAATGGGGATCGCTACCGTTCAATGATAACCGAATATTTTTGGCCCCAATTGGATGATATGGACTTGGAGGACATGTGGTTCCAACAGAACGGCGCCACAAGCCACACAGCGAATGTCACAATCAATTTATTGGAAACCAAGTTTGGAGAACGTGTTATCTCACGAAATGGTCCAGTCGCTTGGCCGCCTCGGTCGTGCGATTTGACGCCGTTAGACTATTTCCTGTGGGGCTACGTCAAGTCTATGGTCTCCAACAAGCCAGCGACGATTGATGAACTTCGTACGAATATCGAACGTGAAATTGCAGCAGTATCGGCCGATTTATGCTTGAAAACCGTCGAAAATTGGGTTCAGCGTCTGGACTTCTGCAAGTGGTGGCCATGCAAAAGAAATCGAGTTCCATACATAATGGCATCGAACGTACTTTCACAGGAATAAAGAATTTCATTGATATCCAAAACCGTTTTTGTTTTATTTAAAACAACTTTTGTAGGGCTCTTATTGAAAAACCCTGTATTTGCTAAGGTTCCCTATTGTCTTTGGTTTTCTTTCCCATTTTTGTTAATGATCTCTTGTTTGCAATTTTTAACTCGATTCTGCGCGCACAATGCCTTCAGCATTACGCGGTATTTCGAGACTAGTGCAGATCTAACGATATTTGATTCTGGCACTTTAAGTGCAGCCTGACTGTCTATGTAAATGGCGATATACCTTCCGGATATCGATTTCATCCCTAGTGGTTACAAAATAGGGATTAGCTGCAGTGAAATGTAGTGCGTTAAAAGCAATGTTCTGCCGTGCTGTCTTCTGACACCTAAGCGCAATCCAAACCTCCAATCATTATCCTTGAATTCTCATCGCCCGAACCATACAACTTTCCATGCTCCGTATGTTTTCCTCTTCTGATCTGGTCTCAATTTATAGAGAGTTCATTCGCACAAGACCCATATCTTGTCTGGTGCCCCAAAAACCGTCTTGCACTTCTGAATAGAACCCAAAATCGGCTAATTATTGACAGTAACAGTGAACACAACAAAATGCTTTCTGTCTTTCACTGTTTTATCGTTATCAGCTGCAGTCGGCTTCTTTAATATTTCGTCCTACGTAGCATGCTTCGAATGTTCGTGAGTTTACACTTTAGTTCAACGGTTCAGAGTTCGCTGCGCACTTAGAGGTTTAGTATGTATTTTGTCACGGCACCCTAGTAGAATTATGTGTACAATGACATGAAAGTAGCATGTTTTGTCTCATTTCGGTTGTTGTAAGTTTAGTTTCCGGAGTAAAGAAAACAGGACCGCCCCGCGGACCCCATGTTTACTCACCCCAGCGCCCCCGGGGGCCACAGCACGTACTCTGGGAACCTCTGCTTATGCCTATTTTCGGACGTACATTGTGAAAGTAAAACGATCTACGTAGTTGTGTTCCTTATCCGAAAAATCTCAATCTTTTAAAACCAACGTACATTGGTTTCTCCTCGTTCAACAGTCCAACGCACTCATTACCGAGCCACGCGTCCGTAGATGTCAAATGAATTTAGTCAATTTTCACGCGTCTTATTGTGTTCATCAACCGTTCGACAATGTATTTATATATGTTACTATGTCTGTATGTACTTCCAAAATAGTTTGAGAATGTAAAGCTTCTATTACTGAATCTTGATTGGCTAGCAGAGGGTATAGAAGTTTTCTTATCGCAAACAAGCATCAGTTATACCGCAGGAACTTGTCAAATCCTTAAATGTTGACATCCCATCATGAATTGTCGTATCTTTGAATTATTAATTTTACTTCTGACTACCTACGGCCACTAAGGCATAGGAAACGGAATCAAAGGCTGAAAGCAAAAGCCTGGATCGCTGATTGGCACATTTTTTAATCTTATCATAGACACAATTCATTCCATCTAAGTTCATTTAAACCATAAGAATATAGTAGGTAGCTTATTGAAATCTTTGTTAGTCACTGACCAATGCCATTATTTCATTGCAGTTACACGATTCTGGTTATGATACAGGCACAGCCCTGCAAGCCCTAGTTAAATGCCCAGTTTCTAAAGGAATTGACAAGAAATGGACAGAAGATGAAACCAAGAAATTCATAAAAGGTCTACGACAATTTGGCAAGAATTTCTTTCGCATTCACAAAGATCTATTACCGCACAAGGAAACCCCCGAATTGGTTGAATTCTACTATTTGTGGAAGAAAACCCCAGGCGCTAACAATAATCGTCCGCATCGTCGTCGACGACAATCGTCGTTGCGTCGCAATCGTGTTACACGCGCCAGTAATACACCACCGAAAAAGGAGGACACACCCGAGCCTCAGGCTACTACCGAATCACGACCATCGCCCGTCTCAAAGGAAGAGAATAGCTCATTGACCGAAGACGACGTTAGCGAATGTGATAGTGATTCGAGCTTAACAAACAAAAGGGATGAATCACCGTCTAGGATGAGGACACGGAATAAACAACAGCAGAACAATAATAAGGAACAAGTGGCCAATGGTAAGAGACCGAAACGAGGTGGTACCGAAACGCCAGAAGTTACCGATAGCAGCAGTCCAAAAACACCAACCAAAACGGAGAGCAATAATAAACGAAAGCAGGCGAAACAGGATACGCCTAACAAGAAGAAGCGGTCCGACACGGACGGCGACATCACCGATGATAACAAGGAGAAAAGAAAGAGATCGGACAGCCCGGTGGAGAGTATGAACTCAGATAGTCGGCCAGATTCGGTGTTGGATGAGGGTGAGAACACAAATGATACACCGGAGCCACCACAGATAGTTGGTGTTGGCGGTGTCACACCCAAGGATCTAGACGATAAGGTGGCGGATGATAAGGGAATTGTCTCCACTGTAGAAAACCCGGTGAAAGCGGAAAAAGAATTGGAACAGGATGAAGAGACCAACCAGCAGGCACCGATCGTAGTTCAACAGTCACAGCAGTTAGTGGAAAAACAGGGAAGCGGAGATGATAGTGTCTCGGGTGGTAAATTGTCTCAGCAGACTGATGAGCAATTGAATGAGAACGATGTGTCACAGGAAATGCCAGTGCAGCTTGCTGGTGGTCCTCCTTCGGCAGAAGAGATCGTGAACAACAGTGGCTATGTTCCGAAGGAACAGGAGATGCTCTCTAAGATCGCTAACATGAAGCAAGAGACAAATATTTCCTTACAACAGGCTCCGGTGGGGGTACCGCCACCACAGCCGCAAATAGCACCGGTGGGACCACCGCAACCTTCAATGGAATACTCCCCTAAGGAAGTGTACATTAAGAAGGAACCACTGGAAGATTCGTCTTCTATGGATGCCACCTGCAATCAAAATAGCAATGAACCGCAAGACCTGAAGGTTAAAATCGAGGTTAAGAACGAAGACGCCAAACCAAATGTAAATATTTCACCTGCCGGTATGCCAGTCGGGCTGCCACCCTCAGTTCTCAATCCTCAGCCATGCGGTAACGACGTACAGGAGCACAAATATGAAAGCCAGCCACCTCCCTTCGATGGTCATATTAAGTTTGGCAATCCCGGCAACGAGGTCAAGTATCCTGGAGATATTGACATGAAGTACAACGATGCCATCAAGTACAATCCGCCAAGCGAGGGTGTACCAAAATTTTCGCATGAAATGAAGTATCCGCCTCCCTGTGAATCCATGAAGTACGGCCAGGAGATGCCTGGGAAATATGAACTTAAATACGGCATGGAGCACGGCCTACCACCGAAGTCATTCAATGAACCCATCAAAATCCCAGATCTCAAGGCATATCAGCAGCATCCACAGCAAGAGAATCAAATGAAGTATCCTCAGCTTGGTGGTGATCCCAATCAGAATCCAGTTGCCATGCCGAAGCCCCACTACCAGGCTGACGTACATCCATTGTCCCGTTCTCCGTACGATTCCAACATAATGCTGAAATATGGCGATCCAATGACAGCAAAGTATGGACTGGGACCACCGCCAGGTCATCAGCAGCCGCAGGATTTGAAGTATCCCCCGCCAGACGGTGTGATGAAGTCAGCTTACCATGGAGAGAACCTCATCAAAAACAGTCCGTTCAGTGATCCTCAGGGTGGTGGTTCTGGTGGAAAGTATCCCCCATCGGAGAGTCCAATTGATGCATCATCTAGGTCCACCCCTAACCAGGACAGTCAGGGTAGCAATAGCAATTCACAACAGTCACAATTCCATTCACCACATCCCTCACCCCATATGCCTTCAGCTGTGCCCGCGGGCATGCACCCACAGAACTTGGTTTCACAACATCCAGGAATGCCACCCAATTCATCACTGCATCATCCGACGCCCACTCACCCGGGAATGCTAAATTCGTTGGCTTCGCAACAGCAGCAGTTGCAGCAACAACACCAGCTGCAACAGCAACAACTCCAGCAGCAACAACAACTACATCAGCAACAGCAGCAGCAGCAGCAACAACAACAACAGCAGCAGCAGCAGCAGCAGCAGTCACAAAACTCAAACCCGTCGAACATACCGACATCTTCGGCGAGTTTGTTGATGCCGCCTTCGTCTGCACCGAATATTCTCATGCCACCAAGCTCCTTGCAACACATGCAACCTGGCGGACCCAGTCATCTTCCACCCCTTCACAGACCGCACCAAGATATCCCTCCATCGTTGCATCATCCGGGGATTCCTCTCTCGCTGCAAGGACATGGAGGACACGGTATTCCACCGCCTCAGAGTCATCATCCTTCAATGCAGCAACCATCGCCTGCCGGCCAGCAGCAAGGTGTGCGTACCCCGTCGCCAGCACAGCAGCGCCCCATGGAGTCACAAAACAATTCCAACTCACAGAACACTAGCAGCAGGGAGCAGCAAATGCAACAAAATCAACAACCGCCTCACCGAACATCACCCCTGCCCGGACTATCCAATCCTTCACCGGGAATGCTTGGTCACCCGATGCCACTGCATCCCCATATGCACATGCAAGGCCACCCGGTACACCACCCAGCACATATGATGGGAGGACCCGGCATGGGTGGTGCTGGAGGTCCTGGTACTCCGCTCTCTCTGATCGGCACATCAATGAGCGGAATCACTGACTCTGGTATCAGCAGACGAACACCCCCCGTCGGTGGTATCCCCTCGTCGGTGTCATCTGCCTCCTCCGTGCAAACCACGACAACGGTGCCATCGTCAGCATTTAGCCGAGCTAGTCCTAGTGTTCAAAACAGTTCAGCGCCATCTTCCGGTCCGCAAATGCACAACAATTCCTCGTCTGGATCTTCCTCCCATCGCCCGCCATCGCCGTCATCGAGTGGAGGCAGTATTAGTCGACAATCTCCTCTCCACCCAGTGCCACAGAGTCCGCTCGGTCATCATCCTTCTGCGTCGGCCCTTTCAGCGGCCGCTGCAGCAGTGGCTGAACGCGATCGTCATGCTCTGCTGCGCCAACAATCACCGCACATGACACCACCGCCAGTGTCGAGTGCTTCGGCCCTGATGGCGAGTCCGCTTAGCAAAATGTACGGCCCTCAGGGTCAACGGGGCTTGGGCACTTCACCACCGCCACATTTGCGTCCGGGAGCATCACCACCAGTGATACGTCACCCACAGATGCCACTACCTCTCCCGTTGATCGGCCCTGGAGCAGGAATGCCACAAATCGGGGTTCACCCAAGTCAGTCGCCATACCCCCACTTATTGCACCCGTCGATGTTCTACTCCCATCACAATCCGTTTAACTCACCTTACCCCTACCATCCGTATGGGCCTGGTTTCCCAACGGCTTACATGAAGCCTCCGCCGCCTGCGGGGCCACTCGACCCTGCGGCGGTTATGGCTCACCACCAGGGTATACCTCCGCAATCGACGGCCACAAGACCCGACGAGAGCTCTCACTCTTCAGGGATAGACAAGCAGAATTCACAAAATATGCAGCACAAAATCAAACCACCCACACCAAAGACGCCACAGGGCAGTAATAGTGGCAATAGCGCTAGTTCCACTCCAACCGGTGGTGGAGGACCAGGCGGACCAGGATCGGCCGGAGGCGGCGGTGGAGGAGGAGGACCCCAATCACAGTATCCGGGTACTCATCCAGCCTATCCACCACAACAGCATCCAGCGTTCCAAGAGAATTCGCCTACGCTCGTAAAGCCCACCAGTCATATGGATGCACTGCGAGCTCATGCGCATTCAGCGAGCAGTAGTCTCGGCAGTCACCATTCAACCGAACCATGTAAGTCTTACCCCCATTCGTGAGAATGAAAGGAGTCTCAAAATCTATTTTATTTCAGTGCCAATTGATATTGAACCAGATCCGGAGCCAGAGATCCCAAGTCCAACGCACAACATTCCTCGAGGACCAAGTCCCGAGGCGAAACCCGATGATACCGAATGTCATCGATCACAATCGGCAATGTAAGACGACACTAACTTGTTTGTTAGCCAATTCTCTAATTTTTGTTTTGTAGATTTGTTCGTCACATTGACAGAGGAGACTACAACTCCTGCACAAGAACTGATTTGATATTCAAACCAGTTGCAGACTCTAAATTGGCTCGCAAACGAGAGGAGCGTGATAGGAAGATTGCTGAAAAGGAAAGAGAACGGCGGCAGGTAAAATCTCACAGACATGTTGCCTCCACCATCAAAACTAACTCATTTCTATCCCCAGCAACAACAACAGCAGCAGCAACAACAGCAACAGCAGGCACAAGCAGCGCAACAAGCCGCTCAACAGGCCAAACTCAAAGCCGAGCTGAAACCTCCTTACGCGGACACACCCGCCCTGCGACAGCTGTCGGAGTACGCGCGGCCACATGTTGCTTTCAGGTTTGTAAACCGATTTTAGTCCACACCTCCCCCACCACCGACCTCTTTTGACTCCTGTTTCTTGTTACACACACACACCTCTACAGCTTACTTTCTATTGGCAGTCAAAATTTGAAAATAAAAAAGAATATTTCCCTCAAGAAACTAAATCTCAAAAAGTCCAATACAAAATTTCCATTTTCTGTGTAAAATAAAAAACAAAACAATTAAAACAAAAACATTTCCCCATACTAATTCTATTCTCTGAAACTATTTAAAAATAATTTTTGAAAATCTTATTTTTAAATATTTCAGCCCTGTTGAACCGATGGTAGCACCATATCATCACCCAATGGGGCCAATGTATAGTAGAGAGAGGTACAGTTAATATTTAATTACAAACAAAAAGATTTTTAAAGTGAAATCGAAACGTTCACTCAAAGCAGAAGCGCCTCCTACCGCTAGTCTTCTTTTTTCCCACCGCCTGCAATGTTTTCCTCTTCACACACATACACGCGCATTAGATTCCCCAACTCCGCCGCTTGATTCATCTCTCCCTCCACTTAGATTAATAATTAGTCATCACAAAAACAAAAAAAAACAAAAAATTCATATTATAACACTCATGTAAAACGCTGCATGCTTCAAAGCAGACTTGCGCTCCTTCATAACTACTTCTTGCTTTATTGTTTTTTTTAAAAAGAAACGCTTAGAGTAGCTGCATGTGCACCATACTTACATACTTGTACGTACATCAGTGCTAAAGAGCCGTCACCTTCACACTACTACTATATTTATGTTTCTTTAGAACTTATTATTTTGCCAGAAGACGCTCTCATCTCATCATTGAAATTATTTTTCTGTGGAATTTGATCAGAGAAAAACACTAATTGAAGACAACTTTGCTTCTTTTTTGGTAATTACAGGGAACTGGAGGATCTGAAGAACGCACAAGCAGCAGCTGCTGCTAGTCAATCACGCTTGGATCCGCACTGGATGGAGTACTATAGAATGAGGTGAGTTATATGTTTAACTAAAATAAGTACAATCAAATCTAGGGGTAGTAGCCTCACTTAGCGGTCTGTCATATTGTAAAGACCGATTCGGTGACGACGTCTTCTTTTGTTTCACATTGATTGGCACAATAAAGCTCCAAATGTGACGCAAGTTCGATGTAAGTAGGAGACACGAAACGTTGTCGAAGTGCAAGAGAGTCCATTTCAATGCCAATGCCACCTATAAGTCTTTAAATGCGGTTTTGATTTGGATTTGGGAAGAAATAATAATCAATTGCCGAGTGGCTTATCCGCTATGAGAGTCGCTGATTTAGAGCGCTTAAGTGAACCCAAATATCTCTCGATCTTCCGCAATAGACTCTAAAACATTAGGAGATATCCCCATACGGGTAGAGGTATTTCGGATCAACCGTCTCATCCTGGGCCTACCCAGAGGACGCCTACCTGATTGCACGGAAACCATGGTGCGTTTTGAAAACCGAATTGGGGGCATGAGTTTAACGTGCCCAAACCATCAAAACATGAACCATTCCGTTCGAAGAAGTAGTTGTCCGACTTGCGTATTCTGGTGTTCCTAACTCGATCTCGACGAGTTACCTCAGCAATACGACGAACAAATCTAATTTCGGCAGCTTGTATCTGCGATCTTATTCTTTCGGTCATTAACCAAATCTCATGACCATAGGTGAGGGTCGGAACAAACACTGAATTAAGGATCGATAGCTTAGCTCCGGTGCCAAGTTCGGCTCTCCTGATAATAGTCTGCTCCAGCCTGCCCAATCCTACCGGATGACTCGGTATTGATCCTTCTATCACTTTTCTACCTTCTCCACCTGTTTCAAATGGACTCCACTAAGATGCAGAGTGCATTGAGCAGTAGTTCGGGAAATGACCATTACCTTTGATTTGTTCACGTTCACCGTCATCCCAGTTTCAGCACAGACGGCTACGCACTGAAGTTCGATCTGGGTGGATCCAAGCATGATCAAGTCGTCAGCGAAGAACAGATGGCTTAACCTTAAGTCCCCCAATTCGAACCGTTCCCCGTCACGGCTGCGCTGTTGCATCGCACTCATATACACATGAAAAGAAGAGATAACAAAACGCACCGCTGGCGAATGCCAACGCTTTCACTGTCGATTTAACGCCGATCACCCGAACACAGCTTTTACACTTGGTGTATAGAGGTTGAATGGCCCCAGAAACCCCAGTACACTCCTGAGTTTACCTCGAAAGACCCGATCATATGTTTTCTCCAAATTCACAAAACATTTGTAGATAGTTTTGGCATACTTCCGGACCTTCTCAAGTACCATTCTGAGAGTGAATAGCTGGTCGGTTATGCTTCTACCTGGACGAACACCGCACTGCTCATCGCCCAACCTGAACTCTTCCACACCTCTGGCACGCGCTTCCAACAGTTTTCTGGGAAGACTTAAACGAGATATACTCCTATGATTGGAGTAATCTCTCTCATAAAAAAAAAAATAGTTGGCGCGACAGCTCGGTATGAGCCAAGGCCTAGCTTCTCGCAACCATTCATGTTGTGCGTGTTTGTATTGTTCGCCCGAATGGAAGGGACCTACAATTTATTGCCGACTCCGAACGGCAAATTGAGAAGCACTTTCATGACAGATTATACTCCCGGAGGCTTGTCATTCCCCGACGAGAGGTAGTGCCGCGAAAAATGTTCGGTGTTCCTGGTTGGGGCTTGAACCCACGCCGCTCAGTCAGCAATCCAACGCACTAACCACTGAGCCACGGCGATCTCTCTCATACCCTTTCTTAAAAAGACGAGCAATAACCCCAGTTTGCCAGTCGCTAGATACTTTACCGAATTCCCAGGCCACTTTAATGACACGAGGAACCATTTCACTCCCTCTTCCCCCAAACCCTTGCGCATTTCTGGTTGGATATCATCCGCTCCAGCGGATTTGTTGACTTTAAGCGCTTTAATCGCCAACTATTCTCCGCCCTATTCAAAACCATGGGTCTGCCATCCTCAATGTTCAGTATTAAGCAGCTCCGAAAAGTTCTCACCCCATCTGCGCAAGCTGTCCTTCTCATCGGAAGGAACTACACCATCGTTGGATGTGACTCTTTCAATGACATTAAACTTCTTTCGTCTGAGATGACCACAACACCTTGTTTGCAGATCTGTGATCACGGTCCAATTTCTCACCGAAGTCCTTCCCGGACCGCTCCTTAGCTGCTCAGTCCAATGGTAGCCATACCTTGCGGGCTTTCTTCTTCTCCCTGATCGTTTACTGTTAAAAAAGGAGGGAGTACGTTTATCAGTGAGAGCGATAAAGAGTTATGTTTATTCCTTCTTGACGATACAGCTTCCACAGTGCCATTAGCAATCCAATTTAGCTTTTAAAAGAAAATTTTAGTGATGTTTCTTTCTCTATAATTATAACATTTTAACATAAACATTTTTTTTCCACAGAGGGATGCACCCTACACAATTCCCGCTATATGCGAATCCCGCTGCAATATCACAAATGGAAAGGGAACGCTTAGGAATACCACCACCACATCACGTTGGCATGGACCCCAATGAACACATGGTAAGACGAATCGTTCTTCAGTACTTTATATTCCTTACGGGAGGAGTGTGAACGACCTCAATTTTATAGTCTTAACTTATCAATCGTATTTGGAAAATCAAAATTGCGAAATAACCCATAACAACCAACCAACCAACCTACAAACCAATTGTCTGCTCTCTCCTACATAATTGTAAATTGCTTGTGTTTGTTCTTAAAACATAATACACTCCCACACATGTTTACATATTCCACAAACCAAAAGAAATACACACCGCCACCCACATTTATTTGTAATAACAATCATCAACAGACAAGTTCTGCTTTCTGGGAAAAAAAAAGGTGCAGGAATTCATTTAACATTCCACACATTTCATTTCGAATTATCATTAACAAGAAAACAAAAGAGAAATTCAACTCAGTGTGCAAATTAATGTCTTTCACCATATTTGGCTTATTAACGCTTTCTGTTAAGTACACTCTCAGAATCTTCGCGCGCTTCAGTCTGTTGAATGAAACGAATGAATGTAAAGAAAAAAAAAAAAAAAAAAACTAAAAAAAATACACTGAAAAACTGAACAAAAAATTCGCTTTATTGAAACAATTTTCAGATACGATTGACCCGAGAATATCATGCACATTCTCATACTCATTTACATTTGCCTTTGCCTTCACAGCAACAACAGGAGGCCGGATTTCAACTGCCACGTGAGTTTGTATTCAATATTAATTTTTACCAAAAGAAAACAGAAAAAAACAGAAAGCAAAACAACCCTTTGAAGACAACCCACACACGTCGATACTAATTAAATGAAAATGTTTGCTCTTTCGTTTACTTTAGCGAATGTTGGACCATATCCGAGACCAAATATGCTTATGCCGAGGGAGCCGCATTCGGATGTTTTACTTCGGATGTCGTACGCTGATCAGCTTCAGGTTTTTCTTTATTAATTAAAATATATAACGTCATTAATTGCATACATACAGTATTTACAGGCGGCTGAATTTCAACGGCAATCGCTGCATGATCAGTATTTCAGGTAAATTTCCACTTTAACCTACGCCCACGTAAAGAGAGAGAAATAGAGTTTAAGCTTAAACTGACGAGAGATTGAAAGGGGAGGGAAAGATCCATTTGTACCAACAGAGACCTTCCGTTTGGTCGGTATTAGCCCACACAGATTCGAAATTCTGAATAGACGACGACGCCCAACCAAAGGCTTGCTTCTATTTGTGGAGAACCCATCTGCGAGAAACTAGGCGGCATTGTAGCGAACGTATAAAAGTTGCTCTATACAATTAGTTATGGTAAAGAGCACTTCAACGCATGTGCCCAACTCGGCATCCGAGACGTGCCATGGAATCCGTGACATCGGGTAGGCGTCCCCAAGGCTTAGGCCTAGGATGAGATGGTTGGACCAAGTCCGAAATCTCGCCTCTACCCGTATGGAGATAGCCCCTGATGATTTAGAGTCGATGGCGGAAGATCGGGAGATGTGGAGAGTCCACTTATGCACCGTAACCCCACGACCCTCATAGTGGATAAGCGGGCTATTGAAAATGATGATGTTGATGATGAAAGAGTAGTGCCCTTTCGCTTGGCAGGATGCAAAACTGTTATCGCTGTTTGACATGAAACGCGAGCAGAGGCTTTAGTCGATGCCGACCCACGAAATTGTGTACGCTACTTGTGCGGTATATGCTCCAAATAGCACTTACCTCGCTGCACTAACAGAGACTCAAGTGTCGGATTTATAAAGTTACCTCAACCGAAGGCAATCGATAGATGTAGTGGAAATGTTAATTTCCCTTTTGATAGCGCTACAGTTCGGGCTTAATCAGGTCCTCTCCAGCCAGAACAATCATAAGGCAGGTGGTCTTGCTTACGTTTTGTCTCCTGAAGCCAAGTATCAGCAAATTTGGAAGTGCTCGACTTTTGATCTATACGCTAATGTCGTTCACCAAATTGATATCAAAGCTAGACGAACTCCTTCACTACTTCGTCGAGACGTCTACGCTGTGTTTCGATGGTCATAGATAGCCAGTACTTTGTTTTATGCTCGTTTACAACCAGACCCATATTAGCAGCTGGTAAGCACCTGCCATTGGTTCAGTAGTTACAGTCTTGACGAACCTTACTGCCTAGATTTACGTTAATATTGCAGATAGTAACGAGAGGTCTTTGGTATGGCGGCGAGTTATTCTCACTCCATGGAGCAACAAGGCAGCAGAGATTGATGAAATTTGATAAAATCGTTCGAAGAGATAGAAATGGAGAGGACTGTTTCGCTGGTCACTATCCAGAGGAGTTTGTAAACACGAGGACGGTCCCAGTAACGGGCCTCCTGTTTTATATTGTAACATTGCCGCATTTTCTTCAGCGGAATATGACCACCGGTGGTACATTTTTGAATATTCGAAATGAACCGTGGTGTCCACCGCCCGACGGGTGATCACGCAATCCCCCGATGCAACACAGATAAAAGTCGGTGAAGCTCAACGTGTTAAGTACATAAGCGTTGATGAATCAGACATAGTCCTGGGTGATCCAAAACATGACGATGCAAGTGCTCGTTTAGCAATCGCTGTGACGAGAACAATCAAGTTAATTCGAATGCTGTTCATTAGAGACTGCTTGCATGCAAAGGCTTACATACTTACTTACTTACTTAAGGTGGCGCCACAGACCGGGGTGGTCCTGGGCCTCAACCAACAAGTCTCTCCAGCCAGCTTGATCTTTAGCCAGCTGCCTCCAGTTTTGCACGCCAAGTTGGTTGAAGTCTCCTTCCACTTGCGTGCCTCTGCGCCGTAGAGCAGGACTGGGACGATTAAGGACTTATAAAGGGTCACCTTAGTTGTTCGAAAGAGGGCTTTGCTACTCAAGTGCCTTCTTAGCCCAAAGAAACAGCAATTGGCAAGTGTTATTCTTCGTTTAATCTCAGCGCTGGAGGAGGAGAGGCTTACATACTACTAATTAATGGTTCAAACTTTCTGTTCTTGGCGAATACCTTCTAGTCGCTTTGGTGTTTTCTTAAGTCAAGGTCAGTGAGATTGACTGCTGTCGCTGTACTCCCCTTGCCTTGAATATTCTTAAAGATCTTCTGTTCGTTATTTCAAGTCTTAAAAATTGGAAGGCCTCGCATTGTTAAAGTCAACGTTATTTTGGCTCCATGAAGTTAAGATCAAAACTGAGCTGAACAAACACGTTTTGTGTGGCTGAAGCTGGGTATCGACTACTCGCAGCATCCGCGCTCATCATGTCCGACCGCGGCAAATTAAATCATATAGCGTGCGAGCCAATTTTCGCACAACTTTTGATATAAAGCGGCAGCCGCGTAAGGCCGTCGATCCAGTCGACACAAACAGTGTTCGCCGAACAATACTGAAATATCTGTTGGCTTTTTACCGCGCATTCGAACACAACAAACACTGAAATAATGTCCCTACTGCGCGCGAGGAAAATATTGAAAAACCCTTGGCGCGCACTAAAAATCCACAGCTATTGGATCGACGCGCGGCATGTTCGGGCGCTCCAATGTTCGAGTTGCCGCGCGCGCCGATCAGGTATCCATTATGCGCGGCTGCTACGCGCGCCAATGTTCGAGTGTTTGCCGCGCATAGTCGGTACGCAGCTTAAGACTTTATTATTTTCTCTCTTTACGTCCTAATTTTATATAAGAAAAACTCTGTTAGTCACATATTAGCATTAAGGCTTAGCAACCATGTCGCGTTTCAATTCGATTCAATTGCAAAGCATGAATACATTTCTTTTTTACTCTAGCTATTCACTGTCAAAAAAAAAAAAAAAAAAAAACCAAGATAAATTAATTTAACTTAAATCAATCAAAAAATCTATTCAACAGACAAAGACCGAGATAAATGGACGACCATATTAATAAGGATGTTGTTCTTCTACTTCTACTCCTTGTGTTCGTGTTTAGTAACTGCGCGAAAAATAAAAATAAAAAAACAAATTCAAATTGTTTTCCATTTACAAAAAGTTAGTATTTTCTGTTTCAAATCTTTTCTACGTTCTCTGCGGTTCTTATCGCAAGAAAATGAACAATATTAACAGCAAAATTGGCACATAACATTAATTTTTTTGTATAAAATCAATCTTGTTAGGCAACGATCTCTTCCCCACTTGAGGATTTCGAAAGTCTACACAAAGTTTCTAAATTTTTAACAAAAAAATATTTGAATAATCACAAAAAAACGGAAAGGTTCAGTGTTGTATTACATGGATTTTTAATGGTACTATGAATATATTCAGTGTTGTAAGGCGTTTTAAGGATAAGTCCATATGAATGTGCACCTAAGCTAATTTTTGACGTCATTGTTGATGGGTATAGGTCGAGGCTTAGCTTCCAGCAATCATTCATTTTGTGCGTGTAGCATTTTTCACACGAATGGAAGGGACCTACAATTTATTGCTGACTCCGAACGGCGAATTAAGGAACTTCTTCATGACAAATTATACTCTTGGGGGTTCTTCTCCTTGCGAGAAGAGGTGCGATAACCCTACGCAGCTCGCACAGCGTTCTAACGAACTAACCACTAAGTCACGGCGATCACAAGTATGTTTGTCCCTAAATGCAAAGGGATATGATGAGCAACGTATACCAACACAGCGCTACGACCAACCACTACACACTAGTTTTTTTTTATGGTTGCGCCAGAGGATGTATGATCTTCATAGATACCAGCAGCCCCCGCCAAGGGCATACACGATTGGAAAACCTGAATGATCGACGTCAGGAATACGCCTACGTACTAACTCACACTCGGCACACGTCGATGCACTCTCGGGGCTGGTTAGCCTTTTAGGCTATATTCTCCTCTAAGCATTGGCGCCTAAGATCGCTGAGTATGCGTATCGCCATGTTACTTACGATGGACCAGTTTAAGTCATTCAGGAGCATGTAGTTTACAAGATTCTTGGGAGTGTATCACTTCGCAAATTGGTCCTGGAGAGCGATCCTTTCTGTTCCATGTCGTGGGCAATGAAAGATCACATGCTCCGCGTTTTCCGAAACGTTCCCATCCCACAGTGTGGACAATTTGGGATAGTTTCGTGTCTGCGTTTAAAGAGATATTCTCTGACGCAACTATGTCCTGTTAGAAACTGGGTGAGATAAAAGTTTATTTTGCCATAGACCCGCTTCATCCATGCATCAGTCACTGATATAAGGATTCATACCACTGACGTTGCCAGGTTGCGATACTGCGATTCCTTTCGTATCTTCTTTTTTCGTCGTCTACCGAACCATTTCAAATTCGCTCGTTTTTAAGTCTTACAATTTCTTCATCGTGTAAGTCGGTGGGTAGCATTGAAGACCCGACGAGTATAGCATTGTTTGAGAAAGTTCGAAACGCGCTAGCGATCCTAAGCGCGCTGAGACGGTGGACCGACCACTACACAGTACTGTGTTTCCTTATTGGTTCAATCACGCATTTCACATGCTCTGTATCTACATGCTCCTACTAATGAATTGATTGATGTGATTCATTTGGGCACACAACGTTTGGTCGTTTTCTTGTTTCTACTAAACAGCGCGACGTATACCTTAGAGTTCATCTCAGTATGTCCCTATCAACTATTTGAAAACAGAATCAACTGTCATCTGCAAGCATCTCTGCGCACTTTCGCAACGTTATAGGTTTGTTAACGAATGTGAAGGGGAACTGATAGTTTCTATTGTCAAATCCAAACGTCCTTACAACATTATTTAAACTTCATATAAATCCATGCTGTACAACGCTAACCTTTTCATCCTTCACAGCCCAATAACTAAAGTCCCGGCTTCTCTCTTTTTCCAGAAATCAATTGCGTTGAGAGGCCGATTGGTTTTTCAACAGCAACCAGAACAACAACACATTGCATTGGTGATTTGAAATGTATTTTCTAAAGAATCTTTAAAACACTAAACAAAAAAAAAAACAAAAACTGTATTATTAGTTAAAATGAAAAGAAAGAAAATAATTAATAACTAATTATTTATATATATCCTTGTGAATAGTTAAATTATTTCAATCAAATGATATTTCCATAAATCTATTAACTATAATATTATAAATAATATTTAATGAACAGAGAAGAACGTAATATCATATTTATAAAACAAAACACAAGTAAAAAAAAAAATTCACGATTTCAGAATTATTAACATTTATTTCAACAAAAAAAGAAATCAATTTAGATTTAGTCGGGTGAACATATATAAACAAATTACTTATAAGGGATCATTTTAAACAAATTGACTTAAGGTAAACATTGAAAAAAGCAAACCACATGGAATTACAATGAGTTCAAAATATTTTCAAAAACAAAAAACATTTTTAAACAAAAGAAAAAAAATTTCTTTCGAAACAAAAAAAAGAAGAAGATGAAACAAATATTTTTTAAACTTTATTTTATTGCAATTACGCGGTTAAATATTTAAAATAAAAGCGGAGTAAAGTCGACGTTCTGCTACTAAAGTAAAAAGTAGTACAAACAAAATTATTAATAATTTTAATTTAACACAAAAAAAAGAAAAAAAAAAATATAACAAATCGATTATATTGTGTAAAACCCTGTGTGCGCGTGTTCTTTTCAACTTTCATTGTTTAGTCGAAAACAATCAATTAATGCATATTCAAGAGCCAACACATGTGTGTGTACATATATAAATTTTATTTTTTTAAAAACTACACTCTTTAAGTGCTTAAAACAAATATACAAACTATGTTTTTATTTTATTTTATCCCAAATTTGTGGAACTATGTATACATAAACGCTATGCAGTATATATTATTTTTACTTTTATGTATTTTGTGATCATAAATGTGGAGAAAACAAAAATAAAAACCGAGAAGTTGTATACATACTCGTATGCATGTACGTATGTCGAATGACCAATTTTATTTTTTAATTTAGCAAAGCAGTAGATGGATTTTTTATTTTAAATTAATTGCATTAGGCTTTTGTTTCATGTTTTTTTTTTTCTACCATTTCTCGACTTAGGATTAATTTATGAAACCGCTCTTCTTTCTAGTTAATCTATAAGTTTAAGCTATTTTTTATCGTATCTAAGTGGCGAGCTATTCTTTTTTTTTTTTAACAAATGTTTTCGGAGGTAAGACGATGAAGAACGTATACACATGTATATTCTGTGCTAAAAAAAAACACTTTTTTTGTCATCGTACGTTCACAAAACACAAGAAAAATGAAATTAACTGTAAGGAAAATTGATCATGAATTATTATTATATATATTATGTATATGTACTAATAAATCTAAATTATATATTCTAATTTTAAACAAAAAACAAAGAAGAAATGATTTTAATGAACATTTAAAGACGACAACAACAAACAAAATGAACAAAAACGATTTGATTTCTGTATAATAAAGGAATTTAAGCAATTAATACAAAAAAAAATTTAAAAGGTTTCGTGTTTTCTTTTGTAAAGCCTTTCGGCAAAGGTGTAGACAATACATGACCTTGAGAAATCAACACCAACACAGTAGATAGAGCATCGATTATCCGAACGTCAGTTATCCGAACTTAACTTTAAAAGGAGAAAACAAAAACTAACGTAGTGGCCCTGAACAGTGCTGCCGATTCACATTTTTCTTGAGCAGTATAATTCGATCTACTTGCGCAGTACTGGGCAGTTATATTCATAAATGGTACAAATCAGATTTTTTTTAACTCACTTATCCATTCCGATTCCTACATCACTGTATTGACATATTTTCTTGATCAATCTTTTGTAGACAAGGGAAATAAATGACTCAATCAACAACTTTCTGCTGGAGAAGTTGCCAACTGAGAATGTGAAGTCTGAATCTTTGGACTCGGAAGTAAAACTCGAGGATGCTGCACATTTATTAACCTGTAGAGTTATTGGACACTATCTATCCACCACCAGGAAATCCACCTCATATCCTCAAACTCGAAGTTATTGCCCAATCTAAACCCTCAGAAAAATGAAGATTTTATAACAACACATGATCGAAAGTGTTGAGCGTTGATACGCCATGATCATCAATAAGTCAATTTCATCTAGTCATCTCCGAGACAGAGAGAAAAACCAGAAAAGAATTAATGTGAGAAATTAAAAGTCTTTACCTTCTCATCAATGGCTTGAAACCCGCGGAAGGATATACGGTATAATGTGACGTCTTTCCAAGCGGACGTAGTCGCGGGTATCAGCTAGTTTTTCATAAAACAAAAGTAGTAAGCAATAATAAAAGCATTCTCATTGGTAGTTTAACCGTAGACATTGGACTACTGGGATGAGCAGTATAATTTGCGTTTGTGCAGCACGGAGTACGGAATGACAGAACTGCAGTACTTTCGGCAGCACTGGTCCTGAGTTAACGGTTTAATTTGACGCTCTTTTATTTGGAACTTCTGCATACGTGCGTACCCGTATATACATATTTAGTATCCACGTGGACGTTGCTGATTTTATTCGTGACTTGTGGCTCATTTAAAATGTCGTCAATAAGAAAAAAAAATTTAAAACCTTTATATTTCTGAACGTATACATTTTTCCTTTATTTCAAGTACATGAGGAGCGACCACACACCTTATTTTTATTCGATTCGCTTGTGTGTTCGATTATCCGAATTTGTTAATCAAATTTGATTATCCGAACCACCCTCGGTCCTAATCAGCGCTCTACTGTAAAGTTCCGGACAAGTTGTCGACCAGCAACCGAGGGCTTACAAAAGTTAATAATAAAAATGTGCTGGCCTTCTACATCGACGGAGGAAGAGTCCGCTGCACATTTTCTCCGAACGTGTCCCGCCCTGACCCATATCAGGAAAGCCACCCTAGGCGATACTTTAACGATCTGAACTCCTCCAGCATGGCTGATCTCAACAACTACGTTCGGAATCTGAATGGTTTCAGGAGTAAGTAGTGTTTATACCCCAGTACTCAGTGGTATCACAATGGACTATGGACCTACTTTCTGGTCTAAGTGCACCTCTTTTCACTAACTAACTACATCGACAGTTCTACGGTGGACATTGGTACCGGATCCGGGATCTACAGCAAAGCCCTATGAATAAACCACTCCTTTACAATAAACAACGACTGCTGTGTCTTTCAAGCTGAAATCATCCCCATCATAGAGGCTTTTACCGGAAGGACAATCAATGTCTGACCCGACAGCCAGGCAGCCGTTAAGAGTCCAGAGTCCGCAATAACTGGATCGAAGCTTGTAGGATTTTGCAAAAAGTATCTAGATAAGATACCAGCCAATACGATGACCTTATGATGGGTACCAGGGCAGAGGGATATCCCAGGTGTTTCATTACCTGACGAATTCGCACGGTAGGGAACAGCGCTGCATGCCTGACATGCACTCCCCTTTGCCAAGATTACAATAAGCTCGTCGTAAGACGACGCCATCAGTCGAATCAACACACGTTAGATCGAACTAGACACATGTGCAACGGCTAGAAAGTTGTGAACGGGCCCAACTTAGTCGACGCGAAGCAAGGGTCGTCTCCAGCATCATTACTGAGCAATGCACCATTTGTACTTATGCGGAGCATCTCGGTATACGTCACAACGACTACTGCAGAAGTTGCAGGAACGAGAAAGAAATCGAATCTGTCCGTAACCTGCTGTGTGAATGTCCTGCCCTCACCACCAGAAGAATGAGGACTCTTGGCAATTACTTCTTCACGGAACTGAAGAACTTGCGTAACATCGGGCTGAGGGACCTCCTGAGATTCATATCCCTTTATCGGTAGTTTTAAATCAGCGGCTCTCTCTTCCGGGAGTAGAATTCTTAAACGGGCACAATGGACCCTATTGCTAGTCTACGAGAGCAGTGATAAATGTCACAAGGCACCAATTTACCTAACCGGACTTAACCGTGAGCTTGCTAAGCTACATGACCTACCTATGGACAACGTGTCGACGCATTCGCTATCTCAAAAGCCTTTGCCCAAGTCTAGCATTAAATTCTTTTAAGTAAACAAGACGTGTATGAATTACTACTCGCATAAGTTAGGTTAGGTAATAGAGTGGCTCTCCTGTCCATTGTGATACTGAAGAGCCGGGGGTTTGGGACTTACTCAAGGAACATCATAGTAGTATCTGTGTTGATACTTTTGAGGGACGTCGACTCGATGTACCAGTTAAGAAGTTGAATGGGGTTACTGATTACAGTCGAACTTTAGACGTGATTCTTTATCGGAGTGTGCTGAAAGAAGTGATTGCCACAAGGACGCTACACCCATAGGACTTACGATTACAGTATATACCCAAAAAGGCTGCCGGGACATTTATATTTTCACCTCACTCTTGCTGGTATCAGTATAAAGAAATAAGTGCCTCCTGAACGATTTTAGTACTCCAAACAAAACTCAAAAGACGTGTATTTAAACTCTTTTTTATTTTAATACAAAATCTCTAACGACACAATAATGTAGAGTAGAACTGTGTTGTTAAAATCATAATTGTTTCGACGCAGCGTCTTAGGACAAATCTAAAACGATTTCGATAAGATTTCGCTCTTTCAAAGAAAAGTAAACTAGAAGGAAAGTACCATCGCACATGAGTCTTATGTTTGGAAAATACAAAAAAGTGGAATCTATGTAAAATTAATGTGCTTCAATGCTCTTGCTCTTAGTGCTTCTTGTTCTTGCCATATTTCTCATATTTGCTTTTGGACGAGTGCCACAATGCTAGTGGAATGGCCAAAGACGGCAGAGTCATGATGGCAAAGGCGACCCAATCGAAGAAATGAGACGAAAAGCGTTTGTTGAATTCTGTTAAGTTGACGATGCCACCCTCACCAGGTTCGGAACTGATTGCCAATTGGATCTGAAAGTGAACAAGACATTAGAACTTAAAAACATTAAAAGCTATTTCTTACCCTCTCAGCTTCTTCGACTGGTTTATAGCTGACCTCAGCGGCTGTGAAGTTGAAGTAACCATATGATTTTGGACGTACTACAACCACATGTGTGTAGTTGGTCTGTGGAGCAATACGATCAACAGAAGCACTCAGTTGTCCACCAACAATATCGAATGCATCTGGATGGAATCCATTGTCGACTAATTTAACATTGACGGCAGCTCCATTGCCCACATTGTACACGGTGTACTTAACAACCAAATCACTTTTCTCCACGAGATATTTGTTCATGATCTGTTTGGAGACCAAAAGCCTTGCGCTGGTTTCATCTTCGGAAGACAGACAGCAGTTTAACATACCCAACAGGGCGATACAGAGAACACCGAATTTGTACATTCTGCAAGAAAAGAGAATGAACTCAGTTGGTATGTTGCCAAATTTTGGAAAATTTCACTTAAGCGCACTGTTGACGTGGATGGAGGTTAGAGAGGTTTTCTTGAAATTTTCAATAAAAATCTTTGAATGTTGGATAAATTTGAAAAGAAAGGGCTTTCTCAGACTGACCTGAATATATTTACGGGTAATAAAGGTAACGAATAAGTCGCTAAAGATGTTTTTATGAGCTGGTTAAGAATAGTGACACGACGGCGACTTTGAATGAAAAACCGAATTGAAGTTTACTTCAAAAAGAAAGGCAAAAGTTTGCCGTTCACCGCTGACTGTGACGTGACGTGTAAACTTCGTGAATAAAAACTGTCAAATTTCGGCAGAGAGACATCTATCAGTTGAAAGTGAAAGAATGCGGTTTAACACAGTATGCTAAGAAATCCTGTCTTCAGGAATCCAGACTTAAGAGCTCTTTTCTTCCAAAACTGGCATGGCACACGATATTTGTTGGACGGACCAGACCATCCGACAAATCCGGCCAGTCCAATGGTGGAATAAAAACCGAGTAAACTTCGACTTTTTGGTCGTATCATGTGTGTCAATGAAAGCCAAGGGAAGGACAGACGGGATTAATTTCTTCCAATCATTTGAGTTGTTCCTTGGCCGTGCCATGCGTTGTGCATCTACGATAGGGAAATGCCGCCTTTAAAAGGTGGATTGAGATTGGTTGCCCGCTGAAAGTTGAGTTTAAATCTGCAAGTAAATTTGGAGAAGCACTGCACTTTGAGAAGCTATGAGGAATAAAATTACAGATACCGAACGCAACCGTAATTCTTTGACACTTCATTGTTTTTGTTTTTCTTCGGTCTTTCAAATTCTCAAGTTTCGAATAAATTTTGTAAAATATTTTCAATGTAACAACTTTTTACAACTTAACTTGTAACATAAGCAGGATTACCGATATTATGCCGTCTCTAGACATACTCCTGATAGAGCTCTACTCGAATGCTTTCCATTCGACTGATATACACCGCCTGACACGGCGAACAAATCCCTGACAAGCAGCACGATGACCTTTAAGCGACATTGAAGGAAAAATTATCAGTAGTAGCAGTGGGAGTTTGCTTGGAGAACTGTTCGGGAGCGGTTGGTTCTACATTAATCTCAGGTCAGGTATTCAATTTTTGAGTGAATTTCCATTTCATTCTACTGTTCGTTGAAGTTGATAGGAAACGTTGTAAAGCAAAGCATGGTGCTAAGTGTGTCAACTGTTACGACAACCCCATATGAGGGACAAAAACCAGGAACCAGTGGCCTCCGTAAGAAGGTACAATCAAATATTCAAATGAAATTCCGACCAGAATGTGTATTTTCCAAACTTTCCTCAGGTGAAAGTGTTCATTCAGCCTAACTATACCGAGAATTTCATTCAATGCATCCTTGATGCGAATGGAAGTGCTATTGCTGGATCTTTACTGGTTGTTGGAGGCGATGGAAGATACTATGGCAAGCAGGCTGTTGAAATTATTTGCCGAATGTCGGCTGCCAATGGAGTAAGTGACATCTTAGTGGACCACTGTGCTAAAAATAAACACTTTGACTTTTCCTTTAGGTTTCAAGGTTGCTAGTTGGCCAGAATGGAATATTGTCAACGCCAGCCGTTTCAAGTCTTATCCGTCATAATAAAGCTTTGGGTAAGTAGGAAGCAATAAAATTGCATCGGGATTTATTTGTTTAAACAACTTGGCAGGTGAAGCACTCGGGTGTTTTGATGTAACAGGCTGAACTTAGTTTACTAACAAAGCGTTTATTATCGGGTTATCTTTACGAGTTGACAAACAGAGCATGTGGAGGTCAAACTAATAGATAACTTGGTTAAGGCTGGATTAGAATGCTTTCGGATTTTGCTAGACTTTTTTGCGGTCTCATTGCACAAACAAAATGTAGCGCCGATCAATCAGCAGAAGTATTTGATTTATTCGATTTGATAAGACAAGCATGACTGGATGATAGGAAATTTTGTTAATTATAAGATGACATAAGATAACCGAACGCTTATAAACCTGTCGTCATCGAAATTTTATACAAAAATAGATTCAGTATCTTGTTGGATTTTGGGGGCCTGGCTCATCTTGCGCTTATAATTATTTCGTTTGCAAATTTAAGGTTGCATTTATAAAGAATTGTTTGTGAGAAGCTAAATTTGACCAAATCTCGTTCCGCTTGGTGGGTTCTTGCCAATCTTTAGCAAAGTTTTGATCGTTAAGAGGGAAAATATTCGTTGGACTTGTAAATTTGTTGATTTTCTCCTTGGGATAGTTTGCAGTACGATTTATAGAGCCATATATCTATGGCGAAGTTATTTATTCATTAAAAGCTTGAAGACAAACAACTGCAAGCTGGGTGCATTTAAAGGTCATGAAATACATGGTCGATTGCCACATTACGAGATATACTTGAAGACAATAGGACTTTATTGGTGCGCAGTACTCAGGCACAAAATGGTTTTTCTGTCTAAGGCTGTGTTTATGGCGAAGCGTATTCGCGATTCACTACTAGCGATTAGTTACATGTCTAAGGCTAGGGCCACGCACTGAGCGACTGAGCGATTGAGCGGTGAGCGACGAGCGATAGAGCGACGAGTGGCCTTTTACTGAGCGACGTCGCTCGAGCGATTAGTAGTGAAAATGTCGTTGTCGACAGCTGAAATCAAAATTTCCATTTTTTCTGCTCCATTTTCACTTTATCGCTGAGCGATGAACTACAAAATTAGAACAAAGTTGAATTCAGAGCGACGTCGCTCTGTCGCTCAGAAAAATCGCTCATCGGTTAGTAACTACGTGGCCACAGCCCTATGATTCCATATGTTCTAATTTTTTTGCGTCGCTCAGGTGCTCGTCGCTTAATCACTCATCGCTCAGTGCGTGGCCCTAGCCTAAAGCGAATTGAGCGACTGCAAGCGACTGCGGGTGACGAAAATCTACAATCAAAATATTTTGAATCAGTTCACCGAATCGCTCCGTACGGTATGGAAAAATTTATTGAACTTGTGCGTGAAAGGCATTGTTTGTAGAATATTTGCCATTCCGAAGATATCGCTTCAAAGACATACACAAAAGTTTCACTGTTCATACGATAGTACTCGCCCCATCTGCGCAAGATGTCCTTCTCATCGGAAAGAAGTACACCATCTTTGGATTTTACTCCTACGATGATATTAAACTTCCTCCCCCGGAGGAGGCAAATGTACTTTATCGTTGAGATAGAATTTGTGGTGATCAGTTGACAGTTTAGTCCCTCTCAAAACACGAACATCGCTCCCAATGGTATCCACTCCAGTACTCTGCCTGCCAGCCTGGAACTTGTGAATATCCCCACTCCCACCTGAGCAGACATTGAAGATTTCCACCCATCCAAAAGGTCCACAGTCCACCAACTATATCTAGTTGATATTTAGTAGCCTCCCTTATAAGCTCAAGGTCTTTTCCTATGAGCGAAGAAACGTTCTATATGCCTAACCTAAGTCGATAAACCGAGAAACCGAAAGCACAATAATGCCACCATCGGAGAATAACCTTTCGACGCCAGTAATGGTGTGCGGGACCATTGCCAGAAAGCTCGTAACCATTTAGGGTTAAACCCGACCGGCTGCTGAGCGGGACAACCCGACCACCAGTCGCTTACACGCTGCCACCTTCTAGGCCTGGCTCTGAAGGGCGCTCTGGCTTGGCAATATTAGAGGCCTGTTTTCTTCGTCTGATTATTGTTGGGTTTGCACTTCGTTAGCCATATCTGGGCAGTATGGGTTAGTGATGTGGCATCCGGGACTGAATCATTCAATTGAAGCGCTTCAGTAAAAAGAAGGAATAATTCACTTCAGTCATACACTTCACTGCTTCAATTCATTCCTACACTTCAATTTATTCCTACACTTCTTTCGCTTCCTTTTGCTTCTCTCCAATATAGTTCAATTCATCCAAACGCTTCAGTTCATTGTCGTACTTCTTTCGCTTCTCCTTCTTCAATTCACTCCTATCCTATACTTCTTTTGCTTTGCTCTTTACTTTTCTGGTTGAATTTGGAATGGGTGTGGGGCGACTGAAGTTAATTCATTTTGTTAATTTCTTTCCCCTACAGAATGTATTTTTGGTTTATTTGACTGGTGTGTTTTTTTCTGTTTTGTTCGATGGGAAGGTTTCTCTCCCTTTTTTTTTTGTCAAAAAAAGAACGCTTCAGTGAATGGTTCTTTCAAATGAAGGAGAGTGAATGAAGTGCTTCAGTGAAATGAACTGTTTTCCCCACCTCTAGTATGGGTAGATCAACTATTCAGCTACTCCACCCGTACTTCCCAGACACGTTGCCCAACCCTCACCGCGAGGAGGTCAGCTCTTGGGCCCTTAGTATCTTTTATTTATTTTTAAGTATTCCAAATATTTTCTACCCATTAAATAACTGTTCTCCAATAACAAAAAACGCCTTATTTTAGCGCGCATGTTGTTTACTTTACCACAGTCAAAACACGAATGAAAATAAGCGAAATCGCTTGCGATTTCGCTAGCAGCGATGTCGCATCGCGCGATACGAATACGCTTCGCCATAAACACAGCCTTAAACATGGATTCAATGTTTTAATCGGCATGGTGAATGCAGAGTAGCCGTTTTCGATAGACTGTGGGATAGAGCACTCGTTAACAAGCTTCAAGCACTTTGTAATCACGGCCGGCATTCTCCAGACCTGTTTCGTACATCTAAAAAAAAAAATAAATGACGCAAAAGCCCGAATCTACGATTTGTTGGCAAATGGCAGCTCCAAGCCGTGAATTTATTCATTTTTTTGATTTTCGGTGCCATACAGCGCAGCAGTCTAATGCACTATCCACAGAGTCCCAGCGACTGCACTTATACCGTCATGAATCTTTGTTTGTTAGTTCGAGCCGCACTTTCTACCGAAGGCAATTCTCCTTATTTGCTCTTCTATGTCTTTTGACCAGGCTATTCTCGTGTCTAGTTTAAGGCCGAGGTACTTGATGCTGTCACATAGTTGCAATTGTAAACCTCATATCCTAGTTACTCATCTTGATCTACTTAGTGAAGAACAGTTCCAACTCTGTGTGACTTCCCCTATGATTGGTCATCTGCACAGATGCTACCCCAGGTTAAACTGGAAAAATAATAACACACAGATGCTTGTTTCTTCATTAGGTGGAATTGTCCTAACTGCTTCGCACAATCCTGGTGGTCCCGAGAATGACTTTGGTATTAAATTCAACTGTGAGAATGGTGGCCCAGCACCGGATGCTTTTACTAACAAAATCTACGAGCTGTCTACTGCCATTAAAGAGTACAAATCTGTGAAGGACTTACAAATCGACATCAGTAAAATTGGCACCAACACCTACGATGTAAGAATTCAAAACTTGATCGCTCGGTGACATAGTGATGTCTTGTTTTTATAGATCAATGGAAAGCCATTCGTTGTCGACGTCATCGATTCCGTGGCGAATTATGTTACTCATATGAAGGAAATCTTCGATTTTGCCAAACTGCGTGACTACGTTAGTGGCAAGGCAACTGGCAAGCCGCTGAAGATGCGTATCGACTCGATGAATGGTGTAACAGGTTCCTATGTGCGTGAAATCTTTCTCACGAATTTGGGTGCTACGGAGGATTGTGTGGTGCACACAACGCCTTTGGAAGATTTCGGTGGTCTCCATCCAGATCCTAATTTGACCTATGCCAAGGATTTAGTTGAAACTGTTGCCAAGGGAGACTACGACATTGGAGCTGCCTTTGATGGCGATGGTGTAAGTAGAATTAAGACAACACCGACTGCTTACATAATCTGTTTTCATTCCAACAGGACCGCAACATGATCATTGGCAATAAAGCCTTCTTTGTGACTCCCAGCGATTCACTGGCTGTGATCGCTCATTATTTGGAGTGCATTCCATACTTTCAAAAGAATGGAGTTCAAGGATTCGCACGTAGTATGCCAACTGCATCCGCTGTCGACTTGGTGGGAGCAAAACTAGGCAAAGAGGTGTTTGAAGTGCCGACTGGTTGGAAGTACTTTGGCAACTTAATGGACGCTGGTCGTCTATGCTTGTGTGGTGAGGAAAGTTTCGGCACCGGATCCAACCACATTCGTGAGAAGGATGGTATTTGGGCTGTCCTTGCCTGGCTATCAGTGATGCAAAACACCGGCAAGGGAATCGAGGAGATTCTCAAGAACCATTGGTCGATTTATGGTCGCAACTACTTCACTCGCTACGATTATGAAGAATGCGACTTGGATCCGTGCAATCAAATGATGGCAACAATGGAGGCGACTATTACCAATTCGGCATTCGCTGGAAAAGACTACTCTAGCGGAGGAAAGACATACAGGGTTAAGGTTGCCGACAACTTCAGTTACACCGATCCGGTTGACAAATCCGTGTCCACCAAGCAAGGCTTGCGAATTGTTTTCGAAGATGGCAGTCGCATTGTGATGCGCTTGAGTGGAACTGGAAGCTCTGGAGCTACAGTTCGGTAAGTAAATCAAATCCATTCCATGACTGACGAATTAAAATGTGTGCCTTTTTCAGTTTGTATATCGATTCCTATGAAAAGGACAATGTCCTGGGCAAAGCCAGCGAAATGCTAAAGCCACTCATTGATATCGCACTTGAGATCTCACAGCTACCTAAGTTCACTGGACGCAATGCACCCACTGTTATAACTTAAGCGTTTAGTTTATGATGCCGAATCTACCTCGACGTAGAGAGATCAAATGTTCACTTTGTTGCTATTGAGGTTTGTTATATATTTTTTTTTATTTGTTCCCCCTTTTGCATTTGATGTTGCTCTGGGTGTTGATGATATCCAAAGAAAGTAAAACGTAAAAATAAAGTTATTAGACAAAAATAAAAGAAAATTGCTTTTGCTCGAGGAAGCAGTATCGAGGAGGAAGGACGGTTGCAGAGCCTCTTCACGGGTCGGGACATAAGTCCTAAGTAAGTACGTACCGCAGCTTTAAGGATTGAGGGGAAATTTATCCAAAGAATCAGAAAAAGAAAAATACAGTTTCTATCTCTAAATCACATTGATGTACATTTACATGCTCACGCGTGCATTCCCAATGATATGTTAACATCTAAACTTTCTTCCACCACATCACCAGTGTGTTACGATTTATTGGTTGAAAGATATTCAAACTGATTCAGCACAATCAGTGGGACATGTTCCTCCAGTAAACTACGTCGTAGCTTTCCAATTCGTATAAATTCCTCCAAATAGTGTATCGTTGTAGTGCACTCAACACCGACCTCCTGTTTCGCACTACAAAGAGAACAACATCATCGAGTGAAAATCGTTAAAAGTTCGACTAACTCACCTTAAATTGGTTTCCACCAGCGAGGTTACATACTGACACAAGTATTTGACATATAAATTCAAAACCTCCCGATGGAACTGGTTCAAGATAGTTAGAAACCCAATTATCATTGCGACACCATCTATATGTTCTTTGGGGTTCTTTGCCGTGAGCATGTTGAGATTTTTCGAAAATTGAAACTTCGTTGCATGCGATATGGTGAACAAGAATAGAAACAGCGATATGTTGTGAGAGTTCTTGGTGAGAACGAAAACCTGTTGCAGTGGGTCGTAGTTGCCACTAAACTCTAAATATGCGTTGAGTTCCGAGAGAATTTCCTTTCCTGGTTCAGATTTCCCTTCGTTCTGCTGGGCTTCTTGGAGGTCAATTAGGAGGGCTCTACGGAAAGACACAAATAGAAATTTGTAACTCAAAATGAATGCGATTCACAAACCTGTTCAGAGCATCTAAGGAAGCTTCCAAGTTCTTGGAGTTGAATTTACAGCTTTTGTTGAGCTCATAGGCTATTTGCTGTCTCAGAATTTGTTTGTGTCCCATCTGTAGCGCCCAATCGAGAATAGTAGGCCAAACTTTCAGCCAACGTGTCGTGTAGTTTGTATAAAACTTGAGGGGATTCGCAATAATCGGCTGTTCGTCGAGCTCTTTTGTAAGAGAATTCAACGCCTCCACCCACATTTTGTCGTTAGTGATGTTTTTCTGCATCTTTTCCAGGTTTGTCTTCAAGTCCGAAATGAACATGTAGGAGTACAATCGATCAAGGCCAACCAAACCAGCAGGTCCGATAGCTTCGCGAACCTTGATGAAGAATCGTGAGTCTAGAATCTCTTTGTGGGTCTTCTTGTCGTACCAGGTGGCCTTTAAATCTAAATAAATTGTCAATCTTGGATCGGTGCATTGAAGAATTTCTCTCGCTAGACGTCCAATGAAATTATTTGATGCTGTATCGCCTTGGACAGGAGAAAACGTGGGAATGGGAATGGTTGTGCTTTGATAGGATGACTGCCAATCGAGCACTTTATTCCGAAGAAATGCATTACATTCACGTTCGACATTGTAGTTAATGATCCGTGACATCTCCTGCTGAAGGATTTTCAAACCGTGGATGTTGAGGTAATCCTGAATGTACTCAAATGAGCGCCTGTATCCGTCCATGATTTTGGAGAGTTGAAACAATTTATCTTCAAGATCACTGGTCTTCCCCTTCGGACCGAAGATGAGACCAAAATTCAGTGCGTTGGCTAAGTTTCTAACCAATTCCTTCCTGATGCCATCCTCCAACAGTTGCTTGGGATCAAGTTCTATAACTCCAACGAGAGTCTTTTTCATCATGAGGATGCCTTCCGTGAAAACAGCAATGGAGTAGGTTAACTTGGAAACTGTATGACGTTCATCGTACTGGGCATACTCCTTCAACTTGTCCTTCTCTAATCTTGTCGGAATCTCCTTGATAACCGCGGTTTGCATCTGAATGATCTCGGCTAGGATATTGAATATCGTTTCTGGAATGATCTGAACAACCTTTCTGATGTAATTGGCCAACTCTGTGCTGTAGTACTTCGAGACAGACACGAGATCCTCGCTTTTTGCTTGATTTATCCGGAGAAGTGGAATTTCCAGCGCACTTGCAAGCTTCAAGAACGTGGCTCTCAACTTAATCACAAGTTTGGGTTGTTTCTTAATGCTTTCCTGCATGATTTTGGTATAATCCGAATCAATGGTCCGCCAAGCATAGCTCAGATCACTGATCAGTTGGATGTTGATCAAAACATCTTCCTTCACATTGATTACTTGAATCATGCTTGTGAGATACTCCCGAGTTTCCTGCAGATATTGCTTGACTTGCATGTTTGACTGGAGATTATGAAACTCTTGTACCTCCTCTAGAGCTTGAATCAGTTGAATTATAGTCCTTCCCGACATGCTGGGATTATCGGTTTTTAAATTGCTGATCTCCTTTCCGATCTCTGCGAACCAGTGTTTCAGATTTGGATTTTTCTCGATCTTGGACAGTGGCCGGCTGCCGGAAAATGCCTCGCTGAGTTCATTGACACGGTCTAGAGCTTCTTTCTTAAAATTATTCCACCGCTTGTCCTTCTCCGTGATAAGATCCTTTAGAATTTCTTTCACAATTAGTTCCAACTGGCTGCAGTTCAATAGTAATTGAAAGATCTTTGAATCTTTGAACTCACTCTCTGTCTGGACAAGTTCACAGATCTGCTTATGTCGCCTGATTGCACTGATTTCAAGTATAGGAGCACTGGTATGGAGTATAAACCACCGAAGGATCACATTACAATCACGGATTAGAGCAATGATTTTGGTCATAGTTTGGAGGGCAAAGCTCTCGGTGAGAACCCCTTCCTTGAGGACCTCATACGTTTGCGAAAGAACCTTCTTCAGTTTCTCTTTTTGAAGCAAACAAAAGCCTTTGACTGAGTTCGTTTCAACGACAGGATTCAAGGCTGCTTTTGCTGCTTTAAAATGTTCCCAAGCATCGACCAAGTTCACTGTGATTCCCATGTAGACGGGCACCACCCAGTTGTCTGAGAAGAATTTGTCGGTTATTTCCCGCATTTGTGCCACTTGACTGGTTATGGTCTTCGGTGAGAAATACAGGCAAACGAAAAGCATTCCTGCTTGATTCGAAAGAGCTGTGGATCGATGATCTGGATGGGGATAGATGGAGATTTGATTGTAAATGTCATCAGACCGCAAGCGACCGATCACCATATCCACAAAAGTTTGATCGAAGGTGAAACGACTGAAAAGGAAAAATAAGAGAATTTTCTCTGCCGATCATGGGCCAAAGGACTCTTTTTCTACCTGAAGTAACTCTCCGGATAGTTTGGCACAGGTTTTGCGTTGGGTGCTGTCGAAAATCCAGTCGACCTGAGAAGGGTGCACACGTCGTCTATATTACTATCACCGTGTGTTCTTGCTGCGCTATAGCGGTAGTAGGAAACCAAAAGACGTTCTCTTATGATTCCCGGAATGTGTAAGTCAAGCACCAGGAGAATCACTCCAAAGAGGTATAACGATTCACACTGAGGTTGAGATATATAAGTTACTGGATACATTGTTTGAGAGTGAAGGACATACCATCAGTTGTTTGCCTTCCTCATCCTGAAGGACGGATTCAAGCGTTTGTTGGATGTAATAGCCCCGATTTAGTTCGTCGACGAAATTCTTTAAGTCTGATGCATATTGGTGTGTACTTTCGAATGCAAGATAGAACCTGGTAAGTAGTTCAATGTAATTGTCCCGGAACTCTTCATCAAGGTCTTGGAGAGCCTGAAAACGAAAGACACAGATAATGTAAAATAGAAGAGTTAACTTAAATAAGTTTGAAAGAGTTACTAAAAGTCTATGCCGAGGTAACAAAGTGCATGCAGAGGAACGCTTGTTTCTTTGAAGTGACAGTGGAGATTCTGTTGGGGAGATTTGTACAAGGTGCAGCAGAAGAATTACGATATACGAGTGCCTGCGGAGCTCTTACGAGCAGAACCTACGTATCAGCCGAGCTTCGGCATGTTCCCGATGATTGAGTAAAGGCAATGATCGTCAAGCTCCCTAAAAAAGAAAAAAGCCTGCTGTCTGAAAGATCACAAACGGTGGGGCGAATTCACTGACCACAATTGGTGCATTAACCCCTTTCATTTCATTTCAGCATTCGCGCAGCCTTGTTGATGAGAAATAAAGGAATTCAATGGTTTCTTACATCCCAACTTAAACCTTTCGAGTTCGTTGACGACGTATGCTTACTGTTTCATAGCATGGTACTCATAATATGTGCAGTGCTACGTGTACTGCGGTCTCATAGTACTATAGACCTTCGCCAAAGGACATCGGGTGTTGAGAGTGACAAATTCCATTACTAACTCAAGCTGGTGGCAGAGTAAGTCGAACAATAAATACCCGGTGAAGAATAGTTAAGAAGTCACGGCATTTGGAGAGATATTGAAATAGCATATGGTGGGTCATAAGTGTGGGAAAAGCCCTTGGGCACCGAAGGGGAACAGGACATACGTATGAAAGTCAAAGTTCACTTACTGGATTATCCTCAATTTTCTTGTCATGAGCCTCAGCAACACGTAGGTAACTAAAATCCAAAATGATGTCCCCATACTTTAGTTGGTCAGCTCTGGATTCAAGCCTTAAATGCGAAATCAATTAGTTGAAATTAAGAGCAATAAAAATAAAGGGAAATACTACTTGAAAACATCCGGTATGTAGTCTTTCAGTCTCAGAATTTCAGCAATTATCGAATTGCCCATGGATACAATCCGCAGGAGATTCTGTCCACATAAATTATTCTCAGCTAAGAACTCCGTCATTTTTACGCGATATATGTATAAGAAATTATTCAAAGAATCCAATCCACACAAGAGCTAGCCTTTTCGTAAATAAACAAAATTTGGATAGTCTAATTTTTGACAGATCGACACGGGTCTCCACTTGTTCGCCCACTTTCTTAACGTATGTGCATAGTTACAGCCGCAGCAAAAGTTTGCCCACAGAACTATAAATCTAATTGTGACGGATTTCTATAAAATTAAACGCAGACGAAACTGGATAGAGAAAATATAAGGGGGAAGGATCATGTATTCAAATATTAATGTTATAGTGAAGCTTCAATGCAGCCTGACTCGGATTTGAGAAGATGACCGAGAATCAGAGATGACTTGCCCTCATCGTGACAAACGAAGTAGACATCAAAATATTTTACAAAGTTAGAATCCCATAGGAAGGTTGACAAAATGCAAAAGCTCTATTGTTCGCAAGACAGTTTGGGTTGAAAGTCGAAGCATATACGAGTAAATCATTTGCCAACGCTATTGTTGTCCAATAAATAAATTTTAATCAACAAATTTCCTTAAGGATGACTTCTCAAAAGGTAAGGGCTAAAATCATTTCCATCTGCCAAGTTCTACAAATTAATGAAATGTCCACAAACTTTTGCCAGCGAATGTCCTGTTGTTGTTAACAGCTGATTTCCTTCAATCTCTACACTAAAAATTCGCAATTGCCACTCGTCGTCTTCCCATTTAATTCCGAGGTCGGCTATTGTTTTGATTATTTTCGTTTCGTGTTCGAGATTATTTTTTTTAATCTAATCTGCGATAAAATACAGCCTTTGGACCACACTTGGACCGATTGACAAGGTGTTAGAAAAACAAAAAATGTCGCACCCAGGCCAGCTATACGACGGAATCAAGGAACTCCTTCTGGAGAAGCGAGAGAAGCTGCTAATTATTAAAATCAACAACCCACGGAAGAGGAACTCACTTAATCGAGTGACATACGTTGAAATCACCGATGTTTTACGAACAGCAGCAAACGACGAAACAGTGGCCGTTGTGGCCATTACCGGTGTCGGTGATTTTTATACATCAGGCAATGATTTAACGCAATCGAAAAACGAAATGGACATCGAAGTGTTCTTCCAGGAGCAGAACATCATTGTACAGAACATGATTCGGGCATTTTTTGAGTTTCCTAAGCTACTGATCGCTGTTGTGAATGGACCGTGTATTGGCATTGGAATGACCACCGCTGCTCTGTGTGATGTTATTTATTGCACTGATACGGTAAGATGTCCTTAAAAATATAAATATAGTTTTTATCGAATTGAATTTTTAGGCATACTTCTATACACCGTTCACGAAACTGGGTCTATGTGCAGAGGGTTGCTCATCGTATACATTCCCCAAGGTTTTGGGAAAATCCAAAGCCGTTGAGGTTCTACTTCTGAATCACAAGTTGACTGCAGAGGAAGCATTGCAATATAAATTCGTGGCTGAGGTGGTGAAACCAGAAGAGTTGAATACGAAGATTTGGCCAAAAATAATGGAATTTACAAGACTTCCTCAGGGTGCGTTGATGGCTGGCAAGTCGTTGATGTTAAAAGCTTGCCATAAAGAGTTAGAGACTGCTTTGCTCAACGAATGTGATGAATTAATGAAGAGATGGTATACAGACGAGTTTTTTAATGCAATTATGGAATTCAGTCAAAGGAAGTCGAAACTATGAATTGACTGAAGGAATTAGGGTTGAAAGTGACTATATTTATGGGCTAAAGGAATGTAACTTTTGTATGTGTATTTTCGTAGCAGTAAAACCTGCAACAAGTTTAGAATAAAGGTTTTTAACGGGCTTTTTTTTACAAGCAAAAAATTGTTGCTCGATAAAAATAGTAGGCAAAGTGTAAATTGAAGGATTGAGAGACAACCAAGGTTGAAGAAGGTAGGAAGCCCATTGTGCCGTATAGTGGTAAGCTCCATGGCAATTTTCAACTTTAGGATTCGTAGGAAGTCAGGATACTAAACACAGTGCATTGTAGCCATCTCTTCTGAAGTCCTTGAGAAGCAATTTGTAAAAAGTTTTTGGAAAAGACTTACTTTGAAGAGTTTAGCAAGTACTTGTTTGTGCGCAGGGGAAAGTAAGAAATGCAATGGACGTGTGAGAACACTTGACAAACCGGATGTTGAGGCACAGGTTTACCGGAAATGTAGAGCCGACTGTATCGATAATTACCTTGATCATGGTGTTGGTTGATTCCATTTATTATCGGAAGACTGATGTAGTGTAGTAAAAGTCTGAATAATCCTGCGAATTTAAAAAAACACTTTAAAATTACTTATAAATTAAATTTTAATAAAAGTGTCTTGTGGTAAAGCCCTTAAAAACCATTCGAGACTCGAATCAAATTTGTTTTCAAAAGTCACTGACAACTGAAAAGTCTGCACGAGGTAATCCCAAACAAAAATACGAATTTGTGTTTGTTGATTGAATTTATATTTTTCCTTGGATATAACTATACTTACAGACCATATTACTCGTAAGTAATACATAAAATTTTTTGTCAATAACTTTTAATAGAATTCTGTATTCTTAGATATTACTCTCACAGAATGGGCAAAGTAAACAAGGCCAAGGCTATTAAGCAAAAACTGGCCAAACGAATGGAAGCCACTAAAAGAGAAGTTACATCGATTGCATCTAAGGTATCATTCAAAGCTAAAGATAAGTCCGATGAGAAAATACCATTATTGGCTACACCGCCATCAGTTACCACTAAGAAGCACAATAATAAGAAGGAAAAGTTTCGATTAAAACATAAGAACCTGCTAAAGAAAGTCGCATTGGTGAAGAAACAGAAAAAGGAAGAGATTGCAAAGAAGAATCGGGAGAAGACTGCTGTTGTGGGTGATATGAAAATCCTAAAGGATGCCTTACCATCATTGGATGAACTATTTAAACTGAGTCGCGAAAATATCAAAGCTGGCATCACAGAGGACACAGGGACCACAAAGAAATTGAGCACAAAAGAGAAGATTAGGAAGAAGAAGACGCAGTTCGTGAATCGTGTGAGTTCCCTGCAAGCATTGCTTAAAGATTCCGACTTTAAGAAAAATCCACGAGACGCGATTGCATATCACATTAAATATACAAATGGTTTGGTGGAATGAAACTCGTTGTTTTATTTATGGTGCACCTTGCGCCTGGTGCCTTATGATGTTAGTCAATGCTTACATAGACCGGCGGTTGGGTTCATGAAGAATTGGAACCAACCAGATAGGGATATGAATCTCAAAACATCTCTTAGCTACAAAGAGTCATTGCTCTGTCGGCGGTGGCAGCTTCAAATCATTCTTCGTTCCTCGCGAAATCTAGAGGCTCAGCGACTATGTGGTTATCGATGTCAGTACTTGCGCGTCCGACAATGTAGTTTTTACGAACACACTATATATTGGCCGTGATTTCGGCTTGTATGATACTGTAATGGTCTTTCATCCTTAAAGAGTGGTTTGCTGCAAGGGTTTTTCGTCAGTATAGTGCAGCCGTTCAGTTCCTTTTAATTTGTGATACGTTGATTCCTCTGGTCATTTCTATAAGGGATTCCTTTTCTCATGTGTAGAAGGTTACACATGATATCTTAATGGGCTTGTCAATGTTTCTTCCAGACTAGTAACGTGCTTATCCTCAAAGAATAAGTTCAATGTTCAATCCCCTACTTCTTGAGAGTTTAAAGATAAAGATTGATTCGCTGTATGACCTCTGTATTTGAAGCACTTTGCTGCTGTGACTTTTTTAATACCAGCATAACCATTGTCGGCCTGGAATGCCACGTTGAATCCATTTTGCTTCAGCATTACCACAATTTCGTCTACCATAAGGAGTCATCTTAAAGATGAGGGAACGTACACCCTGAGATGTTTCCTTATAGCCTTTCTTCTTTTTACGTCTCCGTCTTAGCAAAGACGACGACCATCGTTCTGCTTTTCTGCTTTATTTCAGGTCTGTGGCTTGCGTTCTCCGCATTGGAAATGGAAATGGCACGCATCTCCCGCCTTGTTATAGACTAATATGTATATATACTCTAGCTAAAGGCAACGCATGGACATTCCCTTGAGCCACTGAATAAGAATTTCTTCTGAGTCGTCGGTTTCAACCGGTCACTAATCAAGCGTTTTGCAGGTTATTAGAACAAACCATCTACAAAGACAGATGTGCATCCAGGAAAGAAAGTGATTATCGAAATATCCATACGCTGTTGTGTTGGTCTAGGCAAAAAGCCTCAGCAGTTGATGCGATAGACTCGCCTATACTACATAGCAGTAGATTGAATTCAAAGATAAATTTAAAGGAAACATCGCCTCTAGCATATATGTCGGCGCATACTTACTTATGCTGGCACTACAATTCGGGGTGAACCAGGCCCTGAACCAACAAGCTTCTACAGCCAACGTTGTATTCATCATGTTCATGAAAAAATAACTCAAAAGGCATGGTTTTCTAATCGCTTCCTCGTTTCCCACAAGATCGTTCCAATTCCTTCAAAATGCTCGTGGTTAGGCAAGAGTAACAGGCGATGAAGTCAGAACAGTCTGAATCCGCATTGACGTTAGAGTGTTAGATGTTAAAAGTTGGGGTGTGTATACACTGCGATCTGTATATCTATACTATTGTGCTCCCCCGTACTCATATTGGCCGATACGTCTCGACCTTAAGAACCTCCTCCAATCCAATCACTCTGAGAAAGCGGAATATCTGGATTGGGTCTAACGATGGGAGATCCGTTTCAAATAAAATGCACGCTTCCACGTGTGGTCTTCTTTTGTGGATCAATGCTCCGCAGTCCATAAGGAGGTGTGACGGGGTCTCCTCGGCATCGCTGCAGAACCTGCAGTTCCCGTTAGAGTGTTAATAAAACTCAAGGGTCTCGAGAGCTTCTTGGCTGTCCGGAACAATTAGCACCGCTAACGCGTTTATCTAGGCACTCCTATACACACACAGATGTATATTCAAACACCTATGGCGTTCATTTGAGCCTGGAAAATAGCTGGTAATTAATCTTGTACCACCGTGACCGATTTCCCCATTACTATTTTTGAATCCCTTCATGTATCACCTGACTTCCCTAAAGCAGTCTTACTTATGACAGCACCCTGGTCCCAGATCGGACGTTCCATTTGCAGACGACGAGGGACAGTCTCTTCATAATTATGGTTAAACAGTTTTACAGGAAGCTTAACAGCAAGCTGTTTGTCTTCCTAATGACAATGTCGAAATTGCCAAACTAAAGTCAAATAACGCTGATTAAAAAGTTAAAGGTAAAAAAATGGAAGGCAAACTCCCTTCTAAAGCCACCCTTTGCCGTCACGCACGTAGCATAAATTAAGTCATTCCAGAGTCAGGACAATTAAATCACAAAAAAAAAAAAGAAGAAGAAAAATAAGAGATAGCCACCTCTCCATTGTCTCTACCCTGTGCCACACAGCCCCTAAATAAGAAACATAAAAGTTAATCATAACGAACAAAACCCCTAAACTTCTGCAGCAGGTAGAGCTGCACAAAAAGGGAAAAATCTAACATCCCCCGAACAAAGAGCAAACAATCTTTTAAAAGAAATCCCCACCCAACCCCGACTGCCAGTTGATCCTTTCGTGACAGCCCAACCGGCACAGTTCGTGTTGGCTGGTGGGTGTCGGTCGGGTCGGGACCAGGTATTGAATGCCTTCAAGGAAAAATTAAAAACGAAAGCGTAGCATCATCAGCATCGCTTCTGTGGGGCACGGGGGAGCCTTAAAATGAAAGATGATACAATAAATTTTATTACGTCATCAAGGCTGGTCGAGACCCGAGACGACTTAAGGCTAAGGGGTTCCAAGATAATCAGAGGTTATAACCAGACCGAAAATGGAATTACCTCAGTTTAGGTGAAATGGGCAACGACTAGCATATGGCAGCCGGTGTTGCCTCAGCAGATGGTTGTATCATTCTCAGGATTCACACGTCCATTTGTTTCCTTCACAAGTGCAGACGCACACAATCTGACAAATAACCGACCAGTGCCGAAGAAAGGAAATCTTCTTATTCGTCAGAGCGCGCGCTCCAGGGCCGGTCTCACATGTTTTTTTTAATAATAAATCATCGTGCAATTTACAACTTTTCTAACAGATTATTTTCGTTGGTGGGTGGGAGGATGGATGGAATCCCCACCAGCATACGCCAGCGTCGTCGTCGTTAGAGCAATCTCCGAATGGGAGCAGCAGTGCATGACGTGTATACCGGCATAGGAGTTAAGTGAAGATGGCTTACTTGAAGCGTGGATGTGTACGGGCGGATGTGTTTCCCCTTTGAGAGGAAATGCATCTGGCGATGAAAAATGATATGGGAATTAGCATTCAGTTTTCTTTTCGGTCGCGGGCTTCTGCTCCTGGCAAGGATGACGACGACGACGAAGCTGAATGTGCAAAAGAGTGAAACATGTTGAGTTATTGGATTTTAATAGAAATGTGATGGTAAGCTGTTAAGGAGTCAGTCTGTGAAATAGTGGCGAACCGCAAGCTATTACTTTTTGTTGGGGAAGGTTGCTGTGAGAAGAAAACGAGACTCTTTCCAACAGCTTGTCATATTAATTTGGGTAAATATGCTCACAACTCATAGCCTTGATTTCAATTTTGCTTGGAAGCATATTCAGTTCAAGGAAGTTGTGAACACAAGACCATGACACAAGAGGTACATATGTAGCATCAATAAATGAAAAGGTTTCTATGATGGGATGGAACTTGAGTCCAAGAAGCTTTATAGAAAGCCACGAAGAAGAAAGTGGAGAAGTTAAACTATATACTCAAGAATTGGTAGCAAAAAGCGTCATACCACTGCTAGCGTCTGTCTCTTGGAAGAAGGGCCAAATAGGGCACACCAATATCGCTAGATGGGCGAAGCTGGAAACAAAAAGTGATCATATAACGCCATACCCTGACTTTGAACTCACATTCCAAACTAAGCAAAAGAAATGTGGGACAAAGGAAGGCTCATTAAACCCGGCAATACATCCATTTTCACCCACGGCCCAACAGTGGATCAAGGTGTAGGCGCGGGAATATACTAAGAAGAACGCGCCATTGCCAGGTCTATAAAACTTCCAAACCACGCCAGTGTGTTCCAAGCTGAAGGAAGAGAACTTTCCTCAGTAACCCAGAGAAGAAACATCAATATCTGCATACATCGATAGCCAGGCCGCCATCATTCCGTGTCATTCACAAAACTCAGTCGCAGCCAGCTTGGGATTCTAAGCTCAAGAGATAATGTATCAATCTGTTGGGTCCCGGCGTACAGAGGCCTCAAAGGCAATGAAAAACCCGATAAATTGGCAAGAAAGGGATCGGAACTGAACCAAAAAATGGTCGATAACACGGTTCTGTCGGTAGTCGTGGCTCAGTGGTTACTGCGTTTGACTGCTGTGCAGGCCTGCGTGGGTTCAAGCCACAACCATGTCCACCGAACATTTTTCGCGGCACCACCTCTTGTCGGGGAATGACAAGCCTCCGAAAGTATATTTCGTCATGAAAAAGCTTCTCAATACGCCGTTTGGAGTCGGCAATAAATTGTAGGTCCCTTCCATTCATGCGAAAAATGTAACACGCACAACATGAATGCTTGCGAGAAGCAAGTCCTTGGCTCATCCCGAGCTGTCGCGCCAGCTATTTTTTTACACGGTTCTGATGCCTATAGAAGCTCTAAAACAAGAGATACACTAAGACTTTTGGAAACCTGTTGATGAGAGCTGAAGCACACTCCCGTCATGCCGCATATTGAAAAAGCGGTGGCCACAATAGAATAAAGGATGTGCTTACGCTGAGCAGATCAAACTTAGCACTAGTGATCAGCATCCTCACAGGACACGACCGACCTCTGCAGAGGATGTTGTGACGTATAGACGCAGAGGAGGAAAGGACGCACTTTCTCTGCGACTGCCTAAGCCTTATCTGAACTAGAAAGGTGACCTTTCACGCTTACTTCTTCAGGGACCCAGGCAACCATGCTACCGGAGGCCATCTCAAAACTCGTACTGAACTCAGGGTAACCTAGGGAGGCAAACAATGAATAACAAGTAACATTTTCTTGCTTCCCAACAGGTACATGATTGGAGGGTCCCACAACGGGAAAAACAATGGATCCTTAAAGATCAGAGTGATGCGGTGTCTAACATCAGATCGCCACTTTTTTAACTTAACCTAACTTACGAAGTAGACCGTAGTAGCATAGTAATGGATCCCTGCAGGCTTTGTCTAGAGAAGCTAAAGATAAATCCATATTGTAAAGTCACTGCAAATTGCAGCATATGAGGAGTCAGGATCCAGCCAATGAAGTCGTTAAAAGTAAAGACACACTGTTTAACCTCTTTTATCTGATGATGGGGCTGCAGTTTAGGGTCAATCAGGACACCAACTAACAAAGCTTCTCCAGCCCACACAAGTCTTGGTCAGCTGTTTCAAGTTACATATGCCGAGTTGACTGAGATCACCCTCTATACTTACGCACGCTCAGTGGAGTCGATTCCTCCAGATTATGGTGTTTATCTGCTCTATATGACCTAACCATCCTTACCCTTTGTTGTCTGGTCGTTTCTACAGTCAAACTGTGCGCTTTAATAAAAAATCAAGTGCTTTTCGCAGGTCATGCTGCGGCTTTAGAATTGTGTCAGCGGATGCTAAAAGTGTAATCTCAGAATGCATGCCTAAGCCTATCGATCTAAAAGTGAAGAAGGCTGCGGCACTCCGCCCGATGACAGACAAACAACCATGGAAGCTATGAAAGCAGAATGGCAACATAGGTGGAACATCACAACGGAGGGGCGATGGACATACAAACTGATCCTTAACATGGTTGGTTGGTTTAGTGGGTGTCCTAAAGACTTACTTAGACCTCAAGCGAGTCCATTGTACCCATAAAAAGTTAGGGTTGGCTAATGCGGAAACCACCCAGAAAGGCATAGAAATCTCAGAAGTTTCCCAAAATCAGCGATATTAAGGTCCTCCAGCCCACGGAAAAAGCTACTACCAGGAGTACGCAATCTTCTGGTGGCCAGTGTGGAGCATTCGCATATCATGTGCTGAACTGATTTTATTTCCTCTTCGTCCCCGCAGCTTCTGCAATAGTCGTTGTAGGGCAATCCAAGACGCTCCGCACGGATTCCTAATTCGCAGTGTCCTGTGAGGACACCGGAGACGATTCGTATTTCCCTTCGACTAAGTTGTACCAGATTTTTGGAATTCTTCTTATTGAAGACTGGCCATAGTGATCTGGCTATTGCACATGTGTCCATGTGACACCATCGCGTATTAGCCCTGATCATGGTTTCCTCATCTATGTATATCCCCGTAAAGAGTGCTAATGGGTGTCTTCGTGCTTCGCGGCCTGTAAAATGGCAGTTATCTCGGCTTGAAAAACGCTGCATCCGTCTCGAATTTTGAAGGATTGGTTTACCCCTCTGGATTCACAGAAGATACTGGCACCAGTATCAGCGTCCATTTCGGATCCGTAGGTGTAGGAGGCTAGCATACTGTACCAGTCTCCTATCGAAGTCTGAGGTTGGAATGATGCAGTCGGTGCCTATATTCTCCTTCTTGGTATTCCATCGGGTTAGATCGGAGCCGTAACCATAGGTGCTGTTTGTCTAGAGATCTACTTCCCTTAGTCTGAGTGCCGTTTTTGTCGCGCTGCTACTACAGTGGATGTCCACTGGAAGTAGGTTCAGCATTGTTTCAAGTGGGTGTTGATCTAATCGATCCTGTTCTCCCTATACAGCCTGCTCTTTGAATCTTGGTTACACTTGTAACAAGTGCCTTCCACCAAACAGTCGAGCCTTATGTTAGGATGGGTCGTACCACAGCAGAGTACAGCCAGTGTACCACTTTCGGCTTAAAGCCCCATGTTTTACCGAACACCATTTTTCATGCGTAAAAGGCAAAGTAAGTCTTTTTATTGCGGTTCTCGATGTAGGCTTTCCAGCTCGGTTTTGAGTCTAAGATTACGCCGAGGTATTTTGCCGTCCTTCCAAATGTCAGATCGATTCCGTCCATACATGGATTCTTGAATTGTGGAATCGACCTTCTTCTAGTGAAGAGCACAGTCTCGGTTTTAGGTGGGTTAACTCCCAGACCTTGCTTTTTGGCGCAGCCGCTTACCAATGATAGTGCGTGATTGAGTCTTTTGCTTAGTGTGGGGGCCGCAATAACGACGTCGTCCAACATTGTTGCATAGATTTGTAGAAAGCACGGAGAGGTAAATTAACGCAATTCCTATCAGGGCATGGATGCTTTCAGGAGTAACTTTAAAAGTACAAGGATGTGGATGACCCCTTCTGCCAGCACTGTGAAGGGAAACCGCAGAACGCCGAGCATGTGCTGATGGAATGCCAAAACTACACCATTTTAGAGACAGAAATTGGAGGCCAACTGACCCTAAGCGGCCCGATCACATTTATGCTGGTGATGCCCGAAGACTGGGAGATTGCAAGTGAAGTTATCACAAGCACAATGCAGCAAAAGCTAATGAAGGAAAAAGCAGCGAGAAACTGCAAGCTCTGGCAGTCGGGAAAGAGACGACGAAATGTCAAACCTGCCCCTGCGAAGGAATGTCTTGACTGGCGGTGCCGCAGGGAAAGTATCCATATAAGATTTTCACACCCACCTGCGCATAAAAATAAGGGCTTCTCGAAGGTTGAAACCTAGCTCATCAAAGCGCCATCCCTGATGGCTAGTCCTTTACGTCAAATTTTGGTTAAACAGAATACTTAGTCTTAATTCTAAGTCTCCATTGCGTTTCACTCTGTTTCTGAAACCTCTTTAGTGTCCGCAACTTGTTGGGATAACATTTAAGTATTCCCGTGACAAAGGGTCTGTTGGCCATCCTTGCTGTTAAGTAGTATTTTGTCTCGAACTGTGCAAACCAAAAAAAAATATCATAAATGAAAAGTCAAACGTAAGTAATACTCTCCTTTATTTAAAAACAAAACAAAGAAAATTTTAATCTCTTAATAAATAATAAAAAGCATCACTCTACCCATTCCACTGTTTCTCACGATTTCACCAGAAAACATTCGCAATAAAATATTTATTTTCACATAAAGTTTTCAGTTGCGAGTCCCGAAGAAAAATCGAAAAAATAACCGAAAAAGGACGAAATGAAGGAAAAGAAAACAAAAGCTTTTTATCTCATCGCCCACAGCGGAACGGAAGGAAGAACTTTCTCTTAAACAATATCTCTGATTCTAATCGACGAAATGCAAATGGTATACTGGGTACACTCTTTGTCTAGGACACTAGACCGACAACGTAGTTTACAACTCCCCGAACCACTTTTGCAATTTGCCATCGTTGTGGAACAATACCTCGGAATTAGTCAAGATAGAGGATAGAGCTGTCCACTCGATAGTGTTAAGAGTGGTGAGTGAGTTTGACTAGTGTTGCCAGATATGAAAATTGGTGTACTTGTAAATAGGGTCAATCTTGTTTTGATTCCTGCTTTCTATAAAGTCGATTTGGACCAACAAAGAGCCTTCATCTATGACACTGCAGTTTTGCTTCTTCGAGTGTCGGAATGACATATACCGTATACAATGACTAACCAGCCTCAAATGCAATGAAATCCAAGAATCCTGGCAACACTACGGATACAAGTGGGCGAATACAATCGGATATTGTACATGGTGTAGCCACACGACACCTCTACCTCGTTTCCGCCTAAGGATTCTCATCTTACAAGTCCACCAAAGGTTCCATTGTCTGTGATGCCGCTTTAAGGATTCCCTTGAACAATGGTGACGAAGAAAGAAGAAATTAATTCGCTTTGGATACAAGGGGGAGGAAAAAAAGAAGAAGAAATATTCTCACTTTTCTATCTCGCTACTTTCTTTTCTTTTCGTTTGGGTCTCGTCTTTTCCTTTTTTTTTTCTTTCTTGCGGCACAAGGATAACTTTGGCTAAAAGAAAAGTTTTTCCTTTTCTTTTTCTTACGATTAATTTCACATTGAATTCATTTCCATGAATAGACTGCGGACGGCGAAATTAAGTAAAACTAAAAACATATGTCCACCAATGGAGTGTGAAGGATATTTGCTCGAGATGATTGTATCTTTAATTGAATAACTTTTCGATTTAACGGTCAAAAGGATAAGCAGCTTATGATCTTAAGAGTTGTGAAAGGTACAGAGGGTGCTATTGTGTCACAGAGTGCCTATAATTAATTCGAAAAGGCGTGTAGGCATTTCTGGGAATTAGAGAATAATGGAAACATAAAGGCGGTGTATACCGCTGAGACTGGGGGTTGTTGTACAATATTCTAAAGGAAATCGTGGAAAAGGAGGTGGTTTATGTGGCTGAGCAAATCTCACTTATTTAGGTTACAATACTGTCCAGGGTGAACATGAGCTTCAACCAAAAAGACTTTCCAGATATTCTGGTCCTTAGCTAACTACTTCCTCCAGTTCGGCGCTTAAAGTTATGTGATTTCCCCTTCTACTCCTGCGTGTCACCTTAGACGAGGTTTTGGTGTACTGTTGTTTAGATTTGTAAGCAGGTGGCACTGCGACCTATAAGATCCATTGTGCTGAGAGCCGGTTAGACAAGGAGGGCCTTAATCTTCACAATGAAGTTGCCTGTCGAAACGTTTCTGATGTCTTCAGGGACCAGGGTGTCCTTGAGGAAAATTCGCTCCCTAATGTATGTAATATAGAGCCACACACTCACATAGTATATGTTCTGTTGTTTCGTCGTCGTTTAGCCAGAATCGACATTCGGTTACTTGGGCATTTCCCATCTTGTGTAGGGGATATCTCAGACTGGAATGTTGAGTGTGGAGCAGAGAGGAAGCTAGTGAGCTTTCGAATATGGAGTCTATTGTATTTTAGGATAAGTTTTTGTTCATAGGACAGATAAGCGGTTTTGGTTGTCTGATTCCTTGAATATTATTCCAGAAGAATAGATATTTGTATTTTCCCACCTGCTTACCATGGGTCTAAATGAAGAGTCAGGGAAGCCATAGAAGGGTTCGGCACCTATGTACCTTTCCGTAGATCCCTTCCTGGCTGATTGGTCAGCGATTTCATGCTTGCAATGCCTTTGTGTCCTGGTACCTATCAGAGTTTGACGGCTTTAGTGCTAAGGTAGTGAGAACTCAGTGCTTGAAGCGCTGCTTGAATATTGGTAAGTATATTGATTGTTGCACTTAATCAAGATTTATATTGGCACAGGTTTCAAGGGCGAATAGTTTGGCCTGAAAGACTATGGGCTACATTCCAAGTGCCTTCGAGATTTTGCGGTTGGGGCCAAAGACACCCAAAGACATCACCAACACCAGAGTCCAATAATCCGTATACCACCCTAATCTTATTATATTCAGCAGGGAATCGGCGGTTTCCCAGTCCAAGCGATTTAGGACCTCGATTTGAAATCTTCTTCCAAATTAAATCGATTTGGGCATTGCTAAATTGCTAAATGACCCAGCAGTCTGTTCGACAGGTCTCCGATCGAGCGTTGAAGGTTTGCTGCACTGCTCGCTGTCATCCTTTTGACATAGATGTGCAGCGGAGTAAGTCGAACTAGTGCCTCTAAGGCTGCCATAGAGCAAGATCGCCTAGCGCCGGTGATCCCGAGGCATGCTAACCTTTGAAGTCCTTGCATCTTTGAGTTCGTTGTTTTCTCCTCGATTTAGTGCACGATACTGCAGAAGCATAGGTCTGACTATCATGGTTATGGCCAGAATATAACATTGGGGTGTAGACCGCAGGTTTTGCCCTACGTTCGGTGACACGTCAACATGGCATTGGTAGCTTTGGCCATTTTTTTTTTTTGATGTGGTAGTTCCACTTGAGTTTTTTTATCTAGAACAATTCTTAGATACTTTACCTCGTCGTACAATTGAAAGTGACTGTACCAGGGTCCAGTTTCTTCTTAGATTTGAATGCTTAGGAGCCTGAGCATTGGTGTCCATTCGCTTTACTTGTTTTGGCCATCTTAAACATCCAACGCGAAGTTTCTGACTTGAGTACGGCTCCTCCTCTACAGTCTTTAATCGCAAACGGAACTGAATGTTTAACGAAAGATTTTCCGCTCGAAACAACAAAGGATATCTTCATTTGCCTTTGATGAAATCAACGCGTCAGCGCCATGAAATAGGACTGGAATGATTAGGGCCTTACTAATCAACCCAAAGAAAAATTGATTGACCAGAGAATTTTTTCGTTTCATTTCTGACGGGAAGTTCTTGTTCAAAAGAGAAGTAGAACAAAGGTAGACGAAGACCGAAGTCATTGCTATCCACTGTGACATTTTTTTCTATTCATCGATGATAAGTGTCCGTTCTTGTTGACAGCAAATACTTGTTTTGCCTTCAATCACCGCTGAGTACGGAAGTACGGGATTGACGGTTCTCTTCTGAGGGCCATTCAATCTCTGTACACTAACTGCAAGAGCTGTGTTCGAGTGAACGGCGTTAAGGTGGACAAGTTTAAGTATCTCGGGGTCCTATTCACGAGTGATGGTAGGAGCAATATTGAGTTATCCTGTAGTATTAGTCAGGCTGGAGCAATTTTGAGACAGCTTGGTCAATCTGTTATCAGGAGGGCCGAACTTGGCATCGAAGCTAAGTTGTCGGTCTTTAATTCAGTGTTTGTTCCGACCCTCACCTATGGTCATGAGGTTTGGGTAATGACCGAAAGAATAAGGTTGCGGATACAAGCTGCCGAAAAAGATATCTTCGTTGTATTGCTGATGTGACTCGCCGAGATCGGGTTAGGAACACCAGAGTACGTGAGGCGCTCAATGTCGAGGAGCGGTCCATATTTCGATGGTTTGGGCACGCCAAACGCATGTCCCCAACTCGGTTTTCAAGACGTGCCGTGGAATCCGTGCCATCGGGTAGGCGTTCCCTGGGTAGGCCTAGGATAAGATGGCTGGACCAAGTCCAAAATCTCACCTCTACCCGTATGGCGATAGCCCCTTATCAGTTAGAGTCGATGGCGGAAAATCGGCAAATCTGGAGAGTTCACTTAAGCTCCCTAAACCCGCGACCCTTAAAGTGGATAAGCGGGCTATTGGAAGATGATGATGATGATGATGATGATGATCACCGCTGAACCCATTTAGGCTGTTTCTGTCTGTATTTTTCGTTAAACAAGGGATTTCGTGGTGGCAGTTGGGTTAATGCATGCTGGCAGCGTTGTCTTCGACTGGTGCGATAAGGATTGTTAAGAGATTTCGGGAAATTCGTCCAGAATACTCTAGGCATGTCTTGTGATAATTTTTTTCAAGTTCCTTCTGACAAATCCAATCCGTAATCTCCACAATATTCATATGTATGTATGTTCTAGTTTTTCCATCCTCCTCTCGACCCAACCTATCTCACTTTCTAGAAGGCGGTTAAATCTGCATTATAGGGGTTCATCAAGTAGCTCCACTTAATTGGAATTGTTGACGTCACTTGTTTTCCCCTGCCTTCTGGATCGAAGGGAGAGTACCTTAGTGGGAACATTCCTCCCCACTTTCTCGTTAGGTTACTCGCAACAACCTTCTAAAGGCGTTCAAACCATATCGTGAGGTTCAAGTCACCCGGCACTCACCACGTGAAGGTAAGAGTAAGGCTTGTATCCTCCTAAAAGCACCTGTCTGCTTCTTGAATTCCGAACTTCATACTTATTTGAGTGAAAATAATGTCAATTTTCGGCTTTCGGGAACTTGACCTAAGTCTCCCTGATATTTGTTGAGGAAAACATAACAGTTCTTGTATTCCATAGCGTTCATGCAGCTTGATGGATGTTCTTGAATATTCTTAGCAATTCGCCCGTAATTACTAAAAACTGTTGACAACTCAAAATACAATACAATTCTTCATCCCAACAACTGTGATTCATCGATTGCACAGGACATTGACTTAATCACAAAGACAACGAAGCAAATTCTTTCAATCTCCATTCCCATCATTATCCCCCTTCTATTACAAACTGTCATACAATCACTGCCGGCTGAGATTACAGGACAAGGCATAAAATAAAACGTCTTCATCGCTCCCAACCAATCTCTCTCCTCCATCCAATGAAGCAACAATCTCATCCTGACAACCAGAGATGATACGTACTTGCACACGGCACATTAATCAAACACTCTGTCCCTTCCAAGGATACTCTGTGTCTAGTATCATTGTGACACTACTAATGGAACTCTACACCTTTCTGTTTGTGTGTCAAATCGATTATGCGCATCGCATTTACCCCACAAGAATAGACAAGAAAAAAAGGATATTGAACCAGCAGTACTCTCTAGATACCAATTCTCATCATCGTAACTGAAACGTTTCCTTACCTCCTTTCTTTGCCTTCGCCCGGTAATGCCATACAATGCGATAGGGACATCGATGCCATGTCAAAAAAGTCACATCCAATGTAACTCGATAACCAATTTGATTCGAGGGGGAGGGGGCGGGGGCGCATCTAGTCTATGGTCCTTCACTTTGTGCTTGGAAGTAGTTTACGGATAATGATGTGTCGGCAACCGTCCTCGGGTGGATTCATTGGAACAGAGGAAATAGTTTACCTCCGCAAACACACTTTGGTAAAAATAAATGTTGCACCATCAACAAGTTTCCTTACGGAGATTACTGTGGGCTGGATCCACAAAAAATGTGTCCTCGACAATGTACATACACAATCACGAGGCAATGGCCGATGGGTAGACTTGGACACAAAAAAAAAAAATGAAAGCAATTATGAAGCTCCAAAGTTAACCCACACACCGACGCACGATGATTTTTTGTTCCCTGAAGTTAAAATATTTCATTAACAAGCGGCAGGATCAGGGATAAAAGCAAAAATTACTTCATTGCCATTGTTTTACAACTCAAAATGGTCCATAATTCAAGGACTCGCTTCCAAAAACGAATAATTATTCATCCTTTTGCCTTCGTTTTCGCTTTTTGGCGCGTCTCGCAAGGAATAATTTAATTTCACTCTTGACTTCTTCAATTATCCTGACAATTATTACCCGTTTCCGGCTGGGGATGGGGATTCCGCTTGCTACTATTTCCAGTTTCCAGTTTCCTGTTGTCATCTTCATCAGCAATAAAATTTTTGACACTAAATACAGACTGACACAGTGAGAGAGAGAGAGTGAGATACAGATCCTTACACACAGCATTTTCAAGCACAAAAATCAAAGAGGGAGGGTCCCTTGACGCAAGTCCTTAGCCTGAGATCCACTGTTCGCTCACCTGTACACCTGTGTGTGTGTGTCATTGTATTCATGGGCAAAATTTGTCTATGGAGACTTAGATAATGATGATGTTGCTGCCTGAAAAGGATAATGAAGATGATTTCTTTCCACCGGCCGATAATATTTCTCCTCTACGATGCCCTATCGGTTGGTTGGAGCCTTATAGCCTTATGCAAAGTAAGGACACATTCAACTGGGCCGTTAAATTATATAACGAGTACATACCTATCTTGTCTCTTGCTCCGTTTTTATTTTGCCGTTACTCGCTCTATATCCTCGCGTGCGTGTGTTGGCTGGTCTACATAAAAATAAACCAGGTGAGAAAAGTTTTACCACCTCCAGTCTCTTGTTGTCGGTTTGGAGTGTTATGGCTGGCAAGGATAACCCTTGGCAAACCACTTGGCGGTAATTCAAAGTGGCAATTCTTAAGTACAATATGCCAGCAGAGCGAAAAAAGGACGAATGCAAGGCAGGGGAAGAAACAACTGAAGGGGGTTTACCTTTGCTGTGACTATGCTCGGGGAACATTATGACCAGAAAGGTGTTAGGTGAGAATGAGAGGCTATGGCAGAAAGTGCCACTTAGGTACTTTTTGGGGCAATGGACATGAAAGGTGGCAAGCGGCCGTGGGTGGGGCTGGCTGGCCAACTGTGGAAAGCAGTGGCGAAAAGTTTAGCAAATAAATGAGTCGTAGGGTTTAAGGGTATTGTTTAGCAATCCTCAAGTGGGTAATGAATGGCAGGGAATTGGGTTTTGTTTAAGGTTTGTTGTTCTGCTCGGGCGCCAGAGTAGGGTTGTTTCTCTTGCGGCATGGCTTTGATGGGGGGCCTACTTATTGTTGTTAATTTTTAAATAGATTATGAATTATTTTGGCTTTCTTTAGATTTCTTTTGTTTTTTTTTTCTGTGCAGAATGTAGTGGGAGTCGATTATCGTTAAAAGGGGAGTAAATGAGGAATGTGGTGGGTGATTTATCAAACGAGGACGTGCTATGATTTATGGATTCTTGAGAATTATTATAATTTCCAGTGGCAGGTGTAACTGGCGGTCTATTTTCATTTCCACATCTGGACAGGCTTTGGGAATTAATATTTCATCGACAGGCTGCCGGGTGTTTATCACGAGAAAGGTGTGTTCCACATTTAAAGACACCTCACCTCCACGTGGCCTCCCTCTTTAAAAGACTGTTACGGGTTGCTTGCTAGAAAGCGGTAAGCCCTTGTCCTCATCGCCCTCATCGTGATGAAATACTTGAAGAGTAGTTGGGTTTAGTAGGCGTGGGCATTGTTAGTGAAAGTCTTTTACTGTTACTAGATACGACCTGAGGTTGAGGTTGCTCTTGGCTGATTCGAGAGGAAAATTCTTCGCGTGATCTTTGGTCCCGTTTGCATAGACGGGGAGTGGAGAAGGAGATACAACGACGAACTGTATGGGCTGTACAGCGGCATCGACTTAGTCAGAAGAGTGAAGGTCCAACGACTGAGGTGGCTGTGTTATGTAGAGCGGATGGACACCAATGCTCCAGCTCGGAAAATCTACGAATCCACACCCGAGGGTCAGCGCAGTAGAGGAAGACCGCGATTCAGGTGGCGCACGCAGGTGGAAGGGGACCTCAACCAACTTAGCGTGCGAAACTGGAGACAGCTGGCAAAAGATCGAGATCGCTGGCGACGCTTGTTGGTTGAGGCCCAGGGCCACCCTGGTCTGTAGCGCCACCTTAAGTAAGTAAGTAAGATATGACCTCCCATGTAGGTTGTCGTCTTGTCGCAGCAGGGAAACTGAGCTGGCTTAAGGCATAAGAGAGGCGGTAGCAGACAGGATCTGATCAACAGCCGTCCCGTGAGTCTACGGTCTTTCGGTTACTGTGTATACAAAACCAAAAATTATCTCATCTTTAAAAGAAAGGTGTCGGGCTGTGTCAGGATGTCAATCAAACCCTGCCGATGACCTACTATATTGGGGCTTGTTTGTCAGCTTGCCAGTCTTCATTTGACTCGAACCCCTGTGTAGGACAGAAAGAGCTATGACAGACCGAATTGATCAGAACGGCTAGACTGACTTGCACCGACCGTCTTGTGTGGCTATGGTGTAGTGGTTTGCCTCATTGCTTGTCACGTCGAAGATTTCAGATTCAACTTCCTGATATAAACGTGTAGATTGTAAAAAAAGAGGTTGACAGCGGCCTTAATTTGATAGAACGCAGAATCTTTGGTTTCATTGAGAACGTCCCAAAAGAAAAGACTTCAGAAATTGTTGGCGCGTAGCCTACCATACATCACCGCACTGCAACAGAATCTTGCGGAACCCCAACCTGGGCCCTCTGGAAAATGTCGCCAATCTCAGAGTCCAGTGACAGAGCGCAGCTTGATGCTTCCTTGTTCTCTGAATTGACAAGAGCCATCAAGAACAATCAATAAATTTCGCTGTTGCATTGCATAATACCTTCATAAAGGAGCTGCATAAGCTCAGTTCTCCATTAAGCTAAATCCCCATTAACAGATGTTCATCTCTAGAACCCGTAAGGTGCCTAGGTGGGCTGAACAAACGCTTCTATCAGACGCAGAACTCTCGGAGTCTTCTGGAATCACCGCACTTCCCAGATTGGAATCAATTTCTAATGCTGTAGGTACACAAGTGAGGCCAGAGTTTGGGTAGTTAGCAAAAGAAGACAATACCTAGAAAATTACCACTTCCTGCGTCAATAACAGATTTGGCTCCGATATACAATGCTTTGTGCATCTTCTAAGTCTAATAGTGGTTCCATTCGCATTCAATCGAACAGAGACTAGTTTCTGCAAGCCAGAGGCCGAGGCAGAGGAGAAGGTGCCCTCTCCCTTTTCCAGAAGAATTTAAAGACCGTGGCTATCTATTCAGAGAAGATATTCGACTTTCTGACAACCTCTGGAATAGTGACACTACTCTCGGCTGTCCAACGGATGGCACAAAAGGATTCAAGAGAAAACGAAAGAAACGGCTTCAAATTCAATCATATCCAACTGATTACCCTTCGCAAAAAGAAAACACGTTCCTTACGTCAAGTTTTTATGTGAAAGTCAGAGGAATACGGCAACGTCTGTCTCGATGTCTAACCATGATCCTTGAGTAAAGAAGTTAAGCTAAGGGCTCCTTTATGCCACTATTGTTACCACTTCACGTTTAGCTACCCACGCGAAGATCCACCTCACTCAACCCACGTTTCTCATTGGCGAGAAACGTACACTGGCCAAGAATACAAATTGTAAACTCGATTCTCTTCCTTCCGAAGAGCTTTCAACTTTCATCGAAGCTTTTAGAAATTTCCCTTCCGAAAAGAGCACTCTTTCCATTTTATCCGGAATTTAAGAGAAACGTATGCTTTTTTCGGACTCAAAGCCGCCTAAGAGAATGTCTTGCTTAAAGGGATTTTCGTGCAAAAAAATGGCATATCCTGTGTAGAAAGCTTTTATGCCACACTTCCTATTTTAACTGACTCCAGAATTCCCATCACATTTAGTTCAAATTTTACGGTTTAACCTAACGGAAGGTGGACAGGAATCTCCTCAGAAACATTAAGTTGAACTCTCAGCCGGCTTTACGAAACATATCCCTTTTCATCCATTTAACAGTGGTAGTTGTCATCAGTGTTTGTGAGTGCAAAAAGGATCTCACTCCTTTTCTGTGTGTGTGTAGTGCATGCCAACATAGTGTATCCATTCAAAAGGCACACAATCTAGCTTTAGTCGGACTTGACCATAATTAAGCCATCAACGGGAAGTCCTTCGCGTTTCAAAAGCAAGAAAAAGAGGAAAATTTGAATAAATAAACGGGGGAAAAAAAAAACACGTAAACTCATCGCATGACAGGATATCCCTATGCGGGCTTACACTACGTTGTGCACCATTAAATGAAAATGTATACAGTGAATAATTAACACCGTTCTTTTTTTCTTCACTTTCTCCCTCTCTCGCTCTTGCTTCTTCTTCGGCTTTTTAATCCTGTCTCAGAAGAACCCTAAGTGAAGTGAACAAAACTACCCATAGAATATAACCAGTCGAAGCGCTAAACAACGAAAGGCAAAGCACCACCAAAAGGACATCCCAAGTCCTTGAAAGTTATATATCTGCGTTAAAAATAGATTTGCCCTTCCGTTCCTGGTGTTACCTGGCGGCACGGAGTGCTGTGCTTCTGCCGATGTTGACAGTTATTAGTCGATTCTTAAATATTCAAAGCGCTATGGAAATTTAATGTTCAAGTTGAAGTGTTGGCGGCCGACCCGAGCAAAAAAGGATACCAGCGGAGCACAACTAGAAATTTAATGTAAGTACCTTTGGTTAAGTGCTTTGGGGCTGGCCCAACCATTCATACATATGTACATAGCGTGTAGCGCATCATTAAGGACGAAGTGGAAGAGTTATGTTTGGGGAATTTCCGCAATCCGCATATCGTGTGTCTTTTTTTTGTTTTTGTTCGATGTTCTGTGGTGGATCAGGTTCAGGATGAAGTTTCATTTTGAATTATTCAAATGGGACGGATTGCTGCATTGTCCTTAAAGTTTTTCTTCTTCTGTGGCCTTGTATATGCACGTAGTGTTACTACAAGTGCAATGCGCCTACTACCAGTCGTCGTCGTTCTTGTCATCAACTGCAGAGGTACTCCGTGTCTGAGTCCTTGCGCGAGGTTGTACAGTGCGATGCGAACCGAGCAAACAATGACTATAATAGAGAATACACACTAACTCACCCGCCTCCGGGGGGGAAACACACTACACAGTGAGGATGAGACAAAAAGTGGATATTTCATGACTGTTGTGTATCCTGGATCCAGTAGAGAAGTCAGCTGCTGGAGGTTGATTTTTCAAGTGTGACGCTTTTGAGACAGTGGAGTTTTAAGTGTCAAGGATATGAATTATGATTCCTTTTGTTATATCACATTTGTTGTGTTTTTTTTCTGTTTATTTGTGTGTTTTATTGGGTTTTTCTTTCTTTTGCTATCGTTGAAAAGGAGTCTTTTTTTGTCGAGGTTGGGCGTTGCAAGAGTTCATGGCTCGCAGGATCAAAACTCATTTTTCATTTGTTTTTTCCTCCTTTGAATTGTTTAGCTGATTGTCATTTGTTTTATGTACAAAACAAAAAAGAGTTTTGTGCTATTTCCATTGATGGAGGCACGCACATGGAAGGGTTGGAAGATTGAGGAGATGCGAAAAGTTTTCAGACTGAGAGTAGATGCCTTCATATATCATTCTGATGACACTTAGACTTCAATTAAATTTTTGTGATTGGTTTTTTTTTACAAAGAGTTAAAGCTGACTCTCAGGGCGTCATTCTTCAACAGTCGGAAAAACTGCTTCATTTTAAGGGTTTTTAAGCATTTTGAAGTCTACCTTATAAGAAGCGGTTACTATACCTTAAGGCGTGTGATCTTTCGGGCCAATGAACCTCTAAAACGTTCGATATAAAAAAGTATCTCAGCGACAATAATATTTTTAAAACTCACAGACTCACGGCAGCTAGCTCGAACTAGGTGAAGACGCTTGTTGGTTGCGGTGCAGGTCCGTCCTGTCTGTCACCATATGAAAAATCATCTTCCTGTTCTTGAAAGTTTTGAGAAATTATTTTTAAAATCGGCATTAAGCTTCGGGGTGGCCGCTGTGGCCCAATAGTGGGTTGGACTGTGGCTGTGCGATTTGCGTGGGTTGAAGCTCCAGTCATATTCTCCGGAAGTTTTTCGGCGCACCATCTCTTGTCAAAGAATGAGAGTTCAATTTGTCATGAAAGAGCTTCTCAATTCGCCGTTCGTGCGAAAAAGGTAACACGCGTAACCTCAATGGCTGCGAGAAGCTAGGCCTTGGCTCATCCCGAGCGGTTGCGCCGGCTATTTATTTATTTATTTTTATTAAGCTTCGGGAGATTACGTGTCCTACTCATCTTCCAAATCTTCATTTTAATTCTCTTTGAACTCCAATTCTTCTACTAGAAAGACTCTATGCCCTTCAATAGAGTTACTAAAAAAGGGCTCCCGTCATCTGGGCACTACTTCCTTTGTTCTCACATAGTAGATAGGAAGGTAGAGGTGGATGTTCATAAGAATCCAATTAGCGCTAAAGCACCGCTTTGATTCAATATCTCACATGACATATTTTTTATGTGCGGATCAGTGGGCGAAAGTGTGATCAGAAAGTTGTCAAGGGATGACTTGCGAAATCCATGCTTTATATTTCTAACTAGAGTCAGACATCTGCGGAGGAAATTAGTGAGCATTTCTTTCTCATTTGGATTCCTCCAGGTGCGACAGTGTATAATCTAAGGGATACCAAGCTTCGCTGCATAATCTCCAATGACCATGCACTGTGCTGATTGCTGCGATTCTGACGATATTCGAGCGAGTCTTGCCATAGAGTTTGTTGGTCAAGTTCTGGTTAAAGATTGGGCTCCGGATTATATGGAGCTGTTTAGCCTACCCCCCTTGAGGTACGACAGCGACAGGAGTTTTGAATGCGCATTGTCATTAGCGGCCGTCAAACGCTAATCCCCGCCTGGCCAGTTCATCAGCAGGTTCGTTTCCAGCGATATCGCTGTGGGCTGAAATACACAGAAGAGTGACCCTAAACTCGCCATATAGGTACTCAAGTTTATTCCAGCACTGTTTTACAAGTTTACCGAATCAAGAGTTTAGATAGCTGCTTCGCTATACACCTTAAAAACAATATTTTAGGTTCAAAGAGTGAAAAAGACCTTTGGAGAGGGTAAAGAGACAAGAATGATGATACACCTCACTTTTTCTGCCACTGTCCAGGCATCTGTCATCTCAGACATAGATTCCTTAGAAGAGAATTCCTCCAGGATATCGAAGAACTAAGGACATTGGTTTATCAAAGTTTTAAGGTGGTTCGGGTTTTCGATGGTCGATTGATCGATGAGCAGGGAATATTTGTCCTCCAATGGACATTACAATGGGTCTATAGTAATCTGAGTGTGGCACAGAGCATTCTGTCTCCCCTTGCAAACCCTGATGATGGTACAAATCACAGGCCACATTAACCTCAATAGACATATGCATGGATTGCAGGAATTGCGAATGAGAAAAGGAGAACATCGAACACTTCCTCGCTCTTGCTGCTAGTTTTGGAATCAAACTTCTTTTCGAAGTAGAACTTCCTGACCATGTCGGCGTTTTAAAGATTGAAGAAGGAAATTGCTTATCCTTTCAGCGCGATGTATAATCACTTATATTAACTTCCAGTGCTGGTGTATATGCGCGCATTGCACTAGTCATAGCTACACAGGCCAGTCTTTTTTTTTTTTTTTGTGCTTTCGTGTAGCTGTTACCAGTTTGGTGATGCTACAGTCCGGGGTGGACCTGGGCCTCAACCAACAAGCGTCTCCAGCCAGCTCGATCTTTAGCCAGCTGCCTCCAGTTTCATGAACCAAGTTGGTTAAGGTACCCTTCCCCTTGGGTGCTCTACCTCAGTCGCGGTCTTCCTGTACCGCACCGCCCTCGGGTGTGGATTCGAAGATTTTTTGAGCCGGAGCATTGATATCCATCCGTTCTATATAACCAAGCCACCTCAGTCGTTGGAGCTTTGCTCTTTTGTCTAAGTCGATGTCGCTGTATAGCCCTTACAGTTCGTCGTCGTATCTCCTTCTCCACTCACCGTCTAGGCAGACGGGACCAAAGATCACCCGAAGAATTTTCCTCTCGAAGAGCGACCTCATCCACTTTTGACAAAGTCCATGCCTCTGCGGCGTAGAGCAGGACTGCGACGATTAAGGTCTTATACAGGATCAGTTTACTCGTTCGAGAGCGGTCTTTGCTACTAAATTGGCTTCTTAGCTAAACCATCTTCGCCGCTTCCGTCTCAATATTCACGAACGCGCCAGTGACATCACGCCGCCTTCTTCCGATTATGTCAATATCGTCGGCGTATGCGAGAAATTGGACGGACTTTTGAAAGATTGTGCCTCTGGTGTTGGCGCGTGAGTTTTGTACTATTCTTTCAAGAAATATGTTGAAGAAGTCGCATGACAGCGCGTCGCCTTGTCTAAAACCTTTTTTGACATCAAAGGTCTCGGTGAGGTCTTGACCGACCTTGATGAAGAAGCGTATCATTCTCCATCGTCATTCTGGTAAAAAGGAAGAGGAAGAGAATGTTAGCAAATACTTTTGGTCTGTGCGGCCTTGGAAGCTATGACTAAGTTGAAAAAAGTCTAATTTATTCCAAAAAAGTCTAATTTATTCCATAGCAGCTTGCTGTCTTGTGTTAGTCCTGGATATTTGAACTGAAGTGAGGGTTCGATTCTGGTATTCTCAACATTATTGGATGCATACGCTCTAACAATTTTTCCTACCACTTCTCCAAAAACAAATCTACAAGCCGCGATCTTGATAACTATTGCGTATGACTATTAATCGCTAGGTTTCGAGGTGCTTCACATCTTTCAAAATAGCAACTATATAGACGGTCATTAGCAAAAAAAAAAAAACAGCGTCGTGTCTAGCAAAGTCCGTTCCATTTGAGCTCAGAACTTGGTTCCAAAACTCCCCTGCAAAAAGGCGTTCATCCTCTCAGTACAATTGCGGTAATTCCTCTTCTCAAAATGAACAAACTCATCAACATCATTACAAGTACAATCCTTCTTATTTTTACCTAAAAAGCGCATCCCTTCCTTCTGCTCCTCCTCCGGAATCCATTTACCTCAAGAAATTACAAGTGATCAACTTGACGAAAACACTTGAGCGTGTTTTTCTTTAAAACAATTTAAGTACACGCATCCCCACAAATACGTAAACCTCCTTGAAGAGCCTTAAACTGTTTCATCGCGTTCCTTTTCCTTCCCAGCTATGCTATGCTATGCCAATGCCAACCCCTTTCGACAACTCACAGCAACGTGTGAAATGTACAGAATTCTCGTCCTCACCAGGTGGTTTTCGCATGAACCACCGTCGTCGCTGCCCGCACTCCTGCCGCTTGTGCTTGATTTTGTGTGAAATCTCCCAACGCGCTTGAGGGTGTTGTAATATTTTCTTTTGTGGAAATCAACAAACTAAAATGGTTAACCGCCATGATGAACCACCACAGAACGGCAGCGGATAGACTTAAAATGTTGGTTTTTCCCAGTTTACCCCGGTCGTCCTCTCTTGATTTTATATTTACCAGGAAATATAAACATTCAGTCGTCTGTGCACTTGGTCCTGGCTAGGACATACATTCGTACGTTTGCTAATATTTTACCCCTTTGAGGCTGCCGAGTAGGAGCCACTCATGCGTTTAATTAAGAGATTTTCTGTATTTTTTGTGAATTTTTATACGAATTTTGGTTTTTTTTTTCCCTTTGGCCGGACTGCATCTCGTCGAGTGCGTGTATTGGTTTGTTTGTTGTTTTTGCATCCCGGTTGGATCCTTTTTTATTTCGGGACCGCTTGGAGGAGGGAGTTCATATTTGATGTGCTTTAGAGATTTTGAAATTTATTAGAACAGCCCTTGACATGGACCGTGACGGGTGATGATTTATGCTTTTGTGTTTGTAGTTGGGGCACACATTTCATATGCACACATGAGTACTTGTTCGTTGGCATGTGCCTTGCTAATTTGATATAAATTATCTTTCGGGATGGGTTCGTAAATACTGAAAAAAGTACATACTACGTTGATCTTATTGTTTGGATAAGTAGGGATGAAACATGTGAATTGTGTTGGTTTTCCTTCAATTTAAGGGTCGTTGGGTCGATGGTTTAAACTTCAGGAACAGACCTATACTACTTCTATCCCATATAGTTTCGAAGGATTTATTAAGAAGCTTCCACTCTCTGAGCAGACATTTCATTGGTCAGGAAAAGCAGAAGGATAAAGAGTGTTAAGAATCTTCATGGGGAAGTGCAGCTCACTTTGAATCACCTAACCTGTGTTTCATTTGTGGATTCTCTAAAAATCAAGAAGGCAAATAGGCCAGTTATTGCGCTTTTCGGCGTCAATATGATACACTCACCGTTTTGCCTGCGAGCAATGGGAGAGTAGTTGCAACTTAGCCAAGGTCTGAAGGGATAGTTTAACCCTCAAGCATGGTGTACTCTCGATCTCCTATTGTGAGAAGCAGTTCAGAAATTGATATCATCTTTCACAGAACCTATTGGTAAATTCTGTCAGAAGTCCCCAGCTATATTTGACCAGAGCTTTTTGATTGTTTTATACAGAGCCTCAAATCTCAGATCTCGTTCCAGACAGTGAGTTTGCCGTTACCAGCACTTAAGATCCTGTCCCCCGGTTATGCTGTATGTGCTGCACAAAATAGTTCTCGAGTCGAAATGGTTTAAAAGTAGCTTGGATAGTCTTACCTCTGTCTAACAGTGTAAACAAGACTACCCAAGTCACTCCTTCTTTTCGCTAAGGGCAAGTTAGTTAGAAGTTAATGTAAAGGACTTACATCCAAGGAAATATTCTGAAATGGCTCCCAAACGGCATGGTCACGTTTCCAACGGACTACATCAACCTCAAACTTGACTTCAGGAAAAAAAACCATCAGATCACAGTGAAAGAACAACGAAATGGTAAAGAATTTAAACTGCGGTGTGGGGGCCGGTGTCTACTCGGAATCTCTGAAAATAGCACACCGCTTGCCGAATTTTGCAAGCGTCTTCTAGGCGTTGGCAATCCAAAAGGCTTGCACGCAATTCAGGCGTGAGACAACACACAAACAAATTATTGATATCCTCATATGTAGATAGCCAAGCAATTATTAAAGCTATTGCCTCGGCTACCATATCTTCCAAACTGGTTCTAGAGTACCGAAACCAGCCCGTTATCCGCTTGGGCGAACGGTTCAGAGAATAAACACTGGGGATTGCCCAATTGGAGGCTTTGCGGTGAAAATGGGTATCCTATACCACCACTCTTGCCACAGCTGCGAAAACGAAAACGAGAAGAAAGCTCTCTTCCACTTCCAAATGTTCGGCACTACCAAGAGGCAGACTGGGTGCACTAAACCTACTTTTCCTTGGTTAAAGGGATACGAGATCTAATCCGCTTTCTAAACTCCACAGGTTGGATTTAGGCACTCCCGGCTGTCTCTTCAACAATGCACATCATCAAAAAAGGCACACCCTAGTGCTAATTGGGTTCAGTAGAACTGTCACCTCTTATTACCTACCTAATGGACCTACTTTTAGACGTATCCTTCGTCTGTTTGAGACAACTTGTGCCAAAAAGCTCGTATCGTAATTGATCTCCTTCAGATGGTCTCTATTACACAGAGGACGTCCCAAAGAGTATCTTGATGACTCTATCCTCCCGAGAGCAAGGCCGTGGACGTCATAACTTTATCTGTCTCTTGATATTGTCGGCGATCCCATTTGTCCCTTCTTTTTTTTAAACATTGAAAAGATTGGAGAGTTGAGGAAACACGACATCAATGTAAAGAGTTCGCGAAATTTGTATGAAGAAGCACCTATAGCAATTTCTTAAGGTACCTAGGTTAGGTTAGGTTAAGGTGGCAAGGTGGCTGCCTACATCTCAAATGCAGACACACTTAGGTTAGGTTAGGGTAGGTAGATGGGTTGGCGAGGGGAAAGAAGCCCCAAGCGCCACTCTCAGGTTAGTAGCGACCCATTGTGATACCCATTTATTGGGGGAGGAAGGTACCCCTTGCTCGTGGAGTAGTACCCAAAGCATTCTCCTACTGCCCCGGGCTTTCGAACCATTTTGAGGTCTTAATGAACCTCCAGATGTCCCTGATGGGTACGTCCCTTAATTCTTCGGTATCCTAGAAAAAGTGCCTTCCAAAGAATCTATGTCTGCGGTGGCAGAGACCTGGTCAGTGGCAAAGGAAGTGGGTTATGTCCTCATTGACTTCCTCGTCTCCACAACCCCTACAAACGTCGTCTTCACTTATCCTTAGCTTTTTCATATGATAACGCAAAGTATTATGACCTGTTTCTGTCCTTCTGCATCAGTGTATCAGTTCTGTCACCATTGCAGACACATTAAGACCAGGTAGGTTCTTTGTGATACCACAGAACCTGTGGTTCATTAAATCATCTAAGAGAGGTGCTCCCAGACAAAGTAGTCTTCCTTTGAACAAGGCTGGACAGGAGCAGAGAAAGTGAAGAATAGTGCTCTCCTCCTCTACATTTATGCGGTTTCTGCACAAATTGCTAAAAAAAGAGCTCAAGGCTTTCGGCATGATAGGGTATGAGTCAATGCCCCGATCACGGTGCTCAGTTGCGAACGCTTTAGCAAGACCAAACCATTGGATTGATTCTGATTTAAAGTGGCCCACATTTATCTACTAATTTGGTATGTCGTGCCTTCCTAGTATCTTCGGTTGCCTTTCCTGATTCCGCCTAGTTTGATTAATTGGGAGTGGTATATCCAGTACCCGTCGTTCCGGCTGGATGTTTAAGATTATGCCATGTCTTGCGAGTTCGTAAGTTATCTAGAATATCTAGGTGGCCTGGCAATCAGCAGAGGAGAATTTTGAATTATTCTGTCATCACTTTAAGAGATGAGCAACAATCTAGAGCGACTTTTGAAGTGAGTGAAGGTACAGTCCTATCTATGACATTCTTCAGTTACCCGAGTGCCCGACATCCGGATTGGTATGTGGATTGGAAGACGCTGTTCACGGTTTTCAAGTCAGAAGAAGAGAGTGAGAACTCTTTGTGTACGAGCGGTCGGAGATGATAACACTCAGTCTTCCGTTATTGCTTAAAAGTTGGTTAAACAGCGGCTCAGGTGGTATAGTCGACGTATTCAAACAGATGGTGCAAGAAACTAGTGTTCAATAGAGGATCACCAATATCCTGAAAAAGAACAATAGAACGAGGAATGCGAGGAAGCTACTAAAGAACTTGAAGATTGATTTGGCTAATCCCATATGAAGAAAGCGATGAAGAAGAAGAAGACATCCCATTAACCTTTAACGCCTTCGGCAGCAAGTAACCCCTAGCTCCTCAAAAAGTTTGCAACAATTCTAGCATTCAAATTGAAGCACTCATGCATAAAACATGCTTCTCTTGCATAATCTCTTCGCAAGTTCAACAAAATTTAGTTCTTAGTATAGCGCTGTCGAAGAGAACCCTTCATTCCGTCGACGTGTCTAAAATTGAAATATTAAGTTGTCATTACTGATTCAGTCCCCTCTGAATATGTCGTAGTGAGAGAGGGCGAAAGACAGCAACATGCCTGATGCAAGAGAAAATTGAATGAAATATTTGAAAATCAATACAAAGTCCCTGCTGCAATGTCCTGAAACAAATATTACACTTCGACTTCGTCTCACCAGACCTTTTCGCTCAACAAATATGCATACGACACAAGCTACAATCTCTGTGTGACTCAATAAAGTAACCACAGGATGTTAGCAAAGCATATGCATTCAACCGCATTGAAATGGCTTTCAAATTTCACCTTCGTCCATCATGTACCTCCGTCCCCATCGATTGAGGACGACGACGAGGATATCCTTTCAGGAGAACGGCTACACTTGAAGGAATTTATAATTTCGAATACTCAACTCATTGGAAACTAATTGCTGTGCTAAATGCCCATAAATCCATGTCCCTCCTCCATATGGCTGCCAAGTCGAACGGAATTTAAATCCTTAATTGCTGTCAAAGGAATAAATTTCCAAATATTCAAGGTCGCAAGGATGTTTCTTTCTTGTTTCGATTTATTTATTTGTTTTCAGTTTCGAGTTATGAGGAGTCAAGATGTCGATGTCGATGTCGATGTCGAATCCTCCGCAAAGCAAAGCAAAGGCAAATTGTATTCGCCTGGAGGCATTATTGTTCGTGCATTTGTTACCAATCGATAGCGCTTAATGGGACATAAATTGAAATTTCCACAACGACAAGCGAGTGTGTGTGTTTTGATATTTCCAATCGATTCCAATTCCGTGTCATTAAAAGTGATTTTTCCCTGAGAATATTATCCTCTTTGCGATGCGCGATATGAGTTGGGTTCATTCGAATGAATTACATGGCATTCATCGAATAAAGATATTCCTATACAGGACGTACAAGGACGGCAACAGGAAAAGAAAAAAATAATTGACAAAATGTTCCACATACGTCCTGATGTACTTGAGGCTTTTTATTTAATTGTTTATTTGTGTGTGTGTGTGTGTTGTGCTTTGTATTTCCACGGAGACAATTTAAATGTTGGTTCCTCTGGTGAGACCAAGACAATATGTTTCCAGTTCCCATATGAGCTGAGAAGTCCTTGCGGGTATTTGCGAATGTGAGTGCGTGGATAAATTATTCCTTTGTTGAGCGGCATGCTGTTCCATTTTGTGATGATGTTGCCGGGATAATTGTGGTTCCGTATTTAATTGAAAACGTGATAATTTTTTTTTTGTGTGTTTCCACATAGAGAGACAAAAGGACGAGGGGTAATGTAATGGGATATTGTTTTAATGAAGCGCTCTTGCTCCGTCTACGGAATAATTCATTTCACTTGAAGGCAATCGGATGGATCACTTTCATGTGGCAAACATTTCATATTAATTGCAGAATTCGCAAGTGTTTGGATGGTATTGAGAGGGTTCCGGCGTTTTATTGCCATTATCGTTGACACTATTCCTGGATATTTCGGGCAGCTAGTGCTCGTGGTGTGGTTTTCCTTTACGAAGTTGATGCAGTTTAATAGTGGTTCACTCGTCTTACTCACCTACAAGTTGATTGATCTACTAATGGATAGAATCGCAACAACCGGCAGTTCTACAAGAAGACTAAGCAGCTAGCTTCAAGAGTGGAACGCAGGTTTTTAGAAATAGAGAAGGGAACCTATTAGCTGATGCACAGGGAATCGAAGATTTGTTTAGGTAGCATTTATCAGAGTTTGATAGGGCAAGAAGAGCGCCCACGTCCATTCAATGAAGAAATAATCGCCCTCTCGTAGCGTCAGAGAGGTCTGAACAGCTTTCAAAAACCTGAAGAACAATAAGGCAAATAAGGCTATTTATCAGCTATTTAAATACGGAGATGATGCTTTAGTAGGGTGCATGCCCCAAATCATCAACCGAGTTTATGTGGACGAAAATATGCCCGATTACTGGAATATCAGCTCAATATGTCTCATCTTCAAAAAAGTGGGTCTATGTCTTGCAGCAAATATCGAGGCATATTCCTGCTAAATTTCGCATATAAGATCATATCCAATGAACTGTGTGAACGTCTTTGCAACACACTAGTCGGCACGTACTTCCGGTAGAACCACTGTAGACCAAATCCTCACCCTAAAGCCAATCGTGAAAAATGCAGCGTAACGCTGGAAAACAGTTGCAGTTTAGCAACATATTGTCTGAGCTCCTTCACATATGCACCAGATTTTGGTCAGGAGACCTGTCATCATGTGATTTCTTCAACCTCGTGCATGAATACCATACCATAGTGCTCCGGACAGGTGTTAACACGGAGGGTACTATCTTCAACAAATCTGTCCAATTGTTGGGTTACGCAGATGAAATCGACATCATTGGTCGCTCTTAAGACGGCACCTTAAACACTTTCACGGCAACTGAAGATCAGGCGAAACGAAATGGCGTTGAAGTAAATGAGGACAAAGCCAAGAACGAGTTGTCAACAAACAAAGAAACTCCTGTCCACCGCTTAGGACAAAACGTCACTGTTGACCACAATAGCTTCGAAGTGGTTAAGGAGTTTACTTACTTCGGAGTAAGACTCAACTGAACGAATGACACCTTACTGGAGATCCGGCTAAGATTGACTTTTAGAAACCGCCACTATATACTTCGTTTTAGCAAAATAAATGGGTTCAAAACTCCCAACTAGAAAGACGAAATATATCATCATCATCATTTTCAATGACCCGCTTATCCACTATGAGAGTCGCGGGGTTAGGGTGGTTAAGTGGACTCTCCACATCTCCCGATCTTCTGCCATCGACTCTAAATCATCAGGGGCTATCCCCATACGGGTAGAGGTGAGATTTTGGACTTGGTTCAGCCATCTCATCCTAGGCCTACCCAGGGGACGCCTACCCGATGGCACGGATTCCATGGCATATCTCGAAAGCCGAGTTGGGGTCATACGTTGAACGTGCCCAAACCATCGAAGTATGGACCTTTCCGCTGATGAAATGTATGCTCTACAAAACTCTGATTCTGATTCTGGTGCCAAGTGCTGGACGATAAGCAGGAAAGCAGAGCAGATATTGAACACTTTCGACAGAAAAATCCTTCGTCGGATATTTGCCATTTGATCCCATATGCGTGGAAGGCGAATGAAGGAGAAGATACATCCGCGAATTCTATAGGCTCTACGAAGATGTGGAAGTAGTCCGAAAAACCAATACTTGTCGACTACACTGGCTTGGCCACATGATGGACGAGCCAAGGTTATCTTTAAATTTCAGCCCTCAGGTTCGAGACGACAGGGAAGACCGTACCTCCGCTGTAAAGACCAAGCTTATGCTAGGGCTTGGTCTGGAAAAATGGAAACAGCGTGCCCCGGATAATAGAGGACGGAAGGCTGCCAGGCAGACACCCTTCACGGGTAGGAAGCCCGTCAAGTAAGTAAGTAATAGTCTCTGCAACTCTGGCCTGGCAAGCAAGCAAAATTCACTTGTCACCGGACCCTACCTGCAGACTATACTTGGAGAGCGACGAAAGCTCTCTTCACATCGTTACAGAATGCCCCGCCCTTATTCAAATGAGAACCTTAGGCATGAGACCTTAGGCAGTGAATTTGTCGCACCAACGGCACTTACCACGCTCCACTTAGAGAAGCTTATTAGCTTATCGACAGCTTGCTTTAAACATATGGGACAGCACATAAGGGTTCTATATGAGACCGCAGTGCTAGAGTGGAGACACCGCTCCACACTAATAAAAAAAAAACAGCAACATCCACAATAACCAGTTAGCCAGGTAGGTTAATGGGTAGGTGGGTAGATAGCCGAACTCGTCATTTAGAACCCTGATCTTTAGGTGTATTACTGCCTACTTAGTTAGGAGGTGCTACACGCTAGCGTAAATCTGGGTATTAACCGAAAAGCCTCTCAACCTACCCCGCTACCTTAGCAAACAGTCTCCGGTGGTGCTATCTGAGTTGGTTGAAACCCCCTTTTAGTTGTACAAACCACCTTCGGTGAAATCGGGTTACATTCCAAAATTATGCGGACCGTCTTGCTTCGCTCTTGAGGCTGCTTTAAGAATGTGAAGAGTTTGCCAATAAACTAGCTCTTCCCAGTCCTCTACAGTGAAATGCCGGCTGATGTGTGTCAAATGTTTTGTGGTCAGACTTGGCTCTGTGTTCCCTTGTGTCAAAAGCAAAACTCTCCCCTCTATCGTGTCTGAGTACTGTCCATCACAACCGATGTCCCACCTACAACAAATTACAAACATGTCACATACTTAGCGGTGAAAATAATTTCCCCACAGAGGGGATGTTTGACCAACTCCCACGGCCCCGACCCATTGTAGTGGCAGAACCAACCGGAAGGAATAGAAATATTGTGCCATTAAATTTCAGGAACCTGCTCGGCGGCCATTAAGTGTCATTACTCGCGGGCAATTTGAAATATAAGCTGCTGGTCCCACTGCCTGCCCGCCATTCAACAAATGTCCTCATAAAACAGGAAAAACTTTGCAAAAACTGCTCAAAGGATACCCAACTCACCCGAAAACCGGGGGTTTTTTTACGTTTTTTTTTGGTTTAAATAACTTTTCCTGTAGGACATGACCATTTGTTATTCAAATTGGCAATCTGATTTATTATCATTCGTCTCGCTATAAATCCATTAAGGAGCTTAAGAATATGATTTATGTCCTTGAAAAACAATTTTAAATATTTATACACATTCGAATTTATGTACTAGCAATAGGACGGCGAATGCAAGATGAGAAAAAACCGCAGAGAAAAAAAAAAGGAGGAATGAACAAAAAGGACATAAATACACAAATAAGCAGAAAATTCCATTATCCTTGCTGTAATGTATTTCACCCTGGTGTGTGCTTTGGTGCGGTCCTTGTGGGCGATGTGGCGCGCCTTTAATAACTTCACGGGAACAGCCTAAAACAGAAGAAAATCCTTAAAAATAGACTCTTCCATCTGGGTTTGGTTTCTTTTTCGTCCTTTTTTTTTTGTTTGAAATCTATGGCAGGGAATTCTGAAAGTACTCACCCCGACAACATCAACTAATGCAAAAGCATTTTTCTTCATCCTCCGCACAATTGAGGACAAAAAAAAAAGAAAAAAAAAAACAGTCACATACAGTAGTCGCGGTAGTGTCACAGTCACACAGTTACAAGGGGATGTCGAGCGTATCCTTTGTCGAACATGTCCTTTGTCTGTGCTGCGCTCTTTTTATTCAATCGACGGTGGGAGTCACCCGGTTCCATAAATACTTTCTTGGTCGTCCTTCCAACTGCTGTTGCTCTTTGGCGTCCACACATAGATACTTGTTACGACAGACAATCTATTTTTGTCTCCTCTGTCGGATTGCAATTGCTTTCATGGCATTGCCGAGACCAACTTGGGGCCGTTAGTGAGTTGAATTGTGACTTTGGCGTGTAAGTTCCATAAATCCCACAAGAGAATTACCCCGGCGCTGAATGTTAACGCATTAACATTGTGTGTATCCCCATTATTGACTACACGGCGCGTCCTTTCAAAACGAAGAAAGCACACACACACAGAAAATACGAAATCGAATAGACAGTGAGTTGGCCAAAGGATTATTGGGACTTGATCTCCTGAATCCATTCAGCGTTTATTAAATGCGTGTTGTTGTCCTTCGACCGGATGGGCAAGTCCTTTGTATCCATCGAGGAAATTGCCCACTATAATACTTAGTCGGGATAATAATTTTATCTGAAGCGATTGAATGGCGTTCACGTTATAATCGGAACTAATGGTTGGAATAGTTTCCTTTGGACATGGAACGCGCTCGGCGGCTCTAATGGAAAAAGGTTACGACCGCCTGCCCGGTCATGGGTCGTGTTTCGGTGGCTTTCCGGACTGGGAAACTCCTGGGTAATATGTAATCGTTAATTGATTAGATAGTTTTGTTTGAAATTGAGTTTATTTTTGGAAATGGGTTACTTGGGGCCCTGCTGGAATGACAGCATCTGCTGCCGAAGCGGAGGTGTTTTCTTTTGTTTCGAATGGCCGTTGGGACATGTGTTTATTGGTGAGATTGCCCATAACAAGGCATGAAATTATGTAATTATAGCTCGATAATGTCCGCATTAGAGTGAATGAATCTTTTGTGTTCGTGGTGAGAACTAAAGGTTATGAGGATGCGAGTTTATTAAATTTTCCCATTAGAATCGTTTTGTGTGAAGGCGTGTGAGGGAAATGGGGCAAAGGATGGCATAAACGGAAGCGTGAGGTGGTGTTGTGCATTCTACTCTCAACTGGTGGGGTGGGTTCACCTTTTAGTACAATACGGGCCACACTGGGTCCCTTTAAATGAACAAAACTTCAGTGACGGGCGAGGTATTTATTTATTTATTGATGTCAAGATAGGTTAGGTGCGGTTAGGTGGCTGACGGACCAGAACCAGGACGGCCCAATACGTTACAGCGATGAAGAACAGGCTTACCAGCCCAGGGAACCAGAGTATATAACACAAAGTACATCGAGATGGGCAACCGTATCGGTATTAACCTCAAGAGTTTCCTGACAGAGATCACTAGTGGAACAACAAAGTTACCAATAAAAAGGAACTAACTTTCTACACCGATGGTTCCAAGATGGATGTTGGTACAGGTTCCGGGGTCTACTGCAAGGCCCTAGGAATAAGCCAATCCTTTAAAATAAACGACGACTGCAGTGTCTTTCAAGCCGAAATCACAGCCATCATCGAGGCCTCGAAAACTGTCCGAGATAGAGGCATCACCGCAAGGACAATCACAATCTATATCGATAGCTAGGCAGCCGTTAAGACTCTGGAGTCCGCGATAACTTGGTCAAGGCTTGTAAACATCTTTAAAGAGCATCTAGATGAGATATGAGGAGGAGTTCAAATCTGTCCGACACCTGCTGTGTGAATTTCCTGCCCTCGCCAGTAGAAGAATGAGGACTCTTGTTAGTTACTTCTTCACGGATGGTGGTCGTCTGATGGACGGTCTTTGAAAAAGCCCTACACCGTGGCCTTTTGGGGAAAGTGCAAAGATCGGCTTGCATATGCATTAGCGGAGCACTAAGGACCACACCATCCGCGGCACTTGATGTGCTCCTACATCTGATTCCTTTGGATATTTTTGGCAAGCAGTCCTCAGACTGAAGGCCTCCTCTCAATGGTTAAATAACCATATTGGCCACTCCTCGATCTTGGATCCCTTAACATTCATCCCGGAAAACACCGACTATACACCGTCTAAGCTGAAGTTCAATATCAACTTTCGGACGTCTATCCACTCCCGAGTGGTTTGGGAGAATGATGATGTCATAGACGAGCACTCCGTTCACTTCTACACCGACGGTTCCAAAACCGAGAACCGAGGAGTGGGTGGTTGTGTTTGCTCCGAAGTGCTCAATTTGAGCATCTCCTTCTGTCTCCCCCACCATTGTAGCGTTTTTCAGGCAGAAATTATGGCGATCAGCGAAGCCTTATCCTGGCTTAGGTATAATGTAATATCCTGCAGGGACTTCACAATTTATACCGACAGCCAGGCTGCTATACAATCTCTGGAATCAGTAACATATATGTACATCAAAAGCTACCTCAGATTGTCGCTCGTCTCTCACTGGGATGGCAGAACATTTTAACATTCACCTATGCTGGGTACCCGGTCATAGGGACATTCCAGGGAATTGTAAGGCCGACGAACTCGCCAAACGTGGTACTACTCTAGAGATCCTATCAGAACGGAGGAGTCTAGGTATTCCACTCGCTACATGTAAATTACTCTCAGAGTACGACGCGATCAGCAAGACAAACCAAAGATGGAGAAATGGCACCACATGCCCCATTTCCAGAGAGTTATGGCCTCTGTTAAGCCTCACTCGATCTAAAAGTCTCAATAGGTCGCTCATTAGCACCGTTATTGGTCTTCTCACTGGTCATTGTCCTATTGGCCTTCATGCCAAAAGGATGGGCCTCTTTGCAAATGACTTTTGCAGGAGCTGCAGGGACAAAGAGGAAGAGGAAACGATTCTCCATTTTCTCTGCACTTGTCCTGCCCTGTCCCAAAGAAGGAAGCTCTATTTAGGAGCCTACCACTACTTCGACAATCTGGGCGAATTATCACATACTGATATCAAAAGTATCCTCAGCTTTATCAAAAGCTGGAAATGGTTATATTACCGGCAGTGGCACCTAGGGTAGATCCCAGTGGCACAAAGGGCCTTCCCTGGCCTACGTGTGTCCGTGCCTCGCATGGACAGCCACCTTACCTACCTACCTACCTACTTCTTCACGGAACTGGAGGACTTGGGTGACATCGAGCTGAGGGACCTCCTGGGATTCACTTCCTTATCTGGGTGGTTTTAAATCACAATGTCACAAGGCACCCATTTACCTAACCTAACCTTACCTCAAGAGTTCAACCATTCCGCCCCAGAGACGAAGTTTCTTATCTTTTGGATGTCGAGTTCGGTAGGATCGTTAAGATCATCGTAGAAGTTATTCCCAAGAGTTTTTCTTCTTAACGTCGCAAGGGCAGGACATGTACACAGTAGGTGGGATGTAGTTTCTTCCTTTTCCTCGTCTCTGCAGCTTCTACAGAAATCATTGGTGGAGACCCCCCGTCTGAGTGCATGCCTGCCTATCAAGCAATGCCCGGTAAGGACCCCTATCAGTGAACCTCGATTTTTCCGGATTGTAGATAAAAGTCTCTCCGTCTTCTTTAAAACCATGTTAGGCCAGATTTGTTTTGACAAGAGACAAGTGCAGATGTTGTTCCACCTGTGGTTTGCCAGTTTCTTGGCATCCTTGTCAAGGAGGAATTTGACCGATTCGATAGGTACAGGTCGTTCCTCTAGGTTTTCAGGAAAATGCCATCCTGCCAGCTCGTCCGTTCTGCAGTTGCCTGGAACGTCCCTGTGTCCTCTCTAATTAGATTGATTTTGAAGATATAATCGAATCCTCTATCATTCTATTCGGGTCCACCACTAGAGCTACAGGTTCTCTTAACGGCCCAACCCAAAGCAACAGACAGATCACATAAATCTGGATCAATCCCTGCCTACCAAAGGTAATTCCAACAGTATGCTCCATCATCAATCACCCATGATCTTCATATTCTTATCCAAACAAGGGTGTTATCTTTTTTTTTTTATTTGCCGAAATTAAATTCGCGCCCAAATCACATCATCACCATCAAAAGCAATCAACCTCCACCAGCCCTAAGGTCACAGGGTAAATCATTCCATTTACCTAATAAATTCGCCCCGCACCTGCTCAGCTCCATCCCGTGTGAATAAAAAATTGGATACTTGTGCAAACTGTGGGGAAACGAGGACCAAAAGCAAAAAAAAAAAAAAAAAAAAAAACCGTCTTACCATGCTCATTATCCAATTACCAATTCTACAGTTCGTGTCTTATCACCAACGAACTCGAAACCAAGGAAAAAAGGAAGAATCCCGAGCGAAATAAAAACCAACACCTTATGCAAACAATTTAATAACTTGTAAGCTCTGTGTTCATTCCGCCTACACTGGGGGCCGCCGACGACAACGCCGCCGTCGTCCTGTAAATGGCGTATTAATATCCGCCCAGGAACAAAGCGAGGAAAAAACGCGAACCCCACGAACACACGGCGTATGGCAGATGGGAGTTGGAAAAAACCGAATTAAAGTCGACGAAATTCCCATTTGATTTTGCCGGCTAATGTCATTCGCCAGCGTCACCGATTCCGGCAAAAAAAAAAAAAAAACCGCGCGACAGGATTTCGGTGGATTTGTGAATGCGGAAGGCACCGACCACGCGCTTCTTTCTTTTTATTTTATTTTTTCCCATCTCGGTATCATAAAGAGGATGAACTGCGAGTGTTTTGTGCAAAGGCAGCTCCATGGGAAAGTTCCTCTCCGGAATGTACCCGGTACCTTTGTTTCCCCGTGTATAATTCGGTTTTTATCTCGTTTTTCCCTTTTTATTTTTTTGTTATGAAATCTACCCTAATCCTGAGGACAATTTTTCAGTTTCCTCTTTGTGTTGCCATCAATTTTTGTTACCGGTAGGACCCACCCATCCACCCACAGGGGAACTGTCAATAACGACAAAAGTTGAAACAGACTTCCTCTGTGAGACACGGGGGGTTGGGAAATTATGTTGTACAGCTCGTGTTTTCTTCCGTGTTAAAATGCCACAAAGGACGTGGAAGACATTCAGCTTCGGCATCTAATATTTGTTTGGAATATTTAAATTCTAATACACCGTTGCCGCCAACAGTTCGTTTAGGATGGCAACGGGGGAAGGGCAGTAGGCAGTTATACATATTTGAAGGACCGCTGTGGGAGTTGAAAGGATTGTTTGTGTTTTATTTGGGTCAGCTCCTTTGATGGGGAATTTGTAAAGCCAATCCCATTTAGGATCCCTCTCAACTATGGGTGGATGTTGCTCCTCTAAATTGGATTAGATGTGAGTTAAATTAGGTGAAGGTAAAGCAGAGGAATAGTGTGCTTTGTTGAAGATGATGGAAAAGTGGAAGGAGATGCTTTTTTTCAACCCAGAGTTTCGCTGTACCTTCAACGCTTTTGTGAATTTTTCTAAGAGAACTCTTGGAAAAATCACAATTAGAAGACGCGTTCTATGCTTTGACAGGATTTTCTCTTTATAAGTTTCAGTTCTGGTTCAGTGGATGAGGAAAAGCCCTCAAGAAAGGAGACACCTTCAATTGCGGCAACCGTAGAGACATGAGTCAAGTGCAAATGATATTTTCAGATCGCAGTTCTATGAGAGATCCTTAAACTAAATTTTCATGATCTGAACATCGCTCACGAGATCTTATCTGCAGGATTGTATAAGCGTCTTTTTGAAAGCTAACCGATTGGTCAGTTCTGCTTTAGGCCAACAAAATCCACCACTGACAAAATATTCACACCACGGCAGATTTTGGAGAAAATCCAAGATCGACACCCACCACATTTTTGTCATTTTTAGGCCGTGAAAGATGGATTTATAGAGACCAACTATTCAGAGCAATGCCCGGTTTGGGAATCCTTGCCAAGATCGTCAGATTATGCAGGATGAGGTTGAAGAATGCTCGTGCGTCTGTAGACCTCACCGAGATCCATGATGTGCTGCCATGCGACCCCTTGAAGACCGTTATTGAAAGAATGGTGCAGAACTCGCATACCTACAATAGAGCCACAATCTTGATTTTATTGGAAGGTATTTGGTCCCGTGGTCCGTGCGCTGGACTGCTGTACGAGCGGGGTGGGTTCAAGCCCCAGCCATGTCCACCGAACATTTTCGCAGCACCATCTCTCGTCGGAGAATGACAAGCCTCTGAGAGTGTAATTTGTCATGAAAGAGCTTCCCAATGCGCTTCTCAATGACGATTCTCACCACAGTGCTCACTGATGAATTCATTGCTGTCCCCTGAATCTCGCATCTGTCAACGAAAAACTTGGTCATTCTTCGCTGAATTCCAGATCCACTTCCATTCGCGTTAAAAATTTTAGCAAGCTAGGCTTTGCCTAGACCTCATACTCTTGCGCTACCACTTTACTTATTAGAACTGTTCCAACGGTTCACAGGGTGGATTTTTCTCTCTCAAAAAACTCAATTTTTTCGTGAACTTTTATCCTCGCCGAATACCCTTTGAGTCATTACCGGCAATAGAAGTGGTCATTGTCACTTAGAGAAGCAACTTCAGAGTCTAAATCCCCCACAGGATTATATTTGCAGATTGTTCATAGAGAGTGATGAGACGTCTGTGCACATCCGGAACGGTTAGCGTTTCAGGCAAGAATACTTGGCCTCTGCTTTCTGACAAAATCACGAGTAACTTTGTTTAAGGACATCAAGGGATAACACAATAGGTTTTATACTGCTGTTTTAGTGCCAGAGTTGGGCAACGATTTGATTTCTATGCGGCGAAGCAAGAGGTAAAATCAACAGTCTTCACACAGGATGATCCTTCAAATTTCTTTTCGAAAGCAGTCAATCAGTCCTTTTTCCAAATTCTTTAAGACAATGGAGAGGAATGTGTTTAAATTGAAAATAGAGCTCAAGCGAAACTTGTCACTTCAAGGGGAAAGAAGCCAGCGGAAGAACGCATCGTAATGTCACTGGCGCTGGCGCTTTTCTGATTATTGAGACGGAGGCGGCGAAGATGGGTTTAGGGGTCAATTAGAACAAGACCGAATATTTGCTGTCAACAAGAAAGGACACTCAACACCGACGTTTCGGACAGAAGCTCACGTAGACATATACAACCTTGAAGTAGTTAAGGGCTTTGTCTAGCTAGGCTCCGGTATCAATTCAGACATCGACTCCAGCACTGAGATCAAAAGAAGAATAACTCTTATCAACCGCTGCTTCTTTGGGCTGATAAGGCAATAGAGTACCAAACCCCTCTCTCAAACGACTAAAAACCCTTTAGACAGATGCCGAATGTTATCAGCATAAACCGAAAGATCAGAGTTTCTAAGAACGAGTTCGGCATCATTTATAGTCAGAATAAAAATTAGAGGTCCGAGGTGACTGCCTTGAGAGACCCCCGATATTGCTATGAAAGGGTCAGATATTGAATATCTAAATCGGACTTTATACTGGTGTTTGATTAGGTATGATTTGATCCAGGAAATAAATCGTGGTTGGGAACCAAGAGCTTTCAGTTTTCGGCAATTTTGTTGAAAGTTTTGCTTAAGTCGGTGGCAATGACATTAACCTCATAACCATTCTTCAATGCGTTCAGTGTGCTTGATACAAATTCAGAGGTTAGTTTCTGTTGATCTGCCCTTAAGGAACCCGTGTTGTTTTGAAGAAAAGATTGGCCTGCAGTGAAAGAACATTGCGTCGTACACGTTGCTTTCAAAGAGCTTGGGTACACAAGAGAGTTTGGCTATGGGTCGATAGTTAGATATTTCGCCCTTGCAACCTTTTTTATGTATAGGGATGATGTACGAGTCCTTCCAAAGATCAGGAAAAACTCCCTGTGAGGTGGAAAGTTGAAATAGGGCAGTGAGGGGCTGAGCTAGATCGCTCTTGCACTTGTTTAAAACTAAGGCGGGCAAATCATCGGGACCAGAGGTATAATCATCCTGATCTTTTGAGAGGAAAATTCTTCGGTTGATTTTGGGTCCCATCTGCATAGAGGGTGAATGGAGGAGGAGAAACAACGACGAACTGAACGTATAACAACATCGACTTAGCCAAACGAGGGAAGGTCTATCGACTGAGATGTCTAAGTCATATAGAGCAGATGAATACCAATGCTCCAGCCATGAAAATCTCCGTATCCACACGGGACGGCACAGTAGAGGACTCAAGTGGCGCACGGAAGTGGAAGGGGACCTTAATCAACTTAAAGCTGGCTTAATAAATTTAGACAGATCGAGCTATCTGCTGATGCTTGTTATTAAAGGCCAAGGTCAACTCCAGACGGTAGCCAAACTTTAGGTAAAGAAGTAAAAAAGCTAAAGAAGCCGAAAAATACCAAACTGTTCCAAGAAATGTCTTTCCCAACCCAAATCTGTTTCTGTCTATTCGTTATTCATTGATAGGTTATTGTCCAACAATTATGGTTATGACAGTATTTGAACTGAACACTTCTCTGGGCCACAAGAACCTTTGCCTGCAAGGTAGTGTACGTAGCTTCTGCCATTAGTCAGATTCTTCAGCTTCGAATTAAATCTTTTCTAATAACAATGACCCTTGACAGGACCAAACTTAAAGTGACGCATTTTCAGAATGCGGGTGAGTTTGCTGAAAGATTCAGACAGTGTTAATGGTTTTAGCTAATGCTTCCCGTCTGGAATCGAACAACTCGTTGAAAATGCTTGTGTTTGACTTATCGTGGAGGTTTTTCAAGAACGATTCTCACACTCAACAGTCTCCCCTATAAAACTTAAGCACAACTCGACGAAAGACTCGAGCACAACCCACGAAATGGGTTTTAAATTAATCGATTCCTTGCATCCTTATTGCTTCCCTTTCAGTATATTTTTCCAAACACTCGAAATTGTTTTCTTTCCGCTTCATAACTTTATCTATCCAATATTCATATCCACTTATCTGAAAATAACAGGATGCCCGCCCATCGCCCATTGCCTATCACCCATTGAACTAACAGCCTCAAGGTCGCTGACCCCAATCACTTACTTCTATGAATAAACAAATTCCTCCCCCTCCCCCCCCCCCACTGTCCTATCCGAGACAGAAAAAAAGAAATATAAACGATACAAATCGAAATATAATTCCCCCTCCTGCACACGAATGAGAGAAAAAACAGAAAAGATCCACAGAGAGTCCTCTCGCCGAAAAACAAAGAAGGCAACCAAAACCAAAGCCAAAGCACATAAGTTGTTGCAAGCGAAATTTATTTCCGCTTGGTAAATTTAACAGAATTACCCTCGGAAATTACCAGAACAAGTGGTAAAAGGAGATTTCCCCGGGGCCTAATTTCTCACGAATGAAATTTTCAAATGAGTGCCTCCACTACCGTGCCGAGGAGCTGACTACAGTCAGCTGTCTCGTCCTGTACACAACCACACATGTGTGCATATGTAACTCGGGGTTAAATTCATTTCTGACTTGCCATCATCCCATCGCAGCAATCCTTTTCGTCCCCCCCACACACACACTGTGAGACAGCAGTATCCTGGAACGTGTGCTTTCCTTAATTTCATTTGAATGTTAATGAACCACTCTGTTTTTATTGGGCCTCACTTTTTGATGACGGTTACAAAATTAAATTGATAAACGTGTGTGCGTGTGCATCCTGCTACGTCCTAATGCCACCGCGCGGCGCATTTGTTATTTATTCATTTTCTTTTTATTCCGCTCCTGTGCCGTTCTCGGCCCCATCCTTGATCTTCTCTTGCTCGTTTTGCTTGTCTAGGATGAGGATCCCTTTTAATTTGGCTGACTTCACTCGGGGTGGGCTATTTCGATTTTTCATAACTTAATTACCCCGGCTTTATGGGACGCCGGAGCCCTGCTCTGATATCCTAATTGCCTGTATACACATGCGGATAAATATTTAAGGATCCCCATTGGAATTTATTCTCCTTACGCGAACAGAATTAAATTCAAACAGAAAAGAAACGGGATGTTGTATGGTCTACCATCGGCGCACAGGACATCCGGCATTTATTTACTTTATTGTCAGTCATTCATTAATTTGAGGGTTGCTCCGGCTGATTTGGAAGGTGACTGCTTTTTTGTGTGTGCGCGCTCCTTCCAATTGTTGATTCTAATGAAGGCATTTGGTAATCCATCCTTATTCATGGCGCCCACCCACTCTCCCGCTCCGCGCACAGAAAGAAACCGAATTACGTGACACCATAAGCAAATGGCGAACACGGGATTGTGGGAAAATCCTCTTTCCGGGGATTTTAATGCCAAATGAAATCCTGCGGAATGCATTGCTATTTGTTGTTTTCACAGGCGCCGCCATTTCATTATTTCGAATACAACACAGCAGCGGTGGGGTGTACTATGGTAATGAAGGCTGTTGGGAAATTTTTAATGTGGAATAAAGACGGATCAGTGTTATGGTTACACAGATTATATTGTTCTAAGCGTGACACGCAGCCAAAGTGTTTTAGGACCTTCGGCTGCTCTCACAACAGCAGCAGCAGCAGGGTAGAGAAATGGCAACAGATTATCTGTGGGCTTAGTTTCGTAAGGCTCATGCATCACATTAGCGGTGGAATGAAGGAAGACGTTTGGAAAAATCCTGAGAATTTGGAATGGCAGTGCCATGTGTCTTATGGTGGAGGGAAGTAAGCAGCTTCTTCAAGTGTATCCCTTTAAATTGCATATTTTGTCAGACTTGCTGAGCGGGAACTGTCGCAGGTGTAGGGCTTAACTTAATACACAGGGAAGTTATTCATGTTTAAAAGATATGAACAGCATGACAAAGAGGCATGAAAGCCTTCATATGCTGGATAAATATTTCAAACTAAGACCAGGTAACTAAGTGGTTGGACCTGTTTAAACTGACTGAACTACATTGTGATTCTTTGTATGTCGGCATCACCGTGGCTGCGGTGATCTACGGTTGGTGTCTCTTACTGGGGTATGTTCCCAAATAATGGAGGGTGGTCTTCATTCCTAAAGCGGGTAAGCCTAGTTACACGAGACCGCAAAGAACTACAGGCCTATCCTCCTCCCTTCTAAAGACCCTGGAGCGGCTTATAGATGTGCACATAAGGGATGCGATTGGGGATACATACCTATCCAAGTCACATAATGCGCACATGAAGGGAAGATCTGTGGACATCGCCCTACACAATCGAGAAATCGATCCATTTCAAAGTATTCACACTTACTGCCTTTCTCGACATTGAGGAGTTCTCTCCCCGCTGATCTGGCTCCTAGTAATTAACTAAATTATCAAGACACTGGAAAACAACGGCTTCAACGTGACGGCCTATGTTGACAACGTCGTTATTCTGGTCTCAGGAAAATTCGCCCCCACACTAAGCGAAAGACTCAATCACGCACTATTATTGGTGAGCGGCTGGGGCAAAAAGCAAGGTCTGGGAGTTAACCCACCTAAAACCGAGACTGTGCTCTTCACTAGAAGAACATCGATTCCACAATTCAAGAATCCATGTATGGACGGAATCGATCTGACATTTGGAAGGACGGCAAAATACCTCGGCGTAATCTTAGACTCAAAACCGAGCTGGAAAGCCAACATCGAAAACCGCAATAAAAAGACTTACTTTGCCTTTTACGCATGTAAAAGGATGTTCGGTAACACATGGGGCTTTAAGCCGAAAGTGGTACACTGGCTGCACACTGCTGTGGTACGACCCATCCTAACATACGGCTCGACTGTTTGGTAGAAGGCACTTGTTACAAGTGTAACCAAGATTCAAAGAGCAGGCTGTATAGAGATAACCGGATCGATAAGATCAACACCCACAGCGGCACTTGAAACAATGCTGAACCTACTTCCAGTGGACATCCACTGTAGAAGCAGGACGGCAAAAACGGCACTCAGACTAAGGAAAGTAGGTCTTTAGACAAACAGCACCTATGGTTACGGCTCCGTTCTAACCCGATGGAATACCAAGAAGGAGAATATAGGCACCGACTGCATCATTCCGACCTCAGACTTCGATAGGAGACTGGTACAGTATGCACTGAAGAAGAGCTGGCCTCCTACACCTACGGATCCGAAATGGAGGCTGATACTGGTGCCAGTATCTTCTGTGAATCCAGAGGGGTAAACCAATCCTTCAAAATTCGAGACGGATGCAGCGTTTTTCAAGCCGAGATAACTGCCATTTTACAGGCCGCGAAGCTAATAAAAAATGACAATGTTATCGTTGTAGCCAGGCGGCTATTAAGTCTCTGCAATCAGCATCGACAAAATAGATGCTCATAAAGGTCTGCAGACAAAATCTCAACGCTATATCATCGACCGAAGACACCCTTTAGCATTCTCTACGGGGATATACATAGATGAAGAAACCATGATCAGGGCTAATACGCGATGGTGTCACATGGACACATGGACACATGTGCAATAGCCAGATCACTATGGCCAGTCTTCAATAAGAAGGAAATAGAATCCGTCCGACACATGATATGCGAATGCTCCGCACTGGCCACCAGAAGATTGCGTAGTAGCTTCTTCCGTGAGCTGGAGGACCTTAATATCGCTGATTTTAGGAAATTCCTGAGATTTCTATCCCTTTCTGAGTGGTTTCCGCATTAGCCAACTCAATCCCTCTGTTTGACTCCCATGAGTACACTTTTTATGGGTACAATGGATCCGCTTGAGGTCTAAGTAAGTCTTTAGGACACCCACAGGAACAATTGACAGGAGAAATGGGTATTACTCTGACAAGGGCAGATGGAACCAGAGATTGAACCCCTATATAGACGCCTGGGGAGGTGATTTCTTATCTAATCCAGATGCTTACTGGCCATCCAGCCGTCCAGCTTTAAACACGACGACAAATCCTATTGCCCAACGTGCACGTAATGAGTCGAGGATGAGGAACACTTCATGTTCCATTGTCCACCATATAAGGGAGAACCCCAGAAAACATGCTCATCATGATAAGCAAACTCATGGGAAGCAGTTAGCGGCACTGTGGCAACAATTACGAGCGAGCAGCGAATGCAAGCGCGGCAACGAAACGCAGCGCATCAGGCTGCCAACACAAACGAGCCCTGGACAGAATGCTGAGGTCCCCCTGGTGACGAAATGCTTGACGACAGTGCCGCGAGAACCAGAGGTTGAAGGGTAGGTAAGTTGTGTGGGTGGAAATCCCCCACTGTCATCGAGTCCAGGCTCAGTTTCGTTTTTGAAAGACTCCCACCTTCCGACGCAAAAAAAATAGTGCTTCAGTGCATTCGTGTAAACCTAGCAACCCAGTTTCAAAATTAGTCCGTGGCTATACACAGCAATTATTGGACAAATAATAACCTAAGGACAACATAGTCCGTTGGCAGGCTGCAAGTAAAGCCTCCAACCTCAGACTGGCATTCATTGAAAACGACTTAAACCTATTCAACTCAACATTGACCTGGAATAATACAGTCAAAAAAATGATTAACTTCCGACTGCACAACAGTCTGCTAATGTTACTCTATAGTTCGGGCTGTACTTGTGCCTCAACTAAGAAGCATATCCAGGCAGCTTGATCGATAGCTATCTGCCAGCAGTTTGGCACGTCACGTGAGTCGCGGTTTTCTTGTATTATACCATCCTTTCGGGACAGATTTGAACATTTTCCAGGTCGGAGCGCGAGTGTTCATCCGTTTCGCATGTCCTAGTCATCTTAGTCGACATATATGGACTCCTCATACAGCTGTGTCTTCTCCTTCACTCATTTTCTATGTGGACGGGATCAAATAAAATAAATTCCTGGCGCGACAGCTCGGGATGAGCCATGGACTAGCTTCTTGCAAACATTCATGTTGTGCGTGTTACATTTTTCGCACGAATGGAAGGGGCCTACAAATTATTGCCGACTCCGAATTGAGAAGCTCTTTCATGACAAATTACACTCCCGGAGGCTTGTCATTCTCCGACGAGAGGTGGTGCCGCGAAAATGGTGGGTGGATATGACTGGAGCTTGAACCCACGCCGCTCGTTCAGCAGTCAAACGCACTAACCACTGAGCCACGGCACCACGTAAATTTTGACAAGGTCCAGGTATTTGATGAACGAACTACCAGTTAAAGGATTAAATAGGTGTCAAAACGGTCACAGGATGTTTCTGAAAAATGTCATCTCAACATAGAGTCGACAAAACGAAATGTGGGTTCCAAATAGTCCCAAATAAGTCGTGACAATACTACTGAAATGCAAGAACTTCTGAGGCAGAACAGTGGCTCAACCAAAACACCACTGACACAGAACAGCGACACGAAAACCACTTTGCTCGAAACCAATTTCGACAACGCGTAGGCGCTGTAAGAGCCCTAAGAGCCACAGGGAAAAACGCGTCATAACTATGGAAAAAGTCCAAAGGACTTCATACAGATGGTCACAGCCATATGCCATCTACTTTCCACCGAAAAAAAATCAAAGTAACGTGTGAGGGGAAGAAGGTCTCTTAACAGAATTACAAAATGACCCCAGACAGCAGCTGGTTTTCTTGGATTCCATCTCCCACACACAGAACTACAAAAACCCTTGACAACATCCGTTGGTTCCTCTGCCCCAGAATAACTTTGCAAAACTCCCCGAAAAGCCTAAAACAACATTTTATCCTCCGACAAGTATCCCAGTGATTATGCCTTCCCGGGAAATATGTTTCCTTTTACTCAATTATTCCAAGAAATGCTCGTTAATACCCACTTTGGACGTTGCTCCTCCTCAAGGATCCTTCGAGGAGCTCTGAGCTATGAGCTCTCTCAGTGTCTTTAACCCAATTATGTTAAATGCCTCTTAGGGTGTTATTTACAAATTAAACCGACATCATCCTTGACCCTGCCTGCTTTGCAGCCTCAAATATTATTATTGACGATCAGATGTTATCTGTGACATTTTAATCCTTTGCCTTTGAGAGGAAAAAAGGACTCTTAGGTCAAATGCGTCCCCGACAGCAGCAAGGAGAAGATTTATCAATACCAGTCCCCCATCAATCAAAGAGGAGCCCTATGAATAGAGGATTATGCCAAGTGAACCCTTTGCCACCAAAGCCACTACCGGCAACGGGCCCATGAATCCCGAATCAGATTCAATCTGTCACAACATGGAAGTAATTCCGAATCATAAGCATCTCGATGAATACGTTTAACTGACAGCAGACGGTGACAAAAAACTGAATTTCAATTTGGTATTCCAATCACGGGGACAACGGCCCGCCCTTCGTCCTGCAGAAGCTAATATCACGTATCTCTAGATTTCAATAAGCCAATTTCCTCGGCCCGCTGTTCATTTTTCTCCAGCGCATTGTGTCCTGCTGCCACTGCAGGTGAGCACGGGCACCATCCTCCGCTCAGTTATGTTTACGTGACATAGAAAATTACATAAACCCCCAGCGGCTGTGGAATGGGAACTGCAGCTGGAAGCATCACTTACATGGTTCGCTGGTGTTAAAACAACACGGTTCTTGTTTTGCGGTGTCGTTTGGCGCACCTCCACCGCCCATTCGGTCGTTGGGACAGGATCAATGTCAATACGGTGGGTTGTGGTAAATGGCTTTGAGAGAGGTAAGCAAAAGTTGCTAACGCTGCTCGGAGGTCGGGAGGTCCTTCTCCGGACGGATGTTGCAATCAGCGAAACTCCAATGGGTGTGCCTGGGTAAATGCGGTCAAAGATATCAATGTGTAAAAATAGCTCCAATCGAACTGGGTGAGCAGTTTTTTTTTTTTGTTCGAGGGCGTGTGTGTATCTGACAGATTGGGGAATGGTGGCCACTGGCGCTGTAGATAACTCTAGGAGTCCTTGCTCGCTGAAAAATCGATTACTTCTGTTGAGTGCATTGGAAAAAGCATCGTCGGTGGCTTGTTCTAAAATTGCACAAGCTCAGCAGCGGGGAATTCATGCTCAAAGTGAAATTTATATTTGGAGGAGGATTTTCGAGGATTGATTGGAGGATGACCTCGTCTCTGTGACAGTCACCATCACGGGGGATTTATCCCCCAAAAGAGAACGCGTTAATGTTTCTTTTGTTCCCTTAGAATGGAGTGAAGGCTGTGCCGGGACGTCACCGACAATCCGCTGGAAGAGATGAGTTTAGCAATAAAAAATAATGCACAGCGGCTTGATGATGATGCTCGATTGTAGCGCACCTTTGGGGGGATACCGGTTGGGAAATAGGTCAGCTGTAGATGAGAGAATTTTCGAATCGATGATGTCTGCTGGCCGGAGGGTGCAATTATTTATCATTTTGACCTATTTTTCAATAACCCCTTTTGTTCCGTTGGAGGGTTTGATGATTCTTGTGTACATGGGATGATGATGATGATAGTTGGGTGCAAAAGGTAGGGAAAATGATGTGCCATCAATCATGTTTACATGTAGATAAGTTAGAAGCTCCGTTTACACAAGACATTTGTGTCGAAATATTTGAAGGATTGAATCAGGACTCGCAAGGGTCTCCACTCATGTGGAAATTGGTTTTTTTTTTTCTGAGTAGAAGTGGGGAGTGGAGAAACTCACATAAAGGGGGGTTGGTAGTGATTCGTAGCACACAAGAACTTCTACCCAATCATCCTGATGGGACGTTTGTTTAGCCATGAAAAATGTTCTCTTTCAAAAGATCGAAGAACTCTTGAGATTGACCCTAGGAATGTGTCCAAATGTCAACAAAAAAATGTCATGAAAGACAAGCCAAGTAGTCACGATGAGAAGTTCGATTGTTTAGTGGGACCACAGTCGCCTCGGCATCCGTCAAACAAAAGTCATGTAGTTCACAGTCAGTTATTGCATCTAGAAAAATGACAGACGGCTTTGAGTGCAGTTTGTGGGCGAAGTGTGAAACGCAGGATCATCAATGGAGTGAAAACCCACAGTCATCTCAATCTTTGCGTTTAGCGTGTTTCGGTACATCTTGAGATGAAAAGCACCTTCAAAACTTTGTCGTAGCCATTTAGCTGATATCCTGCTCCCCGTTGTGGGTCCTAGGGCCAAAATTATGCCTAAGTGTATGGTCATGGCTTAGCTTTATCCTATCAAACGTAGAACTAAGGAATTTCAATTTGCTTAAACTTCCAATTGAAGTGGCTTGCGGTTAATTGGCTGGAAACTCAATAAATTTCAAAGCCTCCGATTTGCAAGCCAAGTCTCAAACGACTTTGTCATAGGTGTGAGTATAGTGTTGGGGATGTTGCAGGTGATCCAACCATTGGATCCGAAAACGATGACCAGATTTGCGTCCTATTCCTTGAAATGTGTTTTAGGTCGTCGTTGAAGGATTTCCCTATTGCGCGAAGTCTAGCTCTGGCTAATGACAGACATTCACCTGTTCCTTCTTCTTTCATCTGAGTGCATGCTTTCTGTCTCTCCTATTTTTTTTTTGTTATCTGCCACCTTAAAAAAACCGAAAAATAAATAATTGGCGCAACAGCTCGGGATGAGCCAAGGCCTAGCTTCTCGCAACCGTTCATGTTGTGCGTGTTACGTTTTTAACACGAATGGAAGGGACCTACCATTTATTGCCGATTCCTAACGGCGAATTGAGAAGCTCTTTCATGATAAATTATACTCCCGGAGATTGGTCATTCCCCGACGAGAGGTAGTGCTGCGAAAAATGTTCAGTGGACATGGTTGGGACTTAAACCCACGCAACTCGCACAGCAGTTCGACGCTCTAACCACTGAGCCACGGCGACGTTAGAGGAAGCTATTTGATCTGTGTTTGCCGGTGCCAGAGGAAGGTCGTATGTGGAGGTGTGAAACCTAGCAAACCAATCGCGGCAGTCCTGGTGGTCTTCTGCCCTAGTCTTTGCTATTGGAGGACTATTCAAGAACTCGATAGGGAAAAGCTTCTCCAGCCTTTCGTCACTGAGCTTCTCACAGTGGCAGTTTTGGTTGTGCAATGACTGGATATTCGCACCCGTACCTTTGCTACAACCAAGTTATAGTCCGAGTCAATGTTTCTACCTCGGAACATACGAAAATCCAATATAGACGAGAAGAGTCTTCCGTCGACAGTAAAGTAATCACTTTGGATGAGGGCAGACCGGACAGATAACCTCCAAGCTGTTTGTGAATGTTGAAATGTCGGCATTTCTTGCTGCGTACTACACGTTTTGACTCATGGCTAAGGTGATGAGTCTGATGTTCATCCGCCCAACCATCCACGCAGATTCCTGGACTAAGGAGCAGCGAAAAGTGCTCCCAGAATGCTGCGTTACTTATCAATCTTCTGGGCGCAAATGTCAGCTCGTATCACATTGTCCCGGACTTGGACTTTGAGAAACGCTTTTTATGTGTCTTCCCAAGCAGGGAACAGTGACAAGATTACAAAGTTTTGAATGAATCCAAATCCATCTACACAGATGGCTCAAAAATGGATATAGGCATAGGAGGATGCCTTTTCACAGAACAGTGAGGACTTAGCAGCTCCATAAGACTCCCGGATCACAGCAGCGTTTACCAAGCGGAGGTTCTAGTGGTGACAAAAGCCGCCCAACTAGTCTCAATGCTTACAATATCACAGGAGGATATTACGATTTACATTGACAGCCAGGCTGCCATTCAACCAATAGCTGCTACGCAGATAACATCGAAGCTTGTGAAGTGTTGTCGCGAAGAGCTTAAGGTTCTTGGCACGCACCACAATATTAAGCTCTGTGTCCTTGGTCACAGCGGAGTACCAGGCAATGAAAAATTCGACGAATTGACAAGAATGGGTTTTACCCTAGACCGAGAGCAGGCGGACTGTACGGTCAGACCGCCACTCTGCAACCTAAGGGCAAAAATTGCACAAAAAACCCTAATAGAAGCAAATAACAGGTGGAAATCTCTAACAACCTGTGAAGTATCAGGAAGGTTGTGGCCAGAATATGACAAGGGAAAAACCTGTCAGATCTTACAAAAAGACAGATGATCACTGTCAATGCTGGTGGGAGTACTTACTGGCCACAACATACTAAGATATCACACAAAGAAATTACACCTAAATGATGACGATATATGCAGGGGATGCGGTGATGAGGAAGTCCATGAGGATACAGTTCATCATCTCTGTCACTGCTCATACCTCTGCCAGATAAGAAATAGGACCCTAGGCAAATTCTTCTTCGATTTTATCGACGAACTAGCTGATAGCTCGTCACCAAACTTCTCAAATTTGCAAGAGCGACTGGATGGTTAGCAACAAGGAATTAAAAACCGGAGTAGGGAATATCGTGGGTATCACAATGGGTCTAACTGGACATAAGTGTGATAAGGCAGCCCTCATCTGCCCACAAACCTAACCTAACCTAATTTTCTGATATTGAAGGGGCTTCCCATCCTCTAACTTTGAAGGAAGCAATCAAATGCGGACCGTTAGGTTTCCTAGAGATTTTCACGTGTTCACGCCAATAATGCATGACATTAAGATCTGCCCTGGATCGACATGAACTCCACTGTAACGATTTTGACAAAGACCAAGAAATAGAAGAGACCACCCTTATTTTTCTGTACGTCCTCAGATCCTTTTCAGACTAATCTTTCATCTTCTCTGAGTATTGATAAGAATTTCCAATTAGTTCGGCAGATTACATTGAAGGGTCCCAAGTTCCTGTGGTATACAGTCTAAAGGTGTCAGCCTTTTCTAGCCATCAAGCGACATCGAAAAATAGTTTAGAAAACCAAGAAGAAAAAGAAGTTATTCTCCGTGCTACCAGTTTTGAAACCCGAAGTCATATAATGAGACCACTTCTCACACTGGTGAAGGGTCCACGATTTCCAACATGAAAACTGTGCTGAATAAGGCTGAGTAAGGACCAAATTTGCTTTGACAAAAATTACTCGAGTTTCAAACTCAGTTGAAAAGGATGCAGGATGCTAGATATCGGTCAACAATTCTCTTCCATTAATTGGTGTCCTCTTCCATTTTCGGAAAAAAAAACTTAATCATTTGAATTAATCTCTTGCCCCACAGACTGTTATTTAGCTTCTCGTTCCAAAACTATTTTCGAGTCCTTTTTTGCCAAGGAAAAATGATAAGACATTGCTCTAACTAGGCAAGTAGCCAAATGTCCCAATTGTAGCGGAAACATAACAAAAGGACGACGTAGACAACGACGAATAGTTGACATATTGCCAAGCCCAAGGTTTTTTTTTTCTTTTTTCCTCCTCTCCAGCAAGCCATACCATAATTGTTGGCTATTCCATTACTAAGGCAGACGAACAAATTACAGGACACCACTCCTTGTTGCTGGGGGGGCTGCCATCACACCATCCCACTATCAGACCATCAGTCACTCAGTCATTTTGAAAATTACAAATAAAACTCGTTCACAGTCACCCCACAAGGAGCACCTGTCAGAATAAATTTCTTGTTGTGGCTGCTCTGTGTGTGGCTTTGTGTGGCTCAAAGGATCACGGCAATGGGTTAAATTTCGCACTATTTCATTTACGGTGATGTAATTACTTGGCCTTTGTGCCTCCGCAAGACTAATAAGTCATGCATAGGTGTGTAGTCATCCCGCCCTCTTGTGCAAGACTAATTACCGGATGTCCTTGGTGGAGGTGTATAGTTTTAGCTAATTAACAAGATAAACACACACACACACCGAGTCACTTGATGGAATTTACTGCCGAAAATGTGTAACAAGTATGCAGTGTGACAAGGACTCTAGTTTTTTGTGCTTTGTTCCCCCTCACTGTGATTTGTGATGTGTGCCTAAGCAAGCCTCTTACTTGTCATTTAAGTGTCATTCATCCGTGGCACCTTTATTTTTGTTTCATTCCCGCACAAGGATGATGTCGCGCTAAATTGCATCTCACACTCGCACACAAATAAAGAAGTTTCACTGGTTGTTTTTTTGTAAGGACTTCTCCTTTTATGTACTCGTATACTCGTACATTTCTCTTTTCATTTTTTTTGTTGTTGTTCATAACAGGATGAAGGATCTCATTTAAAATAATGATTCGACACTTAGTTAAATTCTTTTGAATGGCATGGGCGGTGACTGTTGTGTGTTTGCTTCCTAAAGAGGTTATGACTCCAAGGATAATGGTGCAGAGGTGGGGTTTTAGGCGAAAAGATTTACTCATCAGGATTTTGATGAATAAGGATCACCATGATGACGGTGGTTCAATAATAATAAAATGTTTTGTGTTTCATTTTTTATTTTTATGAAGAAAGGACGTGAGGGAGTAACGAAGGATGGAAGGTTTCTGTGAAAGAAAATGAATGGAAGAGGTTCAAAAGGTGTAGTCGGTTGGAGGGTTGGGTTTGAAACTTTTTAATAGGCAACGACTTGTTCTTGGTTAACGTTGTGCAGTATGACATTTTGATAATATAAGCGCTTAACTCAAGTTGTAATTTCATTTATGTGATGGAAGGTTACGCGGTTATTAGAAAAGATTATGAATACGAAGTGTCTTTCAGGCGTGTAGGATGCAAGGACGAATTAACAAGGTTTTCCAAGTCTTATTACGTGACTTTGAGTTTTAAAGCAGGTTGCGTGGAGAATAACTTCTTGCACAGGTTTTCTAAGCCATTTTTCGATGTTCATTGATGACTAGGTTGTTTCGAGAGAAAAGTCGTTCGGGAGGTCTTAAGTCCCGTCTGCATATGGCGAACTGTACATCAACATCGGCGTTCAAATATAACGTCAAAGATTTTTTTCTTTTAAAAGATCCTGCCCTTATGGTTGACTGCGATAGGTGCCTTCTAGCACTGGATAGATCGTCTATCTGCATGCTCACTAGAGTTATCACAGGACGCTATGCCCGAGTTTCCCAAACTGTGCTCCGCGATTGGTGCTCCGCGAAGAATATCCAAGTGCGTTGCAGGAGATAGAAAACGAATCGTAGTGCCGTTTAGTTTATCTATAAACGCTTTTCATGCGTGAGTGCTCTGAGGCTGACCGAGATAGCGGAATTCACAGCCGGCGACCTTAGAGGCTATCTGAGGATCCTAAAATACTTCCAAATCGATCCAATTTTCAAAATCACAGATAAAATGCTCAGGAGATTTCGTTTTTCCAGAAAGTTCGAAGTGGTCATAGGTAACCGCACCAATGGGAAAGTAAAGTTTTTTGTTTCTTTGCATAACTCGCAAATCTGGTGCGCATATGGACCAAATTGGAAAATGGCAATACTGGAGCTGGGGTCTAAGATCTCAAATTCCAGTGTGCAGCACCACTTGGAAAGTCAGCAGACATCTTTCAAGCGGTAAAGGGTACCCGCATATTTTTCTTTTCAGATAGCCAGACAGAACTAATGGCACTTAAATCTTATACGATAGGGTCAAAGCTCATCTGAGACTGTTTCAACCTTCTCTAAGACGCGTCCGCAAATAAGATCACTGTTGCCTGGATCCCTGGACACGGAGGCTTCGAAGGTAATGAACGGCCGGACTGTCTGGCGTTTGGCGAACTCTTCTTGGTCCTGAACCCTATTTTGCTGTGCCACTCAGTAGTATGCAGATGCAGCATACACAACAAAAAGGCCGGAAGTAACCGCAACAGAATGCGCCGACTCTGTGGATAGGGAAAAGAGATGGTAGAACATGTTCCTTGTGAGTCCTCAGGGGCCGCAAAGAAAGGACTGCTCCATCTTTATTAAGAGCCTCAATTTGGCTTCTGGTTAACCACAAGGCTAGCACAATAGATCTTACAGGTCGCAGTGCATCTGAGCCTTAACGTATAGTTTATGTTTCGTTCATTAATGCAACTTTTGGATCTATCGCCGTGAAAACGAGAAATCAATTCCCAAATAGTTGTAAATTTGGTAGGTACCAAGAGCTGTCAAGTACATATATAAACGACGTAGTGCTCCGCAACGAACAATAGGATAAGTCCTTAGGTTATTCCGGGAACCATATTGCTATTCCCACAACATTGATAGGGTACTCACATTGGACCTCTAGGTCTCCCAGTGAAAGTAATGAGGCCTATTCATCTGCGGACATTCATTGTGCGGACATTCAGAGGGAACGTGCTCAGAGGTTTCTTCTTTCTCCAAACAGAACCGACACTCTGTATCTGAACAAAGATTTAGTTTGTTGAGATAATAACTAAGGCCACAATGGCGGGTAAGGAAGCCCACTAGCCTCCTCATGTTCTTCATGTCAAGGTTTAGAATTTCCTTGTAAGAAATTGGTTTGCCTAAGCCCGGAGACATTTTCCCAACGGGCTAGACGAAGTTGGTGTTCCCAAAGCTGTGGCGGTAGCCCAATTAACACCACAGAAGGATTCCGGTCGCAAAAGTGCGTAAACCGAACCGGCCCTAGCCAGCTCATCCACAGTTTCATTGCCTACAATGCCCTGGTGGCCGGACACCCAAGGCGCAGACTTCAATAGAATGGATTTCAGCCTGGAACACACTGGAGAACATCCCCATTGTTACCGAGACTTTAGTTTTGGGTCCAAAGGCGCCACCGCCTACTCCGGAAGCTATTTTTGATCCGTGGGTAAACCATACCAAACATCCAGGGTCTGATATGGGTTTTCCACGGTCTACTATTTCTACCCCAAATAGCCTTCCCAAAATGTACTCCCTGGCGATAACGTCGGTAATAGTCCAGAACAATGACTAAGATGGTTGAGACATGTAGAGTGGAGCACTTTGCCCAAAATGTCTTCGAATCTGTCCTGGAAGGAAGCAGACTCAGTGAAAGTACGAAAGTGGACTTATCTAACGGTGGAGACCAGCCAGAAACACTTGGTCGATGAGGTCTAATCCGGAGTCCAGACTGTAGCATCATCATAAACACGTAACCAAGCTATCTCTTCTGTTCCTTAGTCACTAGCAGAATTTCCTCAATAAGTCGATGACCATTAGCAGACTTTGCCCTTCAGGATAATTCGTCTGATTGGGTGACAGTTCCCAGCCAAAAACCGTCTATTCTCCTGTCTGAAAGAAAAAACACGAAAAATAACCCAGGAGCCATTTTTTTTTTTCGTTCATTGACCTTAGTAGCATTCAGTTGTCTTTTCCTTTTTTTTCATCCCTTACCCTCCGGTAATATACACAACTCCTTTAGCCCTATTCTTCCTTTCGCTTCAGCCCTTCATCATCCCGCGAGTATGACTTTTGAGAGCTCGCCGCGCTGATGATTTCATTAAAAATTAATGAGCGTCTATTATGAAATAGAATTAACTTCAATTTAGTTGCCAATAAATTGCTGTTCAGTCGAAGGATAAGTGGGAATTGTGAATTGTACTTGTATTATCGTTGTCGATTCAACAGTTCGCAGCTCTTTGGTGAGGGTGGCGAGTGGGAGTTTGTGTCCTGAGGATTATTTTTCATTCGATTGTGTTTACCCAAGAGAAAATTGAGTTTTTCAATTCAAAGACATTGATTTGTCTGCGTTCAATTGCTGGTAATTAATTTTGATGGCGGAGGGACTCAGTGGGACAAGAGACGGGACAAACAGGCAGTTAGTAGTCAAGTGGTAGTCAAGGAGATACATTTTTTCTGCAAGAGTGTACAGTCTGTGGGGAAGAAAAGCCATTTTGTGATTATTTTTCTTGTTCCTAAGTGATTATTCTTTTGATAGAAAGGGAGTAGGTAAGAAATTGACAACAGAACAGTGGCCTACATTTTTTGTGTAAATTACACTTGAGTAAGCTCAATTGTTCGCAGCAGACTTTTGTCAATTTTCTAAGGATATGTGCGTTGAAGTTGCGAGCATCAATTATCGCTGTATATCGTCAATTTGTTACCAAGCCTTTCAGATTTATGTGTGTGTGTGGGCAATGTCAATCCAGGTAGGTGACCAATGTTTATTCTCCGAAAGTTTGCTGAACAAGCCATTGCCCCTGTGCGATGCCTAGCTCTAGCTAAGGCAGGACATATGTATGCAGTGGCAATGATTAGGTTTTTGGTTCTCGTTCATATTAAGCAGTCCATCATCGCCTGGCTAGTTCGTCTGATACCTAGATTTTATCTATGCTTCTGCTTGGTGATACACAGGCTAAAATGACGGAGAAAAAACTTAACTTCGACACTTTTCCACCAGTTTGAAGGATGTGTAGCACCCTCCAACAACAATTCTGTTCTTCAGTTTCTGACGTCACTAATCGCGTTACCTACCTAACGTATTTTATCTCAACATATTCAGTTACGTATTAGTGTGTGAGATGATAGTGAAATAAAAGCTTTACGTTCTAGTCTAAGACAAGAGCCGCTGTTGTTCGGTCATTTCGTTCCGCTCCGACTACATACTCGTAGGTATTCTCCACAAGGATATAAAGGGTGGTTAAATTTTAAGGGCCGATGTTGATTTTGAATAAAACACAAATTATTTAGGAAATTATTGTCATTTCTTTTTATTATGATAATATTGGTATGGTTCAATTATGTATGGAACACAATATCGGCCAAATGGCCGCCGCGACCTCGGCGGCACACCTCCATCCGATGGTCCAAATTTTCGATGACGCTGAAGCATAATTAAGGTTCTATGCCGTTAATGTGCCGAATTATCTCATCCTTTAGCTCTTGAATTGTTGCTGGCTTATCGACGTACACCTTTTCTTTCAAATAACCCCAAAGAAAAAAATCCAACGGTGTCAAATCACATGATCTTGGCGGCCTCATCACTGAAGATGATTTTCTTCGAAAATTTATCATCCACTGTTGCCATTTCTTGCCACCATTCTGACCATTGACGACGCTTGAAATGGTCAAGGGGCTTTAGTTCTTGAGCCAATTGCACCTTGTAAGCGTGTAAATGCAAGTCTTTATGCATAATGTTCATCAACGACGAGCGTGAGAGGTGCAATTGTTGGGCACGACGACGAGTTGAGGTGGACGGCTCTTCAGCCACACTATCGCGAACAGCAGCAATATTTTCTGCAGTACGAGCTGTACGAGCATGCACTGGTGTTTTCACATCTCATTCAGACCCGGTTTGCTCAAATTTTTGCACGATTTTTCCGATTGTACGCACATTTGGACGATTAAATTGACCGAAAAAATCACGAAGTGCACGATATGCATATTGATTTGAACGCCCATTTTCATAATAAGCCCGAATAACTTTAATTGTGCTCGATTGTGTATTTTTCCATGGTTCAAATTGAGTTAGTCTGAAATTGAGAAATGACAAATGAAATGCAGAAAAAAACTTGACGTTTAGGTGTGGTTCACATTAAACATCGGCCCTTAAAACTTAACCACCCTTTAGTTACCAAAGCGATTGCCTTAGGGGCGCCTTGATTGTTAGTATTGAAGGAGTGAAGCGTTTTGAGCTGGCAAGGTTCGGTAGTCTGCAAGACCTAGATAGGCAAGTGGAAGAAATACAGAAGAAGTATTAGAGTTTCACGACTCAGGTTCTTCTGCATTATCATGTAAATTTCCGCTCTAATTTCAAGCCTGACCGAGTTACCTTTCTCTTTACGAGAAGGAGGACTATCACCAGCCTAACTCAGCCAGTGTTAAAGGGCGTCTCTATCCCGATCTCCGATAAAGCCAGATATGGTTCGGGATAAAAACATCTTTGGGAAAAGCATGACAGGTTGAAGGAAAACATGGGCTTATAACCGAAAAAGGCCCTTTAGATCTATACGGCTATGATAAAACCGTTTCTAGCTTTAGCGTCGGTTGTTTAATAATGAGAACTTTAGCGTTAGTATAGCACTGCTTCTGCTTCTACGCCCAGCACTGCTCCCCTTAGATAGTTAGTTAGGAGTGGCCCTCCGAGAGGAGATGCACTTAGACCAGAAAGTAGGTCCATTGTGATGGCACTGAGTACTGGGGCACCCTGCTTACGCCTGAAATCATTTAGATTTCCTAACGTAGCTGTTAAGGTCCGCCATGCTGGCGGAGTTCAGATCATAAAGATTGTTGAAGAAGTATTGGACCAGGGTGACCTTCCTGATATGGGCCAGTGCGGGACACGTGCAGAGGAAGTGTGCGGTGGACTCCTCCTCCTCCTCGTCCCTACAGCTCCTGCAGAAATCGTTGCATGCTATCCCCAGGCGTTGCACATGCCTTCCTAGGATGCAGTGCCCCGTGAGGACGTTAATGAGTTTTGAGAGCTGGTCTCTTTTGAGTCGTATTAATGCTTTTGATCTTTTCAGATACAGGACAGGCTAGATTAGCCTGGCATTATTGCAATGATCGCGATGTTGCCATCTACGGTTTGCTTTTGACAGAGCGTCGGTGTGGGTCACGTGTTTAACAAACGACATAGGCGCTTTCGTACATTAGGAGCCTTTTCTAGCTAATTTGTCAGCCGCACAGTTCCCCTGAATGTCGCAGTGACCAGGGACCCAACAGAGTGTAACGTTATACTGGTTAGCGATCTCTTTTAAAGACACGTGGCAGTCCTTCACTGCCCTAGATTTTATTGTGTTGGATACAAGGAACCTGATCGCAGGCTGGCTGTCGATGTAGATCGCAATATCCCTTTCGTGATAGTGGGTTAGCCTTCAGCCAAGCGGCGGCTTGATTTATAGCTATGACTTCGGCTTGAAAGACACTGGAGTGGTGGATGTCCAGGTCCAGACTGACGGAGTGCTGGATGTTCAGGTCTTCTGAAAAAACACCGGCACCGACTCCTTCGGCTGTTTTAGAGCCGTCCGTAAAGAAAGAGATGGACTCATTAAAAATGACTTCGCGCTGACTCCAGGCGCTTCTGTCCGATAGCTTGTGTTTGTAGCCCAAGTTCGGTGGGCAACGTGTCTGTTGATTGGGGAAGGCTGCGGTGAGTTGATAGGATTCTGGTATGTCCCACATTCTTTTCGCACCATTGGTGGGTATCTCTCAGTATCACTGCACTGGCTGTACTGTTAAAGCAATCTTTTGTCTTAGACGGGACGGCTTTTGACATTACTCCCACTGGAGCTTTGATGACCTTGCGGGGCGGATATCGTACGACTCTGATTCCATGGATACGCTGTCTGATGCAAAGACACCGGAATTTTAACTATTGTGCTAATTTAAAGTCGACTTTTGTTGCCTTCTGGACTGACTTTAGCCAGAGTTCGAGCTCAAAAACTAGTCATGAGTCCGATGTCGGTGTGTTCGCGAACCCCGACAACATTCGATTTCACTACACATTTGGCAAATACGGAGGGGTTGGAGCATCTGCATCCATAGCGATAGCGAGGTCGCTCTTTCGGCCTTGTTTAACCCTTTAACCAGTTTCAAAATAATTTGAGAATTCAAGAGCTGTCTGATTTTGTTCTCAAGGCTTACATTTTTGACTCTTGTCTGTGTTCCAGGTCACATTGGCATCTCAGGAAATAAGATTGCCGATGATATTACTAGACAAGACTCAGAGGATAATTTCTCATGACGCGAACCTATATTGAGTCCTCCCGCCTTCTCAATCAGGCCCTTCATTGAAATTTGCATTTTTTACAAAGACGATTTTGTGTGGTGCGACTCACGAGAATGCAGGCAGACTAGAGGAATGCTCCCGAATGTCTGTAAGAAATCAGCAGCATTCTTGGTGTCTCTCAGCAGAAAAGTCTGTAGGCAACTTATTGGCATTTTAACGGGACACTTTGGCCTAGCATATCAATGTGCTAGGCTAAAATGCAACGCTTGGGGAGTTCGTGACGATGGTAAGCAGGGTAGATAGAGGTGGAGGTTGAAGTATGATTCCAATTAGCACTGAAATGTTCCGTTTTATTACCATGACCTGGTTGATGATGTGTGTTGTTGAAGAGATAGCCGGGAGTGCCTAAATCCAGCCTGTGGAGTTTAGAAAATGGATTAGATCTCGTCTCAGTGTACCCGAAATGTGATTGAGGTCGTCAACGAATGGTTGGTTTAGTGCACGCAGTCCGACTCTTGCTAGTGGGAAAACGTTTTCTCGTGTGGAATACCTAGTTTGGCGGCATTGTCTCTAATTGGCCAGTGCCCAGTGGTTATCGCCGTTATTCTCGCGATATCTGGACGGGTTCTGTTTAGGAGATCTTTTGTTCTAATCTTGTAGCAGGTCAGCCATATCTTCCTTGATATGGTACAGTTGGTTAGCCCCCTTCATTTGAGGTTGGGCTTGTGTAGGAAGTGTGAGTGGATTTGTTCTTTAACCGCTTCTAGCGAGAAGTGAACCCTTACCGCGAATGAGCCCTGCCTGGGTATAGCGACTATACTTCGATTTTTTTCGTTTGTGATTGTCCTACATGAGTTTAAACAAACATAGAATTCCAAGCAAGCAAATTATCTCTCCGCTAGAGAAGCAAGACACGTTCGTCCAAATGAGCCTAAGATTCCTAGGCAACCTGCATGTCTAGAGTAACCAGAACTAACCCCCTATCCGTTGTAAGTACCAAGAAAATACCCCGAAAGATCTGCTCTTAGGGAGAAGTACTAAGAGACAACTTTATCCTAAATTTTCCCCAAATCAATTCCCCTCTCCCCCATGTTTAGTGGGTTGGAATTCTCTCCAGACGCCTTAATCCGTAAGTTTTGTGAACAGGAATTCGTTTTATTGGGGTCATTGGCAGATGAGAGACGGTCTTCGTAAAGCAAAAAGTCAACCACATCCAAAGCAGCTTCAACCACTAAGAAACCCTCCCTCCCAATCCAATATGACCTCACGCAGATGGAATCTGATGCTAATTTGATTAACAAATCACACAAGTACACAAGGATAACACTATGCGTGAGCAGAGCAGAGCAGAGATGATGAATACATGTTTGGACAAGTTTAACGCCTCTATAACACAAAACAGTATTTACCGTGTCAATTGCCAGGCTTAAGTCTACGTCAGATGCCAATCGCACCTTCCGATGCCGCAACACCACACTCACAGGCGATTAATTGAAGATTTCTTTGCCCTCGAGTAACATATTATCCCATAATTGCCACAGGACATCTTTGTGTAACCGAAAACATATAATCAAATCAGACATGGTAATTAAGTGTCACTTTGAATCAACGCTACATAAATCAATGCCTTCTCCCGTTGATATGGATTCAGCAACACGTCAACTTAATTGCAAAGACACACCACCTACACACGATTAATTTCACAAAGAAAATGTTTGCCACAGAAAATCCTTTAAACAGGGGACCAGGGGTGGGGGTGGGGATGAGGATGAGGACCCATTCCAAACAAACAACGTTAATCAAATTTTCAAAGTTATCGAGTTATTAACGTAGAACTGGTGAAGCTATGATATCCCTGTGTATAAGAGTTGTATGAGAACACACACCCCTCCCCAGTCCGCCCCATGGCTGTCCAATTAAAAGGACATTTTGATTTATTTCACCTCACAAATAGGACTACGTTTGCGTTTGTATTCCCAAAATCCCCAGCCGGGCTAGATTTATAGCTCCCCAACGAGTAACTACCGACGAAACGACACACAGTAAACTGGCGTAGGCGTCAGTTTCTACGTCAGATGGATATGTCAAGGATTTATCCTTAAATAAAAATATGAAAAGCGTCTGCTGTTACACCACTTCCGTTGAATTAAATAAAAAAAAAAAAAACGAGGAAGAAACGAGTTTCTCCTGTTCTGTGTGCAGGGCAGGGCCTTTGTGCATGAGTATGAGTCCTGTGAGAGCCTTATTGTGGCCCCTTATCAAAGCGTAACCATGACGAAGACAAGACAAGATGGATACACGTACATCACTCATATGACACGAGAAAAGGGCAGAACCAAACAGATCATCACAATGACACGAGGGCAAACAGGAAAATCGATGGAAAACACATTTTTTCCAGATCAAGGATTCGAAGGATACACAGAAGAACTGACTGACTGCCTGCCTGTTGTTGTATAGTTAGCTCGATCAAAAGGACGAACATTCACCTCCACCCATTGAATTGAGAGGTTATTTTGTGTATTACTCGCAAAAGCTAGCGCCAGGACCCGTGCGTCGCCAGGATATGACTTGAAATAACTTTATAAAATACGATTTAAGTCGATTGGTGGCAAGGGGGAGGGTGGGCGGCGACCCAGGACATCGTGGAAACAGGATTCTATTCTTTTTTTTGCGTTTTGAATGGCGGTATCCTTGGCTGCCAGGGATGGGAGATGTAACAATTTATTTTATCAAAAGGGAAACATTTTTCCATATCATCATATTTTGCTTGCCCGAGAGGACGCGGGAGGGGGGTGGATATATCCTGAATGAGGATTATGAACGAGTTCAAAAGTGATTCTCCCCGAGCTGCTGTGATGATGTTTCCCCCTCACCCCGTGCTTGCTCAAGGATCATCGGGCAAGAGTATCTGGCATTTTGTCATCTCGTGTTATCCTTCCAAGCAATTCACTCCGCTGACATATGCAAAGGAATGTGGCGGTCTCCGCCGTTAGCAATCGATTAGGTCCCGATGAAGACGCTGTTGCAAGAAGGAACTGATTTTGATTTACTCCCAGTCGGTCGTTTGGTTATTTTCTTCTCCGGCTCTTTACGGATTTGATTGATGATGTTGGACGTGTTTAGTGTGTAGCAACGTTGTCCTTGTTGCTGCGCAGAGGGGAAGAATTTTTTTTTTGTCAAGCAGGATTATGTTATGCACAATTTGTTGGGTGTACTCTGCCGGATGATTTGGTTTGAATAAAAAGGTAAACAATCGCTAAGCAACCGAGATTGATGGTGAAATGGGCTTCACATTTGAGAATTGGATTTCTAGTGGTTGGGAATGGGAGGCCATCTGTGTAGTGTTGTGCTTGGGTCGTGTGCGAAGACTCTCTTTTCATATTTTTCTCTAGCAACGGCAATTCACGATTAATTTACCTTTGTGCACTATGAATGGCTTTGAACTACTTGAAATTTTTCTTTTGATTAGGCCTTGAATGGCCCTCGTCTTTCGCAATGAATTAGGAATTGAAATCGACAATAGAAACCGAAGCGAAGCAATTGAATATTTGTTCAACTGAACTTATGGGCAGTAAGTGCTTTCATTGGTTCAGCAATAGTCGATTGTCTTGTTTGTCTACAAGATTTGTTGGGGATCAATGAGGATTCGGGGTTATCGGGTTCTTTACTTTCAAAATTGTGTAACCCTTGCCACTTTGTTTTTCTCTTTTAATCAGTTATCCTCTTAGTGACAAATCAAAAGGTTTGATTGCTCTTGGGCGAACAAAATACATAAGTGCTACAGAATCCATAGCTGTCGACGCAGCCCATAGTGCTAAGCCAAGTTTGCCAAACTTCTTGCAAACATTCATCTTGTGCAGGGGTCGAATTACTCGTTACACTCGTTAACGAGTAACACGTCATCGAAATGTCAGATTTTGACATCACTCTTAATGAGGTTGATCGATCATTCGATCGCGAGTCCCACTCATTCACTCGTTATCGATTGCGGTAATTTGGCCCCAGGTTTCATTTTTTGTACTTATGGAAGTCACGAACTTCTTTATGACAAATAATACTCCCGGGGGCTTGTCATTCCTCGACGAGAGGTGATGGGGTGAAAATTGTCCAAGGTTATAACCACTGTGACCACGTCATCCACTTGAACGCATCCTTCAAAAATCACAGAGCATCAAGGAGTTCACTGTGGTAGTCTTCCTTGACGTTGGAAAAAACTTTCAGGAACATCAAACTAGACGCAGTTATAGTCATGGTATGTTAGGGTGAATGGAATGTCCTTCATTTAGGCCCCAGTCGGGTCGGTTCTGTTTCCTTTTTTAAGATTTAAAATTAGCCAGGATGTTGGCGATTTCTTTATTTATGAGATGATTCAGGTCCGGTATTCACATCATAGCCAGGATTTTCTGTCGAGTTCTGCCTATAATTGGGCTGAGACATCGAAAGTTTCCTAGCAGTTCCTACAGATTGCTAAGTCGGCGGAATCCAGTCTACGCATACATTATGTCTGTTGACGTTAGAATCATAATGTACCTCGTGACCTGCCGAGCAGGTTGTTTTATTTTTCCTTACGAGTAATCCTTTGTCACTTTGCATGTTGAGAGATTTGCTCAGTAATCTTCGTAATCCCTTAACGCTTTCTCTCTTGGTCGCTGTTTTAATTACCAGATACCTAATAAACTCAAAGCTTACCAAAAAGATCATAAATACATAATGAGCGAGCTATCGGTGGCATTATGTCGCGTCAGGAACTTAGAAGTCAATGAACGACTCATCGATCTAAAAGAAGTAGGCTGTAGAGGTCCACTGGATATATACGGCTGTGGTGAGGCCGATCCTTATGTACGGAGTATTGCTCTGGTAGACAGCTCTGGACAAGGAAATCAACAATAGCCTGCTTCAAAAAGTCCAAAGGGGATCAGACATCTGCATAACGGGTGCCTTGAGAACAACTCCTACTGCCGCACTGAAGATAATGCTCCATCTACTTGCTGTTGATATCTCTGTGAAGCTAGTGGCAGTCGAAGCAGCATTAAGGCTCAGAGAATCCTCCCAGCTGATCAGTACAGCAATGGTCCACTTTAGGATCCTTAAGGGCAACCATACTATTTCTAGTAAAACGGACTACGTTGTATTCTATTATTAGCTTCAACGTCAGGTACAAAACTCGGATTCCTAGCAGAAGCTCTTGAGAGTGTGGAACAGTTTTAAGCGATTCCGCGCTAGAAATATTTACAGACGGATCCAAGACAGCGGGTGGTACGGGGGCAGGAGTCTTTTCTGGGACAGCCACCTAACCTAACCTAACCTAAGCTGTAGAGCGATTGCCTATGTAGATGATGTTCATATCAGTACTTGGGGTCAATATCCTGAAACTTCTAGAGACATTCTTCAACATGCTCTTCGCTTGCAGTCCACTTGGTATAATTTCATCCGCGCCAGTAGACATTATAGTTCACCTGCTGCTTCTAGAATCTTTCCGCAAATAGAGGGCGGCAAGTGTAGCATCTTGTGTAAAAGCCTCGTCGCAGTGGTCTTGCCACCAAATTAGACAATTCTCTATTCTTATTGTGGGTTAGGTTAGGTTAAGGTGGCTGCTAGCGAAAGCCAACACACTTGGACCAGTAATAGGTCCGTTGTAATACCATATGACTCTTAAAAAATTTCATTTACCTACCCGTTAAACCAGAGGGAGCTGCTGATGAAGCTAAGGAGGCTTTTAACATCTGTATTGGTCAGATCGCCTATATCATTTCAAAAGAAGGCACCTAAGCAAAGCTTCCTCCTGAGGGAGAGAGTAAACGCCAAGGTGTGTTGCATGCTTGCCTATTAGACCGTGCCCAGTGATTATACCTATAGTATCGCTGATATGCAATCACTTTAGGGAATTCAAATCTTCAAATCTTCAAAGAGTTTCAGATCCAGCTTGAGCCAAATCTAGACACCACCTGCCCACCTAAGATTTGTCCCTTCGAGAGCATCTCGCTTAATTTTGAATAAACATGTCGCGATGGGTATGCCTAAGGTACCATGGGCATTGTTGTTTCATATTTGGCGAGTTCATCAGCCTTATAGTTCCCTGGAATATCACTACGCCCGACACTTAACAAAGATGAATATTGAACTGCTCTGCCTTCTCCACAAGAGACGAGCGGCAATCTAGGGCTACTAGTGAATTTGTAGAGAATGATTCCAAGGACTTGATTGCTGCTTGGGTGTTCGAAAAGATCCGGATATTTCAGGCGAATATCAGGTTTAACTTTAGCCAAGATAAGACTTTCATGATCGCCATTTTTTTCTCGGGAATTAAGTCTCCAGAATCGTCCTCTCTCACTTTAAAGGTCCGTCTAGTCTAGATTATAGCTCGTCTTTCATAAACATGGCAGAGGAATTCAACTTTTTCCTATGCTGTTTGTCAGGCATGGCTGACGAACGGGCAGGACACAATATTACTATAAACATCCTACCGGAGTAACAGAAAATGCGTATAAACATTTCGTTAAGCTAGAAATAATCAGGATTAACAAACGCAGATGGGAGGAAGCTATTATATGTCCCACCTAGCATATACAAGATCCGAACTGATCCAAATGATTTTGGATGGCTAAAGCGGTCGCGAATTACTGCCATTACAAGTGCCCCTAAAGCACATTGTCTTATAGGCCTTCGTGCAACCCGAGAGGTGAATGCTCAAGAGAGTTCCTTCGCTTGAATCAGTCAAGCTATCTTTGACATTTCTTATAAAAAAAAGCGGTGACAAGGATTCAGCTAGTACTTAAAATTACATGAAACGACATAATTTCATAATGTTTTTTTAAATATTTATTTGGACCTTTACGTTTTTCTCCTTTATGAAGCTGACATCGGTCAAATGGGCGCCGCCATTGTTGATGACTATTTACGCTCTTTTTTAATCATTTTGTCGAGAACTTCGGACGAAAAGTTCGTTTGACCATGCCGGGAAATCTGCGCTGAAATTCACGTAGCCCCAAAATCATTTGAATTATTCCATAAGAGAATAGTCACGAGTATTCCGCGATCTTGAGGGGTAAAGCGTTTCATGGCTTGTCAACTAGGATTCTTTATCTGTTTACTTCACAAAAATCAAAACAAAACTGACAGTTGCCGTCATTTGCAAAAGTTATAGCATCTTTCGATAGGATGATACATTTTGGGCTACCTTGTAGCTTCCTCAGACGAGAAATCAGGTTGGTAAAAGAGTTCCTCTTCTTAAACCTCTGTCTTATGAAGCCCAATGCACTACTTTTGTGTGGTTCACTTGAAAGCTCCCTCGGGTACGTTAGTCCAAATTAAAGACCAGCGCGGGCTTTGAACAACAATGTCTACACGTTGTTTCGTCGTGAGATTACAAGTTGTACCTTCTCGCCTAACTGTATTCAGTTTCTAGGAATCTGTACCCAGGGGAATACCAAGCTGGACTTTAAAAGATTTCAAGGAAATTAAGTCTCGGCCAAAGTTTGTTTTTCAACTACTTACAGCTCAAAAGGTCCCCAGTGCGCCTAAATTAAAAAGGAAAAGGAAAATATTCAATCAAAGTCAGCAGGCGGGTCAGCTGACATTCGTTTAAAGCTACTCATCCCGAAGGCAACCGAATTTGTATCGCAAAACTTTCCAACTTCTCAGGAATTCCAGGAGAAACTTTGTTTTTTTTCCCCCCAAATCACATGTAAACAATTTCAAATGAAACTTCAAACAAAACTTCCTCTAAGCCATTGATAGACTTTCACATCTAAATTTTCTTCTCCCACTACATTACGTGTGCGGAGGCATTACGTTTATTTAGAGCAAAATGTCATCACTTACAGATCAAGAAGTTGCCTTTAAAATTGACAAAGTTTTCCCATTTGTGCAGAAAGGCATTAGAACTTTTCCCGGGCGTAATGAGCATCGTTACTAATTTAAAGACACAGGTCCTTGCGTCACAATCCATTTACTTGACACATTCGCTACATCAAAGATGTTCTCTCTGGATTGAGAGTTTTTCACCTCTAGGAGCGAAATCAATAAACCTAACGGTAATTAATTACGTGTCTACAAATTCGCTGTTGATTCGTTCGCACCTGGGTGAAAGTAAGCGACAGGCAGACCTGATAAGCGGCTCATTGTTGCCTGCCGCCATTGTCGTTATGAATATTTCCATTAGCCTCCCCTCAGCACAAAGTAATCAATCAAAATTTCGCACAGACGCACACAGGACGAAATGATCCCTTACAATCAATATTTATGTGGGAAACACCTTCCCCCACGAGCCGGGCAGGCTCGTTAATCGGCAGGGAATACCTAGACCCACACTCAGGCTCAGTGAAATTCATAACACACACACACTCCCACCCCGGGGGCCGTTTTGCTTTTTTTTTTTCAAGCAGCCAGGGCAAAAGCAAAGTTAATTTAACCAATAACACAATAGACCTTGGTCCACGTTCCACATGAGGCGCAGTCGGAAAGGTTTACGGCCAAGTGTAAAGGTATTCGGTGGCCCGAGGCCTCGAACTGGCTATAGTTTGTGCAGAATGGCACAATCACTTCACGAAGGCAGGCGTTTGAGAGTAAACTTCTTCTTTCGAGTTGTAGTGGGCTGGGTGGAGCAACGCTTCCGCAGGGGTTAATCCTGCGAGAAACGAGTGAATATCTTCACCATTTCTATTACCGTTGTACGTAAGCAATTTCCTTTTTTGGGAATTTTTTTCTTTCTCACTCGTGGTGGTCTCTTCTCCATAGTCGTCTTCGTTGTCGCTGTCGTTGGCGTACGCTCCCTGGGGGATAGTTACCTTTTTTTTCCATTAGATGAAGTTCTTCTTCGTCTTCCTTTTGGTTTTTTTTTTTTTTCTTCTCTTTTTTCCTTTTTTTCTTTGGCAATAATAAATATATATGAGACGGGGAGAGGGGGAAATTTTCGGTTTTTATCTTCTTTTGCTAACACGCTTCGGTAACATGGAAATTTCCGGATTTTTTTTTTCATAAAAGAGCTTCGCTTTCCTTTTTCAGAAAATGCTTATACTCCTGCCACTGATTGGGATACTTTTCAACAGTTTGGTGAATTGGGCCGAGGCGAATGTGATAGGTGGCAAGGACATTAAGGTAAGGGGTTGTGCTGTGAGAATGCGAGTGAAGCGTGTGCGTGCGTGTGTGGAGAGAGAGTAAATATTTGCGAGGGGAACACATGTTAATCTTTTAATTTTATTTTCAGCACCCAGCTGGAGGATACTATCCTGGTAAGTGAATGGAATTAATTTCTCGATTGGGTGATATGGGATTTTCTGGGGGTTGGCTTTTCCTCGCCATCGAAGTGGAACAAGATTCTTAAATGCGGGACTGTTCGTTTCAAACAGCCGTTGCGTAGTTAGTTCAACAGGGATGATTCCCAATTCGATAGTCTCTAATTACGACTGTCTTTGATTTTACAGGCAATCGGCAAACACGGTCTGCATTTGTCGCTGCAGGAAAATAACTCCACGGGAATTTGCTCCACCTGGGAATTTACTCCACCACAAGTGGGAAATTACTCCACTTTTCGAATGTGGAGTAATTTCCCACTGGCACGGCACCACTTACTTGTGGAAAATTACTCCACGTATTTGAGGTGGAGTAATTTCCAACTTCCATACTTTAGAGGTGGAGTAAGTTCTCACTTAGAATGGACAGAAAAATTACTTTATTGTTGGAATCTTCAAATCACAGACAATAGAATACACAGACGTAGATTCTGGTCGATTTTAAGGTTTAGGTTTAGCTATGGTAACCACATATGTACATATGTAAGTCCACAATGCACAAACAGTGGAATATCTATGGTCCCCCCTGCGTGGGATCACTGTAGGATTTGAAGTAGATGCGAAGTTGGGTATATGCAAAGTTTCTATTCAAAAAGTGGAGTAATTTCCCACTTGTGGTGGAGTAAATTCCGAAGTGTAGCAAATTCCCGTGGAGTTATTTCCCTGCACCGCAATTGTCATAATGCCTGATGGATGCAGGTTTCTTCAACGGAGGACGCTAGATTCCTTCCAAGGAAACTAAGCCTGTTCGGTATACTCTCTATCCCCTATTATGAGAAGCAGCTCTACGAATTTGCCAACAGAGACACCACCTCTTTATTGAACTCACATGTGGCAACATACATACATATGTGCATATGTACATACATACATTTATACATATATGATGACTTGACGCATGGCCTTACCTCATTGTGTACCTAGACACCATTGGTGAAGCCTGCTACAAGTCCTTGATTAGCACCACAGTGAAACCCCCCGTCACCTTATTATTTCACCTGAAATCCTTGAAAATCCTGCTCAGAGCCTTTAAATCCGTTTAATGTGGCCTAGTGTTCTTGTCCCAGACACCGAAATTGTAGTCCTGCAAGTTTTTGCCTGGTCGGTCCAGTTTGCGAAATTGGACAAACGAGCTTCTCAGTGGAGGTTTTAAGACAGTTTGAAGGCAGCAGCTTGTGTAGCAGTGCATAGATGAGACCAAGATTGACGCTGAAACGGTCGCAGACAGTTTTGCAACACGCTTGGCCTATCCGACTCAAGCAGTCTTCTAGACCACAACAGTGTTTTCAAACCATCGGTTCAGTAGTAATAATAGACGACCAAGAATTAGAGAGCAAGTTTAAGCTTGTGCACTGATTTATGGCAAATATTTCTGCCTGGTAGACCGATGAAAATGTGCCTAGATTGACCGATATGTTAGTGCTAGACTACTCTCCGAATATTCTAGCCCCAGATCCACTGTCCATTTTAGAGCCGCCCGTATACCATACTTGGTCATGCTCTGAGGGACGGGGTCGAAATTTTGTCCAGTCTTCACTAGGGGGGATGACTACTGAGGAAAATGCAATCCAACGGCATGCTGAACTCGCTGCTTTGGAGCAGGGAGGAAAGCATGTTAGGGTGACCGTCAGGGGGATATTCGGAGCTGATGGAAGAGCCTGTGCATGTTGAGTTTTGCCTGAGTTTGGACATGAACTCGAACAGACCGACAATAGCTTTAAGCGAGGCAGTGGGGGTGGAGCGCAGGCAACCGGTCATGCAGACTTCAGCTAGGCGCTGAGCTCGTTCCAATTTTTTGGCTGTGGTGGCCTCAATTGTCTTTATCCACCAGACTATTGCCGCATCGGCCAGAGTGGGTCTGAGTCTGAGTGGGTCTGACGATCAAGGTGTAGATTTGGAGCATGATTTTAGGACTTAATCCCTAGTTGTTGCCACAGATATGGCGACAGGTCCACAGTGCTCGTGTGGCTTTTTCAAGAGTCCGGTCGATTTGAGGGCTCCAGGTCAGGATAACCCCAAGGTACTTTACTTCTTGCGAAAACTAAATGGTTTCGCCATAAATAGAGGAGCGAATTAGAAATTTTAGGTTTCTTCGTCTGGCAATGACCACCTAGGTTTTTCGTCGACAATGACCACCTAGGTTCTATAGGGACCGAACTAGGCTGCCAATGACGACCGACCATATCAGTCAAAGCCGTCTTTTTGTCTATACCTGCTCAAGTCATCTGTTTTGTCTATCACTTGCTGCTAGTCTCGTAGAAGATACCACGTGGTAGATAGAGGAAGAGTTGCAATACCGCATTGCAATACCGTATCTTCTACGAGACTAGCTTTATACTACGCTAAGGATTGGAGAGTTAAAAAAAACACCAAGAAGTGGTAGCTTCAGCTGAGGCCTAAGTAGCGCTTTAGCGCCGTTTTAAAACCACAACTCACGTGACGTGAGTGTTAGTGTTGCTGTAGAAAACCTAAGAGAAGAGGGAGGAGGTCCTCACATCCATCCTCTGGCACTAAGGAAACTACTCAAGCCACTAATCTTTTTCTTGCAGCTGCGACAATATGTGTTGAATGGGATGCCTAATTTGGACGCATGGGTTCCTATAGGCCAGTGACATGTACTGATTTCCACGATCCTTCTAATATCTATTCGGGTCCTGTTTTGTAGATGTTGTATTTTGGACCAATTGTTGTTGGGGTATATCTGCCTTGATCTGACACAATTCCGCAGTCCGTGCCACCTGATGTTAGCCTGGTAGAAAGCCTAAGAGGATTTTTTCCTTGACGGCTCCCAATGGGATGTGAACAGACTTTGCCCCGGTTGTTCCCCTCTATGTTACTATGTCCCAGAACTGAGAGTAGACTGACCTTCAAACGATGTCCTAATGGAGCGAGTTCCTCCGTACACTATTCCACCAGCTTCGACGATGTCGTGTTCAATGCCAGGGCTTTGACGTCAGCCTGTCTATCAACAAGGATGGCAATGTTTTGGATGCATGTAGGGTTGGAACAGACTGGACGAATCTGGGTGCCGATACGACTCAGATATCTGGAGAACATGTGAAAAGCTGCAAAGAGAACTACACAGAATTGCGTTCTCTAAGCAATTGGTTCAATCAACTCCTAATTTGATGTCTCCAGGACCAATGTCTTTTGTTCTTCTCATTGGGGATTGACACCATTACGTTGGGATCTATATGGCTCACCATCATTGTAAGGTGTTTCCTTCATTTCCTGAGACTCTTGACTGGATGTTGTTGGGAACTGTGCCCACTTACACATTCCTTGGTACTTCCTGCAGTTTGTTGCTTCTTCATTTTGTGTTGCTTTATCCTTGAATTCTGTCTTCTCTCGGTTGTTGTATTAGCTGAGGCTGCAAAGGCTACTGCTGTTTCGGATTCAGTTTTGAATTGTAGTGGACAGTGTATGTCTGATGGTTTTTTACTTCCCCCCTAAATTGTGACTACGAACAGAGTCCAATACATAGAATTTTGAAATCCATAAACAGGACAAAGTTTTTCTGAAATTTTGAATCCATTTGTCCGTGGATTCAATGGCCCTACCACCCTCTCTCTTTTCAATACAATATTTCAAATTATCGGCAATTACATTCCTCATGTGCAGTCATGTATAATTTGTTCAAGGAAGTCAAAGTCCCGCAACAAAAAAAGAAAAAAAAACTTTCCTTACACAACCACCTAACTTTTCTAAACTAATCCTTCGAGGTCATTACAATTTATTGGCAGAGGACCTTCCTAGAATTCCATTCGACAAAATTCCGTCATGCAAAAATCTCTAATTGGTCAATTTCTGTTCATTTCGTCTAATGGCACAACCGAGTCCTTTACGGAGTCTCACTTTGTAATGAAATCTAAAACTTTATATCATTTAAGTAATTTTTTTTCTTTTGCTTTTATGACTTTGTGGTCCTGGATGACGTAACATGAGCATGTGCTCCTTAAAAAAACGTTCATCCAAGAGCAAGCGTACTTTGTGAACGACATCCTTTCTGTGAAAAGTCATTCACATGTTATTTCGATCAGGAAATTGTCTTTTTTTTTTTCATCCAATACCTTCCCGAAAAGAAGAAGGATATACATATGTGTGTGAGTGTGGGTGGGTGCTTTTCTTTGTAAAAACGTTGTCTCAAGAGTTCCCAATTATGTTCGAGAACATTGTAGAACATTGTGTAGAATGGTTTTCTTCATGAGTGCATACGAGTGGGAGGATGTATTGAGAGATGAAAATACGGAAAAAGTGTTTGAAGAGGCTAAATCCATTGTTTGGTGATGCAAATTACTTACGTTAAGGACCTACTTGGCTGTTAAATTACTTGGAGGTTGAAGTGGCACATACATATGTGCGTATGTATTGAAAATTCTTTGTGAGTTTTAAGCCAATTAATGTCAAGTTTGACAGAGGCAAAGGCTATTGACGTGGCAACAAAATGATTTTTTTTATGCTCATAAGGTCTGGTTTCGCCAGGTCGACTCACTAATGAGCTCTTTAGATCCATGCAGGCCATAGAATGCTGAAGATATTAAAGATAAATGAAGCTCAAAACGGATCGAATTGACGGCCTGCACTTTGAGCACGAAGAAGTAGAGAGAGTCGACTCAAAAAACCATAATCGCAGCTCGACATTAACACCGATAGTTTCAAAAAATATTGAATCAACAATCGGAGGACCAATCTAAAACACTATCCGCCTCTATCTTAATTTTTTTCGACAACACGTTACGTTAGGTGAGGTTAGGGCGAAGTGCAATTTTGTGTGTCATTGCTCAGGGGGTCATTTGGTTCTTTGTGTTCCTCTTGCTAGAACGTTTTACCATTGTCTAGTCTATTTACTTCCCATGTTGAGACTCGAATCTCATGTTCATTAGTGGGACTTCCACAAGATATTCTAATGCTCCAAGTTCCGGTACAGACTATCCATTGCCGCTGCACGAATTCGAGCCAACACTTCCTTTCCCAGTTTATTGTATCGATCATGCTCGAGGTCAAAGCGCACCTTTTTCAAGTCGTTACTCCGGCCGCTCCGGAGAAGCTTGTTGATTGAGGCCCAGGTTCACCCCGAACTGTAGCGCCACCTAAGTAAGTAAGTAAACTCCGGCCGCATTTTGTCCATGCACTGAAGGTATGTTTTATCGTGTAGGTAGTTTCGCAATCCGTCATCTTTTCCACGGACACTGTCCTCTTGTGTCCGGAGTTTTTAAGAAGTTGCAATTGGACGTCTGGAAGTGAGAGTGCAGCTGATGGCTTTCGGTCGCTAATGTTTGCGGTGGATGGCCTTGAGTACACCATGGAATGTGGCATCGAGCCAAAGATGATCCTCTCGATAAACATATACAGCCTTCAATACGATCTATTCTCATCTACGGGCCACAAGTCAGAAGATCGCAAACCTAAAAGAGTGCAAAGAACAGCAAGTATAGCCACCATGGCAGCCCTACGCTTATTTCTGACCGATGTTCTAACCGTGCGTGGTCCTGCATCTCTCTCCCTCGACTTCCATATCTTAAATACAGCACCGTAAGGCACAATTAGACTCAAGAGATCGAAGAAAATTGGACAGCGAAACCCTTCGGTCACAGCAACATTCTGGACTTACTATCAAAAGAATGGGTAGCTCCCTAAGCAGACTACATCACACCCAACTTAGTTAAGTTAGGTTAGGTGTTAGAGAAGCTGTTGACATAGCCGACACACTTAGCACAGTAGGTCCATTGTGATGCCTCACGATCTAGGAGGAATTCTCTTTCCTAGTCTTAGAACCAGTGGGAGCCTTTAATAAAGCGAACTAGGTTTCCCACATCTTGTTGTGCTAAGTCGCCAAGATTGTCAAAAAAAAAAGGCATTGAGATGGTTGCGTCTTTTGGGAGAGATCCCGGGGTAGGTACAGAGGAGATGGACGATCGTCTCTTCGGCCAGGCGAGTGGCATGTCTGTTTATGAGGCAATGTCCTGTCATGACACATATAGTAGCTCCGAGATGCCGTTTACTTAGCGAAATGAATCCCTTCTAGCGCTTATGGTCTATTGATGGCCAGGTTTGTCTGCTAGTTTGGCAGGTAGTGCAATCTTGGCATTCCTGAGGTTTTCCCTCCAGAATTGAAAGGGAGGAAGGAGCAATGCTAGAAGGCTACGACACAGCCATCTATACAAATGGCTCAAAAATGGACTGCGGAGTTGGCCCTGGAATATTATCGGAAACCCCCAATTTAGTCAAATCCTATCGTCTCCCTGATTATACCAGCGTCTTCCAGACGGAACTCCTAGCGATCCGGGAAGCCTGCTGACTACCTAAAAACGACTCAACGCCTAAGCATAACATCGGTATCTTAATCAATCGCCAATCCGCAGTCAAAAACATTGATTCGTCCTCCATATTCTCCAGGCTAGTGGAACATTGCCGGAATGAACTGGAGTATCTAGACAACCGGTTCAGATTCATACACAGGGACATTGCCGCAAACGAACGTGTCGAAGCACTTGCCAGGCAAAGCTCAACCCTTGACATCTCAATCGCGGAACAAGTCGATATTCCTCTGACCACTGACGAAGGCATTATACATTCACACAGCCTGGCTGGTGAACCTCAGATGGAGCAGAATAAAAAACTGCAGCGTATTCAGTGCAATGTGGCCAAACTACAACAGGCCCGGATCAAAAGCTCTTAATAGGATCTGCCTAGATTTCCCCAGAATTGTAGCGACAAGTACAGGTCACTGGCCAACTGACGAACATATCAATTGTCCTGTCATAGCTGCAAGAACGAAAGAATCTCTCGTTCAAACAATTCTTCCACAACCTTAAGCAGATCTCGTGTGGGGAACTGGGAAACTGATGCGCTTCCATGACTCCATCGGATGGATCTGAGGACACCTTGGTCATACTTCCCCACACTAACATTCATATAAGCATCAGGTCACATGAGCTGTGGAATCTAAACGGCGCCTTAGTGCTAATTGAGTTCTTCGAACATTCAGTTCTATCTACCTAAGGGCCTACCTACCACCATGGCACAATCCTCCACAGTAAAAACCCGAAACACCCTCCGGCTCCCGCTTAATTTCTAGTGAATGCAATATCCGCAATATCCGTTTTATGTCCGTGACTTCTAGTCTCATACAATTTTTGATGGCAACCCTAAATCCAGCAAACTAAAAGCTACATACCCGGATTCGAAAGTAATAGAAGTTTGAATTCAATAAAGTCCATGACACACAGTCTATGGCCTTCCAGGGCTGTCTATAAACTGGCAGGTCATTTGGGTTAAGGAAGCCCTGAAACAAATCGGATCCTATCTGTACTGAAATATCATCCCACTAACACTCCTGGATTAGTGACAGATTCTGTGGGAGGTATCGCAATGGATCTCTTCTAGTCCAATTTTGCTTTCATCTAGATGCCGACAACCACCTTAACCTCACCTAACCCGACTTGGCTAAACTTAGGTCGCTCGCTTTACTAGCTGCCATCTAGATCTTAACCTTCAAAACAAAATTTTCGTTAAATTTCGAAAAATACCACAGCGGGTTTCTGTGCCGTAGGCCTGTTCCACAGGAACCCTAACCACCATCGCAGGATACGTTTGACGCCTTCAGTAACACGTTATCGTTAACTGACGTCAAATTTTCAAAGATGGCCTCTGGATAAATCAAAATCCGACCCCACGCGCCCAACCCCGATTGACAAATAATCCCGAACAACTTTGACAATATACCAATTTGATACCCTAAACCTGTTCCGAGTTTGAAAAGCACTTCAAAACCCCCATTGATGCCGGGCCCTCTGTGCACATAATCTTTCGGATAAATCACTCGTTTTGTCGTTTAACAAAATTTATCTCTTAACAATGGTGGCAAAAAGTACGATACCGTAATTTATTCGCAACAATATATTCCGTCCTCGGGCAACGCTCACAAGAGCCGGAACACTCTCGCTGGTGTGCGCTCGAGCACTTTCCAGATCAAAGTGTAGGCATAACTGCGTCGTAAAAACGTCCAGACAGAATTTAAATCATCTTAAAACGCACGTGCGTTCCATAAATCCTGTGGCTCCATACTGGCAAAAGGAATCCATAAATCCTTGGTTGCTGTCGCACGGTGAGGACTCTTTATGTCGCCGCGCCAGATAAATATACTTCAAAGACCATCTGTTGTCCTTTGAGAGATCAAAGCCCAGGCACAGACGTAAGACGACACGCCGCAGTTTTCAATTTACACCTCTAATTTGGTTTTCGTTTTCATTAAGCTCTCTCTGGGGGACTGGCCACTGCCTTGACAGTCTCTCGTCAATCACCACCAAGGGCCTGTCTCGGGTAATTGTGTCGCACATAGTTCAATCAAAAGGGACCAGTGATGGTGTCTGTGTGTGTGTGTGTGCTTTGTCATCGAATTGAAAAATCAAATTTCCTGCCTTTCAATGGGAAACTACTTGAGAGAGGGAAGGAAACCTAGTTAGTCTTCGTTCATTGGGAATAGTAATTGACAAGGTTCCCTTCGGAATGGGCGACCTTTCTCTAAGAGATAAAGGACCAGACGACCCTTGGGTGAAAGGTAGTGCTCCACACAGGTTTAATCATATTGCATCCACTTTCTGACAATAAAACCCTCCTGCCGACCAAGACGATGATGATGTTAATGGCGTACCGCCCGATAAGCCGAGGTTTTGTAAAGAAGTCGTGAGCGACTGGACTGCAAAGGGGACGAACTTCAATTTGCATATAGCACAGCCCATGGACTCGGAGATGTATGCATGTTCATTTGCGTGTCATGACTGGTGTGGATGGTTTTTAAATCACTCAGCTGAAAGGATCTAACGTCGTTACATCCCACTTCTATCCTCCGAGTTGTTGGAGAAAAAAAAAAAAGGAGAAAATGTGGAAAACCTCGACCTCATATTCTTATGGATTATCCCTTTGTAGGACATGGGTGTTGGGTCGTTGTGGATATGCATGAGGGTTTGCTCCACCCCTCCTCCGATGTCGGGCTTTTCCTTTCATCGTCCTTGTGTGTGTCTTGTTTAATTCTCTCATGGGATAGCTCGTCCCTATTTGGAGATTTGATGGGATTTTTTTCCCCCGTCTCCGCATAGGGATGCAAATGGACGGATGGTGATAGTGTTTTCGCGTTTAGGTTTGGTGTGTATGTAGTTTCTGGCGGAGAGGGATTAAAATTGTGTTTTACAAAGTTAATACCAGCAATCAGGGTCTTTGTGAGTCAGTAAGATAGTGAGGAACCCAAGGCAGGGATGGGTCTTTGTGAGCAGCTTACCTGAGGATGCTGGGGGTGGATTAATAAATTTGATATTGCAATATCCTGGCGCACGAACGTTGACAATACATCATTTCTTAAAGCCAGTCGACCAAGACGTCTATTTGGGGTATAATTATTCATAGAAGTGAGTGTTGGATGGGTGTGAGAACGCAGAAACCGTAAGTTAGTCAGATTGGCATAGAAAATAGAGGCAGTGGGGGATGAGAATAAAGGCGGGGCCTTTCTTAAGCTCTGCAAAACTTGATTCCATAGATATGCCTCCTTTTCTATTTTAGCATCAAAAATTGCCTAAACCGACACATAGCCACAAGACAGAGTTCGTTGGTCTTATCCAGGTGTCCGAGCTAGGCCTTCAGATCGTCATATTAGACTTACGAAAGCTTGCGCTTCTGGTGTTGGCTCGAGAGTTTCGTACAATTCGTTCAGGTTTGCCTGAATTCTTTGAGATATCAAAGGTCTTAGTGAGATGGTTACCATTCTTGATGGAGCAGCAAGCATTTTCCATTGTCATCCTGGATAGTTGGACGAATCTGACTTACTTACTTACTTAAGGTGGCGCTACAGACCGGGGTGGTCCTGGGCCTCAACCAACAAGTCTCTCCGGCCAGCTCGATCTTTAGCCAGCTGCCTCCAGTTTCGCACGCCAAGTTGGTTGAGGTCCCCTTCCACTTGCGTGCGCCACCTGAGTCGCGGTCGTCCTCTACTGCGCCGTCCCTCTGGTGTGGATTCGAAGATTTTCTGGGCCGGAGCGTTGGTGTCCACCCACTCTACATGACTAAGCCACTTCAGTCGTTCGAGCTTTACTCTTCTGGTTAGGTCGATGCCGCCGTACAGCCCATACAGTTCGACGTTGTATCTCCTCCTCCATTCACCGTCTATGGAGACGGGACCGAAAATCACCCGAAGAATTTTCCTCTCGAAACAGCCAAAAGCGACCGCATCCGCATTTGACAAAGTCCATGCCTCTGCGCCATAGAGCAGGACTGGGACGATTAAAGACTTATAAAGGGTCACCTTAGTTGTACGAGAGAGGGCTTTGCTACTCAATTGCCTTCTTAGCCCAAAGAAACAGTGATTGGCAAGAGTTATTCCTCGTTTAATCTCAGCGCCGGTGTCATTGTCTGAATTCATAGCGGAGCCTAGATCGACAAAGTCCTTAACTACCTCGAAGTTATAGCTGTCTATAGTGACGTTTTGTCCGAGACGTCGATGTTAGCTGTCCTTTCTTGTTGACAGCATATACTTCGTCTTGCCCTCATTGACCGCTAAACCCATCTCCGCCGCCTCCATCTCAATACTCACAAACGCACCAGTGACATCACGCTGCGTTCTTCCGATTATGTCAATATCGTCGCCGTATGCGAGTAGTTCGACGGACTTTTGAAAGATTGTGCCTCTGGTGTTGGCGCGTAGTTTTGCACAACTCTTTCAAGATGGATGTTGAAGAAGTCGCATGACAGCGCGTCGCCTTGTCTAAATCCTTTTTTGACATCAAAGGTCTGGGTGAGGTCTTGATCGACCTTGATGGAGCAGCGTGCATTTTCCATCGTCATCCTGCACAGATGGATGAGTCTGACAGGAAAGTTAAAAACTAGACATGGCTCTGTATAGCTCGTCTCTTTAAATACTGTACAAGGCGGTTTTAAAATCGATTGTCAGAGTATTGTTATCGATTTCGAATTTCTGGGTTTCTTCCAAGATCTCCTGCAGTATGAATATTTGGTCGGTACGTGATGCTGAAATCATGGCTTCTTTCTGTATCTGAAGATGGAGGGGTTGAAGGTTGAGGATAGGCTAAGTATCTGGGTTGATGAGAGAGAAACTACTCGACCTCATCACACTCAGGTCCTTGTGGACCCACTGTGATGCCTATGGTGGTTGATTCCGTTCCCTACCGGGCTTCTACCTTGCTGCTCGTTGTTCACTTGGGTCTCCAGCCATCGTGATGTGGAACATCAGATAGTTCTTGTATTTCCTGGTAGTAGTGTGTTCCTAATGTTCTGTTTCTCAAGCGACATAGACTTGGGCAGTGCCATAGGAAGTTAGGAGTAACCTCTTGAACCTTTTCATCACCGCGGACCCTACATATATTGTCGTAGTTGAGTTTAAATGTCATTGTGTGATTTCTTAGAAGGTACTGGCCAGTGAGTGCACCCACCAACATTGACAGCAACTTCCTGTCATATTTCAAAAGCTTGTTGGTTCTGACTTTGTCGTATTTTGGCCAAAGATGCCTTGATATACCAGAGGTGGTAAGCGATTGCCACCTACTGTTGGCTGTCATCAGAGTCTTACATTCCACTCGCTCTCTGGGATTAAAGAGTGGAGGCTTAATCCTCCCCTAAGGTGGCGCGCACAAGCAGAAGGGGATCTCAACCAAATTGGAGTGCGTAACTGGAGGCAGTTAGCTAAGAACCGGGTTAACTGGAGAGGCTTGTTGGTTGGGGCCCAGGTTCATCGCGAACTGTAGCGCCACCTAAGTAAGTAAGTAAGTTAGGCTTTATCCATTGCTGTGCTTGATTTTGAGAATAACTTCTAGCGCTGCAGTAGGAGTTGGTCTCAAAACACACGTAATGCACCCACGAGCTAGTCTTTGGAGTTTGTTGAGTCTGTCTTCTGCGGACTTTTGTTTCGTTTATGCTACCAAACTGGTGCTGCGTAGGTGACTGTTGGTCTGGTTATAGCTGTGTAAAGCCATAGTGCCATATCTGGGTTACCAATGAGACTTTTGCTGATCCATAAGGAGATCTGGGTTCTGTCTATGGTTTTTATCAGATGAGAGTCCCAAGTGAGTGAGGACCAGATACTTGACTTCATTTGAGAAATCTATTGCTTCACCGAATAGAGTAGGTTTTCGTAGTTTATTTAGATTCTTTCTCTTTGCGAAAGCAACTATGGTGATTTTTTTGGGGTTGAGTGGCCTCTAGAGGAGGTCCGAGATTGTTTCTTCGAATTTTTCTCTGATTAGGATTGCAATGTCATGAGTGTATCCTTGAACATAGAACCCGTCATTGCTGAGTAAGTTAGGTTAGGTTAAATTGAAGTGGCTGCCAGCTAAAGCCAACACACTTAGACCCACGAGGGGTTTATTGTGATACCACCAGGATCTGGGAAAGATCACCTGCCTATTCATTGAAACCAATAGGAGCTTCTTATGAAGCGTAGGAGGCTACTAACGTCGATGTTAATCAGGTCGCCCAAGTTTGCAAAGAGGAAAGCTCCCAAGTGAAGTCTCCTTTTGCAGGAGAGAACTGGTCAGGTGGAAGGAAGATGATGAACAGTCTCCTCCTTGTCCACAGAAGTCGTTTGCATAAACACCAAACCTTATTGCATTCTTGCCTATTAGACAGTATCGAGTGCTTAGTAAGTTTAGCAGCTCCTTTGCCACGATGCACCACAACAAGGGGGAGAGGACACCACCCTGGGGCCACCCTTTCGCAGCCATGATGCTAAGGAGACTGCTCTGAATTTGCAGACAGAGCTTGAATAGGAAAATCCTGTAGATGCTTGTGTTCTCTTTAATTCAAGTGTCTTAACTTCGAACATCTACCTCGTAGGGTGGTCTGTCGAAACCTTCTTACTTACTGAGTAAGGTGGCGCTACAGTTCGGGGGCCTTAACCAACAAGGCTCTCCAGTTAGTCCGGTCCTTACCAAACTGCCTCCAGTTGCGCACTCCAATTTGGTTGAGGTCATCTTCCACGTATGCGCCCGTTAGGCGAGATCTTCCTCTACAGTGTTGTTCCTCCGGGTTTGACTCGAAGACTCTGGAAGCCGAAGCATTTGCGTCCATTCGCTCTGCATGCCCCAGCGATCTGAGTCGACGGATACGTATCTTCTTGATTAGGGCGAAGTCGCTGTACAACTCGTAAAGTTCATCGTTGATTCTTCACCTTCAAACCCGTCAACGCAAACGGGACCGAATATCTTACGAACAATTTTTCTGTCAAATTGGAAGCAGTTTTTTAGGCAATCGAGGGGAATTAGAGGCGATATCTCGGATCTTTATTTACCAGACGAACTGGAAATATATTCACATCGAAACGCAGGAAATTGTAGCAGTAGTCCATGCTGTAAGGGTTTCTTGCTGTGTCCTCTATATCCATATATTCTGGCAGAAACAATCTTCGATAAAACATTTTGGTTAAAAAGGAAAACAATGTTTTCACCTCAATACGTTCCACTTGTCTTCCATCAAAGTTACCTTAAACATAAGTAGTTGCTATTTCAGGTGACAAGATGCCCAAAAACCCCTTTAAGTCTCACAAATGTCAACGCCGGGCCCAAGATTTTTAAAAGAGAGACCACTTAAGATGACGCTCTAAGTGGTTTTGAATGGAAGACTCTAAAAGTTTCATCAAATATAACGATTATTTCGTCCTTGGAGAGTCTCTCAAACTTGAATACTTCATTCCGAACTGCCTGAGAAAGAAAAAAAAATGCCTGCAAGTGTATCGTAAAAACTTTTAGGCTTTGAATATAATTTTACTGCCGGGCCACGCTTTTTCTTCCCTCAAAATTGCATATCCATTTACCCTTTTCGAAATGAGCAGCGCAGAAGACGCTGTGGATTGGCAATCAAACTCTAGTCGTTTCGTCCTTTATTCAGATTTCCTTACGACCATTCCCCACTCCGAACTTACACAATAAAACTTGCAGACTTCTTTCGATTTAATTATTAAGTTCCCCTCCGCTCCCGCCCAGAGGGGTAAGCTCGAAATGAAATCCGTTTATTAGTCCTACGATGTTGTCGCACAACTTAAACATTCAATTTGACATCAAAATTCATGAATATCCTTACCAAACACAACGCACAGCACAGGACAGCCCTTTGTGTCGAGTTAATCAAACTATTAAACTGCAAAGCACAGTTCTCCGCACCGACCGCTTACAATCCTACCGCAATAAATAGTAAGTACCCCTTCCAGGAACAGCAGAGGAAATTTGTCCACCGGAATTTGTTAGTCGATTTGTTGTTCATGCGGATGGTCATAAAGCGGTCCTCTCCGCCCACCCCATCGATCATAAAACTTTACCGACTGCTGACTCCTTACTACTGCGTCTGGGGTCGATTCACCAGCAGGGGAGGCAAAAAAAAAAAAAAGTGTAAATCTTCTTCCTGGCCATGTCGCTTTATGTCATCATCATGTTATGTTGATCCTTTTTTTTTTTCTTCCCTCTTTTTGTTGTTCGTCCTTCTTCGCATTTGATATGCGGACGAGGTCATCACTTCACTAAACTTTTTACATCGACCTGTACACACATATTTACATGATAAGTTGACGCAGTGCTCCTGCCCCGGGAGCATGACACACAAGAAAAGCACACACACACACACCAGGGACGAGGGAGAGTGATAAAAATTGACTGACATCCGGTATTCAGGACATGCACAATGAATATGTTCCCAACATGACCAGGATAGAGATTCCTTTACTCTCCGCACACCGAGGATATGATAGGCATTTCGTGTCCATATAATGTGTACTTACACATGAAAGCGGAGACATCCTTTGAGTTACATTGAGGCGGAATCCTTTCAGCGCGACGTCGACGAGTTTCTAATATCTTGACAAAATAGCTCTCAAAGGATATGTACACGTGAGAAAAACTGTTCTCGCCTTTGATGGGAAAATATGATTTTTCTCGAGAATTTCTTTTTAAAAAAAAGGAAAAAAAGACGCAGGATACCATGGATGACTTCGTGACTTTATACATATGTACAGCTACTATGCGTGGAACATGCGACCTCATCTCATGCGAAGAATACCTCCCTTTGGAAGTCTGTAAATGTTTTTTTTTTTTTTTTTTTTAATGACTGCCTGCGTGAGGCCTTAGACACACAAGAGTAATCCTTGTGGAAAATGGGATGAACGAGAAATTACGCATCAATTAGAGGTGGAAGACGTGGAACAAAAAAGATCCTATGCCCCAAAGCAGGCTTGGGGTTTCATACAAAATTGAAAATCCTTTTAAGTGGTTTCGAAGTGAAATCCTTAGAAACAAAAAGGAAGTGTGAAGAGAAAATTCATTAAAACTTATTTTTCATCGTGGGTCGTCGTCGTCGTGCTCGTACGGCTCGGGTAATGCGTCGTTTGACACGAAATTCTTGAGAGTGGATGATGTAGTAAGCCCTAAATGGAGTCTCCAGCTATCCAGCTATGCTTGGAATATTTTTCGTATTAAACAATAATCTCGGGAGTTTTTAAGGATATTTTTGTGGCGCTTTGATTCGTTACTTATGAACTTCCGTAGACAGAAGTCTGGGAGGAAATCTATTTTTAGCTCTAGGTGGGCATGGAGAATTTGTGGGTAATGGACCCACAGTCGTTTACCTTCTCCAACTAGTCCAGAAGTGGACGTGCGATTAGCTTTAGGGAACCTATTTTGAGAGGATTTACTTGAGGTGATATTGGAACGTGCTACACGAAAGTTGTATTGCGTGTGACTTTCTCCTTTCAATGGGATTAGCAGACCAACGGGGGTGTGGGGTATTCTTTTAATCATCAGCTGCAAAAGAATTGCGTTTGCGTTGGTCCTTGCAGTAGCATATTGAGGTTGTTTTCAAGCATTAAGCGTTTTTTTTGCGTTTCTTCTTTGATAGATGAGGTCCTTGCTTTGGTATTTTTTTGGAAAGAGTTTTGAAAGGCAGGAGAAGTGCCTTATTATCTGTATAGAAACCTCGCTTAGTCATCCCTAAGCTGGTTCACTCCATCCCATTGCAGCCTCATAAGCTGATCAGATTCAAATTCCGTGACACATGTCGACCCTGATTTACTTGGGATAGTAGGTAACCAATCATTTCAAAAGCCGCATGAGGTTTTGTTTGTATGATTTTTTTGACCACAAGACTCTGTCGTTTCTTTTAAGAAACTTAACGGGCTTCCTACTTCCTAGCGCCGTGTTTCTTGGATAATCTAAAAGATGAACTTATGACGAGCGCTGAGGTCATGTGTGAGCATCTTCCGGAAACTAGGGGATTAAGCACGAATAGACCCACCACTGTGAGGAATTTCAACATGGACAAACTCCAATCGAGTTCCACAGCAACAGCCAGCACCGAAAACCAGTGGAAGCACTACCAGCAAACCATTAGGAATATCGTATCTGATGTGCCTAATCCTCAACTTGGTGATCAATCACTGCAACGTCGGATCGAAGTTGAGGCAGTCAGAGCTAGGTCACAGGCTCAGATGACCTCTGAGCTGACCTATTTAAAGCTGCCTGATGGTTTGAATCTAAGGACCATTTGCTCAGTCCACAAGAAAGGAGACCGACGCACCTTTACCAGCTAGAGAGGTATAAATCTGTTGAGTATTTGGTGGATCTGGTGTAATGGTGAAGCGACATATGTCGACGAACTAGTGGTAAATCACCATTGTGGCCATAGGTCTGAAAAAAACGACAATCGAACAAGTCTTCAACGTACGTCAAATCAAGGAGGAAACCAAAAGTTTACCTATTTCATCCCTTTCCTACTGTACAGTGCAGAAGCATGGACTTTGTCAAATTGGGATGAAGTGCTCTTGGAATTTCCTAGAACGTATGTAGAACTTACGTTCTTGAAGCGGGAGATTTAACCATGAAATATATCAGCTCTACAGGGAGCTTGAAAAATCTTCTATTCCACCCCAGAAGGATCAACTAAGTACCACTCCATAATAACACTCATCTGCATCCCAGGTCACTGCAATCATAAGGTCAAAAGGGCTACTTGGCAAATCACGACCGGATATTGCCAGAATTCTAGCCATTATTACGAGCCACTAGCTAGTTGGAGACCATGCGGTTAAGCTTGGTCTTCCTCACAACAACTTCTGTAGAAGCTGAAGAACATTAATGAGAATGAGAATCTCTACTGTATTTCCTCTGTAGGTGTCCGGCCTTGGTGAGGACCAGACAGCTTACTTTGGGCAAATCCTTCTTCGTGGACCTCGGTGAGATAGATAAAGAAAAGATTGGAGAACTGATCCTGTATCTGAACTCCACCGGCTGGATTTAGCCACAAATAGGTTTGAAAGTGTTTCGTGGTAACAAAATGGTGCACCCTAGCGCTAATTGGGTTCTCAGAAACCGCCATTCTACCTACTGACCACACCAGAAGAACTACACAAAAGCCTAAAAATTCATCTTCGATGTCGTGCTAAAGTGGATGGTGATTTCAACCAATTCGGTTCGGGCAATTGGAGGCTTAACCATCTGCCTCCAGTGGATCGTGCTGTGTGGAGAGGCTTCTTGGTTAAGGCCCTGGTTCACCTTGAACTATGGCGCCATTAGCAGTAAGTATGTTCTGTTCTTAGATGAGGGGCAGGTTAAATTGCTGTAGAAGCTTCCTGTCAAAGCAGCATTAGCTTGGCAGAGGCGACTGTACTTTGTATTACATACCCTCATCTGTATTTACAATCTTCGCAGTACGGATATCTAAGCTGCGAGTTTTTTTTTTAAATCTTGGAACTCACTGACTCCGAAGAATAGTTTTATATGCCTTTCTTTACTTAGTATTTCTAGTGGCTCTTTCACAACACTAACTATGTCCTCGTTTCCATTTGTATTCTGTTTCGCATCGATGGTCCATCCATAGCGACCGCAGCGTTTTACTGCCAAATAATATATCCCTGTGCCACACTCATATCAGATACGGGTAGTTTGGGGTATAGATCTCCCTGGTATCTAGTTTAGGGCAACCGCTTTTAAGTCAGCTCCCTCCCAGGATTTGAAAGGAAGGTATCATTCGTTTCGGGCAGTTTTGGAAGAACTGATCTTTACAATCTTTTTGACTGATTTCACGCTCCTCGAAACAAAAGATCGGTGGATCTAATATTCCGTCGAATGTGAAGATGGCCCTGCCCGTATCCATCTCGTTCATCTTCCCCTATTCGAAGGCATACTGCCCACTGGGCTATTTAAAATGCGCTGTGGTGAACAGTGAACACTAAACTGAAACGTTGCGTTTTCGGTCTTTTTAAGGAATTTATCTCTTCGGATTCTAAAGGAGATTTTAGATGGAAGGATGCATTTTTTTTTATAATTTACGCGCGCTCAAGGGGTTATGACTACCCTTAAATAAGAGCACGGGCATTAGGGAGATTAGAGGACAGACGTAGGAGATACCGATGCACGTTGGTCTTAAATGCCTGCGGGTTGCAGTGATGGGGAAACACAAAGCTATGCAGATTGTTCCACATTCGCTTTGTACGGCTTATGAAAGAATCTCTGTATTTGACTGTACGCCCGAAATTAGGCTTGAGGGTAAACTGATGAGCATTCGTACTATGACGCGTATTCCGGTTGAAGTATTAAAGGGGTGGAATGCAACTGACTATTTCGCGATAAAACAACTAGAGTCAGGAATAATTTCGTCGGTTTTCGAGCGAGTCTATTGACTTCGCAATGTCCCTGTCACCAATGAGTTTTAACGCGCGATTTTGGATTCTATCCAGAATGTACAAGACGGTTTTGGGTGCACCAGACCAGATATGAGCGTAAGCGCTTTTGGTGAATGAACGCCTTATAAATTGAGGCCAGATCAGAAAAGGTAAAGTATTTTTTGCACCGTTTGAGGAAACCTAGACATTTCGCAGCAGATTTCGAATATGCGGTCGTTCCAACGAAGGTTGTCACTGACACACATACTTTCGATTTCGGCGATGCAGGTACCATTCATGGATAATGGTTGAAGAGTGCGGTTTCGCTTGAGTGACAGAAGACAGCATTGGGTTTTGGATGCATTAAATTTCACTCTATTGGTTAAGCCTCATTTCATTATGCTGTCAAGGTCGGAATTTAATGAGCTTAAAATACGTTGCCATTCCTCTTCTACGTCCAAAGAGCAGGGACGGGAGTTAGGGAACGAATATGAGAAGCTGAGGGTACTGTCATCAGCGAAGGAATGGATTGGATTAGAAGTTGCAGACAAGAGATCATTTATAAAAATGAGAAAGAGAGTCGGAGACAGAATAGAGCCTTGGGAAACACTTATGGTGAATTGCAGACTTGAAACCGTCCAAGACGACTTGGATTGAACGGTCCGAAAGATAGTTTCTAATCCATTAAAGAAGATACACATCGATGCCAAATGCCCGAATTTTCGACAAACGAGCTTGGTGCCAAACTCTGTCAAATATCAAGCACAACAACCTTACTTTCACCAAAGTGATGGATAGATTCGTTCCACTTCTCGGTGAGGTATGGCATCAAATCGCCAGTGAACCTGTTGTTGCGAAAACCGTACTGTCGGTCATTTAGGAGTTTTCGTGAATCAAGATACTTCATAAGCTGACGATTTATCAGTGTTTCCATGACCTTAGAAAGAAGGGAGGTAAGTGCAATGGGCTGGTAGTACGAAGGAGAAGAAAATTCGCCTTTTTTAGGGACGGGCTGGACAAATGCAGTTTTCCATCTACTTGGGAAGAGACCAGAAGAGTTGGAAAGATGAAAGAGCTTACGCAGTGGTTTTACCAGCGTGGAAGAACATCTTTTCAGAACTATGGCTGGAATACCATCTCGACCAACGGATTTGTGTATGTTTAGACCTTTAAGTACTCCTGCGACTGTACGAGTGCGAAAGTGGACTTGTCCCATGGAGTTTTCGACGCTCTCAAGTATAAAGGGAGTTAAAGCAGAATCTGGAAGCGTTGATTTTGCCGCGAAATAAGCGGCAAGCAGATTAGCCTTGTCTACGGAGTTGACAGCTGGAATGTCATTGAAAATGAGCATTGGAATTAATGACGAGGCAGAATTCTTTATGTTTTGACGTTGTAAAAGATGTAACAGGGGCTTCTTTTTGGTTAGACAAGTTGTCTATTAACATTTTTAGAACAATGTCAAGCCCTTCCTGTCTATATCCTGCGAAAAGCCCTAATAGCGTCGCATCCTAGTACCATAGCATTTCTGTTTCTCCGATTAAATCCCTGTTTTCAATCGATCCAAAAAAATCTGCACACCCCTCCTCCTCTGCCGAATCCTTGCCAATTAAAATCTACCCAACACTCCATATCTCACATATTTCTCCCTATAAATTTAACGAAATTTATTAAGCTCCATCCATGTGGAAAAATGGACAATTTTCCATCCAATTGCTAGCCCATAACGTCACTGCATCCGACGAAGCACGGACGCTCGTGTTAAATGCTGCCGCGCGGGCGTTGGCGTGCAGAAAAAAAAAACCATCACCCCCCCCCTAGTGTGAGCTCAAGCCAAGCCCATGAATGGGACAAGGAAAATTTGCATTTTATTGTCATATGCTGAAATAAATGTTTTATTTGATCCTTTTTTCTGCTTATTTCCATTGTTGCATGTGCTCTATCGGGGGGCCCTCATCATGGACCGACAACAATGACAACAACCAACCAAAACAAAAGCGAACTGCACAGTGGGAAGCATCACCTATTCACATGGACAGACATTCAAATTGGATTGTAAAACACAATGTGTCTGCGAGGTAAGATTTATGCAGCCAATTCCAGTGGACACGGCTAAAAAGTCCCACTCCCGAGCTCATCCCTTCCTTTCATAGAATATCCTGAAATTGTTCTGCTCCGCGCGGCGGAATCATCCATGTATACAGCTCTTAGTCCACAGATTGACTTAACATTTTTTATGAGCTTTTCTCGGATCTTATTGTATCCTGTGCGGGCGGACTCCGAGGACGTCTGGCTATCTCTGGCACACTCAGATGAGATCCTCTTTATTTTTGTTTTCCGGTTGCGCAAATCCTTTTGCTTTTGTTTTGTCCTCTCCTCACCTCGGTGGAGCGTTGTGTTGCTTATTTTTTTAGTTTTACTGTTATTTGCTGTTTTGATTCTCTGTGTTTTGCAGAATGGACGACACGCTTGCTCGTCGCTGTGTCCAAAGGAGCAGCTGCCAGCGCCAGAGGATACAATTTCATGCAGATCGCCACGTCTCGTCGAAGTGCCTGGCCATTGCTGTAAAATGTGGCTCTGTGAGAATCCAACAGCTGATGGTATGTATCACGAGTAGACTTAAGGTTTCTTTTTGCACAGGACACGAAGGATGTGCGAAGGCTGCCAAGTGGAATGCATTTTTGAACGAGTGCGCACGCTGTGAGTAGTCGTCTGCACGTACACATGGGGTGACCGGATGTCCATGTGAATGTGCAGTTGTTTGGCACGGTCTGCCTTTTATGATTCGACGTGAGGTTACGAACTCGGTATTTACGTAACCTCAACCTCGTATTGGTTTGGGCGAGACTGTGGAGAATTCCCGGAATGAAACGATGATGGATGATTCAATTTCAGTTGATTATGTTGTTGGTTGGGCGGGGGGGTTAAGGGGAAACATTTTTATGAATTTCTTCCTTGGTTCCGCAGTTTAAAGTAAGCTACTGGCTGAAATGAAATTGAATTGAATGGAGGAGAGCCATGAAAGTAATGCAGTCGGGAGGGGGTCTATTCGAGATTTGAGTTCCGTCAGACGTATGTCGTTTTCGGTTCTTTTGTGTGGAACACCCCATCCATGGGAATCGTATGCTTAATGGCTTTGACGGGTCCTTGAGTCGATTAATCTTTTGTGCCAACAGCATCACGCTCAAGATGGTTATGCAGGTTAGGGCGATTGTACAGCTGGTGAGCCACTTTCGTCCTTTGACGCGATTCAAATGCCTAAGGGTGTTTCTAACAGCTGAAACTCTGCTTCAACTGTCGTGAGCTAAATTAGGACAATATACTGAATCTGGTCATGCCATCAAGGGAGACATTGGCGGATGGACCTTTGCTTCGAGAAGAAAAAAATATTTTGTCTTCCTTTGGATAACTTTATTCTTATTTTTTGGTTGAATCGCTTGCTTCTTGCCTCGTCGGCGGTTGATCAGAGAGAACGAAAAAGACGCGTACTAGAAAATGGAAACCGCGTGTCAGTAGGAATGAGTGAGTTCCGTACCACTAGAAGCGCCATCTGTCAATTGGCATTAGAATTTCCACGGGCACTGTTTAGCCAAACTGACTTGCACAGTCACAAACTTAGCGAATTCATATCGTGGACAGTCAGTCGCTTCCTGAGCAACAGTCAACTAGATTTGCAAGAGTCTGCTTCGGAAAAGTTTTTGAAAAGGAGTCTCAGGAGGGATAAGAAAAAAACTGATGCAGCACTCGGAATCATCATTGCAGTTGTCAAGGAGCATCTTCACCTAGAATCGACCAAAATACGCTCTGAAACCTTTTGTCGTCTTGAACCTAAGATAGATGATTGCAAGGAGTGAGAACCAAAATACACCTCTGCCGTAAAAAAAACACTTCCGCACCAAGTTTTGGACAACAACGATGGCCAATCCTTCGACCCAAGGAAGAAATGTGCTGCACTCACGACTACGTCCTTGGATTGACGAAGGGAGAATTCTCCGGGAAGCCACAGTCGCCATCAGACTTCAGATGTGAAGTCATATTTTGTGAAAAACGACGTAGGTCCAGTAGAGTCAGCGTAGATAACAAAAATTCAAGTAATTCCTCTTGGCAAGCACCTCCTAGCTCACCAGGATAACGCGTTCGCCGCCAACTTCCAGAAGATCCACTCCGATTTCTCTGTGTTTATTGATGACGTCTCTTTTTTCTTTATAGTCACAGCCACATGCCACAACACATCATCCAGTCCGTGGACACCGTGCTCAGAGTTCTGCGGCATTGGGATATCAAGTCGAGTGACCAGCACAACGGCCGGTTGCCACAAACTGAGCAATGTCCGCCTCTGCGAGAACCGCAAATGTGATGACAATAAATTTAGTAATTTAGTCGATAGTAGCTTTGCACCAACGCACGAGCATAGAATAAGGGTGAGTACACATCAGGACAGGACCTCGTCCGCCCACCAAGAGGGAATAGTTTTTCCTTTTTCTCCTCGTTATGCCAATAAATATGCAAATTCAATAAAAAAAAAAATTCAATTCGAATCGAATTTCTATTTGATTTCGCCTTTTGGTCTCGTCCTTCTGTTTAGAAAGGACACGAGTGCCGGAATATGCAAAGACTAGGTCCGGCGAGAATTCGCCTGGGTCCATGTGTCTCAAGGAAATTGTATCGCCCGAAGACATGCGGACGATGTCATCATTCAAACAAATGTTGTGTGCCTTCTGTGTCAACTACAATACAAGTAAGTGTTGTCGCAGAGTAGAAGAGTCCTTTGAAAGGTCCTTCACTCGGCAAAAAAAAAAATGCCAAGAAAAGCAAATAAAATGATTGAATGACTCGGTTTTTATTCGATTTTCCAACATTTCTCTCTCTCTGTCTTTGTCTCTGTCTCGTTTGAAGGTTGAAGTTTTATGTCCTCTTAAAGCAGGCGACCCGTTCAGTTATGCCGAAAGTGGACAGGATCTGTGGGACGGCGAATCACTGGAGCCAATCGACCAGGAAATGCTGCAGTCCCGTCAAATTCAAATCGAAAACAAATTCATCGCGGTTCAGTGGATCCTCAAATGTGAATGCAGGACGAATGTAAGTATATTTCTATCTCTGTGTGTGTGTGTGGGAGCGGGGCATTGCAATTACTTTGTTACTAACATTGATGTGTGCAACTTTTCGCTTGATGTGACATTGAAATAGGAGGCGAGCTTCTTCCTTCCACGAAGCACTGGAGTAATTTCTGGGTCTCACAAGGATTGTGTGTCCTGTTTTCTTTCCGTTCGTTTCTCCTCTTTCAAGTAATGAAACGAATTGCAGTGTTTCCATCCAGCATCTGGATGAAATAATGGTTTTTTCCCAGAATCGGAATGCATTTCTGCAGAATCATTCAATTTGTGCCAGCAGTAGCTCGTTGCCATTGCCATTGCCATTGCCGTTGAGCGCGAGTTTGCTTCTGTAAGCTTTTCGCTTGAATTGCACTCGTCCTTCGTGGGATTAGTTGCTGCAACTGCATCAGCTGCTCTTGATGCATCCGAATAACGATGATGATGATGATGGTAAGGGTGAGTGGGGGTGGAGGCGATGACTGTGAAACGATAGCAAATATCAATTTAAAAGTCATCAGAAGCAATAATTATTTTCCTGCGCGCAGTGCACTTTCGGATTGGCCGCGGAACAAACCTCAAATGCTTTGTCATCCTTTGCTGTGCATCTTTGTGGATTTCTGTTTGGATTGCGAACGGATGAAGGAGCAACGGTGAAATTTCCCAGTTATTCGCTGGTAATAAGTGGAAGGGAATTTTCTGTATTACCGCAGCGCTTTGTGTTTGTAATTTAGCGGAAAATTGCATACACTGAAGGAAGTGAAGGAGTTGTTTTTGGCTACGATGCCGGCGAAAGGGGTGAATGCGGTGTAATTACATGATGTTTGTTGCCGAGGTTTCGACGCTTTTGAAAAGAAAGTACACGGTTTGGCAATGAGATGCTAATATGTAATCATGGGTGTTTCGTCCTTGCCACGAGCCTTGCACTTTTGAACGTCCAAGCAATAGAGGGATGGAAAACTAATTTTGGCTGATGAAACTTCTGAAGTGGTTAGGACTTTGAAGTAGAAATTGCACAGAAACTATACACTGCGTCCTTCGGTTTGCCTTCGTAGGGCTTTGTTCCAAGTGCAAAAGAATGCGGCTTCATTTGGAAAGTTTTTTTCATGTGCTGTGGTGATCGTGATGTTGTTTTCTGCACGACTCTCTGTAACAGCCGCCTAACTTCAGGCTTTGGAGATTGTCTTACACTTACAAACTTAAGTAAACGAACATTTAACAAAGATGGAGTGACACTTATGGAGTGAGATAGTCCATTATTCTTCCACGTACACACATACATAAGTTTGTCAAGGCATTAACAAGATTTCGTAAAAGCTGTTTGTCCTGACAAGCTGGAAGATCCTACTTCAGTATCCAGTACATTAATGAGGACATTGAAAAGTTGGTAGAACTGATTACGATGATATCATCAGAAGCTGGGGAAAACATACGATGAATTTATAAGCAAAGGCAAAAACCTTACCAAAATGTCGCTGCTTAGTCTGGATGCCACCCACGGGCGCCAGTGAAACCAAAACAGTACCCGAGTTTCAAACCACCACACCAAAACTCTTTCTTTCCTATATTTTCTCCTCTTTCCAGCATTCAGGGACTTCGTCTTTGCGGAAAGCATTATTAAAACAAAAAACTAAGAAATATGTGCTCGTAGTTCAAGTCAGTTGGTACAAGTCGGAACTCTTTCATTTAACGCATAGTCTGGCAATTCGTTTACCTATGAGAGAGCGTCCCATTAAGACTCCTACAACTGAGCTAATCTATAAGCTATTTTGTTAGCTGATGCCTCACATGGTGGCAGATGCACTCTTTTGAGTAAGTCGAGAAGTGATGAATGCTAAAGGAGGATATTTCAAGTTGCAAGCCCGCGGAGTTTAAGGAAAGTTCTTCTACATCGGTGCTCAACATGGGCGAATCTTATGTTGACACTTATGTTGTGAGCTCTACCAATTTATTTGTTATTATTTATTATTATGTTATGCGTCTCCAGCCAGCTCGATCTTTAACCAGCCGCCTCCAGTTTCGCACGCCAAGTTGGTTAAGGTCTCCTTCCAATTGCAGCCACCATCTGAGTTCCGGTCGTCCTCTACTGCGTCGTCCGTCGGGTGTGGATTGGAAATTTTCCAGGCCGAAGCATTGGTGTCCATCCGCTCTGCATGACCCAGCCACCTCAGTTGGAGCCTCACTCTTCTGGCTAAGTACAGTTCGTCGTTGTATCCCCTCCTCCACTCTTCGTCTGTCTACTGTGACGTTCTGTCCGAGACGTCGGTGTTGGGTGTCCTTTCTTGTTGACAGCATATACTTCGTCTTGCCCTCATTGACCGCTAAACCCATCTTCGCCGCCTCCGTCTCAACACTCACAAACGCGCCAGTGACATCACGCTGCGTTCTTCCGATTATGTCAATACCGTCGGCGTATCTGAGTAATTGGACTGACTTTTGAAGGATTGTGTCTTTCGTGTTCGCGAATTTAGCACAACTCTTTCAAGGACGATGTTGAAGAAGTCGCATGACAGCGCGTCGCCTTGTCTAAATCCTTTTTTGACATCAAAGGTCTCGGTGAGGTCTTGACCGACCTTGATGGAGCAGCGTGCATTCTCCATCGTCATCCTGCACAACCGGTTTTGGCAGGGATGCCAAAACTAGACATGGCTCTGTATAGCTCGTCTCTATAGATGCTGTGATACGCGGCCTTAAAATCGATGAAGAGGTGGTGGGTATCGATTTGAAGTTCCTAGGTTTTTTCCCAAGATCTGCCGCAGATTGCATTTTTGGTCGATGGTGGACTTTCCTAGCCTGAAGCCACACTGATATGGACCGATCAGATTGTTGATAAACGGCTTCAGGCGCCCACACAACATGGCAGATAAGATCTTGTAAGCGATGTTAAGAAGACTGATGCCTCTATAGTTGGCGCAGTTCAGAGGGTCTCTTTTCTTGAGGATCGGACAAACGATACTGAGGTTCCATTCATCGGGCATACTTTCCTCCGACCATATTTTACATATGAGTTGGTGCATGCTCCTTACCAAGTCATCGCCTGCTGCTTTGAACAGCTCGGCAGTTAGGTCGTCAGCTCCAGCAGCTTTGTTGGACTTAAGCTTCGATATGGCTTTCTTCACCTCGTCCAGGTCGGGTGGACGGAATTGTTGGTCTTCGTCGTCCAGGTTGAATGGTTCGTTCTGCCTGACAGCGGGATTTGATTCATCGTCGCCGTGAAACAGTGTGCAGAAGTAGTTCTTCGATATCCTCAGCATCGACTGCGATTACTTCGATTTGGGCTCTGTGCCTTGACAGGTTCTGTTTACCTTTTGGTAAAACTTCCAAACCTCATTCCAGTAGTAAAATCTCTCTCTTTCCTCGATCGCGCGCTTCTTTTGCTCTTTTTTCTTCCTCCTGAGAGAAGAAGGTGTTCGTCTCTTTTCTTCTGCTCGTAGAGCTCGTGGTGCAGCGCCGCTTTGTATAGCTCTTGTTTCGCTGCATGTGCTTGCCGGCACTCGTTGTCAAACCAGGGGTTTCGCAGTGTTGGCCGAGTGAAATCCAACACGTTAGAGGCTGCATTTCTGATGGCTTCGGCAATGTTTTCACTGGTCTAAAATTCTTGATGATGGCGGCATAGGACTTCTGGAGAGATTGAGAAAGGATCTGGTTATCTCTGAACATTGCCTTTTCGAAATCTGTGAGGTCGTATGACCAATCCAGCACAATTTTCTTCCCCACCTACTCAATGAAAGATGTACATTAGAAATCAGGTCGCCGTGGCTAAGTGTTTAGTGCGATGCACTGCTGTGTGAGCTGCGTAGGTACAAGCCCCAGTCATGTTCAATGAACATTTTTCGCGACACCACCTCTCGTTGGAGAATGACAAGCTTCCGTATAATTTGTTATGAAAAAGCTTCTCAATTCGCCGCTCGGAGTCGGAAATAAATTGCAGGTCCCTTCCATTCGTGCAAAAAATGTAACACGCACATCGCTAATAGTTGCGAGAAGCTAGGCCTTGGCTCATCCCTGTCCACTTTCGCGCCAACTATTTAATCTGAAAAATGGTTAGGCCACCGTTTAACGAATTCTTGCAGTTTTATCGTGTTAACGGTCGTCATTTTCAATGTGCTGCCATCATTCAACATTTAGTTAAAATCTGTCTCTTTACACCGGTTTCCAGAGAAGACGTGTCAAGATGAAGCGCATTCATGAAGCGTCTTTAATTTTCTGACAACAATCTGTTTTCTGCTTCTCAACACTTTGTTCGTAGCTATCATCTTCCACCGATCACTGAAAACCTCCTTCCATTGAGTACCTCTTTCCTTATCCACACGTAAGGAGCGACCACTTTATAGACGTGCAACAGGAAGTGCATTAAAACTTTTATGTTCTACCCATTCATCGTTCCGAGAGTCCTTTTCCATTATTCAGTTCAATTTCATTCCACTTGGTATTTTTAGTTTTTTTTTTCTTCTTTCGCTTTTTAATGAACGTTGTAGGAAAACAGACCGCAGTACGTTCCTAAAGCAACTCATTAATTTCCATTTATCATAACTTCCCTGGCACGGTGAGTCCACCTCTCTAATGTGCAGCGAAACCATCAAAGTCAAGCTCCAAGGCTACCGCCTCACCACGAGCCCTAGACGTGCCCCATCATCCATCACCCACCCACTGGAGTGACCACAAAATTACTTGTGTATGATTCACCAACGAGGCAGCGCGCGGGACGCTAGGGCATTCATCCGTATTCGTACAATCACAAGTGAAACAACAAATGCAACAACAAAATATGAAATATTCATATTTTATTCAGCTCCATCACTGCAGCAAGAGAAGGAGCAGAGCAGGACCTTCCGGCACTCAGGATGATTCCTAAGCCAGGCGGTAGAAATGTGGTCAAGGAAGCACCCGTCGCGGAATGAGTTTGCATTAATTTCTGTTCACGCTGTTGGCACTGCAACGAATATTCGTGTAATGATACCGATGGCGGGTGAGACGGTGATTTTATGGGAGCGGTCCTTATGCTGAGGGTGGGATGTCCTCCTCGGCAGTGCGACACCATGGCGCAAACACTATAATGAGCGACAAGCAGCGAACAGCAATGACAATCAATTTCGTAGCCATGCTTGAGTGACAGCTCTGACTTGGGATATTATGTTCGCTCTTTGATGGTGTGGCTCGGTACCGTTTGTTGTATTAATTAGAAATAATTTCAACATGGCCGTCGATTATTGTCTCTGTTGTCCGGACGAAGGTGGGTGGTCCCACAAGAGATGGCAATGTTTGAAGGAGGGGAAACGAAGTCATTTATAGAGGAAGAATCTTGACTCTGAATTCAGATGAGCTGATATGGAGGTAGCGTAGGAGGCTTGTACGAGTAGGTGACGTTCAGACCAAAAACATTTCATTTCTCACGAAACTTTACAATCCGTTCCGTTCAAGGCTAAGGAATTATTGAAAAACTCCGATGATACTCCCTCGATCTCTTACTTTAGACACACTTTTCGGAGGACTACAGCCAGGTCGTGGTCAGTCTTAGCTTCCAGGAGTAAGATCATCAACGAAAAATACTTAAGGGTTCAAAATAACGAAGCTACAAGTGACGACAGTACAAGCTAGCAATGGCTGAAAAGCGCAGGTCTTACGATTTAAAACTCCCAAGCTGTCCAAGCCCATCCAGCCCTGTCTCGAGGTCTTCGATACAACTTCTAGCCAGGAGTCGATGGAAGGGTTAAGTTTCCGGACTTGAAACGTCCTAAGTGGTGACAGCTCAAGCTACCAATTTCTGAAAGGCTTAGGTCTTCCGATTTAAAACTCCCAAGCGGTCCAAGTCCAACCAGGCCTGTCTTGAAGTCTTTGATACAACTTCTAGCCAGGAGTCGATGGAAGGGTTAAGTTTCCGGACTTGAAGCGTCCTAAGTGGTGACAATGGCTGAAAAGCTTATGTCTTCCGATTTAAAACTCCCAAGCGGGCCAAGTCCAACCAGGCCTGTCTTGAAGTCTTTGATACAACTTCTAGCCAGGAATCGATGGAAGGGTTAAGCTTTCGGACTTGAAACATCCATAGATCAACGTTGTCTTTACATCCGTACAACAAATTTGTATAAGAACACTTTCGAGGTTCCAAAACGCCCGTCCACCACAGGCTACAAACGCCATTCAACTGCACTCCAGACAACTTTTTACAAAACACCACTGTTCAACTTGACAAACATTTTCACTTTATTTTATCTACATCTTCACGATTTACAAACTCGATTAGATTACACCGAATTCCTGAGATACCTACCCCTCGTCTTGGGAGGCAGTAAACCCTTATCAGAACCGTCCTACAGCTGCGATGGCTTCGTTGAGTAAAAGTTTATCAGCCGCTGTGCCTCACGCCAGCCACTCTCAACAGCTCCATGCACAGTTGAGTAGAAATGTGTGCTTGTGGCCTCGCCAGCGAACTGCAATATCGGACTTCCATTCGTACTCGTCACTGGTTCCGCTAAATCCCAGGCGCCGGTCTTCAGCTCATCCGACATCAGCGAGCGATAGGTGTAGGATCCCCTGAAGTTGGGATTGCTGTACCATTGTGTGCGTAGGAAATTTTTAGGGCGCTCAGCACGAAACGAGAGGAATTTCTCGAAAAGCCACATGATGCCTTCCAAGACCTCATCCTCGGGGAGGGTTTCCATGTGACGGGCATGGGGGCCAATCACCCAGCCAGCCAGAAGCCTCGGTTGGTAACAGACCCTGAAGAACCCGAATACACTTTCAAGCCAGAAACGATGGGAGTTTTGCAACTCGGCGAGGTCCTCCTCTGTCCACAAAAGTGCGAGTCCGGTCCAATCCTCAGGGCCGAAGGGTTGTTCGAATTCCAGGAAAAACTTGTCCACAGTTCCTAGATTCAGACCCTCTATCGCTCGACATTTTGCCTTCGGCAACTGGGGAACAAACATCTTCGAGTGATTCTCCTTGAGCACTCCAAGCGAGGTGGTGCAGATGACGTGGTCGGCTTTGATGAGCTCACCATTCCAGTTCTTGATAATGACCTTCTTCGGTCCACTTGAATCCCAAGTTATCCGCTCCACTCTTCTGTTCAGCAACACTCGCTGCTTAAGAATGCCCAATTGGTTCGATTCCGTCGACTTCATCAGCAACTGCAGCAGTTGCACGAAACCTTTGTCTTTCCAGTTCAACAGCAGTTCTCCATCGCATAGCCAATACTCCAGATGTCCTGGACCGGAAACTTCAAACAAATTATCGGATGCTTCCACGGAATTCTCGAATTTCTTGTAATTGTCGAAGAATTCCTTTGCCACCGCTCGGTCGATGTCAGCGAACTCTGGTCGCTCCAGGTCCCGGAAGAATTTTTCGGTGAGATAAGTCCCCAGTGAGCCCTCAAAGCCAATTAAATCTCGCTGTCGACTGGGTACCGTATCGAAGGCAATCGATTTCAATCGCTCGTTGACAGATTCACTCACGACTTCCTTGTTCGAGCGAATACTCTGGAAGTCATCATAAATGGTTCCATTCGAGTCCAGCAAGTTGAGGTGTTGCACCATCTCGTAGATGACATTGCCCTTCTCGCCGTGACACCACTGGGCGCCCAGGTCGACAACGTTATCGGCAAATGGCACTGTACACACACGTCCGCCGATACGATCTTCCGCCTCCAAAATGATGACATTCTGGAAGCCGGATTGAAGCAGTTTGGTGGCGGCCGCGATTCCCGATGGACCGGCCCCAATTACTACAACTTTTGCTGTCAATTTATCCATTGTGAGGGAGAGGAGGCGCTGAAGTTACTTAACCGCGTGTTACCGAGATGCCAAACGAACGCAGTCCGTAGGTGTTGGATACTAAACGAAAGTTTTTAACTTGTTGCCATAGTTCAGCTGACGCCCGACTATGATGTGGCACATTGCAGGTTTGGAGAAAATGTGCTTTCTCTAGGAGGGCATGTGTGGTGGAAATATGGTGAAAGTGCTGATGGGATAAAATTGGATTATGGTGCTGTTGGGGCTTCGAAGGAAAGAAGTGTGTTTGCCGGAATAGATGTTAGATCGTGACTTGGACTGTGACTGTCACAATATCATGCGTGGTTTGCTTATTATCGATTACATGTGTGTCTTCCTGGGAACCTTTCTATCTAGTGTTTGACCTGTTCTTGAGAGTCAAGTTGGACTGGTTGAAAGTGCCTTATTTACGTCCTTCTAGAGAATGGTGCTATCCTGGATTTGTTAAGAATAATCTTGACTCCCACAGAGAGACACAATTCTTAAGAGAACCGTGAACGTCTGTGTATATAATGTGACGGAGGGTGTTTTCGAATTTCCTAAAGAAGAGCGCCGGCATGGTATCGTTGGCAGTCTGCGTCAAATTCGTCTAGATTTTGCAGGAACTCGTCGACAATCGGGCTCCACATTGTTGACGATAGGACTGCTCTCATTGTGGGCAGCGCAGCCTTTGGTTTTTTAGTTTTTGGATCCAACACAGTCTCAGCTGTCCAGATTTTCAGCGTCTCGCATATCCACTGGGATGTTACGCAACTCACTCTTTTCCTCGCCTGTTTTAAGGGCATTACCGGATCCCGGTTTACTTAGTCTTGATATGAAGCCTCCCAAACCTGTATTTAGTAGCATGGCTTTCTTGGGTTTTATTCTGCGCTCTGCTCGCTCATCGACGGTAATTGTGAGCATTTGCCCTTTGTCCTCTTATCGACAACCCACAACCTTACAAAGACGAATATTCAATGGTTTGTATCGACCTTGTAGGGAGAAAGACTCATGTACTTCTTTGGAATTTCATCTTCCGCAAGGTTCACCCCCTTCTAATGCTAAATTTAGCCACTGATTTTAAGAGCCATCTCGCCGCCTGTCCATTCTCGTAGTCTCCCAGTAGACCACCACAAAATACTTTTTGGTTGTTCAGCCTAAGGTTACTTGTTCGGTGATGCGATTCTCCAGCTTGGTCAGTTCTTTCTCTTGTTGGTGATTCCATTGCATTTGGCGGGTTTTCTTTCTCTTTTCTGTGGGTTTAAGCATCTGTTTTTGTCAGAGATTCGAGCTGTCTTCCTTGTACTTTTTCGCCCAATCCTTGCATTGGTTGGCATTGACATATAAGGTGTGCTTCTGTGGCTAGCGTCTGCTGTCAAGATCGGCATCCTAAAGATTTGGCTCCAGCCCATCTAGCGTAGTTCAATTTTACTTGTTTTTCATGTGATTCCACCAGTAAAAAGTAAATAGCTATCGAACCAAGCCTAGTTTCACGCAACCATTCATTTTGTGTGCAATAGATTCTTCGCACGAATAGAAGCAACCTACAGTATATTGCCGACTCTGAAAGGCCAATTGAGAAACTCTTTCATGACAAATTATACTTCCGGAGGGTTGTCATTCCCCGACAAGAGGTGGTGCCGCGAAAAATGTTCGGTGTTCCTGGCTGGGGCTTAAACCCACGCCGCTCGGTCTGCAGTCCAACGCATTAACCACCGACCCTCGGCTACCACAACTTGAGAAGCTTCTGCATGACAGATTATGCTACCGGAGGTTTATCATTCCCCTACGCAGTTTGCTTAGAAGTGCAATGGACTAACCGCTAAGCCACGGTGGCAGTAGGTTGTTAGAGAAATATACGGTCCGTCACAGCAAAACCCTGCGTAATGTGGTAAAGCCATAAGTACTCTCTATTTTGAATCAGTTTCAGAGCTCTGTTCGAATACAACCAGCTAATTACTGGCTGCAATCCGTCTACGTGGTATGGTCACGCCGAATACCCTTAATCAGAGGTGAATTCTTGGTTCTTTGCTATTGCTATTTAGCCCTGACACTTATAGAAGCTAGCTCCTGCGCGAGCTGAATAAATGAGCCACTTAAGCTCCTCCAATGTGTCAAGACGACTCCAGCATCGGTGGTGCTTAAACAGCTACTGCTACTCTTTTCGGATTTATTTTACTCACCGTACCGAGTACATTTTCACAAGTCTGCCTTATTATATTCTTCCCGCCCAACTTATTGCCAAACTCCTAACCCATTCCATCTTTCTAAAAATGTGCTATGAAGTGCACCCTACAGCGTTCGCCTACACCCAATGAAATGTCTCCCACTTATCAACCACTGTCGCCATGGTCGTCGTCGTTGTCGTGTTCATATAGTTCTCTTTGTTAGGATTGTTTTGTGTGTTTATAACTTTTGATCATGCGAGATTATAATTCCAATAAATTAGCCACGTAACACACTCGGCACGGAATCTGTGGACGCATTTCGCCTGAATCTCGATAGCTGTGCGCGATACGAAAGCGTATCGGAATCGAGTCGTGATAAGAGTTTCTTCGATAGTCACCAATAATTCGCTCATAAATATTTATCAGATACTTTTCGGTTTGCATGCTGGAGTATGTGAATGTGAACTACCATTCGGCTCTGACTAGTTGCGTGTATATTTCTTTCTATTTCCAGGCGGAGTACTGTAACCAGAGCAATAATAATCACACAACAAGCTATTCACACCATGATTCGACCGCAAATCGTCGAAGGACTCACACTCGCACATAGCACAGCAGCCGGCATCGGGCATAGACACTAGCCAGCCACCACCATCCGCCCGAAAACCCTTTGAACATTTAGAGAGGAGCAGCAGCAGTCCACTTGGATAGGCCATAAGAACCGGCGCGCATTTGTGGCCACCTCTGGGCATGGGCATCTCCGTATTCAACAATCGGCACAGAGATGACAGTCGGCCAACAGATACACAGATACGATGAAAACAATAATATAAACAACAATAACGAGAACGAACGGACGGCAGAACAACAACTAAAAGTGAAACCAGAATATTTCGGTTAAGGATCACAAAATGAAACCCCAGTTTGGGCCGGAAGTAGATTGAGTGCGGCGGCCGACCACCAGTGGCAGTGCGGTTGTGCGGCCCGGGTGTTAGTGGTCATTATTGACCATTTCGATGTGTGTTTTATGTTTTCATTTCAGTTATGCTCCTCGTATACACTCTCCGTTACACACTTTATGGTTTATGATACTTCGGTCCTTTTTGCGGCTGGAAAAGGGATGCGGACCAGTCGAGCATCAGTGCCGATGAACTTGGGCTATGATGATGAGATTCTGGAGTGGTTAGCCGAGGATATGTACTTGTGTGGTATGCAGTGGTATTTATGAATTTTTTTTTCGGTTAAAAGGACGAAAGCACAGATTGATTCACATGCTGGGTTTTGATTTTGAATGAACGGAATTTAGTTAGCCTTAGAGCTTCGTTACATATCCACACGCGGAAAAAAATCGCCAATCACCAAACATATCTGTAGCGAGAGGACTGGGCGGATCCTCCATATCACCTTTATTGAAGGGCACAAAGTGAACCACAGAAACATATCTGACAAACAATTACCCACACCCACACACAAAAATAGTTAAAGCAGAGGATATTCATCGATTAGAGTGAAGAAACACAAACTCAAAGTTATAGTTGTAATTGTATACAATATCCTAGTCGTACATATAGAAGCAAAAAAAAACCACTTAGCTATACGTATTAACAGATAAACCTTAGGCATGTAAGCTATGAACTTCAAAAAAAATTAACAAAAAAGTTGTTTGTAAACAAAACCAAGAAGAGAAAGCGTGTATACATCTAAATTAATTTAATCCTTGAAGAAAACTCAACAAAATGTATTTTCACCTATTTATAAGGAAAGTTTCGAGGAGTTAGTAGACAGGGCAACCTGGAATGAACTGAGAGTTGAGGAAGTCAAAATAGTGTCTCAAGTTGGTGGTCAAGTGTTGTAGTGTCAAGAAAGCATCTGGCGTGGCTGAGATCTTGTCAAAACGACTTATGGAAATCTGATTTGTTTGAGGAATGTGAGTAGGATTGTTGTCCTGTCTGTGAGTTTAACGAATCACAGTATATCGGAGATATTTTTCCTTAAAAGGCTTAAGGAAAAGTTTGTCTTATGTACGATGCCTGGTTCTGGCAAGAGACTGACATTTACAGAGGAAGTGGTCGAGGGTTCCTGTTTCGTTCAAATCCTTGCAGGTTCGGCAGTAAATGGTGAAGGGAATGCCTATTCTGCTGCATTGTAACCAACCATCCAGTGACTGGTACAGACTGCTGCAAGTCAAGAAATGTCTCTTTGATTGTTGCTAACGAGGTCTCTGGTTCTAGTTGGGTTGTATTCGTCCTAAAGTTGATCCAGCTGTCTATTCTGACCCATCTTTGAGTGTCAACTTTTTTTTTGGAGTGTAGGAAGAGTTTTCCCGTGGTAGATCCAAGTGGAATGTGGACTTGTTCCGCAAGAGGTCTGTAAGCACTTGAATACCACTTAGCCAGTTCATCGGCCTCTTCGTAACCACCTATTCCACTATGTCCTGGGACCTAGGTGAGTGTGACAGAAAACTGGTTGCCTGGACGATGTGGTTAGAAAGGCTATAGCCTTAATTGTCGCTTGACTATCCCTGTGCTGGGGTAGTTTTTAAAAATCTGACATTTCCGCCTGGAAATAGCTGGCGAAATCCGATAGTCTGACAGACTTTTCTATCTTGAAAGGTTTAGAGTAAATGCTTGTGTCAATCCCACAGTTAATTTTCAATCCGTCCGCAAAATTTGAGGTGTCAAAATCCTGCATCACCCCTACGCTTTCCCATTCTGTTCCGGTTGGAAAGCGTTCCGCTAAAAGTTTTTTCGATTCTAACGTTAGAGAAGTAACAAGAAGTAGCGTCACCTTATTTAAATCCTGTTCACATCACATCAAATGTCTCAGTAAGGTAGTTACTGGCCTTGATGAAACCGCCGGCAGTCTTTATCGTCATTCTGCACAGTTTGACGGGAATGACAAAAGTAGACATGAGGCCAGCTACCTCTTTGCTGTCATAGGTGGCCTTAGAATCAATAACGAAATGGTGGGTAGGGTATCAACTTGAACTTTTCGCGATTATTTACAAGGATCCGCAAAGTGTGAACGTTTAGTCGACTGTGAACATTTTAGTTGTTGACGGAAGGTTTTAGGCTTAAAACACACTGTTGCCTCTCTCATTTTCGGAATTGAAGAGGTCTCCTTTCTTGTGGATTGTGCAAAAGATTCTATTTATCAGGCATTCACTCATCTGGTCAAATTGTAGAAATGAGTAGATGTGGACTGTTTTCCAAGTGACCTCCAGCTACTATGCATAGTTCGGCCTGTTAATCGTCTGGTTCAGCATGTTTTTGGGTTTAAGTTTGGATATTATTATCCGCATGGAAGTTTTGCTTATCATTGTCTAGATTCAATGGTTCATATTACCATAGGTAGAGCCGCATTTTTATGAAGCTGAAAGGATTCATTGGAAAATGCCATGTCGAAGTTTTAAATTTCGCAGAAGCGAGTAAAGTCAGAACTAGTATCACCTGAAAAACCGGGTAAAATGATCCACATACGCCACCGTATTTTAGGTTTAGCGATCCTAGATGTGATATACTTAGGCGTATGGTATGGATTATGAGAGTGAGCGGAAGGCTCTTCACGTAGGAATCTGTCAGGCCCGTTGTGTTCCCCTCATTTGATCGTCAAAACTGCAGGGATAGGTTTAGCTTGGGACGTATGTTGGGAGGGATCTAGTGAAGATGGAAACAATTATCGAGTTGAAACTAGTGTACGTGTGGTCTGGCGAATCTTTCTGTTTCTTTGGTGAAGGCCAGGATGCTGCCGATTCCTATGTCCTTGAGATGTTTCAGGTCCGGTATCCACATGAACACCAGAGTGTTCTGTCGTATTCTCGCTAGGCCTGGGCAATGGCATAGGAAGTGTTTGAGGTTTACTTAGGCGTAAAGGGGAGCTTTCTGATGCTGAAAGAAATTGTTGAAAAATGCCACTGGAAGAACAGGCCACTGGAGCTACAAAAATTTACAAAATATACCCTATTGGAGCGCTTTTTCAGCATTTGACTTTTAAAAAGATCACACAAGGTCGGCAGTATGTATTTTTTGTAAATACTCAGCCAAGACTGTGATGCAATAACAAGATAACCTTGGCACAGGAATAATGCATCGTATTCATCTAGCGCAAAATGGCTTTTAGCATTGTTACAATGCACTAGACTTACTCTCATAGGGTCTCTCTCCATACAGAAAGATGGTCTCACTTAACTTCTTACAGGACCATCGAGTGTTTTGTCAACTTTGAGAGAAAGAACTGCAGGATGTATACAATTTTGACATTAAAGCTGGACTGACAAGACTTCGAATTTATTAAGTAGGAGTTTGGTGTTTTGATTACTGCTTGACTGTCCATGAGTATATGGATGGAGGCACCTTTAATGCATCATTTCAGATTGCTATCGAAGGCTGACTGGGTCACTATAAGCCACTTTTTTGACAAACAGATGGAGTAGAGTTAGGCCTTTGGAACTGCCGTGGGGCAGGTGCGTATAGCTCCTGCAATATCAGTCTTTTAGGGCTACCCAATTTGGATGTGTACAGCCTTCCTGCACGCACTGATAAAGACCAGGGATTATTTCGACCTATCAAATCTTGTTTGTGCCAAACTTGGTAACGATTGTCTTTTCCCTAGTCTTGCTTCACAAGTCAACAGGTGGGGCGAGTTCGTAAACGTCTGACTAACTAAAATCTGCATTACTTGCGTTCATAAAGCGAAATACAAATCGAACTTACGCAGGCGACAGAAATCTAGTATGTTCGTAAACGTCAGAAATGTGCAGTAATCATGTTGGCGTCGGGCAGATTGTGCAGATAAAAAAAAAACATCTGCATGAACGCCTGCTTGTTTTCTGAGTGCAGACAAAAAAATTTCGATTTGCAGACACAAAGCAGGCATATGATTGGACTTTCGCAGATTACTGCGTTTACGAATTCACCCGCGCTATCCTTCTAAAATAACTAAGATCCACTTGTTTTGCTTGATTCAATAACAACTAAGACACGAAGGCTGTTGTCTATTAATTCCTTGAACCAAGTCTTTAATTAAAAAAAAAAACTTATATACATATACATATGTATTCTCTAAATATAATGTAAATTTTAAATTTAAGATTTCGCTCTGAATGTAAATCTAATTACATATGAATAACGTGATTTAAATATAACAAAAAAAATATTAATGGTGTTCAGTTGTAAGTGGAAAAGAAAAGTAAAATAAATAAAAACAATTTTGAAAGGATTTTCAGTGTAAGATACAAAATGTAGACACGTAAGATTGTATAAAGCAGAACATTTCGTATGTAATTTAAAAACAAAAAAACCAAAAAGCAAAAGAAAAATAAAATGAAAATTGAAAAAGGATTTTAGCACAGGAAGACTTTTGTTTTAATTTGTTTGTGGTTCAAAGGAATGAAGTGAAATGAATGGAATATCCACAGAGAAGGTAAGGATTTGAAACTGATCAGTTGTAGTCGAGAAGATTGGTATTCAGCCTGTAGACTGAGTGCAGATTGCCAGTCTGGTCAAAGGGATCAGTCAGTGACTGTGCGTCCACGGGGGCCTTCTGGTTCATTGTGTGCCCTTTTGAGTGGTCTGGATAGGATTGGTGGTCTATCGCACAAGCAACCTGTACTCTTAATAAAGTGGAGCATGTTCTTTATTGGTACTTCTGTTAGGTTTCGCAGTTCTCCAAACAGCCTGTTGCCCATGTGTCGCAGTAGGCAATCTTATAGATTGGGACACTCACAGAATAAGAGCTTGATGGTTTCCGTTTCTTCTGCATCTTGACAGGTCCCGGGGAGTTGATGCCGAGTCTGGTGGCCATGATGCCTATCACACAGTGTCCCGTCAGCACACCTATAACCGTAAGCTGTGGGATGTCATGAAGTCGCTTTTGGCGGACCAAGAGGTATTGATTACCTCTCTGATCTTGTGGCCGACGTTAACTTATAGTACACCGATAGGGATATTTATCGATGTGTTAGATTGGCTCAGTCTCCCAGCATCTATTGTCCTTGCTGCTCTATTAATGGCTAAAATTTCAGCTTGTCATACACTACAGTCGTCCAGGAGTCTGTAAGAATCGTTTATATTTGGTGAACTACTGTGCACCGTGGTTGCTGTGGCTCAGATAGTCGGCGTGGCTCAGTGGTTAAGGCGTTGGGCTTCTATGCAAGCCTGGGTGGGTTCAAGCCTTGTCCACCGAACATTCTTCAAGGCACCACCTGTCGTCGGGGAATGACAAGCCTCCGAGAGTATAATTTGTCATGAAAAAGCTTCTCGATTCGCCAGGACCCAGAGATTGACTCTGATTGCTTGGGTATCATTTTGTGGAGCGCAGCGGAGCCTACAGCAAGAGACATTGACCAAGTGAATGGAAACAAAGTTGTAAGAACGATCCGAGTCATCCCAATCCAGCCTTACTACACACTACGCAGTCACCCTAACAACCTGACCTTACTTTATGGGATATAAACACTCAAGACTGCCTCTCTAGGTTATGTCTTTACTAAGGAATACCGATCAAATCAGCAAGTCTTTTCCCGAGGAAAGAATGGATCATGCAATATTCGGGGGCTGGTCAATGACCTCTAGTTTGTCCGACTCTAACTGACCAAACTATCGGATCTCATCCCTGGAATAAACCTAATCAGTAATCACTGTGGCAGAGTCACCTGCGTAGAAGACCAGATAGGTGTCTCTAGACATATTCATATGAACAGTCTTGGCGCGGCGTAGGAAATGTTTGATAGATGGTCCCAGAATTGAGCCCTGACATCACTTGACGGGCGCATTGCGGATTTCCAGTTGTTTGTGGTTGGTTTTAGTGGTTGTATCAGCCAGAGAGCGCCCGATACTCAAATACTGCTGAAATGCACCATTTTGTTACCACAGTTCTCGTGACCTGTTTGTTAGACGAGAGTGGATGGGTGTTGACAGACCACGCCATTGGTCTTAAATCCAACCCGTGGAGTTAAGGTAGCGTAGTATGTTAAGGATTTTATTCTCTGAAAGTTCACCGAAGTTGTCTTCCTATAGAAAGTGCCGGGCACTTGCAGAGGAAGTGTTCCAGGATTTCCCTCTCACTTGTATCTTTGCAGCTGCGGCAGTTGGGATTAAAAGGGATGCCAAGCTTAGCCGCATGCCTAGCCACTGCCCACTGACCCGTACAGATGATGACAAAGCTCGCAATGTCTGTTCGGGTTCTTCTAAGGAGGTCACTCGCAGCTAGCAACGTTGTTCCATATGTGTTTGCTTACAGAGAAGTAGTGTAGATTTATTTTTCCCTTGCTAGCTCCTAATGGGTTGAGAACTGGTGAATTCGTAAACGCAGTAATCTGCGAAAGTCCAATCACATGCCTGCTCTGTGTCTGCTTTCTTTGTGTCTTCATGCCTGTAAGTTCGATTTGTATTTCGCTTTATGACCGCTAGTAATGCAGACCTTTGTTAGTCAGACGTTTACGAACTCGCCCAAGTTACCTTGTGAGTGAGCTGTCAAGGGCCGACCCCTGAATGGCATGCTCATCAGCCATTTCGTTATCTTCGTTGCCCCTATAGCCAGGGACCCATAAGAGGGTAAGGAAAGATAATCTCACCAGTCGGGTGAGCTCGGTTCTGCATTGTGCTACGAGCTTTGATTAGCTGGTTGTGGAGACAAGAGCCTTGATGGCTGCCAGGCTGTGGGAGAAAATTGCGACATTTCGTTTGGGGGTGGTGTCGTTGTTGAGCGCACGACAGGCCTCGTAGATTACGAGTATTTCAGCCTGAAAAACACTGGCACAGTTCGATATGATTTCGATATTTTCATTCCATCTTTGAGCCGACCATGTAAACTGATGTGCGGTAGTCTTTCGTTACTACCCCGCTATTCCAATCAGTTCCTAATGGAATACACACGACGAAGTTTTTGGTGCAGGTAATGCGGGTGGTAAGGTAGTCTGTGGGTGATGTTACTGCCGTGAAGCCAGAATGCTACAGTGACCATGTGGCCTGGCCAACCAGCCCCCAGATTCTCTGAGTCTGACCGCACTGAAGGTTCACATCTTCCCGACGTGAAGGTCGAGGGGTAGGAGGTTTAGGATAATTGTTAGTGAATCCGTCGGACAAGAACATATTGCACCCGTGGAACTAGTTGGTCGTAGTTGCTTTTTACTTGTGCGCGCCACATTAGACGATGTTTTCTTCAACTGCTTTTTCCCTCCTTATTAGATTCGTATCCCAGCCACCTTAAACGTCCAATGCGACCTTTTTGGCCAGATCAACGTTGCTGTATAGCTCGTATAATGCGTCGTAGAATCTGCTCCTCCAAACACCATCAACATATATGGAGCAGCAGAGGTTGTTTTAATGCCGAAACTACTTCCCACACACAACTGCCAACCTTAAGTAAGTGTTTTGTAAAGAAAGGCCCTCTGACCTTAATTTCTTTTAGATTCCATAGTCGAAACATGTCACTCACTTTATTTTCATCCACCCTGTCCATCCAGATGCAATTTTCCTCTTTTAATCCCACACCCGACTCACTTCCAGCCATCAACACGTTCCACTTGACTAAATCTTTCCATGAATTATGTATTTCCCACGGAAAAGCAAAGACTCTTCCTCCAGGCTACCACCGAAAGTCCTCGCTCCTTAAAAATGCATTTATTAATTATACTAATCAAATTGTGAAAACTAAATAGCCTCGCTAATGAGTATGTCTGTCCTAATTAGTGGCGCACACAGTTGCCTCCTCTAGCCTCGAATTGTTATCACATTTTACTGCTGTGCGCCTTCGTTTAAGCAAAGTCTCTTGCAAAAACGAAAAAAAAAAAAACCAACAAAAAAGGACGAAAAAAGCTCAACAATTCTGTGAAACTTTAATTAGGTCAGCAGCTGAAATTACTCCCCCCACACTCTGTCGGTCTATTAGGCCAAATGAAACGGATGCAGTCCTCAGAATTTCAAATGAAGCCAAAAATGTTGAAAGCCAACTTGGAAAGAGTCAAGGCGAAATGGCGGAACACATTCGAATTGGGTTCACGGTCTAACAAACCATGGCTGTGTCTGGGCCGGATGTCACTGATAAAGAAGTCTCATATCGATATTTCATTAGACAGCATGAGTCTACGGAACAAAAAAAAACGGGACACAAGCAAAAGCACACTGCATACGAAGATTAATGACTTCTGTCGGCAGGAGCCGCATAGGCAAAACCCATAAACGTCCAGAAGTGACTGACCGCCGACCGATGACGGCGAGTTATCATCTCTCCAACAGACAAATGAGTGGCAAAAAACTATGGGTGCCGAGGGAATGTGTTCGATGGGTTCATGTCCTCCGGGTGTCTGTACTCTGTACACGTGCCCCGACATGAGAGTGTATAGACAACCAGACAATCAGTCGAATGAGATATGGGTCTGACGTTAATTCAAGTGTCAGGCTATGGATTTGGCTTCGAAACACGCCGTGTGGTTGGATGGTTTGATGTAACATGGAGGTTCTAACCTCTTCCACAAGGATTTGCCTGTAAATACATCGATTTGAGTCCAAAGTTTGCCGCATACGTCAGGTGAGGTGCCTGTCGAGAAGAGCTCAAGTTCCTTGGAACACAGCACAAGGTTACACTCTGCTGGGTTCCTTGGACATGAGGGAATACCAGGAAACGAGAATGCTGACGAACTGGCGAGAAACGGCTCGGCAACAAGCCCGAAACAAGCCGAGACTTCGGTGAACATCCCGCCTGGCACACTTAAGCTTGAAGCAGGGAATAGAGCCTTAAGGGAGGCTAACAACAGATGGACCTCTCTAAACACTTGTGCAACCACAAGGGAGATATGGCCAAAATTCGTTAAGGCTGGGACCGACAGACTTCTGCGGATCGACAGAAGATCCCTAAGCACCCTTATAGGAGTGATCACAGGGCACAATACGCTGCGGTACCATATGAAAAGCTTCGTATTACAGAAGAAGACCTTTGTAGGGGGTTTGGCGATGAGCAGGTCCATGAGGATACAACCCATTTCCTTTGTCACTGCCCTAGTATCTGCCATCTAAGAAATAAGTTCTTCGGACGGCACTTTTTCGAAGACTTTGAAGAATTATCCGATACACCGGTGGACCAAATAATGAGATTTATCAGATCCACATATGTATGTATATGTAAGGAACTAACAATTAGGTAGCGTTCTTACGGGTAAGGGACACACTTTTCCTCCAGTGGGTATCACAATGGGTCTGAATTGACCTAAGTGTGGCGAATAGTTCTTCCCTTCGCCTGCCCACTAACCTATCCTATCCTTGCCGCATACGTCACTGATTTAGTTCGACACCAAGCTGGGCAATTCGCTTGAATTGTGGTTACGTCATCCTTGGCATCCTTGTCTTTTCGCATTCAAGGGTCAATTACCTTCATCATGATTCGACACGAATAACATTCTGACGATCTTCGACTCTGGCTTGCAAAGAGGAGCAGGTTACCCCTCCTGTTCCATTTTCTTCGACGTAGTTCCTTTGCCCTTCGCATTTGGTTGGTGAGCCATGGTCATCGTTCGATGTGCGGTTAGACCAACAGATCTTACATATCCTCTCAAGACTTCGAGAGATGTGAATGATGTGAAGTTGCTGATGCCTAGAGATTAGTCCAAACTTTTCTCTGTTCTTCCACATCATTGTTCACTGCTTGGTCCAACAAGGCGTGCAGCTTGATAAAGAACATTTGCAGTTGCAACCGACGACCTACATCATTCTCTCCTCTTGATTGCACCTTTTGAAAAATCACTCCTTGTATTCGGCAACTTTGTAGATCCTTTGATCAACAACCGGCTCTAAGGACATTTTGAAGCATAGAATCCCATTGATTACTCTACGATTCACTTTGAACGGTCAGCAGACTTTCCCGTCGTTAGCAAAATCCTTTGATTCATCTCACAGCTTAGAAGCTTACCCAGAGTGCTCCTCATAGTTCTTTTGCCAAACGAAATGAAATAGAGTACCTACTCCTCAAACAGCCCGTCTAATTGTTTTTTTTTTTACCAATTTCTCTCTTCCCGTACACAGATAGTATCGCTTTTTTCGTTACCAAAAGGCTATTCAACCCGAACGCAACCACACACACACTCTCCGATGAAAGGACACGCCGCAAACTAACGAACGGAAAAACCTTAAACACAAGCAAAACAGCAAAAAAACGACTGACATGTCATGTGGTGTGCTGACACCGATGTTACCTGCGTTTGAATTATAGATCCACTCAGCCGGCACTCAAAGTTTCAATAAACTTTCGGTTCGTGTCAGTCTAAAGTGGGGGCGCGGCAAGAGCGGTCAATAAGGCACTTAGCCCTTGGTGTCGAAGAGCCACTGAAACCTTTTCTTGTCCTTTTGTTCTCGTCGGAACAAAGGAAAACTGAAGAAAAGAAAAATTTAACAGGATTCACTGTTGAATTTTCATCACAAAAAAAACTCGAGGATAACGCTTTAATTCGTCAAGGATGCGGAAATTGATCCGACCGTCCATTAAAGTATCAAGTTGTACAAGCCGCGGTTTATTACGCAGATAATTCTCACATTTGGCAAACATTGCGGCTCTCGGTGAAGAGGACTCTTGATGTCGGCTGTTGTGCATGTGCACACATATCCTGTGCGTGTAATTTTAACGTGCTCGCGACATTAAACGTTTATGACGAGAGGATGTCAGCAGATATTGCGTCAACATATCCCAGTACACACGCACTCAACGGATGCATGGAGTGATGGTCCTTTTTTATTTTATTAAAATGAAATTAAGGGAGGGTCCTGTTGAGGACGTGGACCGTGTGTCCTTGTTGTCAATGGACATTGGACATTGTGCGATTTTAATGAGTTTAACAAGGTAATTGTATTACATTGTTTCCTCTGTGTTCTGTGTGTGAAGAGCAGGCTGAAGGATCACCGTTGTAGTGTGTAGTGTGTCCAACTTATGCTGCGAGGATAATTGGAGCAATCCGATTAAGGGGTGATAATTCAAAGAATAAATAAATTTAAAAAATGTTTTCAAAGAAAATTCCTCATTACGGAAATTGACGTAAAATTGGATTACAATAGGTAGGTCGCTGTTCGACGGATTAAAGGGCTTAATGTCTTATGCAAAGTGAGGTTATTCGACCGTGGATATGAAAAATCAGCGTTGGAAAAAAAATTCATCGGTTCTGGATCTTTAAAAAAGAAATAAAAATGAAGTGTGGATGAGAAGAAAAGTGTTTTTGAGTGGCAAAAGCTCGAAAAACTCAAAGGATTTTAAATGGAAGCGGACTTACTTTTCTGTGAATTAAGGAGAGGGATATGCTATATTTGTTACACCTTCAGAAGTTTGAGCTTTTGTAAGACGTGTCTTCGAAGGCTCATCTTGAAAGATACTGCGATTATGGATAAGATGCCAGCTTCCGTTCCGACATAAATTTTGGATCTGCCTTAGCTATTTTCCCCTTCTTCTTAAATATGGACGGGATATACCCGATCATGCTGCAGAAAACTGCGGCCACAGTTACTCCCATTCTGAAATATATATTCAGTGGTAGCCTCATGTGAAGGCGCAAACCAAAAGTCTGGCGTGAGGTCAGCCTTTCCACCGTTAAAGACTTTAGAGCAATTAATCTTACCTCTTCCGTCCTCAAAGCTTTCGAGAGGCTAGTAGACATTTACATTCGTAGCAAGTTGATCCCCAGAGATTTATCTCCGGCACAGCATGCCTATATGAAGGGTAAAAGTGTCGAGACAGCGCTGCACAACGTTGTCGGCTCAATCAAAAAATCGCTAAAGGACAAAGTATACACCCTAACCGCGTTCTTATAAAGGGTTTTTCAATAGGGACGCTACAAAAGTAGAGCGACAGGGACAGCAAACGACGCCATATTTTTCTTGCGGTTTTTTGACATTTCTCTTCAGTAAGGTTTGCCATTTCATGATGGAAAGGTATACGAGCCAACAACGAGTCGAAATTATTAAAATTTACTACCGAAATTCGGAGTCAGTGGCCTCAACGTTAAGAGCGCTACGTCCAATTTATGGTCGTCATAATTTCTGGCTGGATGGCTTCGTCAATAAACAAAATATGCGGTATTGGTCAGGCAGCAATCCACACGTACTCCATGAGTCATCATTGCATCCCGAAAAAATTACGGTTTATGGGCCGGCGGCGTCATTGGGCCGTACTTCTTCCGTGATGATCAAGACCGGCACGTTACTGTGAATGGGGATCGCTACCGTTCAATGATAACCGAATATTTTTGGCCCCAATTGGATGATTTGGACTTGGAGGACATGTGGTTCCAACAGGACGGCGCCACAAGCCACACAGCGAATGTCACAATCAATTTATTGGAAACCAAGTTTGGAGAACGTGTTATCTCACGAAATGGTTTCGCTTGGCCGCCTCAGTCGTGCGATTTGACGCCGTTAGACTATTTCCTGTGTGGGGCTACGTCAAGTCTATGGTCTATGCCAACAAGCCAGCGACGATTGATGAACTTCGTACGAATATCGAACGTGAAATTGCAGCAGTATCGGCCGATTTATGCTTGAAAACCGTCGAAAATTGGGTTCAGCGTCTGGACTTCTGCAAGCGTTCCCGTGGTGGCCATGCAAAAGAAATCGAGTTCCATACATAATGGCATCAAACGTACTTTCACAGGAATAAAGAATTTCATTGATATCCAAAACCGTTTTTGTTTTATTTAATAAAACTTTTGTAGGGCTCTTATTGAAAAACCCTGTACATTGAAGAAGCCTTCAACACTGTCAATACGGACGCGGTGCGAAGAGCTTTAGTCAACCCCAACCTTGATCACACTCTCATCTACTGGGTTGTGAGCATGTTAGAGGAGAGACTTATTAATACAGAACGTTAAAGGTTTACGCCTCTAGAGGCACACCACAGGGTGGGGTCATATCCCCTCTGTTATGGGTTCTGGTCTTGAAAGGTTTACGCCTCTAGAGGCACACCACAGGGTGGGGTCATAACCCCTCTGTTATGGGTTCTGGTCTTGAAAGGTTTACGCCTCTAGAGGGTGGGGTCATATCCCCTCTGTTATGGTTTCTGGTCTTGAATGAAATACTGCAACAATTCAAAAACAGCGGAATTAAGGTCACAGCATATGCGGATGATGCGGTCCTTCTAGCAACTGGCGAATTCCTTCCAACTTTTAGTGAGCAAATAGAAGGAGCCCTTAAATTATTGGACATATGGCCCAAGAAATGTGGATTGGCGGTAAATCCCCAAAAAACTGAGCTTGTACTGTTCACAAATAAGAGGAAGATACCGCAATTCAAAATACCTTCTGCTGGGAGTATCCCCCTCACAATCTCTGATAGTGCAAGGTACTTGGGACTTGTGCTCGACAAATAGCTGAACTGGAAACAGAATGCAAACGAAAGAATTAAGAAGGCCACGTTAGCTTTCTACTCTTGCAGTAGAATATTCGGGAAATCTTGGGGACCAAGCCCTTAAATCATCCTATGGATGTACACGGCTATTGTGTAACCTATACTTACCTATGGCAGCGTTGTGTGGTGGCAAGCTGCTACTAAAATCACCAACCTCAAGGCCATCTCGAGAATCAGAGACTGGTATGCCTAGGAGGTACTACGTAGTGCCATAAGAACCATGCCAACAGCGGGACTAGAGGCTTCAATAGTACACTGAAGCTTACTAATTCAGGATTCTTTAGGAATAATAGTATTGAACATTGCTCCATCCTATGTGAATATAACGTTGACGTTCTAAAAAGAACAGATGAGACGGCTTCCGTCATGGACTTCGACACCCCATACATCACGTCGTATCCTGAGAGGGAAGATTGGCAGAGAAACGCTGTCATGAGATTACAGTTTTCACGGATGGTTCAAAAACCGCCAACGGAACGAGTATCCAGAAGACTCCCGGATACTTCTAGCGTATTCCAAGCAGAGCTTCTGGCTGTGCTTATAGCTGCGGGATCACTAGGGATGAAATCGGTATCTTGAAGGGATATCGCCATTTACATTGATAGTCAGGCCGCACTTAAAGCGCTAGAGTCAAATGTCGTCATGCTGAAGGCATTGTGCGCGCAGAATCGAGTAAGACTTTGTTGGGTGCCGGGTCATTGCGACATTGAGGGAAACGAAAAGGCCAGGCTAGGTGGAGAGTTCGTTGGCCCTTTCGTTTGGCTAAAGCAGATATTTTAAGAATAACTGTAAGTAAGGCAAATCAGAGATGGTCCAACTTAAGTGGGCATAGGGTATCCAAGGCTCTATGGCCTGCTCTGAATCACAGAGAACAACCGAGATTCTCAACTTTAGCGGGGCACAACTACAATTAGTCATTGGCATCCTGTCCGGCCAATGTTTTCTCGGGAAGTATGCTAAAAGATTAGGACTCTTAGCCATAGATGTCTGTAGATACTGCAACGACCTATGCGCCGCCGAGGATATAACACATAATCTAGAGGAGCTAGGCTATGTCAGCTACAGGAACATGGTAAAACTCTGCAGGGAAATCAAGTGCTTTCAGGAAATGGTTTAGGTTCTGCTATTTTGGTTTCACAGAGATCGCGATGGGCCCACTATGGTGCCTAGTGTCTTATGCAAGCGCTGTCTGCATAACCCTAATCTACCTAACCTAACCTAACCTTCGTCCTGTACCAAACATTAATCAACACTCTGCTCAATAATATCCTTACAACCTTAGCTGTTGCAGGTACCAGGCACTCAATTATTCAAGAAGATTTCCTTTTTCACGGAGCTTGACGATCAATTCATTCTGGCAAGTTGACGATATCCCATGCATTCTTCACGAGTGACTGCAGAAGCTCAACAGATGTTGTTGGTACTGCAAGTTCTGCAGGAATACCAGCAAGTTCAACCGCTTTGTTGCTTTTCAGTGCTTCTGTCTCCTGGTAATGATCTCTTTCATCCTGAGAGTTGTGGTGAATATTTAGTTTATTGTTGGTTGGCACGGTCTCAGATGGTTTGAGTACGAGCCATTGACCTTAGTAAAATGTTCCTTCCACCGATTGAGTGAGTCCTCATCCGAAATTAACCAACAACGCTTTTTGAAGCACTCAGGCGCAACTGGTCTATTGTACTACCAGAAAGCAGGACCCAATCTTTAAACCAACTACTCTTGCTGTAAACTCTTTAGAGGTTCTCTGGACTTTTCTACTACTGCACCTGCTTGCTGATTATTCTGCGCCAGTGGCTAATTATTGTTCTAATCTCATCTCACGTTACGCTGCACTTCTCTGTCCTTCATGTGACACAGGAACTTCAACTCGCCTCTTCCTTCAATTAGATTAGCAAATTGCTGTGCTTCATTAAATTTTTGATTTGATTTCTGGAACACGTCCTTCATTTTCAGTTTGCCCACTCGAAACAAGAAATTCACCTTTGTCGTTGGCTTTCTGGAAACTACATTAGCAACATTAATTCAAATTCAATTAGTCCTTTCTTGGAACCCTTCTGCTTTCCACCTCCATCATCAAAATCCACCACTAATTGGCGAACAAAGACATTCCCTCCATTTCACTTCCAGCTCCTTACCCCATCTTGTGATTTCTTTTCCCACCGCCACAACCGACCGGTGTGTCCTTCAAATTAAATCCTTTCATCGTAGTGCCACTTGCGTGTGCTACTCCTTTTCCATTTGCCCCCTTCAATCGTTCATTTCAATCACTCGAGCTCGGCAATTGACTTCGTTTCCAATCTAATTATGTTCACACAGGGGTGACGACCTGAGTGTTCAATTTATTTACCGAGACTGGCGCTGGTCTTCGTTGCACAGAATTCCTTAATCTAATTAATTGCATCCCTGTGTCCTTTTGATAAAAAGCATTTCAATTGAATTTCTCGTTGAAATGCAGCTGCCCAAGGTTCCCTCACTGTGTCCTTATCGAATGCAAATGGGCAGGGGCATCCAAGTTCGAATGAAAAAAAAACATGTCCTTTCCTCTAGTCTATCTTATTTAATACGGTCTTTGAAAAAATAAACAAAAGTCTACAAAATCCTTACAACTAAGAGCGTGCCCCGTCTGCGCTCCACCACCCTTAAACTGGAAAATATCAATCGTATTCACTCCCCACCTCCACTCTCTCTCTCTCTCATTTGTACATAAACGTTGACAGGACGACAACAACAAGTGGCGGTACAAATCGCACCGCCACCGCTAGTCAATCGATGTGGTTGGATAACGTCGCCGCAGAATTCCGCACCCAATCGATGTAGTCGTCCCACTTCGATTGCCACTTGGTGTAGGCCACCTCCTTTTCCGCCTCGTCCATGGCACTGTACTTAATCGAATTGATGGCCAATTGTTTGAGCAACCTCAAGTCGGCGTGAGCCGATGCGATGCCCAGGAATGCCACATAGAAGTCGTGCGACAACGGCGAGGCACGCCAAAACGAAGGGTCATCGGAAGATATAACCACAGTGTAGTTATCGGCAAAGTAATGGGAGCATGGGTGATTCCTCAAATCGGTGACCAGCTGAAGGACTTGATTCGAAATCGGATTCACTTCGACGGCAATGTCATGTTGCTTCAGCAATTCCAGCACGGCAGGGTGTTTGATGAGGGCGTAGCCGTGCCCAACACGTTTCGTTCCCAGAAGGACGGCATCGATGACATTCTCGTCTGTGGTCGAGCCGTACCAATTTGTCTCGCCCGCATGGAAATAGAAGTTGATGTCGTCGGGTATTGCCAGCAACTGAGGCAGGAAATCGATTAGTGGCTTGCCGAGTTCCTCTTGGCCAACCAAATCGAAACCGGCAAAGAAGTCCGGAAAGAGCTCCTGAAATAGGCAATTGGATGAGATTTGTCCCGACAGTACTTATGGGGGTAGCTTACCTTCAGTTCGATGGCGGTTTTGATGTATTCCGTCACGTTGAGGCTGTCCACATTCCTTATGGGAGCATAGATAAGTTTGGAGCCAATGAAACCGGGGTTAGCAGCTTTGAATCGACCCAGCGTAGACTCGTAGATGCGGGCCGTGTCGATGGCGGTGTAGGTGGTGCCATTCAAGTCGTAGAGCTGGAAAAATTATTAAAAAAAGATTAGGCCACGTCTTAAAGTTAGTTGGATCGAAGAGGTCCTCCAAAGAGAGGTACACTTTGACAAGAAATGGTGGTCAACCGACATTCCCCCATCCGATAACAATGACTGCAAGTGCTAAGACTAAGATCAGTCTCGTGCAAAATGCGTAATGGCGCCATTTATGACCCAATAAAATGGCGCAATAAATCTACGTTCCACACTTTATTGGCCCACAAATTTGCGAGTCATAAAGTGATAATTATCGGCGATCTTAGCATTCGCCTCGTCACGAAGTAGGTGACGTGTACTTTAGTAGATTTGTGGGTCATATCGGGGATTTTTTTTCTGTGTTCTCGAAACTTATCGGTGTTTCAAGGTCTTTGCGAAGAATTCGGGGACATATCTAAGCCGATAAATCGATGTTTTATCGAAGGTCTACAAAGTATGCTTCCATCGTGTCATTTTATTAATTGTGACATGGACACGGTGGATAAGATCTACGATTGAGTCGTCTAAATGACTAAGAATTTTACATGTCTTACTGATGATGTTGGATGATCTTTGGAAACAAAGCGATGATTAGAGGTAAGAAGGATAGAAAGGTGGGTAGAGGTGGATGTTTATGTTCCACATCTTGCGTGGGAAAGAAAGTGCGATCAGACATTCTTAGATCCATCCGATGGAGGAAAGGAAAAACGTCAGTTTGCCAGTTTTCTCATCCGAGATCTCCCTAAGGTTGTCGAGGAATGGTCCGTCCAACGTATGCTGTAAAACTCTAGTAAGAGTCGGATATCTGCAGAGAAAGTGAATGACATGAGAATATTTTGCTCATTCGTATCCTCACAGATGCGGCTGTGTGTTATAGGAGAACAGCAGGCTTCCCGGCTAATGGACTGTACCAATCGCTAGGATCCTAGCGATACCCCAGCAAGTCCTACTAATGAACTTGTTGCTCTTGTTTTTGTTAAAGCTTGGCCACATTGATCTGGATATAATCTTACTCCTGAGCTTGGCCAGTGATAGAAAAGGCGAATATACGGCAAAATTGTCACAAACCCCGCCTGGAAGAAGCTAACAAGTTTCAGTTGGTGATGCGATAACTAGGTCAAGGCTTGTAAAAATCTGCACAGAGCATTTAGACGAGATATCGAGAGCCAATACGGTGACCCATATGGATATCCCAGGTTACAGCGCAGCGCTGCGTGCCTCACAGGCTCTCCCATTTGCCAGAATTCCAATAAGCTTGTTAAAAAGATATATTGACGACGAGGCCATAAGTCGAGCCAATGCACGGTGGACCCAGCTAGATACATGTGCAACGGCTAGGAACTTATGGACAAGTTATAATAAGAAGAGACTGGTCAAACTAAGTCGTCGTGAGGCGAGGATAGTCTCTGACATCATTACGGGGCACTGTGCAATTGGTATTCATGCGGAACGCCTCGGTATACATCACAACGACTAATGCAGAGGCTGCAGGGATGAGGAGGATATCGAATCTGTCCGACACCTGCTGTGTGAATGTCCTGCCCTCGCCAGTAGAAGAATGAGGATTCTTGGCAGCTACTTCTTCACGAAACTGGAGGACTTGGGTGACATCGAGCTGAGGGACCTCCTGAGATTCATTTCTTTATCTGGGTGGTTTTAAATCAGCGGTTTCCAACCCCTTTTCTCTTTACAGTTCCCGGAGTTAAATTGAAAGATGGGCACAATGGACCCTTTGGTGGTCTAAGTGAGCAGTGACAATGTCACAAGGCACCCATTAACCTAGCCTAACCTTCAGTTGGTGATAGGATTTGTATATTATAGGGGATTCGAGGAAACTCTTGCAGTAAATTCGCAATCCTTTCACTGCATCCTTCCATTCAACTCTTCATTTAACTTTTTACAGAATTTAGTTGGGAGTTATGTACGCTGTTTGGGACAGCAAGTAAAGGATGTAACTGTGGCCACAGAGTTTGGAAGTCCAACACCAGGATTCCCTGGTTTTGCCTTTGTTAAAAACATAAAGAGGTAGAGGAGTACAGCAAAAGCATTGATTGGACGCGCCCGCAGAGATTCCATAGACCAATCAACAGACTTCGGCAGCATTTTTGATGATCATCTCAAGACTGTGCACCAAAAGGCCATAGAAAATGCCATATCATGGAGCTGGACAAGTTCTCCAAAGATGGTCCACAGACAAGCTTTTTGGGGTGCTCGTGGTGAATCAAGTCCTGTAAACGAAATGTTCTGGTCTATGAGGCTGCAGAACAAGGTCTTACCGACAAAGGACTGGAAAGTTAGCTAGACGGTAACAAACCTTCCAGATATTGCCTTGATTATTTCTATAGATAAGAATGCTTAAGACAGGCTTGTAACATGAACCAGATGCGGTGCAGAATCTCAAGGCATCCCCACATTCAAACTCAGATGCCTAGGGAGGCTGCTGCGTCCTCTTCATCTAGCTCTGTCGGTCCCATTTCTGGAACATTGAGCTCTTAGGTCGGGCAACTTGAAAGTAAACCTCCAAACCAGAATCGTGAGGTCTGACCCAAGTCAGAGGCTGTCTGCAGCTTTAGTCTGTTTCATCTGCCGATCTTGGGGCGGCAAATCCCTAAAATTGGGAGGATTTTCCCAATAATATGAAACCATTTGACTTAAATACGATATTGAACGTGTCATGTAACATGATATCAACTCTACTGCATTCTACTGAGGTCATTGCTTGAGTCACTTTCTGTATCGTGGCTGAGATTCGTCATACGAACTCACTTCTTGAAACTTGATGACAAGTGGTATTTCTAACTGTGAGACATGCTGATTACAGAACTCGAAAGACCCATGTGTAACCCATGACGTGCTGGTTTGTGAAAACTCCGATAACGTTCGTGCGTTTTTATGCGTCTCAAAGTTCATCAGTGCTGACATGTTTTTTCTTTGTATCGTGCCAACGAACAATGGAAAACCCATGGAATTTTTCTTGTTACTTTGTTATCATGACTCCAAAGTTTTCAATCCAAACTAACTAACAACGCGGAGGTTAAAACCTGGATGCTGGAAATGAGGATACAACCGTAAGAAGACGATTTAGGCAGAATATCGGATGACTTATAGCAACGTTGGTCTTCGAATGCAGCACTAGAACCTTCCAAGATCTTAGGACAGAGTGCAGACACTTTGAAAGGGATTTAGTAGCTTACATAGCACGAAGGTAAATGGTGAACCAATGCCACAACGAACAAGTCTCTACGACAAACACAATTCATGGACTGCTGTCTCCAGTTGCGTATGCCGAATCGGTCGAGTGCACCCTCTACTTTAATCGAACATGAAGTCGTCTTCTTTTGCTTAGGCCCTTAGGGGTGGAATCAAAGGAGGTTTTAGCAGTTGGGAATTTTACCATTAAACACAACCTTAGAAAGGTTCGGCAAGAAAAATGTGACGAAGATCTTCGAGGTTACGAAAAACAAGAAGTAGTAGTGAGTGGACTTCAACTAAGAAGACCAGGCAGGATGTCTCATGTCTCTACGAGAAACAATGAGGCCCAACTCACTGTCTTACACATGTGTTAACCAAATATTCTTTGACAGAAGACAGCACATTTCTCCCTTTGGTCATGAAGTGGATGCTATTACAAATTATTCCACAAACTACACATCTTCCCTTCCCAGGATAGCCCAGTATCCTTAAGGTTATATTGCACTTCACACCCTAATCCTTCTCATCACAATTACTTAATTCGTCTTGGAATTATAACCGCACAAACAAATACGTTCCACAAATCTAACAACTCGCATTCCACTTCGAGACAAGTGCTCTGATTTACTGACAAGCACTTGATTATCTTTCTCCCAATCGCGGCTGAAATCTAAATTAGTTTCAAATCAGCGATGGCAAATCTCGCTATCACCTGTTGACGTGTTGAACTGACATTTCTGTCGTCCTTATCCGCGCCAACATCACACACCGTGAATCATATCCCGTCAGTAAAAATCAAATGTGATATCAACTTACCACTGGCAGAGTTGTGCGGAATTCCAAATATTGCACACCGTCCGCATAGAACTCCTTCAGCGCCTGGTAGTAGTAATCGCCCCAAACAGGTGCATACATCAGCAGTCCGTCGACTAGACGGAAGATTGTCATGAACTCACTCCAGGCGTAGTTGTTATCTGAGAATTTTTGCGTTGGATATAGGGATAGTCGGACCCGCAGATACTCATCGAACACATCAGCTCCACGTTCGTCGCGCACTTTTGCTGTCAGTTCCCAGGAACAGTCGGTATCCGCTTTGGGTTGCTCCTTCGCAAAGAGGAACGCCAGTGCTTTCTTATTGCTATCGCTACATAGCCAGAGGTCTTCCTTGTAGGTCAGCTCGATGAGATAATCCGTACTGCAGAGGGCCGTGTCGTGGGAATGCAACACCGCACCCTTAGGCATCGCCTGCAACAACTTGAACAGCTCCGAGTTGCTGATCTTCTCCAGAACGCTGAAGAAGTGCTGCGATGGGTTGAAGAGATGCGGAATGTTAAGGCCTTCGTCGAATTCCTTGCTCTTGGCCGCCATGATGATTTCATTGGCGAATGCCTCCTCTGGGGTTAGGACAATGCTGGAGCCCAGCACACGGGATTCCTCAATTTCCACAAACTCACTTCTCAACTTGGTATACTCGTCAAGTGACGGTCGCGTGGAACGCGTTCGCTGTATCACAATCGGTTGGCCAAGGCCGTATGTCTGATAGATGGGCCGCCCAGCATTGCGAACGGTTTGACTTTCATTCAGCGGTGTCGCTGACACCAGTGCAAACACGATGCACAGCAGAGTGGTCGACCTCAGTAGACGATTCATTTTGGACTGCGGACAAGTGCCTGCCAAACTGCCAAGATATTACCAACCTCCGCCAGTTTGGCTGTTATCTGAAATTAAAAATGTTACTCATTACTCGATTAAACGGATTCAAGATATCGCTAGATCTACGAACATGCGCAATTGGATACGGAAGAGGAGGGCGCACTTGAGATTGCCAATCGCTGGACAAAGGAAGATTAGACAGGCGATCAGTGTTCAAAATCAGTGAACGAGTTACTACTACAATGTATGACAAGCGGGGGCCATAAATGGAATCCAAAAATGGCAACGAGATTTTAATCCGCAGCCAGACGACTTGGAAACAGTGGACACCAGAAAAATCACTTGTCGTGAATATGCGCCGGCGAACGTGACACCTTTACGAGGCAATCAGTATTCCAATCAGAGCAATTAATTTAAATTATTTCTCGATAAATTGATTCACCGCGCAAGCAGATGTCACCACGAGCGTGTGTCAACGAGTGCATCTGTCAAGTACACGTCGAACGTGACACAAACAAAACACAAAAAATTGCAACAAACGTGAAATTTGTTTTGGAATTCATGAGGGAAATGGTTGGTTGATACTCACGGTCTTGGTCACGGTCAAGTCGGGAACACCAACGACGAAGACGATAGATTTTCTTTTCTGGAAGTGGGCAGCGCGTGGCTTTCCGCCGAGACGATGACTAAAATTATATTCATCGTCGTGTTGACGAGAGCTTGAAGTGATAAGACATTTGCGACACATGTTCTTCATGAGGCGACTGACTGCTAGATGCCTTATCTGAAAGTGTATTGCATGGAGTCGGAGTGGCGAGTGGCTGTTTTAAAAAAAGAACTCTTCGCATGTACATACATACTTATGATTCTGTAACACAGTGGCGTAGATTGATAAACTACTCAAGGGGGAGTCATTACCATGTTGAGCACCGGAAGAGATAGATTTACTTTCACAGCTCGTGTGTGCTGTAAAGATTACAGGTGGAGTGTTTCTTTAAAGCTCTAGGACATGGTGATGCGAGAACTTAAAATCTCAAGAGTTCACCCAGAGATCGCCTTGCGATAGGGAATTGGAATCCTCATTGGAATAGACTAGGGAAGCCATAAAGGAATCAAAGAAGACACTGACTGCCATCAACCTGGCGAGTTGTAACTATGACTTTGCATCAATTGTACTTACTTCACCTCCACGATGTAACCATCGGATATTGGTTGCTGTCCACCCACACTTAACTTATGAGCGCGGGTGTTAGCTGAGAGAAAAGACGAATTCTTTGGATGAAATCAACGGAGGCGCGATAAGCTTGCGAAACGGAAATAGCACCTTATCTCGGCACATCGACATTTTCAGTACTCAAGCTGATAGGAATTTCCAAGAATTGATCAGGGTCTTCGACCAGAGATGGTTACGGCAGGGCCTGATAATGGCCCAACATTAGCGTTTACATGCCAAAACTGAGTTACACAAACTATCAAAAAAAAAATTTATTCAACCATCCATCCGAACTGGACAATCTAAAGAAAGAGAAACCAATACCTAACCTAAGCCAAGCTGCCGAGCACTTTAAAGCAGCAGGACATGCCCGACGAATGGAACCTTAGATCCTTTAGTCGACGTCAACTACAGAGGTGAAAGTTTCGTCAAGATCTCCTACAGGATCTTATTTGCTGTATTATGTGAACGTCTAAAGCCCTTTGTCAACAACGTTTGTCATCCATATCAGTGAGGATTTAGGCTAGAAAAGTCTCTCATTGACCAAACATTGACCAAACATTGAAACAGATCTTGGAGAAAACTGAAGAATTCCAAATCGATTCAAGGCTGCGTATGATAGCATTTACTCGTATGTTGAAGGGCTAGTATTGGTTTCGACATCCCTTCCAAACTCATTCGATTGTGATGGACGAAAATGGAGAACGCACGCCACTGTATCGTGGTTGGCGAGGACCTCACCAAGACCTTTGATTCGAATTTAGACAAGGCGACGCACTATCATGCGATTGCTTCGACATCTTTATTAAGAAAAATTGTGCAGAACTTACACGCCAACGCCATCATACGCCAACGATACGGACTTCATCGGAGGAATGTAGCGTGATGTCAGACCCGCCTTCGTAAATATTCAGATGAAAGCGGCCAAGATGGATCAATGAGGGCAAAGGGAATGCTGTTAACAAAAAACTGCAATGCCTCGGTTAGAACACCATCCTCGACAGATTAGCAAAACTCTTTCTCGAATAACTAAATTGACCCTTTACAAAACTCTAATCCTCCCAGTGCTGCTCTATGCCGCAGAGGTTCATCCAAGAATAAATGAGGTCGATCTCGGTTGTTTTGGTCATGTCTGCGTAGACGGCGAGTAGAGGCCAAGACACAAAGACGAACTGTATGGGCTGCATAGCGACGTCAAATAGGTTTAAACGAGTTTCGTGGTTACAAAACGGCGCACCCTAGAGCTAATTGGGCACAAAAGAGCCGCCACATTAGCTACCTACCTACCTAGCTATATCGACGTCGACCTAGTCAGAAGAGTTGACATGCAACGACTGAGATTGCTGGGACATGTGGATCGGATAATAACCAGCGCTTCGGTCTGGAGTCACAAAAGAGACCTCAACCAGCTAGGTATCGATCGAGCTGGTTGGGTGAGGCTCAGGTTTCCCTCAAGAAGAAGAAGAAGAACTCCCATCATCGATGACGATTATGACCTTTCTTATTGCAAAAGTCTGGCGATTATCCAGATTCAAGGACTGTCTTTATATTCAAAAAACTAATCTATGTCCGGGTACAATAGCCAAAGGTCAGCTAGACTTCTGATTATGCTATCGATCAGGCTGTGAGCTTGGACTTTAGATTGTATGAAACTATAGGGATAGTTATCGGCCTCTACCATGAGGAGGTAAAGCAAGCACTTGGCTACGAACTTCATTATTGTCGTCTGTTCTTGCACCTGATGTGACGTACGTCGTTTTTAGCGGTAATGTCCTGAAAAATGTTTCTAGTTGGATGTTTTAAGGGATTGTGTTGATACACTTGTTCAATTGGTGAAAGAACTAGCGTTTTTCACATTCCAGTGGTGTAGTCCTGACTATGTTGGACGTCTGGCAGGATTGTACTAGATGTTGGGAGCTGTCAGTTCAAGCCAATATTGTTCTTGCAAAGCCACGTTTCCGAATAAAATATCTCTTGGTCTTACCATCGAAGATGACATGGTTGAATGTTGGAATCAGTGCAGTTGCGAACGCACACAATTGGCTGGAAATATACACGCAGAGAGTGGCTTGTCCAGCTTGAGTCTGGCAGTTTACAGATGCTTACGATATTTTGTCCAACGACGTTGATATTTATAACAACTGGGTAAACATTTCCTCTAGATTTCTCTTGTACCAAGTTGACATAAGACAACTTATCTCGGACATATGTATGTGTTCCATGGATGTACTTGATTGTAGGTTGCATCATGAGAGTTCTGAAAAGTTAAAATGTCTAAATTTCAAGGTTCTTTCGTCTAAGAACTGCACTTGGCAGCTGAATAAAAACCCTCAACCATCACAAGAAGTAAACCAGAGCTACACTCTACCTTCAGTTTTCACACTTCTTCACCAATTTTCTGCCAATTTTGTAACGAACTCTCCAAGAGATGCTCATCAGTGAGAGTATTATTTCAATATCCTGCCCCAAGCAAGGATCCTGAAATTAAATGGCAAAAAACATGTGCATTTGTGTACGTTTCCTGTTTGCACTTAATTTTAATAACACTTCCGTCAACGGTTGTGTGCATCGAAGGATCCCGAAATTGATGGAATCTCATTTCTGGCTCATAAAGTCAGACAAGTACCTTCTCTCAGACCATCAGCCTCTTCGCAGTTTCTTCTTTCGAAGAGTGTTTATCTATTTGTCCTGCTAAGTGAACGAGGATATCTGCATTCCGGTGTAACCCTATGGGTGAACGGATAGGCAAATTTCCGGTGCTCAAGTGTCCTTTAAACGGAAATTGTATTTTTCTATTTTTCTTCACAATTTCTCTCGGATTCGTTGTGGATTTACTGGATCACTTTGCTTTCCGGCCATCAAATCATCCTCATCGATGGAATCCATATCGACTGAGAAGAAAATCAGCCAAGAGATTGTCATTTTTTTTTTTCTTCTTTGTTGGTTTTTGCCAAAGGACGATATTTTTGAAAGCATTATCCTTCGAAGAAAAAGGAGTCAAAGCACCGTGAGTGAAGCACTGAAGCTACATACTCTTCAACGTGAGAGGTTACACATTTTCCTTTCAATTCCATTTGGCCCTTCAGTGTGGAGAGCTAGAGCTCCTGCGTGTGTTATCATCCAGGACGATGACTGTATGGGTGACAGTTACTGGTGCATCTTGCATTATGTTAACAGGAAAGTAATCACTACCGAACGAATGTAACGAGGGGTTAAAGTTCACTTGGGGGTGGGGAGCCATCTTAAAGGTTACCTTCCAGATGGAACACGACTAATGCGGCGGGAGTGGCAGGAAATTACGTTCAGTTTGCATTTGCATTTAGATTGTGTAGCTGTTAGTTGGAAATGTTCGTCCTCGCCTTCTGTTTTTTTCTTTTTTTCCTCTTTATTCTCGCGTCGCCTGGGGCTGGGGTTGGCTTCGCTCGAGCGTGTGAAGTTGCCTATCGCGTTGGCTTCATCTTGCTAATGCAGAACACTCTGGTAATTACCATGGAACGAGCAAACGATGGGAAACCACCCAAAAGGTGAGTGGAAATATTAAACTTAATTAATGCAACGAAATATTTGCACACCTCGGCTGTGTGTGGGTGTGCGCGTCTCAAATATTTAAACAATTTAACGGGCTTGTGTCGAAGGCTGATAACAAATTGGCAGCTAAACAGCAAACACATCGATTTGAATCGACAATTCACAGGTGGTACTCGATTAATTGTGTTTACGACGAGAGTTTTATTTTCTGATTTAATTTTTGTAATTTATTGCCGTGGAGAGGAAACGCGATAACGAATGAGTGGAGACGCCCGAGGGATGGGCGGGGAAGTTGGATTGGTTTGTGTGACACACATATGCATCAAGGAGAATTTATTGGAACAAAGTTTCAATTAATTAATTTGCGCCACAGCATTTGTTGCAATTAAGTGTTTGCACGGCCACAAATTCGATTTTAATTATTATGTTGCGTCCAAATGAATCAATATTTGAACAAGAGCCGTAGAAAAGTTAAAAATGAATGGAGGCCGGCGAGGGAAGTTAATGAAAATGAAGCGCCATCTAGTGGGACAGAATAATTGATTGCGATTTGAAAACCAGATTCGGGTGATTTTTTAGCTTTCACGGAAAACTACATCGAAATTGGTGCGGTCGTTATTCCAGAAACTATGTCCTTACAGAGACGAATCCACGTTCAGATCTAAGGGTCGCTGTCCTTGCTACATCCATCCGTATCGAGGGTTATTGTTGCTTTGTTACTTGCTTTCTGTTCACAACAAGGATCGTAGTACCAGCGATCTTTAAAACAGATGGCAAATGCACACCGCTCCAAGGAAAAAGCCCTATTTGCCTTTCTTGCGCTTTCGATAATATCGCCTACGACTCGATAGTGACTGCAATCAGTGTTGGAAAGTCGTATAATAACTTCTTCTTCAGGAGGAGTGTCAGTGTCTGTATACGTAACCGCTGTTAAAGGATGCCCCCAAGGGACAGTTATCTCTCCTCTTTCGTGGACTTTAGGTAGGTAGGTGGCGGTCCTAAGAACCCTATTAGCGCTGCATGCGCCGTTTTGATACCACAACTCATTTGATCTGGTTGTTTGTGGGCGCTATAGGTTGATAGATGCAGGTATTTAGATCCAACCTGTGGAGTTAAGGAACATGAGTAGTTCACCAATCTTATGCCTGGAAATATCTTTGAAGTCGTCGAAGAAGGTTTTGCCCAGAGTGCGCTGTCTGACCCTCGCTAGGGCCGGACACTTGAACGGGAAATGATGCAGAGATTCTTTTTCGCTGCTATCCTTGCAACTGCGGCAGAAAGTGTTGTGGGGAATACCTAGCTTGGCTGCGTGGTCTCCCACTGGCAAGTGGCCCCGACTAGTGACTACGATTCTCGCAATATCTTGTCTTGATCCGTAGTAGCTCGTTTGTTTTCTGTTTGTTTCTGTTTGTTGTCACCGGGCCAGGTCTTCCTCAATATGGCGCAGTTGCTAAGCCTATTCCACACTTGGTTGGCCATTTTCAGAAAGTGGTGTTGAATATTGCCCTTAACGGCTCCTAGCGGGATATTAACAACTTCCGCCAGTGAGTCGTTAGGGGCTGATCCCCGCCTGGCCAGGTCGTCGGCTTTTTCCTTGCCGTCAATTTTACAATGACCTGGAACCCAGGTGAGAGTGACCCTTCACTGGACTGCCAACTGATTGAACTCTTGTTGGCATTGCTTTACCAGCTTTGAGGATGTAATGACCGAATCAATAGCTCTGATAGCGGCTTGACTGTCAATGAAGATGGCAGTGTTGTAGATGGATGTTGGAGAATTTTTCAGCACACGGCAGGCTTCCCGGATGGCAAGGAGCTCTTCGTGGAAGACTCTGGCAAAATTCGGAAGTCGAAAAGATTTCAACATATTCAGTTTCTCTGAGAAAATGACTGCCCCAACACCGCAGTTCATTTTCGAGCCGTCCGTCCGTGAAAATAGTCGTATCAAAATACTTGATCACTTTTTCGTTTTTCCAGTCTGCCCTGGTTGGAAACTTAAGAAATAGTAGACCGTGTCGTCTGGTCTAATGGAGAACCCGTATCAGACCCAGGATGTTTGGTATGGTTTATCTACGGTTCAAAAAATGGCTTCCGGAGTAGGTGATGGCGTCTTTGGACCCAACACTTAAGTCTCGATGCCAATGAGGATGTTCTCCAGCGTGTTCCAGGCTGATATCCACGCTATTGAAATCCGTACCAGAATAAACCTCGATAAAGGTATTAGGGCCGCAACAATACTTATCTATTCAGATAGCTAAGCAGCGCTTAAAGCATTGACATCCCACTCTTGAATCTATATCAGTCAAGTTCTGCTACGATGCCCTACAATCACTTGCTAGACACAACAGGGTCAAGCTTGGTTGGGTGCCCGGCCACCAGTGCATTGAAGGTAACGAAACTGGAGATGAGCTAGCTAGGACTGGTTCGGTTTCCGCGCTCTTGGGGCCGAAACCCTTCTGTGTCATTAATTGGACTACCGCCACATTTTTGCTAAACAACAGGGAACACCAAATTTGCCTAGCCCATTGAGAAAATGTCCTTCGGCTTCGGTAATCCAAAAGACTTATAAAGCCGTTTTCGTACAAGGAAATTCTAAAGCTTGACAGGAACAACATGAGGAAGGTAGTGGACTTCCTTACTGGCCATTGTGGCCTAAGATATCATCTCAACAAACTAATCCTTTGTTCAGATACACAGAGTCGGTTCTGTTTGGAAGAGGAAGAAACCTCTTAGCATGTTCTCTGTGAATGTCCGGCACTATACTGGCTACGGATCTTTCATAGGGAATTCTGTTCGTTAGCGGAGATTAGAAACTCAACTACTAATGACATACTCACTTTTATTAGGAAGGTAGTAGACCTATTAGGTGACCGCCGTGGCTGAGAACTCCAAACATGTCCACCGAAGATTTTTCGCGGCACCACCTCTCTTCAGGGAATGACGAACCTCCGGGAGTATAATTTGACGTGAAAGAGCTTCTCAATTCGCCGTTCGAAGTCGGCAATGAATTGTAGGTCCCTTCCATTCGTGCGAAAAATGTAACAGAGCTCACCCAGAGCTGTCGTGTCAGCTATATACATATATAGACCTATAAGGTTAAGTGGACCGGAGACAGAAGGTTAAGCTAAGTCTTTGATACACTTGTCTGCTTTACTGAGACCCAATTTTTCCATCGTAACAGTCGACATCTTCCATTAATCTCCAAATCCACAACTGGTACAATGTCCTGAATTCCACACCTTGACCTATATTCTCCAGTCAAACTGATTTTGCATTCAAGGCTATTCTCAGCAGCCTAAGAAATCATGTTTCCTGTCAAGAGCCCTTTCCTGACGTTTAGTATCATTTTTTTCTAAAATTTACTTCCCAATGTTCATTTCGGTTCTTATTTCCTTTGTGGCATCTCCAGTTTAGGAAAATCAACACTTTGAGCTTTTTCAGGATTTTTCTACACAAGATCCTTATGTCGAACTGTAATGACTCTGTGAGTATCTTGTGAAATGTAAAAAAAAAGATTAAAAGATGTTTCTCGTTGTCTTTCTAGAGCCGCGATAGAGGCCGGACGACAGAAGTAAGTGTCCTTCTCAACCCAGCATTAATCCTTAGCTTTCATAAATTCCATTTCAAGGAAAACTGTCATAGCAACGCTCGTAACAATAGCTGTGCACCTAATAGATCGCGCGGACGGGTAACTATCACGCGAAATTTTTGTATTGAAATCTTTTTTTATTTAAATTTAAGTCACAGTCGAATGACCATCGAGGCTGCGACTCAGAAATTGTTGGTCGTCGTGTGAATCCAGCTGATTTTGTCAGAAGTCAAAGGGAACGATTGTGTTACGAAAGATGCTACGGGACTGTTCCTCAGTCCTTCGAAGGAGGTAGAGGCGTGGCATCAGCTCAACAGGTGAAGTCTTTCAGCATAGGAATGTTATGAGAACTCTAAATTTCCATTTCAAGGCTTCGCCAGTGTTTCCTAGGTCCGTATCGGATTACATCGACGCCAGACCACAGCCCAATCGGGCAAGTCGAAGAGATCAAGATGTAGGTGCATGTCTGTGTTTCGAGAGAGGCTACAGGACTCCCCTCCATCCTTTCGATGGTGATGGGCGTGCGGTATCAACTCAACCGGTAAGGCGGCCACGCATACGCGTATCACAAAAACTCAAAGCTTCAATTTCAAGGCTTCACCAGCGTCTGCTAGGTGTGCAACGAATTACATCGACGCCAGACCACAGTCCAATCGGGCATTTCGAAGAGATCATCCACCCCTAGATGAAGTCGCACGACTGTGTTTCGAGAGAGCCTACAGGACTCCCCAGCAGCCTTTCAATCCTGGTGAGAGTGCGGCATCACCTCAACAGGTAAAGCGGTCCGGCATAAGTGTGTTACAAAAACTCAAAGTTCCCATTTTTTTAGGACTTGCCTGTTGCGTTTCAAACCTCCGGTAGAGCTGTAAATTTTAGACAGGTAACTTGTGAATAGATCTTAGTTATACTTGGTCCTCAACATCAACCAACATTTCTAGGATGTCGGTGAAGCTTTTGTAACTTCAGGTCGACCTTTAGCACTTAGGCGGACACTCAATTTGGAAGTAAGTGATGAGTTTTCTCGGTCCCTCGGTTATAAATCCGTAACTTTTCAATCCTAAAGCCTCCAAATATCAATCTGGGGGGATTCCCAGGAAGAACACCAACTGGTAAGGTAAGGTGGTAATGGTTTAGCCAATGTGATTGTCCTCAACATGAAAAACTATTTTTAGGGTCCCGGTGAAGCTCATGCAGCTTCGGGTAGACCTTTAGACCTGGGTAACGTAACACAAGCCGTGACACAGCATTTGCAAGTAAGTTATGAGCTTTTAAGGTCCTTCAGGTATAAATCCGTAACTTTTCAATCCTAAAGCCTCCAAATATCAATCTTGGGGGATTCCAAGGAAGAACACTAACTGCTCAGGTAAGTTGGTTGTAGACGAACCGTAGAACCATGCCTTATATTTTATTTTGTCAAGCCTCGTGAGACTTCTGGACAGCCTTTTGATATGCCAGACGTAGACCTCAGAATACCAGCTATACAGGTGACGTACAAATAATCTCCGTCTAAGCTTGTACTTCACACAGAGTTTTTAGATTCAAGCTGACTCCTATGCTGATGGTAGTCGGCAATACAGTTCGACAGGGCAAACATCAAGAAGACAGGTAAATTTTGCGTGCACATGTCTAAACCTTGGCTATGACGTTTCCTTTAAATGCTTAGGATTCCTGGGGTGTTGACCTAGGTCAACAAGGAAGAGAATATTTACAGGTAAGCTCGAAACCAAAACCGTTTCGGTTGACCCTAATACACTCTGTACGGACTTTTGAAGGTCCCACGGGAACAGCATGAAAACTCTGGGCAACCTTTGGCTATGGAAAACTTACAGGTAAACTAGTAAGCGGATATTTTCATCACACTCAGTCAACTAAACATTTTTAGGTCCCAGAACAGAACGAGGATTCGGGACGACCGATGGCTGGAGTACAGGCAGCTATTCAAGTAAGTATTTATCTGGCTTGTGTCTCATGGAAGGTTCTTAAAGCCTTCATTGGCTTTTGACGGATTTATTTATTTCAGCAAACGATTGGTCTAGGCAGCTGGAGTCTACAACAAACATCTGTAGAGAACATGAGTCCAAGCGCATCGGAACCACAGGTTTGGTTCCGATAAGGTTTAGTAAAGTATTTGTTGATGGGACAACTCGTTTATTTCAGCAAATGATTGTTTCAAGCGAACCACCGCAAATGACTGATCCGGGTGTGAATGAAGTTCCAAATATATCAGGACCTCAGGTAATCAACACTTAGGGCAAATATCGACCAGAAAAACGGCCCTTACTTGGAAGATACCGATTAATAGACGTTTTTATACCTTTTTATGATGCTGGCAGTTCCCTTCCAAATGCTTCATAACAGCACAGGCTTTACAACTGTCTGTTCAAGCCAATTTTATTGCTCTATCATATCTTGGACAAGCTCTATGACTGTCGTCATTAATTGTTTGCCACCCTTTTCTTACCCTGCTGTCAGGAGTAAGCTTGCGTTTCTGCCTTTCACCGACTCATTTCTCCAGCTTCCTAGGATTATGGTGCCCAGTAGCTTCCCTCACCGAAGGGTTGAGTGCCACGATCGTATTTCCACCTTGCGATTCCTGACATTTATGTGGAGCGGTCCAGAGACCAGTCTACCATTGGCTGGGTTCATCTTCTGCAGTCACAAGGCGTCTGCTTGCACACTAGCGCTACTAATTGGAGAAACCGCTGATCCTCTGCTGTTGCTTAGAGGGACCGCAGCCAGACTCTAAAACGTCATCGGTGCTCCTATGCATAAACTTGATCGGGCAAGAGCTCGTTCATGGAGACATCATCGATGGCTAAAACAAGATGAAGGACTGAAATTTCTTCCCCTTCGCCTTAAATCAGCATTGTGAGTCGCGATTTTAGTTCGAATAGCATTTCGGAGCAAACTCGGTGGTTTAAAAATCGCGTTCAGCCCGCTTTGGGGTCTAATTTTTGAGGTTCAAGCGGATCCACTCAGTAGTAGCTGTGTTTGAGTATATATAGACCCAGTTCTGTGGTCCTAGATTTACGACCACAATTCCTTAGCTCAATCGAGGGGTTTCTTACCGTCTCTTGGTAAAAGACTGCGTGCTTTGATATGAGAGATTGGCTCATCAAGTTGATTTGGACAGGCGTCAAACGACTAAAGATAAAAGCATCACATGCAGGACCTGTCTTGACCTTTACTTACTTACTTAAGGTGGCGCTACAGTCCGGGGTGGACGTGGGCCTCAACCAACAAGCCTCTCCAGCCAGTTCGATCTTTAGCCAGCTGCCTCCAGTTTCGCACGCCAAATTGGTTGAGGTCTCCTTCCACTTGCGCGCACCACCTGAGTCGCGGTCTTCCTCTACTGCGCCGTCCCTCGGGTGTGGATTCGAAGATTTTCTGCCTTGACGTTGGTCCAGTTTAATCTTCCAATTTAACCCCAGCGAAACAGACCAACAGCACGTGTTGGATTCAGGCGGAATCTTGTACAAGGTGTTTGGGAATCCAATGCCTCAGCAATTGGAGCAGTTGAGGGGTCCCCTTTCTTATGAATCATCTGGCATGCACTCATCTGACCAAATCTTAAAAATAAGTTGGTTGCTCCCATTGGAAGAGCACCCAGATTTCTATTACTTGACGCTTCGGGGGAAGAAAATATGGCAGAGACCCACATCGCAAGACCTATCGCATTCTCAGGAGGGTTCCGTTGTTCGACAGGAGACTGAAAAACTGACGCCGTAATTTGCTCATCAGCAGCACTGGGAATAGCAAGTCAAATTGACTGGGCATCCGTTTGCCCCACGAAATGTTGACGGAATCTGAGAGCCGTTAGTCACCGGAAAAGAGGTCACCCATGACAGCAAAATAGAGCGCAGTGTGCCCTGATAAGGTTTAACTTAAACCGAAGTCCGATTTTTCGGTATTTGCCCAGGACACTTCTAAAACTGCTTTTGAGTCCACCAAAGCCTCTTAGCTGTGCTACAAATTTTGTAGCAGATTTTCCAGTTAGGTTTGTGTAGCTAATCTCACGTATAGGACACTACCCCATGGAGTTATATTCAGAACTGCAGACATTCTCTATCAATTGCGTAAATTTCCTTGACTTGTTCTTTCAGGTACTTCCAAGTCTTTTGCCCTCACAAGTGCAGACCGCTTCTTCCTCAATTCAGGTATGTAACCTCAGCCATTTTAACTTGATCTATCAACTCGTATTATTTGTATGCGGCCCAGGGACAACCACTCCAGCAACAACCACCTGTAGTCCCTAGTCCAAGGACTCATAGGCCATCTCCTCAGCCAGCTCAACTAAGTCAGGTATTCGTCTATATTCAGGTTCAACACATGATTTGAAATCTTGTTTAGAACTTCCAAAACGAGTGCAGGGGAAGGGAGAGACCAGTATGTTTACAGGCCATTCGGCAATGTCCAAACCTTTCTCAAGAGCGATTGGTACAGTTTCTGCAAAATGGCGATCTTGGGCAGATACTAGCCGGTGGTATGTATTCTCAACACATACCTCCACCATGGTCTCACTTTTGCAATCCCCTCTAGATCCTTGCTCAGCACGAAGTCCCTTATTTAACACTCTAGTCAAAGACACCTACCATCCGGGAGCAATAGAAGACGCTGTCAACGGTCAAATCGATTTTAATCGAGTTGCTTTCGATGCAGTCTTCGATTATGGCAACATTCCAGCAGAAATCAAACCCCAAGATGTACCCATGTCACTGTTGGAGGCATTCGAGCTACGAATTCAATTCGAAAATGAATTCCGAACGAATATTAAAAGACTAAATGAATTCTGTCGTAGGGAACAAAGAAGAGAGGCCGACGAAGGACAAGGAACTGCCACCGACGAAGCAGAAGTTCCCCAAGTAACTCCTGAAGAGTTGACATTTTGGTAAGAAATGCAACCAAAAGAGTGTGGAATGCAATTTACGTTTGTAGGATCCATCGCGATGAACTCAAGATGGCGAGTGCAATAGACATTGAGTTGTCATCCAACATCCGGGATCATCCCGAAACCGATTTAACCGAAGCACTCACCTGCCTCTTTAAGGCCGAGAAAATGAACGACTTCGATCAACATGTCCACTTGGCAGAAGAGGCAATACGATCAGTTTCGCCGGACAAATACGAGAAGGTACACACTTGATACTTTCCTCCCTAACAATTTCATCGAATGATCCCTTTCGTTGACAGGCTGCTCGAAAGTCAACCTGTTCGTTCAAAATTGACATGCACAAGGACGAGGCAAGCGCTAATCAGTCCTACAATCCGATTGAAATCGTTAGTTACATTGGCACAACCAAGCCAACCGAGTGAGGCCCAATCAAACCGAATGAGATGTCAAACTAAATTCCAAACGTCAGTGTCACTTAAACATACAAACGTGTAACGCATATAATTGAATTATCTGTCATAAATTGATTTTAAATGGACCTGCGGGCCGCAGTCATTGGGTTTTGCTAATTTGATTTCGGTAACTGCGTGTGAATACGTCAGGTTGAGTGGTAATTTGATGGCTAATTGGTTATTTGTCATTTTCTGGCTGTCAAAGTGGACGACTAAGTTAATTTTGCTGGAAATTGCAGACAGAAGTTGGGTTACGTTCCACGTAATTAGCGAAAACTGAAAAAACAGATCATTTTGCACTCGCTGAAGCGATGATAACTACCACGAAACAAAGCTGTTTGTGTTCCCTTTGTGAGTGAAATGTGACAAACAAATTGTCAGTCGTTGATTGCGATGCGAATTTTAACACCTCGGACATCCGGTTTACCGATGAAAACTTGTTCGTTGCTATGATAAGCAAACATGGTAACCAGGCGACTGGTCAAAGAACAAACTCGAAGGAAGATTGCTTCATAAAAAGACGGCCACCGTACAAGAGTGGTAACATCGAGTCTTCACGAGTCTCTCTGTCTCCCTGGTTTTCCGGTTAAAGGGGGTAGAGTGGGGAGTGAATCTCAGTAAAAAAAAAATCCTTCATTCAAGTCAGATGTCAGATGTGTGACTAAAAGCGAGTCTAGTCAAAAGTATGCGTCTCCGTATACATTGGCGAGCTTGGTTAAAATTTAGCTTTCTTGTGGTATTCCTCTCGAATCACATGAATACTTAGTGTTGCCCAACCTGTTTAAGACGCCGTTGAGCTTTCAACGGCCGCTACTCACAGAGTTGCTCTTGAGCGCACTTAGCCCTCAACATTTGAGGCTATTGTCGAGCAACCATACTTGTTGTCAACTGCAGCAGCACGTTAACCCAGCACGTTAACCCTCTTTTGAAAGAAAGGTTCTTGGAAAGATTTTCCCAGAGGCGGTCCTAAAGCTTTCGTTCTAGCTCTAGCTGACCCTCTCAATAAACCTTAATCAGTCAAGTGACCAGTGTTGTCTGGTTAGAATTTGTCCAAACTGACCTGACGAACCAACCGAGTGAGCTTTTACCCTAAAAAACCGGGGTGCGGCCACAGATCTCAACCTCACATCGGAAATCAAGATGACAAGTATTCACCGCTATTGCTGCGTTGGAAGTTAAGGCTGGTGGAAGCAAGTTTGTTGTCAAAACCATTTGTATTGTCCTTGGGTTCCTTCCGAAAAGCATTAACCTTTTATGCGGTAAGATTCTGGATAAGATACCGAGTCAAACTTAAAGGCCATCTCATGCTAGGTTATCCAGATGGTTAGGGAAAGTACAATACTTCGTCTTGTTCTAGCCATCGATGATGTCTACACGAACAGTGGCTTCTCGTTCTGAAGGATAAAATCGGCTATGGCGTTGGCGAGATCAAGCTGATTTTTCAGCAACTGGTCAGGAGCTCATCACAGGCCATACTATCAAAACTGCGTCCATAAACCAGAACAGAGAAGTGGTTCATTGAAAGAGCAGGCCCAATGGATCATGGGTCTCTAGATCACTTCGAAAAACTGTCACCAATCACAAGACCCTTTGCTAAGAGGAGCCTCTGAGAATGCTAACCCGAGTACAGTCAATAGAACAAATGCATCAGCAAAAGACGTAAGTAGTAGTAACACCGTCCATTGTCACGCTGAACGACATCATCATTCATTCATCACCATTTTTCAATGCCCACTTATCCACTATGAGGGCCGCGGGCTTAGGGTGCCTAAGTGGACTCTCCAAAAATTCCGATCTTTTGCCATCGACTCTAAATCATCAGGGGTTATCCTCATATGGGTACAGGTGAGATTGCGGACGTGGTCCGACCATTTCATCCTGAACTTACCTATCGGACCTGATGGCATGGATTTCATGGCAAGTTTTGGAAGTCAAGTTGGGGGCATGCGTCTAAACCATCGAAGTATGGACCTCTCCGTTCGAGCAAATAGCTGCTCGACATTGAGTGTCCCGGGTATTCAGGTGTTCCTCCCTCGATCTCGACGAGTTACCCCAGCAATCCAGCGGTCTTATTCTTTCGATCATTCCCCAAACGATCGGACCAAGGTACCAGGTTCAATTTCTGACATCAAGAAGCATTTATTATACCTAATGTCATCTGATGCAATGGGTTTGTCCCTTATTCTCTGTGCAGGCGTTAGAAGTAAAGGAGCGAGTGTAATCGCTTGAAATACGAGGAGGTGTAGGCTAGCTTCGCGTCCAGGTCTCGAAAAGGCTCCACCTAAGGAATTAATTCGACAAGACCGATATTGATTTTTATCATACTTTTGGCCCACCTATACTGACTCTGTGTAAACAGTCGATTAAGCCCAATCCAATCTTATTACCTAAACAATTGGTCGTAACCTGCTCGTAACAGGTCTACGCAGTTTGAAATGAAAAATGTCTTCAATCGCTGTAGAACGTAGCTAATAAATTGTAGAAAGTATCTATCTCTCCTTCATCTTCGATCGAACCCCACTTGTTACATTAATACAGCAACCAATTTCCATTGTCAATTGAAATTTTATCTAAGTAATTGCCTTCCAATTGTTAACAATAAGTGCTTACGACAATTCCTTCTCGTGTTCGTTCGAACTCTTGAACTTTGTCGGTAAATCAAATTCCACGAACTTTGCACAATTGTACTCTGGTACGGTACGCCACTGCAACCTCAATAATTTCCCCTACACTTTCCTGGAACCCTCCAAACCTTTTTAAGGCTTGATAAAGTCATAAAGGGAAGTAATAAAACGCTCAGATAACAATGGCCTAGGCACTGAACACCCCGCATAAGGCACACACCAACCAACACTCACCAGTCAATCGATCCGTGCTAATGTGCTTTGCAAATACAAATCCGTGGAGCTCAGCTAATTACTTTTATCGTCGTGCTTATGATTTATGTTTGTCAATTTCTAATGACCGATAAAAATGCAAAAAGTATCGCAACACTCGGTGAAGCACAGACCGCGCACTCGGTATCACTCATTCATCACCATCGCCGTCGTAATCAATGGCGGCACAGGGGTGGTAATTGAAAGACACAACAGACGCCAGAAGTGGTAACAAATTTATTTGAGAGTTTTAATGGCACCTCTCCACTCATACACTGGCACACATATGGCTGCTAACACGACAAATGCGAGTTTGCGACGATTTTGTGCGACGACTTTGGATGCATACCGCGACGGATTTTCAAACGATAATCACTGGCATTCGCACAGGTTGAACAATGAAAATAGACAAACAGTGGTGCTTTTGGATAAAATTCCCGGCGACGCGGATGGTCATTCACACTGTGTCGACAGAACTGGAAATTCGAGTACGACGCGTGGCGTTCATCATGGGTCGACGGAACATGCAGTGCGATCGGCGGTTGCTGAGATACTAAGACCCAAGTTGTTTTGTGGTATACGTTCGATATTGAGAATGAAATTGAAGCTGAGGATCAGATGGCCAGTGGAGAGGGGTTACACTTCTCAGATATTCATAGAACGTGGTGGGTGGTTTTGTTATGCTGCGGGTGGTAAGTGGGGACTGTTGCTTTAAAGTGCTTAGTGCTTTGGAATGAATTCTTTGAAAGTGGGAAACCAATTGTGTCAACAACGTAGAACTCTGAATCGTTTACTTTGACCTCGTCAACTATTTTAACCAGTTTGTAATTTTTATGAATTCCGTTCACAGAGGCGTTTCAGACAATAAAGCAGCTGAAGAACAGAAGAGCGATTTAAAGCACCGCTCCGCTTGAGAAACTAAAAATAAATAAATATTTGATAGAACAGCTGTTTTGGGATCCAAAGTCGAGATCGAATTCCGATTATACCGGCTCATTCTTACTTACTGACTTACTTAAGGTGGCGCTACAGTCCGAGGTGGACCTGGGTCTCAGCCAACAAACGTCTCTAGCCAGCTCGATCTTTAGCCAGCTGCCTCCAGTTTCGCAGGCCAAGTTGGAAAAGGTCCCCTTCCACTTGCGTGCGCCACCTGAGTCGCGGTCTTCTTCTACTGCGCCGTCGCTCGGGTGTGAATTCGAAGATTTTCCGGGCCGGAACATTGGTGTCCATCCGCTCTACATGACCCAGCCACTTCAGTCGTTGCACCTTCACTCTTTTGGCTAAGTCGATGTCGCCGTACAGCCCGTACAGTTCGTCGTTGTATCTCCTCCTCCACTCACCATCTATGCAGACGGGACCGAAAATCACCTGAAGAATTTTTCATCCGAAACAGCCAAGAACAACCTCATTCGCTTTTCACAGAGTTCATGTCTCGGTGACGCAGAGCAGGACCGGGACGATTAAGGTCTTATATTGGATCACTTTAGTTGTTCGAGAGAGGGCTTTGCTACTCAATTGCCTTCTTAGCCCAAAGAAACAGCGATTGGCAAGAGCTATTCTTCGTTTGATCTCAGCGCCGGTGTCATTGTCTGGATTTATAACGGAGCCTAGGTAGACAAAGTCCTTAACTACCTCAAAGTTATAGCTGTCTATAGTGACGTTCTGTCCGAGACGTCGGTGTTGGATGTCCCTTCTTGTTGACAGCATATACTTTGTCTTGCCCTCATTGACCGCTAAACCCATCTTCGCTGCTTCCGTCTCAATACTCACAAACGCACCAGCGACATCACGCTGCGTTCTTTCGATTCTGTCAATATCGGCGGACTTTTGAAAGATTGTGCCTCTGGTGTTGGCGCTTGAGTTTTGCACAACTCTTTCAAGATGGATGTTGAAGAAGTCGCATGACAGCGCGTCGCCTTGTCTAAATCCTTTTTTGACATTAAAAGTCTCGGTGAGGTCTTGACCGACCTTGATGGAGCAGCGTGTATTCTCCATCGTCATCCTGCACAGACGGACGAGTTTGACAGGGATGCAAAAACTAGACATGGCTCTGTATAGCTTGTCTCTATCATACGCGCCCTTAAAATCGATGAAGAGGTGGTGGGTATCGATTTGAAGCTCCTGGGTTTTTTCCAAGATCTGCCGCAGTGTGAATATTTGGTCGATGGTGGACTTTCCTGGTCTGAAGCTATACTGACATGGACCGATCAAGTTGTTGACGAACGGCTTCAGACGCTCACACAACACGGCAGATAAGATCTTGAAGCGATGTTAAGAAGACTGATGCCTCTGTAATTGGAGCAGTTCAGAGAGTCGATCGGGAAAACAATGCTGAAGTTCCATTCATCGAGCAGACTTTCCTCCGACCATATTTTACAGATGAGTTGGCGCATGCTCCTTACCAAGTTATCGCCCGCCGCTTTGAACACCTCGGCAACTATGTCGTCAGCTCAAGCAGCTTTGTTGGACTTAAGCTTCGATTTGGCTTTCTTCACCTCGTCCAGGTCGGGTGGACGGAATTGTTGGTCTTCGTCTTCCAGGTTGAATGGTTTATTCGGCCTGACAGCGGGATTTGATTCGTCGTTGCCGTTAAACAGTGTGCAGAAGTGGATCTTCATATCCTCAGCATCGACTGCGATTCTACTACGATGTTCCCTTGTTCATCGTTGCAGGCTTCGGTTCGGACTCTGTAGCCTTGACAGGTTCTTTTTACCCTTCAATAAAAATTCCGAACCTCATTCCTGCTGTGGCATCTCTCTATTTCCTCGATTGCGCGTTTGTCATGCTCCTTCCTCTTCCTCCTGCAAAGACGGTGTTTGTCTCTCCTCTTCTGCTCCTAGAACTCGCGAGCAGCTCTAGTCTTTCTATGCAGAGCCGCTTCGCATGCCTCTTGTTTCGCTGCATGTGCTTGCCGGCACTCGTCGTCAAACCAGGGGTTTCGTTGCGGTGGCCGAGTGAAACTCAGAATATTAGAGGCGGCATCTCTGATATCTGCAGCCGTGCCTTGGCTACGACAACCACAATACTGAAGGAGTGGCTTGCGTCGATCGCAATCTGGTCAATCTGGTTGATAGTTGATTGATCAGGAGATCTCCATGTTTCTATGTGAATATCGAGATGCGGAAACCGTGTACTAGCCACGACAACATTTCACCCCGCAGCAAATTCGATCAGCCTAAATCCTTTTTTAGAGGTGGGGGACCCAATTTGCTATCTCTTAAGTTTAATAAGACCAATGCTTGCAGGTACGCACGTCCCGATCAGATACCAAAACATCCAACAAAGAGTTCAAGGAGAACTGTGAGAACATAGGTGTGGATTATTACTCCCTCAACATGTAACGTAGCAATAAATAGCAACACACAATCAAAAGCACCCGCTTCAGTCGAATACCAACTCTTTCGTTAACTTAAGATGGCAGAAAATTACACCGATTAGTAAAAGCCCTTAAGCCCTACCAGTTGTATCAAGATGTAGTACAAAGAGGAACCGCAAACCATTCTCCAAGCTGACGATGAGAACGTTGTTACTTATGATCACCCTACAGTCCTGTGTGAATCTGTCCCTCAAACACAAAGGTTCTCCAGTCAGCTCAATCCCTTGGGGTTCCTCTATTCCATGTCTTCCTCTATTTCCATGCCGCTCGGAGGTAGATCTAGAGGTAGGCCTTGCTGGAACGCTGGTGTGCATTTATCATACGTACATATACAATTCGTAAACCAAAAATCAAGCGAAGGATTTTTATCTCCTGCATCATGGACCGCAACCAATATAGCAGCAAACCATACTTGAACATGAAGCTTTGAGATTTTAGTTACATTGATGGCTCTACTACAGAAGTACCGTTTTATTTTGCCCTCAAGTCTTGAGATTTCAGTCGAAAGATTGATGGCCCCGTTCTTAATGTATTGTTAACCCACTCTAGCGGACTGATCTAAAGAATTTTCAAGGCGGATTTCCAACTCATAGATTATGTCCCGACCAAAGTTCACTAGATCGTCATGCCTAACTTGACGAACATCACTTAACCCAGAGTTGCCGTCTTGTCACAGAGTAACTCCCTTCCCTTCCCATGTAACAAGAACTAGCCAATTTCCAAGCAGAAAATGCCAAAAGGATGAGTAAACTCCTCAGAGGGGTCACATTTCAATTCATAGCCTTGAAAGTAAACACACGAAACAATAGGGAGCTGGCAAGCACCTGTCGCCCTCGGGTAACGACTTATTTTTCCCTTCATCCACTGTGATCCAATAAATTATCTCGAGCATTATGCCGAATTAATTTGTAAAATCACCTCTTAGCTCCTCGTAACACCCTCCTAATACCTGACTTAATATATTCCACCGCCACTGTTCGGATAATTCGCAAATGAACTCCGCCACACCGGTTGGCGGCAGTGCGTCGTCACAGCACCCGGCTGTGATTAGCATACCTAATCCGATTTCAAACTCGTACGTGACTGTGACATTTGTACGCGGGCAGGCCTCTCCTGCACGCCCAGCATCACAAGTGACGTGTGACTTGAAGTAGGTGCCTCCCTCTCCCCCCACCCCGGAAAAAGGGAGCTCCCACGCTTCCAAGTTTAATTCAAAGCCTGTCTCCAATTAAATTTGCCAAAATAGACTTGCGGGCAATAAAACGTCCTCAAGGCTGGCGCGCACTTGAATTGCTTAACAATTTGTCACCGATTAGAGCCATCACATCACAGCTGTCTCGTGGGACTCATTCCACTAACACACCACCGTTGGACAGGAAATCACCAGAAATCACTGTTCGCTCTAATCCCGCTGAGCTGGCGGTGCATTATTGATCGGCCCGCTGAAAGCGGATTTGGCAATTAACTTAATTAATCCAATCAGCTAACAATACTCGCGCGCATTTAAAATTCGTTGGAGCCGCCGCCGTGCTCCGCCGGGACAACAATGGTCCCCCATTAGTTAAATCACCATTATCGGGGTGGTGGCGTCCGCTGTCACCCCGCCCTAGTTCGACAGCAGTGGCCGTGCGGATATGTGGCATTAATTCGGTGAATAGTAGCCGGGATTTTATTTACCTTCTTCCATCGGGGGGTGGGTGGCGTGGACACTCTGTTGGCTCCGGTATTTGTATCGATGGTATCATAATGAGTGGGCTTTTCATCACCGGATCGATAGGTATCCGATGAATATCAATCGAGGGGGCTGCCCGGAAACACATTCGATGTAATTGGATTTGAATGAGCTATCAATGCATTAGCGTGATTATGATTTGCTGGGTAAAAATGGTGGAGTTTCTATGGGAGATATCTATACGTACAGAGGATGAGTGATTTTGAATTGAAGTCGGATTGTGAAGGGTGCTCTGTGAGAGTTTAAATTAAATTAAGCCCTCGGATGGTGGCCTGAATATTTTGATTGATTGCATTGAAGATGAAGTTGAAGATAGAAGGGATAGAAGTTTGTACTTTGTCGAAGTCGTCCTGAACAAAGCCTTCTTCATAACGATGATCCTGACTAGTTCGTCGGATTATTTAGACCCAGACGAACTAACGAACCAATTGAAGAACGACCGCCTATGTACCTTGTGGAAGTAGGACTAAACTAATAACATTCTCCAGTCAGTAAGCATAGCGAGCGAAGGAAGGTTATGACGGGTTTGACTCAGCCAGTGCTAAAGGGCATCACTATCCAAAACTCCGATGAAGCCAAATGACGAGGAGTGATTCTGGTATCAAAACTTCTTTGGGCAGGTCAAGACGCTCTCAGTCTTCTGGCAGTGTAAGCGTGCTTTTGGCAAGGCAAGGGGCTTATCACCGACTAAGGTCCTTTGGAGCTATACGGCTATGATAAGACCGTTTCTAGCTTATGCGTCGTTTGTTGGGTGGAGGAGGCTTTCGCGTAAGTATGTGACTACTGCACTAAAATGTAAAGAAGAGCTTGTCTCTGCGACTCTGCTCTAGATGTTCTGCTTGATCTACCTTCCCCTGATTTTAACATCATTGGCTGTACTATCAAAGCAATCTATCGTCTGAGACGGGGTGGCTTTTGCAATCATCTGCACTGGAGTTTTGATGACCTTGCGCCACACTTATCCTTCGTCATGGATATGACGTCGGATACAATGACACCATAACTTCAGTTCAAAGTCGACTTTCCTTGGCTTCGGGACTAGCTTCGACCAGAAATCTGAGCCTAGACGGGGCTGTAGTCGAGTCTTCACGGATGGCTTCAAAACCAGCCGTCGGTCACTACTCATGGGCAAGTATGGCTCTCTTTTTCAAGCAAGAGACCTTTGCTATCCTAATGGCCACGGACTATATTGTTAAGAATAGGTGGACGGGTCGGAGCATCTGCGTCTATAGCGGTGGCAAGGCTGTGCTTTAGGCCTTGCTCAACCCCTTGACCTGTTCAAAAATAGTGCAAGAATGCAAGAACTCTCTGAATTCGGTCGCAAGGCTGAACTCTTTGACTCTTGTCTGTATCTCAGGTCACACTGGGATCTCTGGAAATGAGATCTCCGGTGAAATTGCTCAGAGGATGTTTTCTTAGGACCTGAACCTGCGTTGGGTCTTCCTGCGTCCTCGGTCAGGGCCTTCATTGAAGATTGCGTTTCCTACAAACACATTTGTGTGTGGCACCGGCTCTCAAGGATGCATGTAGACTAGACGATAGCATGTAGACTAGACGAATGCTCCCAAACGTTTGTAAGAAATTAGCGGCATTCTTGCTGTCACTCAGCAGGGGAGACTGTATGTAGACAAGTTATTGGCATTCTAACGGAACACTTTGCTTTTGGCAAACATCTTAGGACGATAGGCTTAACTGACACCACTGTCTGCGGCACCTGTGGAGAGAGCGACGATACTTCGGATCATTTTCTTTGCGATTGTCCTGCCTTTGCTCGGATCAGGTGGCAATTTTTCGGTGCTGATGTGGTGATTACTGAGACTATAAGCTCCTCATCGGATTTCTCTGAAAGTCGAGGCAATTCCAGTAAAATGGGTAAAATCTGGGTCCTGCTTCCTAGTAGAACAATGGACCAGTTGCGTCTGAGTGCTCCAGTATAGCATTTTCAAAACCGACAAAAAAGAAAAAGAAAAAAATCTTTGTGATCATTTAGCGAATATATCTTCTTTATATACGCAAATAATTATTTTGTATGTGTGTATGTCACTGAACTCCTCCTAAACGGATGGACCGATTTTAATGAAATTTTTTGTTTGTATTTGAGCGCATTCCTGGATGGTTTAAATTCACCCCCCAATATTTTTTCATGAATAATTTACTGTTAAAACCTTCTAAGGGTGAAAGGCGTTACATAAACATCTTTCACTGCGAGCGTTGGCCCTCGCCAGGGGTACTTTTTGTCACCTGTCCTTTTGATTGTGTACATGGATTGAATGTTACAGCGCAAGCCGTTGGGAGGAACGGTTCGAATTGTGAGACTAAAGGATAAGCCATCAGCTTTTCGCTGATGACTTACTTCGAACCATCTGGACCGAACTTCATCGACCGCTTGATAGCTTCGTTGTCGTCTGTGTTGAAGCTGGGTAAACGTGAACAAATCAGAAATAATCGTAATTTTTTCGAATGCCTATTCAATGCACTCTACATATTAGTAGAGTCCTATCGAAACTGGGATCAAATAACTTAGTTGTACCCTTACGAAGTCGGGGCGGGCCGCTAGTATATGTATAAGGGGAAACTGGAATAAACATTCACATATGTCTTCGTACTTACGACTCGGAATCAGCGTTTTTACAAATCGACCTCTTCAGAGGCTGAGGCGACATTAATGTGGAAGAGGAGGCGACACGTTTCCTGTGTGACAGGTTAAGCCACAACAGAACCAGAAAGTCAATCCGCAGCAAAAGCTATTCTAAAATTTATTCTGAAATCAGGGCTTCTCTAGCCAGTATGCCGGTTGAGTACGCTGAATTGGTTGAGGTCACTCTCCAATCTTTCACGCCATCGTCATCTTCTTTTATGGAGTCCGTCAGGGTGGTAAATTCTTCGTTCTCCATGAACCATCAACGCAGGTGTGACTATAAATTGAACGTAGAACTTTTCTCTCGAGGGTCTTGTGTACTTTCTATTGTTTAAGGAACTTGCCCTTATTCCCAATGAAACATCCGTCTACGAAGCCAGTTGATGTTCCCAGTTGTTTAATAAAGCTGCGGCGGTAGCCCAATTCACGCCACAGAAGGGTTTCGGTCCCAAGAGCGTGGTAGTCGAATCGGCCCTATCCAGCTCATCCGCAATTTCATTGCCTACAATGCCCTGGTGCCCGGCCACCCATCAGACTTGACCTGGCAAGTGATTGTAGGATATCGTAACAAGAATTTACGGACATAGATTCCATGACGGCAGATTTAATAGCCAAACCTGTAGAAGAGGTCTTTCCACAGAAGCGAATATGCTTAGACGATGTTGGTGTCGAAGCGTGGGCCTCCTGCAATATTGTTATTACCACTGTTTTCCCAAGGCTCACGTACTAACTCGTTAGATCATCAAAAATCTTCTACTGAAAGATCTTCAGAGCGTAACGCAAGTCACCTTTCCTTCGGTTGCCCAAAACTTTTTTTTACCAATATACAGGTACATAACTTTGCTTCAATCTTTCGAACGAAATGAGTTACAACCTCAAATGCTAACAAAAGTCCTTAATTTGTCACAGGAGGCAAGGTGCCCCGACATTTGCTCGTTTCGTGTGTACTATGCATCAGTTCGCATCAGTTTCCATTAGTGGTATCCTTGGAGGGTAACTAGCAAACTAACAATCTCCACCACCCTCGTTTGAAGGATAACATTTTATCCAAAATAAATTATTCAAACCCATGTGTTGTGGCTTGAACATGAAATGGCTTGTCTTTCTCTAATCTAAGGCCGCGCAATGCCGATATGATAACACATGCATACACGCGTACAAACATTGTACGATTCAAGGACTTTTACAATGTGTAAGTACACCTTTGTGTAACGGCCGTAACTAACTGCTCAAATGAAGTTAATTAGGGTAAGGTATTCTAAATTACACTCAAACGGAAATACGTAGCATGAGTGTGAGTGCGAGTACATTGTGTGCGGCCATAAAGTCTCAAAGGATAACTACTAACGGAGAACTGAAAAATCCATAACATAAATGCAGAAAGAGAAAACGAAAAAGGAAACAAAACAAAGTCCTTACTTTCCAAATGTCACCGCTCACCACCACGACGGATGAGGAGAGGAGCGTGTCCTGGTGTGGTTGCGAAATTTCTCAGATTACGTGTTGCTTGCCGTAAATTACCTGAGCACACACATCCGCACTTGAAAATTCAAATTACCACTCAGTGCTTTGGGTTAGTTGAAGGGTTCTGCAAGCCGACATACGTATACATGGGGCTGCCCATGGGTTGACATGAGTGTTGGGTCTTTGCCCAAAGGCAGTACAAGTACGGTGTAATCCGTGCAACCTGGATTGTGAGACCCAATTTACGAATGCACGACATGGTGGGACGGTGTACGTGTGGTTGACTATGGTTCTGGTGGTGCTAAGCTTGTGATAACTTTTAAATACCGAGTTTATCTTGGAGGATTGAGATTTTGTTTGTTTTGTGTTTGTTTGGATGAATCTTTGAAAGTCGAAACGCAACAGCAGAGGAAATACCTTTGAAACAGCTGTACACGCCGACGATCAGGGGGAACGCAGCGTGCAGTTATTGGTGCGTTTGTGGATATTTAGAACATTTACTACAACAGTTATGGAAATTTTAAACAATTTAGACGTGGCTACTTTGGCCACAAAGAGTTTCCAATTAGTATTTCGAAAGACACGCATAAGGAGAGCGGCCGAGTTTACGATTTCCAGCTCATATCACGTGTTAAATCACGAAAGTCTCGTTTTAAGCTTGACTTCAAGGTATTTCTTGTACGCTTGAGATGTAATTGTGTGTCCATCGACTTTAAACTAGACTGTGTCATTTATGTTCCTCCTTCCTAGAACCGCATTAGGAAAAGGCGACACCAGAAGCATTAATACCGAGACACTTGGGAACCAAAATTTTAAAAGATTGTGGCTGCATTCAGAAGTCCGAAGAAGTGACAATGGAGCCTAATAAATAAATAGCTGGCGCGACAGCTCGGAATGAGCCAAGGCCTAGCTTCTCATGACCATTCTTGTTGTGCGTGTTATATTTTTTGCACGAATGGAAGGGACCTACAATTAATAATTAAGAAGCTCTTTCATGACAGATTATACTCCCGGAGGCTTGTCATTCCCCGACGAGAGGTGGTGCCGTGAAAAATATTTGGTGTTTCTGGCAGGGGCTTGAACCCACGCCACTTGGTCAGCAGTCCAACGCACTAACCACTGAGCCACGGCGATCGCTGCACTCTGGTCAGTGTCGTATTTGGTGTCAGCACAACAAAGTTGCCAATGGCACCAAATACGTTTCTCTCTGGAATGAGACAAACTTAAGTGGGCTTCAATCGAGACAGGGATAGCTTAGACTGGGTTTGTAGGACGGTTGATGGGTGCTCTGTGACGTTACTGGTTTACGTGAACCCCTTCACTAGTTGGGCCAATTGTGCTCATAGGACGGAGCCTTAAACAGAACAGAAAATACTGCTGAATAAGAGTCACCTAGAAATGACTTTCAAGAGGTTTGTCAACTACCAAGAGTCCGATATGGAATGTTAGCTAGAGCAGGCTGGTAATTCACAAGCTAGAGCAGTAATTCTGCCAACAGACGAACTCAACCCTCTTCTAGTCCCTGCAGCTTCTGTAATATTTTTCTGCATGAGTGACAAAGACGGAACGCAAACGACCCATTAACATGCCTGACATGCCTTGAGATTAAAATAAATAAAAAGGTCGCGCTGCACAGGGTGGGCAAGGGCCAAGCTTCTCGAAACAGTTTATTGGCGACTCTGAACCACGAATTGTGAAACTTCTTCATGACAAACAATACTCCCGAAGGTTTGTTAATGACAGGTGGTACCGCGAAAAATTTCCGATGGATGTTTCTGAGGCTTGAACCTACCCAGCTCGTAGAGTTGTCAAATGCCCTAACAACTGGTGATCACAATTTCTCTGTTGACTCGCGAACTTAGCAGAAAACCATCCAGTCGTAGAGACCCCTATTAGGCCCTGATTAAGTGCAGACAGCTGGCAGCCAAAAACCGAAGGAAGACGCTGACAATAAATTATTTATGCTGCACCGACCTTTCAACCGTAGAGACGACCTCATGAAGGGTAGTGGCTGACCTCGTTAGGCACTTAGGTTAGGTTGAAGTAACTGCCAGCTAAAGCCGACACACTTAGACCCATGAGAGGTCCGTTGTGCCACCAGGATTTCGATAAGATCTCCTGCCTACTCATTGAAACTAATTGGAGCTTCTTATGAAACGTAGAAGGAAGCTCCCAAGTGGAGTCTCCTTTTGCGGGAGAGAGTTGGACAGGTGCAAAGAAGATGGAGAATAGTCTCCTCCTCCTCCCCATCCATGCAGCTTCTACAGAAGTCGTTTGCGTAAACGCCAAGCCTTGTTGCATGCTTGCCTATTAAACAGTTTCCAGTAATGACACCTATTATACTGCTTATATGCGATCTATTAAGAGAAATCAAATACTTAGAGCGTTTCAGATCCAGCTTGGGCTAAATCTGCTTTGTCGCTAGACATGTTATACTACTTGTCCACGATTAGCGATCGGTATACCTAAGATGCCCATATCAGGCCCAATAGGTAATGTTGTTCCATATCTGGCGAGTTGATCAGCTTTGCAGTTCCCTGGAATGTCAGTGTGCGCTGGCAGCAAACAAAGGTGAATATTAAAATACTCTGCCATCTCTATAAGAGAGGATCGGCAATTTAGGGCTATTAGTGAATTTAAGGCGACTGATTCCAAGGACTTCAGTGTCGCTTAGCTGTCCGAAAAGATGCGGATATCCGTGGTTGATATCGTGTTTTTTTTCAGCAAAGATCAGACTTCTCTGATCGCCATGATTTCCGCCTGGAACACGCTACAATGATTCGGAAGACGGATTGCTAAGCTGAGTTAACCTCAGGCTTAAGCCTGTCGGAGAAAACACCACCATCCACGTCATTGCCAGTTTTTGAACCGTCGCCTTTGGTGTAAAAATGAATCGACTTGTCTTCTGGGAATACATCGCCCCAGAATGTTGTGGGAGGGATGGTTACCTCGAAGTTCTTGTCAAACCTTCACTTGGGTGTGGTATAATTTGGTGTTTCTGGGAGAAATGGAGGCGTGACGAAAATCTTTACTAGACCACTGTGAGGTTGCTTTGAGGCAGATGGCTGCACTAGCTGCCATTTGTCTGCCGAAAATGTCGTTAGGCACTTACTTCCGACCACTTGCCTGACGTAAGCGACTATAAGTCATCCTCGTTATCAGATAGGACGGTAAAGGACTTCAGAATGCTCATGCACTTCAGGGGTCGCTAAATTCCCCCGATGTGTCGGACTATGACGGCCTAAACCCTCTTCATCTTCAGGCCGGAATAACTTCTTACATTACTTCAGAATGTTGCCACTTTTCCTAGCCACTATGGAGTTGCAATCTCCTACGGCTTTGCCGATATATGTCCTGTTCTCTCTTCTTCACTTCCTCGATGTAGGTGCATATTCGGTTTCAATTTTCCTCCCCGTACTTATTAACACAACGATATTGGCCGGTGTGACTAAACCTATCTCTGTTTCTAGACTTCGACTCCTTCCAAGTCATCTGGCGCTCTCAAGGAAGGTGTGTCTTGTCTTAAGCCGAGTTGCCATACTGGCCTCATTTTATTCCCTTCCCGTGTACTCCCATTGGGTAAAATAAAATTTAACATCCCCATACTTCAGTCCGCTCCGTACAATCTGCGATGTTGCCGATCAGTCTTGCAGTCCATTTTCCCTTAGTTTATATGCTACAGTGGCCTTGCTAGCGTTGTGATCTGGTGATCTTCTTGGCTTCCGCTGCTTCTGCTTTTCTGTCATATATGTACTAGGAGATCAATGGAGATGACTTCCGCGACCGCAAACACGGCTGCAGAAGGCCCAGAGCACATCAGATCTCACAACCGTACAAGGAGATAGAATGCTTGACTGGACTGTAGTCCTTAGCGGTGGTGTAGTTGACTTTATCAGCTTCGTATTTTGATTATCATCGTAGAGAAATTCCTTATCGTCGCTGATTTATCCTTCAGCTTTTGTCGTTGCTCGTAGGCGTTATAAGGACTAATTCTGGTCACAACTGCTTTCTATGGCTACCGCCACGACTTACGGACACACTGGATACATTGCAAAGAACAACTTCATTGTAACAATACTTCAAGGTCTTGGACATAGCGTGCCAAACTGATATTTTCAAAATTTAACAAAGATTTTATCCTCTACCACGCAATTTCCTAGGCATTCGTCTACGACTTCCTTTCCATTGCTAAATCAGTGCCCTTAATGCATTCAGTCAATCTCTCACTTTAATTTCCTAGTATCTCTCAGGAAGACACCTGAAGATTTGAAGAAGGCTGACCACCTATTTGAGCCCATCAGCACAATCTACAAGTACCCAGAACCCCCTTTAATATTGATGACCACAACACACTACACACACACACCTAAGTCCTCGCAACTGAATCAACTGAATCACATTATGAAATCGCCTGTCAGTTTGCGTCTCAGTCAGTCACTAAAATATATACAGGGGAGGTGGAGAAAATCCAAAAGCTCAGCCCGAGGAAGGGATTTTAATGAAAATTTCATAACGGTCCTCCTTATGGAGGCAATCCTATAAGGAGCAATCAATTTTCGAAAATCTATATTCGCCTCGTTATTGTTGTCCTCTGTCAGATTGACTGGACACCGATATGCGGACAAAGTATCTCCCACATCTTATTTGCTGTCCAATTAATAATCGGTGCACTGTCGACGCCGGTATAGGCTGAGGTTGGAGCTTTAAACTTAATGGCAGGCGATGTCATGCTCGTGCACCGGATTGATGGAAGAGGTCCTGTTGTGCAAATAATTATGCAAAACCATTGAAAATTTCATCGCGCAGGGTAATGGGAAAGTTATAGAGCCAATGAGCTGAATCGAAGCGAGGGTGGGTTATCGAAGCTTAGTCCGTTTCAGGGGGGGATTTCAGCTAAACAGCTTTGGAGTGATTCATGTGAGAGGCTTGTGGGTTGAAAGCATATTTACAAAGGGATTAGGGTTGGATGAGTGATGTAATCAAGGCTGATAATAAATTTTGAAAATGGGAAAAGCGGCTTTGAGGGAGTGGACTTCACTTCGAAGGTAGTAGCACTTAACCTTAAATTTTGCAAAGAGGGAGACTATTTGCTGTTGAGTATTGAACTGTCATGATATTCTTTCGAATGTTGAATCTAACACCAACCCCTATCCGACTGAGAAGAAGAGCCATCCTTAGTCGTTAGTATTCTTAAATGAACCTACAATCTGCTCAGGATGAGCCAAGGCCTAGGTTCTGGCAACCGTACATATAAGTTGTGCGGGACCTACAATTTATTGCCGAATTGAAAGGCCTTTTCACGAAAAATTATACTCCCGGAGATTTGTCATTCCCCGATGACAGGTGGTGCCTTGAAAGATGTTCGGTGGGGTTGAAACCACGCAACTCGCACAGCAATCCAACGCACTAACAACTGAGCCACGACGACAACCTGAACGAACATATGTGTGTATGTCCGAAGTGTAAGGAAGGCCAATGGAAAAGAGGAGGTAACTGGAAGATCTACAAGCTGTATCAAGATGTGTATGAAGTAAAAAAGGGTAAGTCACGTCGACTACTTTGGCCTGACCATATCAGGGAAATGGACAAAAATGCGCCAGGCAAGAGGATCTTTGAATCACGTTACAAATACTAAGCGATCGATAATACCAGTAACCATTGTCTGGAGAACTGACAGTATCATCCCCAGGAGCTGTGAGGGAAAAGACTACACGAGCTCCTTAAGACAGCACGATCCTTTGAAGAACTCTCCAGCTGCTCAGAATGGAATATTTTTCAAGAGCATTCGTGTTCATTAGTTCTACATGTCCTAGCCATCTTAGTCGATGTACACCCTTTTTTTTACCCAGTGGCGGCTCATATAGCTTGTGTTTCTTCTCTATGAATCGTCAACACAGGTCGGACCATAAAGAGAACCTAGAACTTTTCTTCCGAGGATTCAAAGTGCTTCGAGACATTAAATCGATAGTATGTATCAATCTGTGACTTTCGGGTCTTCTCCAGTTGAACATTTGATCAGTCGTCGATTTTTCTGGCCCAAATCGCACTCCTAGTTCCCCACCAACTCGTCAAATTCTGTGTTCCGAAGACTTAGGTCCCGAATAGTGGTAAGGTCACAATCCTAAGGCATGCTATCGTCCCACCACATCTTACAAATAAGTGAGTGCATGTTCCCTACTAAGTTATTTTCTGCAGACTTCAACTGGTTAGCCGGTCTCATCTGGGCCTACGGTCTTGTATAATATAAGTCTACCTATGGCTGGTACATCCTTACAATCCAGTGGTTACATATGTACTTACTTACTTAAGATGGCACTACAGTCCGGGGGGACCTGGCCTTCAACTAGCAAGCGTCTCCAGCCAGCTTGATCTTTAGCCAGCTGCCTCCAGTTTCGCGTGCCAAGTTGTTTGAGGTTCTCTTCCACTTGCGTGTGCCACCTGAGACGCGGTGTTTCTCTACTGCGCCGTCCCTCGGGTGTGGATTCGAAGATTATCCGGGCCAGAGCATTGGTATCCATCCGCTCTTCATACTCCAGCCACCTCGTTCGTTGGACTTTCACTCTTCTGGATAAGCCGATGTCGCTGTACAGCCCGTACAGTTCGTCATTGTGTCTCCTCCTCCACTCACCGTTTATGCAGACGGGACCGAAAATTACCCGAAGAACTTTCCCCTCGAAACAGCCAAGAGCAACCTCATCCGATCTTGACAAAGTCCATGCCTGTGCGCCGTAGAGTAGGACTGGATAACCCAGTGGTTGCAATGATTAGTTATTCTTTATGTTGAGTCTGCCTGACCTTATTGTCCTTTTTTGCAGCCAATATCAGCATCAAACCACAGGTTTCTCACAGGTGGAAGAGTAAGTAAGTTTCTATTGAGTTTCTGCCTGTGCGATCAATGGTCTCTTGCGCTTGTTATTGCTGCTGCAGGACTTGACGAGAACTCTAGGTAAACTCGATTGGCGGTCGATGTGGTTTCCGTCTTGACTGAAAATTCGCATTTGTACCTCTCTTGTTTCGAGTTGATGTTTGCATCTCAGAACGTTCGGACAACCAATCCACTGGAGGTGTGTCTTTCTTTGATCGCAACATGACCAATTTGGTTGGCGTTTGATTCAATGGCTTCCAAGTTGCCTACTTCACATTACAATGTTTTACCCGCGGCAAAGGTTATAAGCCTGAATCCGTTTTCGGATGTCATGTTGAGTCTTTTGATGCTCCTACCAAAGATGTTCTTCTTTCCGACCTTGGCGTTGAAGTATCCAAGGACTATCGCAACGTCATGTGTTTGAGATTGGTCGCTGATCTTCGCAAGGAGCTCGTAGAAGCGGAAAAAAAAAATGTTTCCGTCTTCCTTAGCTATGGAGGCTAGAGGACAAATGACGCTGACGATACGAAATTAGCCTTGATGGGAATCGTCAAAAGTCGAACACTTACATACACAAGTGGCAAAGCCCTTTTTGACTTCCTGTGACGGTAAAAGCGCATACAAAGGGCCGCGGTGTGTGCTCGTGGTAGCAATGTTTTCGGACACCCAGTCTATCCTAATGCACTTCCGGTTACAATCACTGTGTAGGCAGGTAGGTAGGGCAGCTTGGCACAGATATATGTATTTGTGATTCCACTTGGATCTATACCCTGAAAAACGCCACTCCCTTTTTTGAAACCAGTTGGAGCTCTCAATGAAGCTGAGGATACTTTTGACGTCAGTATTTCGCAGTTCGCCCAAGTTGTCGAAGTGATCGACTCCTAGATAGAGCTCCTTTCGTTGGGATAGGGGAGGACAAGTACAAAGGAAATGGAGGATCGTTTTCATTTGAGAAAAGTCTCATCCTGTTGGCATGAAGGCCAGTTAGACAATGGCCAGTAAGAACACCAATGACGGTGCTAATGGTACCTTTCCCCCATATTTGATATGTCTTGTTGATCGCGTCGTACTCTAAGATTAGTTTACATGTAGCGAGTGGAATACCCATAGTAGTACCACGTTTGGCGAGTTCATCGGCCTGGAATATCCCTATGACCGGGTACCCAGCATAGGTGAATGTTAAAATGTTCTGCCATCTCCATGAGAGATGAGCGACAATCTGAAGTAGCTTTTGATGTGCGAGCTACTGATTCCAGAGATTTTATAGCAGCCTGATTATAAGTAAAGATTGTAACGTCTCTGAAAGATATCACGTTATGCCTAAGCCAGGATAAAGCGGTCGGAGAGAAAGTGCATCGTTTTCTCCTTCGCGTCTATATCGCCACATGCTCTGCAGAGGTCAGTCGTATTTAGCCGCATTCTCCTTAGATAAGTCGCCAGCAGGTTGTGGCCTGTGAGGATGCTGTTCACTAGAGCTAAATGTGATCTGATGCCTCGATGTCTCGGGAACCAGCAAGTGATACATTATCTCTTGAGCTTAGAATCCCAAGCTCTTTCCGACAACTCTTTACTATAAGTGACTTGAGCATTGCGGATGACACGGACCGTCGGTAACCGTGTCGTCGGTAAAAATGGATATATTGCCGGGTTTAATGACCCTTCCTTCGTCCCAACTTCCCCCTGCTGGAAAGAGCGTTTGGAAATTGAGTTTAAAGTCGGGGTATGGCATCATAAAATCAGTTATTGTTCCGCCCATCTAGCGATACTGGTATGACCTATTTGGCCCTTTTTCCAAAAGCTAGATGCTTGCAGTCGTAGGGCGCTTTTTGCTGCCACTTATTTAGTGTATAGATCGAGCGGTAGGAATGAGAGTATCGTTTCGAGGGCCCCTGTCGGAGTCGTTCTTATGGCACTCGTCGTCCCGATGCATGCTAATCTTGGGATTTTTGTGAGTGTCTTTAGGTTTTTGGCTTTTTCCGCGGCCCGCCACCAGACCAGATACCCATAGGTTAAAATTGGCCTAGTGATGGTCGTATATAGCTAGTGGATTATGGCGGGTTGGGCCTCATTTTCTCCCAACGATTCTGCTACATGCATAGATCGCGATAGTTGCTTTCTTTGTCCTTTCTAAGGTGTTTTCCTTCCAACTCAGCTTGCGGTCTAAAATGCAGCCAAGGTACTTGCCACTTTCTGAGATTTGAAGCTGTACTTCGTTTTATAACGGGGGCTCAAATGTTGGTGTCACCCTTTTCTTGAAACAAAAAGACCTAACTCTGTTCTTGGGGGTTGACGTTGAGACCACATTTTCCAGCCTAGTTGTTCAGTGAATATAACGCAGATTCTAGTAGTTCTGAAATTGTAGGTTCGAATCGTCTCTAACTACAGCACTCTTCCACTCCTCTCGGGAAGGACTGGATGTCCGGAAGTTGAGGTTGAAATTTAGCTTGGACGGAGTGTAGTCGGTGTTTTCTAGGATCAAGGAGTGGCCAATATAGTTATTTGACCATTAGGAGAAGGCTTTCAGCCTGGGGGCTGTGCTGACTGTTTACCAAAAATATCTGGAGGATGTAGATGCAAGAGTACATCAAGTGCCACGGATGGGGTAGTTCGCTTTGTAGCGTTGCTAGTTCGTTAGCATGAATAGTATATTTTAAAGGGGCAGCTAATTTTAATCCTTAAATCATATTCACATCAAATTTCACATTCTACACGACTAAATGATTACTGCATTCACTTAGCTACTGCAAATAAATTGAATAAAAATTGTTTTAATACAATTTACCACATTCACTTAGCGGAAATCCCAATAAAAACCGACGTGTGTTGTTGTTAAAAATTAATTTACATTCAAAATCTAATAATCGGAAAATAAATTACAAAATAATTTGTTTGCCTGCGTAAATGTTGGACAAAAAAAAAAAAGAGGAAGTGGCGACTCAATTAATAAACTCAATCCAGGAGAGCACAACAAAATAGCCATTTTCTTATTTGACCAGTAAACAATGTAAACTGCGAAAATATTCAATTAATTAACAAATTACACATGCGAGTGTGTCTGCAAACAGTTCGTTCAATAAATTTCAAATAAAATACATTTCGCAGCAAAAAAAAAACGACCAACATCCACACCAATGGCCGGTGAAGGTTTATTTGTACGCCGCCATTGTTGTCGCCGATCATTCGCCCATGCGAGAGAGCTAGAGCTTCCATCGGAATTCAGAAGAATCGTAAAAACAGGAGAATTCACAATTCTGTCCCCGGGTACCTGTTATTTTATTATTTCATCCGTGTGTGCGTGTATAATTCCGGCCTAATGGGATAGCACAATAAACCGCATCATGTGTTACACCGTTAACAGCACCAGTGGTGGCGGGGTGGTTGTGGTTGGCCGGACAAATGATGGAGCCACTGGACATCCTGAGTGTGCTTGTTGTTATTTGGCAGCAAACTGAAAAATAGGACGTGTGGACACATCACAAGTGGATGAGTGGACAAATGGGCTTATTCGCTGTTTTAATTGATCGTCAATAGAGGGAGCGATGTGACAGCGAACAATTGCCGTTCTCCCCCTCAGTGTGCAAATCGACCGGGATATTCATTGAGTTTTGGGGAAAAAAAAATTTATTTGCTCCTCTTAGTGAGTCTGTTGCGGGTTTTTATGTGGTGAAATTGTGTTCGTATTTGGCTTGTGGCCCACAAAATTGGCGGTTGTGCAGTTTGGCGACGAAAAGTAAAACAACCGTTCATTGTACGGGTGTGTGCCACTCGCAAGGGGACAAAGTTACAATTAATGGACCCCCGGTTGCATGGTTTAGTTGGCAAACCAACTAAATTTGGCAAGCACTGAAAAAATGTAAATAAAATGGACGAGGTAGGAGGACAATAGTTTCTTTTTGGTCCAACTGTAATGGAATTTTAATTGCATTTGGATTGGCAGAGAGCATGAGTGGAGGAGATGTGATAACTAAAACTTTCCATCAAGGGGTGGAGGAATTAGTTGAAAATAAGGACCATTGGTCTGTAGAACTCTGGCTTTCTGTATGTTTGACGGCCAAAATTCCTTTAATTTGAACGTGGTGTTCGTAGAACATGGGAATACCTACATAGTTGGTTCCTTGTACTTGTACAGTAAAAGGAAATTGATTATGGCAAACACCTTAGTAGGAGTAGGGGAAATTAATTTTGGTTTGCATTGAGGTATTTCCTCTTGATTAGGGTTGCGGCAAACGAATTTTCCGAATGGAATTCAGTTAGAGATTTAGAGATGAACCAAGGCTTTGAAACTCTTTTTTGGGAACTGCTGCAGAATGCACTTCTTGGAGATGGCTTTGAGCGCTTAAATTCATGCTTTGGAATGGAATTAAAGTCATACGAAAAAAAAATCCAATTAAATCGAAGATCACCACATATTGACACCGTATTTTACCATTCGGAAGGGTACATATGTGCATTTAAGAGGACAAAAGTATTTTTACAAAACAATATCTGTTTAAAAAGGCATACTGTCATCTCTTCAGGGCGGACGCTGGGTGCCTAGTATCTCAACTAGGGATGGGGTTTCAGCCGCTTTAGGAGGTTTATCTGGGTAGCTGGCGAGATAGCTAAGAAGGAACTTAGGAAGTCCTGATTATAATCGGATGGCAGCGGAAGAATTCCCCAGATGAAATCAACGGTGGCGTCTAGAAAGCCCATCTTGAATGGGATACTGCGACTTATTCGGAGTGCAGGTCTATAAGAAACTGTTTATCCAGCTCCTGGTTCTAGGAGTACACTTTTAGGATCTCGTCTTTCAGTTTGTGCAGGCCACTGAAAAAGCCTTGTTTTATGAAACAACGAAAAGACTCGTATTTATTTGGACGATCTCTGCAAATGAAACAATGAGAACGACTTTCGGATCTGTACGTGGATTTTGAAGTTCTTTAACCTGAACTGTTGCAAAACAGATGTTATGGCCATCCAAGAAGAGCAAAAGAATGAGTTGGGTAAGAACACTCTGATTAAACATCAAAATTGTTTACCTGTCCTTAATAAATGAGATTTAACGCGCCAACTATCGGCACATTAAAACCACGCCGAGGAGCATCGCTTACAAGATCTTATACCCAATATGGCAGATAAAAACGCCTGGAATTGCTCATCAGCAACCTGAACCACGAAAGTCCACAATCTATTAAATTTCCACACGCCGAGAGGTCCTAGAGAAAACCCAAAGAAGTCCAAATCGATGCGCACTATCGCATTATCTATTTATAGTTAGCCTATGACTAGATGAGCTAGATAAATCTATGTCTAGTTTTGGGGTCCCTTTTAAGCTCATCTAGCAATGTAGGATGACGATGGAAAATGCTAGCTGGTCCAACTAGTCCAGCAAAGAATAAGACAAGGCGAGAGCCAGGTATCCTAACCACACATTACTATATATGTTGACAGCCAGGCGGCTATTAAGTCTCTGCAGTCAGCATCGACAAAATCGAAGCTCATAATGGTCTGCAAGTGACCCTATCCTGGTTACCGGGTCACAAAGATATATCAAGTAATGAGAGGGCGGACGAACTTGCAAGAAGCCGTGCAGAACTAGCATATGCATATATCCTGCCAGTCGCAAGGACACCCATTAGCACTTATTAGATGAGGAAACCATGTTCAGGGCTAATACGCGATGGTGTCACATGGACACATGTGCAATAACCAGATCACTATGGCCAGCTTTCGATAAGAAGAATTCCAAAAATCTCGAAATACGAATCATCATCACAGGACACTGCGGAATAGGAATCCATGCGGAGTGTCTTGGATTTCCCTACAATGACTAATGCAGAAGCTGGAGGAACGAAGAGGAAATAGAATGCATCCAGCACCTGCTATGCGAATGTCCCGCACTGGCCACCAGATGTCTGCATACTCTTGGTAGTAGCTTCTTTCATGGGCTGGAGGATCCTAATGAGTGGTTTCCGGATTACCCAACCCTATCACTTGGTTTGACTCCCATGAGTATACTTTTTATGGGTCCAATGGACCCGCTTGAGGTCTAAGTAAGTCTTTGTGACACCCACTAAGCCAACCAACCTAAACAAGGCGACACGCTATCATACAGTTTCGTGAACACCACACTTGAACTAATCGCGCAAAACTCTGTGTAGCTGTTTGCTTACAAATCTCCAGACAGATTTGGCATAAACAAGACCAGAATCGATGCGATGGGTTAGTCCTGCTTAAGCGATCGTGAATCAGTACTGTTATTAGTGTTCTCACAGGAAGAAGAGGAGGACCATTCTTTACTTCTTCTGCACCTGTCAAACCCTGTAAAGAAAAGACTGCTCCATCTAACTCTATAAAGCACACATATATCCACCTCAGGGATTCTATTTAAAATAAATAAATAAATAGCTGGCGCGACAGCTCGGGATGAGCCAAGGCCTATATCCCAGCGCCAAGATGCCTACTTATTGGTAAGACGTGGTATAGAATGTGATGGTGGGCAGAATGATCTTCTTAGACCTGTTGTGCTCTCCTACTTTTACGCTATAACTATACAAATAGGCCATGTGTTGGGAAGAATGAGTGCAGGTATTTTTGGCCGATTTCCTTATTTATAAAGTTCTTCAGATCACAGATTCTTCCATCGCATTTTTGGTCAAACTGGGCAGTGACATAGGAGCTATTTGGGGTCCCCTTCCTCTTCTTTGTCAGCGGGTCCCTGTGTTTGTTGATGTGTCCTTGTAACTATTCCCACCATCAGTCTCAATTGACGCTGAACCTTAAGCCTTCATGGTAAGATGACACTTTCTTCCCTAGTGAAGAGCGATTTTCTCAGTGATCTTCGAAATCCCTTTGCATCTTCTCCTTTGCTTCCTGTTTTGATAATTGTAAGTGTGGTCGCCGTGGCGTGCGTCGGACTGTCGTGCAAGCCTGTGTGGGTTCAATCTCCAGATGTACACCGGACATTTTTCGCGACTCCAACTCTCATCAGGGAATGACAAGCCTCCGAGGGTATAATATGTCATGAAAGAGCTTCGGATGCGATCGTTCTGATCGTTTTAATAATTTGTCGATGCTCAGTATGTATTGTTACAAAAATCCGGGGTTTTGGCAAACCCAGACCTCGAAGAGAGTGCAGCAGGAGCGCCTTAACCCAAGAGAAAGTGCGAGAAAGAAAACAAACGACTTTCGACACGAATTCTAACTTTATTTTGTTGGTTCTCAAGAGGGTTTTTTTAATTTTTTTATTACTACTTGGAAATTCGTTGTTATCGTTAAACGCTTTTAGTGATGATCCTGCCATCATTGCGCAGCCCTTTATATCGGTCTCGCCTCCTTCCAGTACATTGACTGTCACGCTAGCTGTCCTCCCTAGCCGTCTCTGTCTTTATTGGAAATATCCCAAGTTAGTGGAGACTCGGGGATTAGTTTTCCAGGGTTCTCGAATTTTCCGCCGCCATATTTGAAAAATTCTTTTTCCTGAATTTTTCGCTCCCACCTCCTACTTCGCCTCCGTTTTCCCTTTTTTTAGAGAACCCGCAGAATTCCGTAGAGAATGAGGGGTCACTTGCCGGGGAAAAAATGGAGTTACTCCCGCCACGCTTCCCTTCCAACAGCTTATGAGACATTTTTTGAGCGGCACCAATTCGCCGTCCTCATGCTCCATAGGTAAAATCCCCTTTTATGAAATTATTGCACCTGCGCAATAATTTCCCACCTGAATGTGCACTGCGAACATCCCTGAACATGGTCTACTCTGGGAACATACCCCATCAATTTTCTCCCGAACAGCTGTTCGATCTGTCAAACGCTAGCAACCAGAAATTTTTTTGTTCTTCGGTGCCACTTGTTATTGTCCGGAAAACCTCTTTTTCCGAGTTTTTTGAAGTTTTCCCCCGAGTTTTCCGTCACGTCGGGATGATCGTGTGCTGGCTGAATGGATGACTGTGCATTCAGGCAGCGGTTTCGTAGCTTTTGTTGCACAGGTTCGGCCTCGAGCAATGGTGAGGGCTGATATGGCCTGACTGCGATCGGGAAAGTTTGCCTCCGGTGAAACGGATAGCAGGACCCAGGGACAGGTAAACTGCGGGCGTTCGTGCTCCTTCGACGGTAGTGTCGGCGGAGTTAAGGGCACGTGTGGTTAATAAAGTTATTGAATGGAACAGTATTTACCTTCCTTTCTTTCCTGGTAGCAATGTGTTGGACGACGACAGTAGAGGCGGGGTGGACTGCTCGGGCGTGCTTTTGTGCGACAATGTGGTTACGGTTCGTAACAGTATATTTGTCGTTGTATCGAAGTGCCTGAAGGTTAGATCGTTTTGCGATTGAGTGTCATGCTAGTCTTCTTAAACCTACCTTTAAACCTCACCATAGGACCACTCCAAACTAACTTACAAACTAGGTAAATCCATGATCATATGCCTAAAGCTCAACCACTGGAAACTGCCATAAGTGAGCACGCCAAACCTTAATTCAAACGATTTCAGTCAACACCACTGGGATAACAACTCATAACCTTCTTTCCATGAACCATCTCCACTCAATTTATAGAAAATTCTTATCTGTGACTTTCATTATAAAAAGCTTTGCGCGTTGACAAACACAGATGTCCGGTTCGCAGGAACCTCTTCGCTTACATACTCCGACCTTTTCACGCTTGTTCGACTAATACCAAGGCTAACCATATGTATTTCTATTTAAGCCCCATCCATCGTAAAGCCTTGCCAACAAATTTCAAAGAGCCCCCTACACTCCTCCATAACGATTATTTCCATCGGAAATGTATTCCCCAATTCAATCTCCACTCAAAGGAAAGCCCTACATACATTCCATCTTTATCTACTGCGTTGGTCATAAAAGGAACAATCAAAAAGCATTTCCCGTACTCAAATGTCGCCGCACAGGAAAGGACCCCCACTGCAAAGGACTCCCCGCACAACACTTTTCAATAACGACCGGTCACACCATTGGGTGATTTATTTCTCCCAAAAGAAAATCTGAATGTTTTAAGGAAATTGCAAGGAGCACACAAAAACCACAAGGATTCGTCGTCTGGGGGTGGAAAATGCCACCGCCCCTACAGCCGAATAAAACCCTTAATAGCGTCGTTTACCGCCATTTATAACACACATAAATAGCGGTAATAAATTTAAAAATCTGCTCGCAACATATCTCAGACCAGCACTCTTCCATTTACTGGCCGTTCGTGTAATGCACTATTAAAATGGCGCCCAACAGCCGGCAACAAAGTACAGGCGGGCAAGCGGGCCGCCATTACAGAACCGTAAACACTCATTAAACCCAAACACAGACGGAACACGAGGTATTATCAGGCTTTGAATATTCCATGAATATTTTTATCATAACCATTAAATAAAATTTGTCCTGCACATCGATGTGAGGGGATTTTATGTATGGATGCTGCTGGCGGAGACGGAAGGTGTTGATTTGATAGAGATTTTGTTGTGTAACCCAGGTCCAGGGAGGGTTAACGTAAAGAAAAACAGAACGACAACGACAACGACACCGACATCGGCATCGGCACCGACGACCATACGAAGGTCCTTCTTGTTGAACTGAGAGAATCCTTTCCATCTTTGTTATGCTGATAGCGGGCGGATGGTTAAAATATGCTGGCTTATGTTATTTTTCCTCATGTCATGGGTGGCACTCTTACTTACGGGTATCCTTGTCGTTCCGAAATTTCTTAAGTAGTAGTATAATATTCCAATTAAGGAAAATTAGTGAATTTAGGATGTTTGATGTGGGCGTGGGTATACACACATGGGTGTGTGCGTTGTCATTTAAGTAAATTTCAATGGTTCGGCCCACATGAGGGCCGATGAGACGGGCATATCCTTGTAAGGATTTACGAAATTATAGTAAATTGGATTTCAACATGCGATGACGATTAAGTGGAATCGCTGGCCCCGAGCACGACTCGGAGAGGGTATCCGTTTTTTGATTAGAATTAATGAAAAGGAAAAAAAAAAATAGAGAAGGATTCAGCAAGGCAAGGATATTTGTCTTGAATTCATTCTGGGAATTGTCATAGAAATTGAATGGAGGACCCTTTTGATGGGAAGGTTAAATTTTAAATGCGAGGGTGACTTATCACTTTTGATAGTCCAAACTGATGAAAGTCACTCGCAAGCATAAGATTCCTGGAACAAAGGATGTTCGTTGAACAACGATAACTATGGAGGCGCAGTTTTCAATTTATGACCAAAGAAGAGAGAATTTCATCGAAGGAGTTCTTCTAACTCCGGTAAATTTTTGAACTAGTCCCCAAAACCTCGATCCTGACTGGCGCGACAACTCGGTATTAACCAAGGCCTAGCTTCTCGCAACCGTTCAGGTTGTGCGTGTTACGCTTGCCACACGAATGAAAAGGATTTGCAACTTATTGCCGACTCTGAACGTCGAAATGAGAAACATTTTCATCATAAATTGCACTCTCATTCCCCGACAAAAAGTAGTGCCGTGCATAATGTTCGGTGAGTATGGCTGGATATTGAACCCATGCAGCTTGCACAGCAGTCCAACTTAGCCACGGTGACAACCCTGAGTTCAATTTGGTCCTTTTAAATAAATTTATTGGCATGAACTGCGAAATCACGTTAAAGTTGTCAAACAACCAGTCTGCCAAACATATTCTTTCTTGAAACTGATTTCCAAAAGATGGCGCTGATCCAATAAATCTTCTTTAGAGGGTTATATGGCGAAGAGCAGTAAATATTCAACAGTCGATACTAATCCTGTTTTCTGAGGTAGGGTCTTGCCATTCTCTCACTCCACTTCACAACTTCCGAAGAAACACCTAGATGGCGCCATGAGAAGTTTTGGAGTAAAGCTTATTTACAAAACCTCAAATTGTTGGGGTGCAGAGAATCTGCCATGTCTTTTACAGAATCAACGTCTATCGGGATTTGCTACTTCTACCAGGCCTTATGTTAGTTTTGCCACCCTAATCCAACCCAGCAAAACCATGAAATTGAAATGAAGCACAGCTTAAATTCAAATGCATCCGACTACATTATCCAGTCCTGTTTTACTAACTTGAGTTGGCGCTACAGTCCGGGGTAGACCTGGGCCTCAATCAGCAAGCGCCTCCAGCCAGCTCGGTCTTTAGCCAGCTTCCTCCAGTTTCGCACGCCAAAGGCGGTTAAAGTCTTCTTCCTCAGGTGGCGGCCTTTCTCTACTGCGCTGTCCCTTATGTGCGGATTGGAAGATTTTCCAGGCCGGAGCATCCTCTCTACATGGCCCAGCCACCTCAATCGATGGAGCTTCACCCTTTTGGCTAAGTCGATGTCGCTGTAGAGCCCATACAGATCGTCGTTGTATCTCCTCCTCCATTCACCGTCTAAGCAGAGGGGACCGAAAATCACCCGAACAATTTGTTTCCCGAAACAGCCAAGAGCGACCTTATCCGTTTTTGACAGAGTCCATGCCTTTGCGCCGTAGAGCAGGACTGGGACGATTAAGGTCTTACACAGGATCACCTTAGTTGTTCGAGAAAGGGGTTTGCTGCTCAAGTGCCATCTCAGCTTAAAAAAGCAGCAATTGGTAAGAGTTATTCTTCGTTTAATCTTAGTGCTGATGTCGTTGTCTGAATTGATAGTGCAGCCTAGGAAGACAAAGTCCTTAACTACAATACTTCAAAGTTATATCTGTCTATTGTGACTTTCTGTCCAAGACATCGGTGTTGGGTGTCCTTTCTTGTTGACAGCATATACTTCGTCTCGCCCTCATTGACCGCTAAACCCATCTTGGCCGCCTCCGTCTCAATACTCACGAATGCAACAGTGACATCACACTCCGCTCTTCCGAATATGTCAATATCGTCGGCGTATCCGAGTAATTGGACGGAATTTTTGAAAGATTGTGGCCAATACAATCCAGCTAACTTGACAAGCAAACCTGACAAGCAAACCTTCCTAAGACGAACATAATGCTTCGGACTCTGTTCCAATCGATTTCAAAGACTATGTGAACGATTACCCCACATCCATCGCTAGACAGCAATAGAGCATGATGCCAACAAACGGACGTGTCCAAATTCCCCAACAGCAGAATCCTCCAACACAAAGGAAAAAAAAAAAAAAAAAAACATGAAACTAAGACTCCAAAACTGTTTTTCCTTTATTATTCAAAAGGTTCGTTGAAATATCTCGTAAAGCTGCATTACCACCCTCTCACGATCCATTAAACCGCACGTCATCTTTCATTGGTTGTAAACAAATATCCTTTCGGTCGTATCGTCGCTCGCAGCCTCTTTCTCTCTTAAAAAGTAGTCATGTGTTACAAAGTGTCGTCTTCAGTGCAAAAAGTATTACCCTTCCAGCGCCAGTCGACCAATACGACATCAAAATGGGCAACACATCGACCCGATGTCATTCGGGTTGAAACACAATCCCTTGGACGTGCACAACACCCGATGCCGTCTGAACAAACTGTAAACGTCGAACTCGCTGCACCCAAACGTTTGCATTGTCCACTTCAATAAATCAGCCGAGAATGTGTTGTACGTCTGAATGTCCTGCAAATAGAGTGAAAGGAAAGTGAAATAAAAAAAAACTTGACAAATGGCGTTCTTTTCTTCGACTTTGTGTCAATATTTGTTCGCTGTGTAAGGTAGCGGTCGCTTGGTCCGAAGAGAAACACGAATTTAATTGAACGAGTCTAGCGAGTGGAGGTCCTTTTTCTGCATCATTCTTGTGCAGATACAAAGAATAATGAACTCACAAGGCATCACCCTTGGGAGGGATAGCAATTTGAAAGCACCTCCATTATCCTTGCCCACCCGGTGTGTAATTATGCAAAGGACCTACTACATTACTCAAAGTTTTACAAGTTGTGGCCTTTTTCCCCCTCGTTACTGTTGCTGTTTAGTGCCGTGTCCTGGAGTTATTCTTCATTTTTAAATTGCAATCAGTTAACCAACCAACAGTTGTTGTTAGTGGACTTGGATGGATTCATAACGATTCATAAAGACTCAGATGACTGTGGAAAGCGTTGTGGTATCACCGACATTGTCCGGACGTAATTCATCCTATGAACAAGTCTGATGGGGATGAGCTTTTAATTAAGAGACTGAGGCCGGAGTAACTCGAGACCTGACTGTTGTGCGCTGTTAATGATGTTTTCCTTTGGACGTGCGTGTCTGCCACCAGCGTACATTAGGAGGTATTCTCCCGGAAGGATTCCAATTATTTCGACTTAAATGAAATCTCAATTCAGTTGCGATAATTACTCGGAAAAAATTTGCCGAATGTAGCAGTGGAACTTTTAACAACACAAAATTGGCAATGTGACAGCACTGACTTCAGAAATTTCTATAGTTGGCTCTATGAATTCGAAAGGAGAGAACTTTCCGACAAAATTTGTGGGTGAAACTTTTTAAATTTTTCTATTAATTTGAAATTGTCAATTGGAAATGCTGGGAGATTTCCATAAACTTTTTGCGGTTCAGGTTAGAACACACGAGTGAAGGAAGGAGGTCCCTGCTTGAGGGTGATTAGAAATGGCAAATTGAGGTTGAGGTTATTTCGATGAAACCAATTTTATAAATGGACGCCGGTTTTATTTTGGGGATGAGATAGAATGAATAGAATTTTGAAAGAAATTAGGAACTTTTGCGCTCCATTCACGATGGGGTGATACAATAAGAGGTGAGTAGTTTATTTTTCCAATAAAACGGTAAATAATTAGGGAAATTCAAACTTAATTTATTTCAAAATTAAGCTTTTACTTAAGAATTATGTGTGCAGTACGTTTGTATACGTACGAACAAAAAAATTAGGGCGTTCTTTTCAACTTTCTCGCTACTATGCCAAAAAGTTTTCATGAAACCCTAAAAGAACACCTCTACAGCAGTTGTAATCCCCAAAATTCCCTTCTCTACTTCAGAAACTGTGTCAATTTGTCAATTAGTATACCATGCATGACTTGTCCTCGATGAACATGCCACGTCAACCTATGTACATGTTCCGTCATAAAATCCCTGCATGACCCTTCTCAACAGTCTGCCACACAAATGCACTAAAACATACGCCCTCCGCCCGCCCGGCCGATTAAAAATTAAATGAAACCATTTGCCATCTTCTCAGCTCGAGAGAGTCCTTAAATCTTCCCTAACCCCTGCGACAGTGGAAATTATTCCATCAACACACATCCGTCATCCGATGTTCGGCGGTATCTAGATGGGTATCCGTCAAATGGTACATCGCGGCAGATGGGGTTCATCCGGATGTGTGTCTTTTGCCAACCGACAGATGTTGTGTGGTTTTTAATGAACGCCGGAGTGCTAGCATCTTGAGCTGTAGTTCTGCGCCGCTGAGGAGCACAACTTCAGACTCTAATGAGGTATAAGACATGGATGCAGAAGGAGGTGTCTGTATACACGATTGCCGTTACAAAGTTCATAGATAATGTTAATTAAGACAAATTTTGACACCGCATTTGACACTTTGCGAGGAGTGAACGTTGACGGATGTTTTAGTTCGTTGATTTTGCGGCGCAAGGATATCCCGGTATTAACCCGCTTGATAGAGAGGAAATGTTTGCTTTTAGCGCTGATACCGGTTTTGGGAATTAGGATGCGGTTTGTGTTTCTCGGTAACGAATCAAACTGAATTCGTTAATCATCTAGAAACGATGGCCTGGAATCGGGGGAAGGATGCTGTCCCTTGATCTTGGTAATTGCTGCCCCAAAGCATTATTTGAAAAAGAAATCAACTGATAAGCAACTGAACGACAACATTTTCAATTAACAACAACCATCGTCCTTTAATCAAATAAAAAACTCAATTACCCTGAGTCTGAGGAGCAGGAATTAAAATCCTCGGTCAGAATAAATTAAACGTTTCCGTCCCGACTTTTGCGTCACATTTTACCAGGCCCTATTCCCTGCCTAACGTTGACCTATGAAAAGAGTGGAAAAGTTTTCATTTTCCTCCTAAGTTTTCCCCAAAACGGAGCCGGTTGGCAAAAAAAAAAGGCCAAGCGAAGGCAAAATGTCGTCTAATTGTTTCGAAACTACTTTCAATTAAGTTGTTCGTCATTATGTGTCCACGGGCATCATCGACGACGATTGTTGACTCTTCAGCGAAAATTGGATGATTCTTGAGCAAAAGTTTCTGGTGTCCTGCTCCTGGGAGTGCAATCATTTTAGAGCGTTCATAGCTCGAGCCATGCACTGGCCAGATGGGTAGGGTTTGATAGTCTTAATTGGAAAATATGAAGGAAAGTTTGGGAAAGGCAGCGGTAGTGCCGCTCGATTTTCTTGTTTACCCTGCTTCGTCGTGTTGACTTCTTAATGAAGGAGGGGTAAACAGTTCTGTTTGAATATGAAGCGTGGAGCGAGCGAGAATTATGAAAATCACACCGTTTTGGAGATGGAAACTAATGTAAAGTTTGTAATCCTTGAACGAGACTTGGATTGGTCTTGTTTGATTGAGTTTAATAAGCGTAAGAACTTTTCGTCAATTAAGCTGGTAACGCACTTGGATTTGTAACAATTTTAATGGGAGGATGTAGACTGATGCAAACGGAAGTCAATATTAGTCGAGAGTCTGTATTCTTTTACTTCCCACCTAGGTAGGGGAAGTATTGCAATCGGCTCGAACAAAATATTTCGAAATATGAACAGGGCTTGACATTACTATACACTAGAAATCGTTTGCGTTTGTGTGCGTGTGTGATCATATATATGAGTCACCATGCTGAACAGAAATTCTCAAAAGAGGCTTCACTACAAGCAGTACCTCCAGACAAGATTTCCAAGAGATCCGAGGCAGGGCTAAGTAAGTACTCCTAACTTGGGAGTAAACAGAAAGAGTCCAGAACCGTTCAACTACGAGCTCTTTAGAGCTCAAAGGTAATCGGGGAGACGGAAATCAAAAATGGTACCAAGGAGTTCATCACCTTGATGCACGAGCCTTCAGTGTCATTATTTGAGAACAAGATGATGAAATTGTTCAATGGAGTAGGAGAGGTCATTCTAAAGTCATCAAAATGGTCTCAACCTGTGGAAACCAAGAAAGCGACCGATAGATGAGATGAGGAGATTGCGACAAGTGATGCAGGTAGATCAAATCCACCTTCAACATAGCACCAGTCTGCCCAAATTTCAAGGTTAGACTGCCTTATGACAAGCTCTACATCGTTTATAGTCAGTATTCAGATTAGAGGTCCTAAATGTCTACCCTGTGGAGCTCCTAAGGTCACCTTGGCTGGATTTAAAATAGATGGTCTAAAAATAACTCTATACTGGCGATCTTTCAGGTAGGACTTGGCCCATTTGACAAACAATGGCGGAAAACCCAGAGCGATAAGTTTAAGAAGCACGATCTGGGGAGATATCTTATCAAATGCTTTACTGAAGTCAGTAGCTACTTCTTTGTCATCCTCCAAGGCACACAGTGTGTTTGAAATAAATTCAGTAAAATTAGTGGTTGTAGACCTGCCATTTAGGAATCCATCCTGCTTTGGAAAGAACATCGATTTACAGTGGAAGACAAGTGAGTCATACACGATGCTCTTAAAGAGTTTAGGTATGCATGAGAGTTTAGCAATAGGTCTGTAGTAGGAAATGTCTCTCTTACAACCTTTTTTCAAGATGGGAATGATAAATGAGTCTTTCCACAGCTGGGGGAAGATACCGCTCGCAATTGATAGTTGGAAGAGGAAAGTAAGTGGCTGGGCAGACAGACACAGGCGGGAAGACCATCAATCTTGTCGGTCACTGACCACGTAGTTATACTTATGGAAGTTAGGGAGGTTTGAGTACGACCGTTCATGTAACTGAAGCCATTAAGATCTGGTTCGACGTTGTCGTTCGAGAATGCTTGGCTAAAGAAATCAGTAAAGAGATTTGCTAATATTTTAGGTTCGGCGGACGAACAGTTTGAGAGTTTTAAGGTAGAAGGATAGCCATCGGATTTCCTTTTGCTATTAATGAACTGGAAAAATCGCCTTGGGTTACGAATAAGATCAAGGTAATCGGAGTATAGGGAATCGCATAGTGCGGAGTAATCGTTGTGCACTGCTCTATAATTTAAGAATTCCGGCAGAGATCTAGATCTTAGAAATGCTCACCAAACATGCAAGCATGGCGGCTATAATTGTTAAATGGCCTAAGGGAAATTTTGGGTACAGAACCCAAAGTGAACTCTTCAGTTTCTCAATGTTGGCCTAAAAATGTTACCATGCCTACTCTCCGGTCGCTGTGATCGCCGCAGCTCAATGGTTAGTGCATTGGACTGCTGAGCACGCTGCGTGGGTTCAAACCCCAACCATGTCCACCGAATATTTTTTTGCGGCACCACCTTTCGTCGGGGTATGACAAGCCTCCAAAACAACAAATTGTCACGAAAAAGCTTCTCAATTCGCCGTTCGGAATCGGCATTAAATTGTAGGTCCCTTCCATTCGTGGGGATAAACGTATGAATGTTTGCGAGAAACTAGGACTTTTTCTCACCTGTCGCGCCAGCTATTTATTTTAATTTATCCTCCGATTTTTTGAAAAGAAGAACATAGATGCTCTTGCATTGTAGTCGACGAGATTTGGCCTTCTAAACTACATCCACATCTTAGTACAGATCATAGAGTTCGCGATATTCTCTCCTCCTCGAAATAAAAATCAAACAATTACGAAAAGCTGGTGTCGACTCTACTGCGAAGGCATAACACTGGCAGTAGGGTGTCATGGCTTGAAACGTTGATTGAGCTGATCATGATAACGACAACAGGAGATTCGAAAAATCCTCGTGAATTATAGCAATGACCAGCACCATACATTTCCCCATCTAGCCTGGACACCACTCTCGGATGCAATTGAAACTTAATATGTACTACCTGAGTTTCAAACCACTGCACATCGCTAGCGGTGTGTGAATCATAAGGGTATTCATAGCCTTTTGAAGAGCGCTTGGATTATAAAAAATAGGACCGAGAATCCGAAAGAAGGCCAGTATTTCCTCTTTTTTCCTGCTTATCGTCCACTACTCGACGCCATATAGCAGGACTGGCAGGATTAAAGTCCTATAGAGCATCACCTTTGTATTTCGTGGTGAGAGTTAGACATCTTTCTCTAATATTTTCTTCAATTCCGACAGAGATTCGAAACAAACTCCTGTTGCCTGCTACGATCTGAATCTAATAATTCCACCTAAGGCCAAGACCGGCAAGCGGAAAAGTGAGGGAGCGGCAAAATTAAAACGTATGAAAGCGTTTGGTTTTGGCCACGCAGTCGTTGAGCGGCAAGCATCATTTCTGATCATCATTTTCTGCCGCTTTGCCTCTCATTAGGTGGCCTTGACCTAAGACGTGGATACTCAGACACCATCCACGGATTCTCTAAAACTGCTACCCAATCTCCGATCAACTTGCAAAGTTCTACTACCAACTTTGACGAATACCTTTGGGCCAAGCACATGTGCTGCCATCTGTTGGTGAAGCGAATGGCGTACTCTGGTGTTTTTCTTTTGAACTATCATAATACCCCATGCATTACAGCAACCTATCCACTTTCAAAACTCCAACAACTTGCACATTTCATGAGACCACTCCTAACTTTTCCACCTCTAAGCCAAAAGTTTCTGCATATCTGTGCAATAATACACACAGGCTTACGCAAACCATGGGCATGTGTACTTGTACCTCGGGTAGGTTCTTTTTGACTGTTCGAAACTGCATTCATTTACATTTTGCTAACTTTAGCAAATTATTATTTGCATTTCATATTATCGCAAGGAGTAGAGTGTGTGTAGAGGGGCAGAAGTCCTGCCTTGTAGCAGAACTTGTGCACAAAGTTTATTTAAGCTACAGCGCGCGACTGGCAGGACCAGTGCAGGACACGCTTGGTGTATTCTCCATTTCATCCAATTTGTTATCCTGTAAGTACATTCAAAATGAAATCCATTTACATTCATGGGAAAATGTTTTCAAGACATCTTCTGCCTCCATGATCGTCAAGGACCGGAAAAAAACCAGGATAATGATGATGATTTCATTTCAACTAGAATGACATGGCGCGCGAATTCAATTTACCTTTAATTTCATGTTTAAGGATATAAATTTGCTTCGTTAGGACCAGGACCAGCGTTGTCCTGTTTTAGTGCGGAGGACGGAGAGCACTTAAATTGCATTCGAACGAAGTGGAGATTTCAAGTGTAAATCTTTCCTTTGCCTTGAAATGAATCACTTGGGTGTAAGATAATTTTTCACTTTCTGACTTTGCTGAGATTTTTCCTCTCGAGAGCCCACAGTGGAATGAACAGACCAAAGGATAATAACGATGCGGATGAGGGATTCATTTTTTTTTGTTGTTTTCTATTTTGTTTACGACTCCTTGTAGGGCATTTACCAAGGATTGAATTACTTAATCATTTGTCATGAGCCGAGTTTTCTTTTTCTTGGTTTCGCTAAACAAGGACATTAGGGTTATCCATCAAGAGATGATGGCATTTATAGTGGCAGCGGCCAACAATTTGGTAGGGGGACTTTCGTTTTTGTCCAGCGTCTTAATGAAGAAATCAAGTTTTTGCTGTGTGGGTGGGTGAAGACGGGACGTAATTAAGTTGTGGGAGTTGAATTTTTCAACTGCGATATGTTATAATTTGTTTTGTGCTATCAGGGAAGCGTTAATTGGGGATGTCCTGCTAATGAACTTTTTTTTTTGCCTGTTTTCATCTTGACAAGTACTTATGTAAGCGATTAAATTTTTTTTTATGTGGTGGAAATAAAGGGAATGATTGGGGAAGCAAATTCGAATGAATTTGTGCTGGGGTGGTCATGAGGATGGTATATGTCATGTTCCACATGGAGTGGAGGGAAGAAAAACATTCAGTGAAGGGAGAAGGAGAAGCTTTTCCTAAAATTGATGAATTTTTTACGACACTAAGGAAGATGCCGGTTTTTCTTCCACCAATCGTAGAGCATTCATAGGTCCTCAGCACTCCTCCAAAAAGTCTCAGCTCCCTCCAACTCACCGCCACCGACTACAACTAATTTTTCAACGATTGTCCGCGATACTGGCTAAAGATAACTCACTCTTCTGCCTGAGTGGATCTGAGTATGCCACGCAATATGTACAATCGACTGGGCTTTCATTGCGGAGCATCTATCGCAAAGATTCACTATGAATACCATGTCTACTCGCTTCTGACGATATGAGCAATAAATTACATTAAAATCGTGTTAAATGATCTTATTATCCCAGATAGAGATACGAATCACAGAAAGTTTCTCAGTTCAAGCTTACAAAAGTCCTACTGGTCCGTGAAGAAGTAACTACAAAGAGTTGTGATTTTTCCGCAGGCGAGGTAGGGCTATTCGCATAGTGATAGACAAATAGAGTTTTTCCTTCATCCCTGCAAAGTCATTGTACACCGAAGCGTTGCCAATGATGCGACACGTCACCAATGTCGCAGTGTCCAATTAAGATGCTCTAGACGGCACTAAGCTATACTAGATGAAGAGATTCCTTTTTGTTATAAGCCAGACAACGAGTCCTAGCAATTATGCATGTGTACAGCTGAGCTCAACATGTCCTGACTCAACTAATGGCTTCATCCCTGATGCGAGTTTACGGAAAAACTAATCGGGACTCTTACGAAGGCGAGGGCAACGCCAACCCCATCCTTGCTATAATATTTTACAGCATTTTCATTGCCTTAGATATCCATATCCACTTTGGCTCTAGACATATCATTTAGATATCTTTTGAAGGTCTTTACCAGCCCTGACCTAATTATCGAGGAGTTTAGTGCCTTAATAGGTACCTGGCTGTCATTATAAACAGCAATTGCACTTCCGACGATACCATTTTAACAAATAATGTTTATAGTTCGGATAGTGACTATGATTTTGACTTGAAGTATTAGGTTAGGTTAGGTAGATAGGTTGACGAGGGGAAAGAAGCCCTCTGCGCCACACTAAGGTCAGTAGAAACCCATTATGATGCCCATTTGTGGGTGACCCAAAGCAGCCTTAATGAACTTCCAGATGTTCTTGATGGGTACGTCTCTTAGTTCTACGGTATCTTGGAATAAAGTACCTTCGAAAGGACTTATGTCTGAGATTTCAAAGACTTGGGCAGTGACAGAGGAAGTATGTTGTGTTCTCATTGACTTCCTCGTCTAGGCAACCCTTGTCCTCACTTAACCTTAGCTGTGAGTTATAGCAATGACAAACACCACAAACGTCCCCAGCTAGCCTGGACACCACCCTTGGACGCCAATGAAACCTACCACTACCTGAGTTTCAAACCACTGCACCTCGCTCGCGGTATGTGGATTCATATCCCCTTGATCATGTGCGTACGGATTTAAAAAAAAAATATGATAACGCAGGGTATTATGACCTTAATCACTTCTACAAGGATGGAGAGGGTTTTCCTGTCCTTCTGCATGAGAGTATTAGTTCTGGGACCGCTGTAGCTTGGCCATAATTTTCTAGCTATTTCACAGGAGTCCAAAGAGCTCCATCTTTCATTCGCTTCCGCTAGAATCCTGATCCATGCTTCATGTTTGAGTTTACATGGCAGGACTTTCACTGACTGATCAGCCTTTTCCAGGTCTAATGTAGATCCTTTCCTTGTCAATTCATCAGCCTTATCATTCCTTGGTATGTCCAGGGACCAGCATAATTTTACCTCATGCTATGTAGCAAGAGCACTAAGCTCTTCGCGACAGCACTTCACAAGCTTCGGTTTTATTTTATTAGCAAAAATCCCTTTCAGTGCTGCCAACGAACAGCCGGTGCATGTAGATGCTAGAGGCGGAGGGCGATTAAGATTTTTCCATGCGGACACGGTGAAGTATGATGAGCAGAATCTAAATTACAAAATGTGTTCCCGGAAGCACGACACGTCGAAGTGCGACAAAATCTTAGCCATGGACATTCGACAGCGGTGGCGTGTAGTGCATAGGATTGGGCTGTGCTTTAACTGTCTTTGCAGAGGTCATCGAAGCAGCGGTTGTAAACAGCGACACGAGTGCAACGATCAAGTTTGCATCAACAAATTTCATGATCTTTTCCACGGATCCAAGGAGGATGTGGTATGTATGCGTCAGTCATTCAACCAAAGCCGACGAATATTCTTTTTAAAATACTGCCAGTGAAGTTGTTCGCGAATGGAAAAGAGGTCAGTTGATACGCATTTTTGGATAAAGATCAGCCGTCTGTCTTATCAATAGGACCCTAGCCGACCGCCTCGGGTTAAAAGGACCTACGGAAAGTATACAGCTACAATGGTTCGGGAATAGGACAGCGACGGACCAGTCGCGTCGAGTCAACATGGAGATAGCAGGAATTGGACCAAATGCCAAGGATCTAATTACCTTCATCGCAGTCTCACGGGCAGCAATATTCACTACTAGGACCTCCGCCTGAAAAACGCTGCTGTGGTCCAGGAGTCTAACTGATTTAAAGAGGCTAAGTTCGTCTGAAAATATACCTGCATCCACGCGAATGTCCATTTTGGACCCATCAGTATAGATGGCTTTGGTTCGCGGGTTTAGTATTCTTTCCCTTGTCCATTCGTCTCTGCTTGGGAATAAGCAAAATAATGGTAATTTGAAGTCTAGGTAGGGTACTGTATAATCAGTGGTTGCTACATTGCCCATGTACTTACTTAGAATCTGACCATGCCCCGTTTGACCCCTGCCATTCGTTTGGCTGATTCTCAGGGCACTTCTGGCCGCAGATTCCTGGATAAGCAGTTGAAGCAGGTTGAAAATAGCCTCTAGTCCTTCTAGTGGTTCTCGTGGCACGTAATAGTTGCTATGCATGCCAGTCTCTGTATTGTCGTGATGGTTTCAGTAGCAGCTTGCCACCACACAACGGTGCCATAGGCAAGTATAGGCCTCACAATAGCCTTGTACATCCATGTTTTTAGGGCTTGGTCCCCAGTAGCTTGGAGTGTTAGTCGAATGTAGAGCGAATTGAGACCAAATTTCGCAATTTTTCGTCATGCATGAGAGCTTGAGCTTCCACCGACCTCCACTTGGCGAATTCTGCGTGAAGACTTGATCATCCAGAAACTTAGACACAAGCTTAAGCATTGACAGCTGGAGTGGGGTCTCTTTTGTAGGAGAACTGGGAAGATTTTGTCTGATCCTGACAAGTTAAAGGAGTCTGTTGTCCAGAAAAGTCCGGAGTGCGCAGTGAGACATAGAACCAGACTGTTTATGTTCCAATCTGTAGATCTTGACTGTCTTAAACCAAGGAACAACGAACTGCAAAGAATCTTGGGGGGTGTGAATAAAAACTCAGGCAGAGTGTTTCCTCAACTTTTTGGATAAAACACTCAATTTAAGTTGAATAAAAATGAGTTTCGTCAAGTTTCAGAAACATTTCCCTCAAAAGGGTTGGCTCAGAGTGTTCCCTCAGTTTTTATTCACGCCACCCCTTGTCTGACTCTTCACTCTTCACTCAACTCAAATGACGTTAATCGTCAATGTTGGTATTTTGAAATAAATTCCTCTCATTCTCAAGCAGCTCCGCTTTCTGTTTCCTGTTTTGGCAACTCAAAACCATTGTTTGTCGTGGGTCATTAAAAATATCAAAAACCTGACGACCTCTCGAACATGAAAACACTCTAACGGTCATTAAAAAACAACGATTTCCTCCTCATTTTACTTCGTCTTACTTTCAAATGGATTCATCCAGGATAATTGTATTTCATTTCGCCGAAGGATAAGTAATGCAATTGCGACAAACAGCACAGCTACAGTTCAGTGGTGATTGCGATTCAACGGAAATTGGAAATTTAACTCTCAAAAAGGCAAAATCCGGTCTCGTCCGCCATTGAAAAGCCATCCACTATGGACAGAAATAAACGACATGAATGGTCGCCTTTCTACGGATGTGGTCGTCCAATTGCTGTCGAGTCGAACATCCTGCAGGAGGAAATATTTTATCGTTGAAATATGCAACGACTTTTGTTGGCTGTGCATATTTTGCAACTTGTTTCCCTGTTGTTTGTCCATTTGTTGGATCCAGCTCGCGGCGTCTGTCCCTTGTACCGAATGAATTTTTTCCCAACACTTATTGAGTTATTGGGCAGAGTGTTTGTAGCTACAATTTAGCTCCTATGCCAAGGGTGAAAAATAAAAATTTAAACATGATACACAAAGTCTCCTTTATTTTTTGTGCTCCTTCCCTCTGTTGCTTCGGTGAAATACGTGACGTTTAACGGCCACAAAGGATTTTTATTGTTTCCCAGTGATGTCGACCTAAATCACGTTTCACGCCGGAACGGATGTGATGCAACCGGAGGTCGCGGCAGCCTTTTTTTTCACATTAATATGACCGGGCGACAAAGTAACATGATGGCGGTAAAAAAATGTATGAGGGTCTGTGGTTCCGTAGGCGTGTTGGGGCTGCCAATTAAATTTTTAAATTAAAAAATCTTAATTTTCGAAAAGTAAATCTGGGGGAATTAGTCTTTTCTAGAAATGGCGCCCGGTTTGAGACGGGTGCGATTAAACATACAAACAGACGACTAATTTTATGTATAACAGACTGGCCACTGACAAACTCTTTTGGGAATCGTTTCCTGCAGGAAACCACCGGTTAACGATGGAGCGAGTATCACTATCCCGCCCAAATTAGCGTGATGCATCTCATTAGTTGTCAGCAGTCAGTCATTGCAACACACGTAAAGACGGCCACAGCCCTGATCGACCAGGAGGACCGCCACCTCGTTTGTACCCGGACGGTTCCACCGACCTAGGCAGGATCCGATCGTAATATCGTATCGTAATCGGCAGTAAGATAAATTTGTAAAAACTTGGAAACATCAGATGGTAGCAATGAACCAATAAGGTGATAAACTTGTCCCTGCACCTTAAAGGTAGACATAAACACTCCTCCAGTGACTTGGTTTGCTCCAAACGATGTTGTTTGGAAGGCACTGTTGTAGACTTTTATACTGTTTACAAAATGTGGTTCCGGTGGTTCTTGCTTACAACTTAAGCAAACTCACATACAAACAATATTCTCTCTACAGCATCAGATCTTGAGCTTTCTCCACGATTGAAGCTTTTAAAATTTTGTAGAAAAGGGATTTTTTGGTTCGAAGTGGTTGTCTTATCTTAGTCAGAATAGGTTAAAGATCCTCGCTTGAGGAAAGATGGTTGCGATGTAGGGGCAAATATGAAAGTGCCGTTTCGGAAGTGCTGCAATACGCACTATCTTAGATACAGAGATGGTCCACCAAAGGAGGCCTCTGTGTAAACCCTGAAAAGACAACTATTGTTCCTTTTTACCAACTTAAATCGGGCTTCAGCTATGGCGAAACCATTCAAATCTCACAAGAAGCAAAATACCTTGGAGTAATCCTGGACACTAAACTATCCATCGACCGGACCATCGAAAAAGCCAAACGAGCACTGTTGATCTGTCGCTCAGTAACCACCCCCCTAAGGGACGACTGGAAAAAGTTCAAACCCCGTCCCTCAGAGCACGACCAAGTGTGGTACACAGACGGGTCAAAAATGGACTATGGGTCTGAGGCTGAAATATTCGGCGAGTCATCTAGCACTAATATATCGGTTACTCTAGGCATATACTCAACGATCTTCAAGACAATCAGTGCATAAGCTTAAACTTGCCTTCTAATTTCCGTGGCAGAACTATCCTTATCTTCTCTGACAGTCAACCTACCCTAAAAGTACTGAACTGAGCCACGATAAAATCGAAACTGGTTCTATGGACAGTCAAAATGGTTCTTGAACTGGGAATATACAACACCCGATGCCTGCTTACAAGGGGCACATCGGCACCGAACAAGCGGACTCACTGACCAAGATAGGGGCAACAACCTCCCTTCCTGGTCTTTAACCAGCCTGTGGAGTAAGCGTATCCACAGCCGCACAAGCGAACAAACCCTGCTCAAATCCAACACGATCTGGATAGGACAGAAATGTATCAAATACTTTTCCCCATTCCGAGGAATGCTCCCTCCATGAGAGAAAACATATCCTTGGCAGTGAAATCGTCTCACCGACCACTCGTGCCAGACTTCACCCTGACTCATGTCTTCCTGACAGCCTATGCAACAGATAAACTGCTCTAAAATATTCGCGATAGGACAATAGGCCTGTATGTGAGACCGCAGTGCTAGAGCAGATCAACTGCTCCTCAATAATAATAATAAGCTAATAGGTGTTTGCCGGCTCAATACAGGAACAGACCTAGACTGGCACTTGAAGAAAAAACTGTCAGTCAAATCTCGGTTAAGGTAGCCTCCGCTCAGACAGGGACACGGCCCATTATGATACCACGATGAAGAACCAGCTTACCAGCCCAGGGATCCAGAGTATGTAACACAAAGTACATTGAGATGGGCAACCGGATCGATATTAACCCTAAGAGTGGAATCATTTCATCCCAGAAATGAAGATTGTTATCTTCTGGATGTCGAGTTCGGTTAGATCGTTAAGATCATCGTAGAAGTATTCCCCGAGGGTTTTTCGTCTTAGCTGCGCAAGAGCAGGACATGTACACAGTAGGTGAGTTGTCTCCTTGTCTCTACACCTTCTACAGAAATCATTGGAGGGGAGCCCCAGTCTAAGTGCATGTCTGCCTATCAAGCAATGTCCGGTGAGGACCCCTATTACTGAATCTAGGATTTTCCGGTTTATTGATAAAAGTCCCTCCTTTCCCGTTAAGCCAGATTTGTTTTGACAACAGACAAGTGGTGATGTTGTTCCACCTGTGATTTGCCAGTTTCTTAGCATCCGTGTCAAGGAGGAACTTTATTGATTCGATAGGCGCCGGTGGTTCCCCATGTGAATACATTCATATGTATGTCCGTCATCCTATTCAGAAACTCATGCTGAATTCCTATAAACTATTTTTGGGACAATGTTCTGTTCAAAGATTCTTGGGATTGTTTTGAGCTCGACAACATCACCGAGCTGCATAGAAACAGCAACCAAGATACAATTGACTCTACAAGAGTTGCCAGATCTCTCCCAGAAATACCTTACAATTAGGGTTTGGATTAATGTTTACAAACCTCTTCCTCACACGTAGGTCTATAAGGAAATAGTTTCTTGGTACCGACTATCGTAGCCCTTTGAAAGGTGAGTCGCCTTGCGAATGGGCGATGTGATCAAAGAAGCATTTACCCAGAGACTAATTCCTCACTTGAAAGAGGTGTGGGCAGTGAAAGAAAAAATTCTCTGTATAAGTCATCATCGTTTAAATTAAGCTTGCTTGTGTGGTGTCTTAGCGTGTGTAAGTTGCCCTACCAACATTGCCATAAGTAGGTAGGTAGGTAGGGTGGCTGTCTGTACGAAACACAGAAACACATAGGCCCTTTGTGATACCATTTGGATCTAAACCATGACAAACGCCACTCCCTTTATTGAAACCAATTGGAGCTCTCAGTGAGGATACGTTTGACGTCAGTATGCAATAGTTCGCCCCAGTTGTCGAAGTGGTGGGCTCCTAGATAGAGTTTCCTCCGTTGTGATAGGGCAGGACAAGTACAGAGGAAATGGAGGATAATTTTTTTCTCCTCTTCGTCCCTGCAGCTCCTGCAGAAGTCATTTGAGAAGAGGCCCATCCTTTTGGCATGAAGGGTAATGGGACAATGGCCAGTAAGAAGACCAATGATGGTGCTAATGAGCGACCTTTGGAGCAAATTCAAATCAAATTTCTAGATCGAGTGGGATTTAGCAAAGGCCAGATCTGTCTGGAGATACAGCATGTGGTACCATTCCCCCATCTTTGGCTTGTCTTGCTGATCGCGTCTTACTCTAAGGGTAGTTCACATGTAGCGAGCAGAATACCCAGACTCCTTCGTTCCGGCAGGATGTCCAGAGTAGTACCACGTTTGGCGACAGTTCCCTGGAATGTAAGGCCGATGATCGGGTACCCAGCATAGGTGAATGTTCTGCCATCTTCATGAGAGATAAGATTTTATAGCAGCCTGACTATAAATACAGATGGTGATGTTCATGAAGGAAATCATATTATGCCTAAGCCAGGACAAAGCTTCGTTAGTCGCCATAATTTTCACCTGAAAAACGCTACAGTAGTCAGGAAGACGGATGGGGATGCTCAGTTTAAGCATATCGGAGAAAGCACCGCCTGCCACTCCGTTGTCGGTTTTAGAGCCGTCGGTATAGAGATGACCGGCGTATTCGCCCTTCTTTCACTCCTCTCGGGAAGGAATGGATATCCGGAGGTTGAGGTTAGAAAACATTGCCACACGTTTCTTGAAATTTTGTAGGTGATTAGTGAGTTGCCCCTTTTGTGTGCTTCCTCTGATCTTTGGTAGCAGAGTGGAGTCTTGCTCCGAGTCTAGGGCCGATTCCTCTCTTACTAGTTTATAAATCGCTTCATTGGCTAGAACATTCTCATTATCAGGGAACCAGCTGAATTTTAAACTAGAACCTTCAGTTCGTTGGGAAAAAAATAGCTTTGTAGTCACCATGGCTCAGTGGTTAGTGGGTTCGGTTCAAGCCTCAGCCATGTCCACCGAACATTTTTCGTGGCACCACCTCTCGTCAGGGAATGACAAGCCTCCGGGAGTATAATTTGTCATGAAAGAGCTTCTCAATTCGCCGTTTGGAGTCGGCAATAAATTGTAGGTCCCTTCCATTCGTGCGGAAAATGTTACACGCAAAACATGAATGGTTGCGAGAAGTTAGGCCTTGGCTCATTCCGAGCTGTCGCGCCATCTATTGTACGGATATATCGTAATATCTTCCCGTAACATTGTTCTTTTTGTCACTGCTTAAACCTCCGCTTAGAAAATACTAATGTGATCAGGGAGTTTAATTGAGCTGCTAAGTCCCTGTTCTTCAGATTCAGACCCACAAGAAACATGAGAAGTATAGATCACGTAAATGTCCCTAAAATCTTCGCCTTTGTTAGGTTTATCAGACCACTAAAACGAAGAAATCTCACAGTGCCTTCCATTTGGTCCTTCCCCTCATTGTCTGAGTATTTTATTTCACTTATTCTTCGCTTAACATTCCTTTTGATCAAAAATTGTTTCATCTGAGCTACAATGTTCGCACTCATTAACAACCATAACGACGTCCCTTAAATTTAAGCTTAGAAAAAAGGAATTCTTCCCTACTAATTGACCCGCCAAATAATCCACCCCCAGGTAAGTCTTTACATTTAATGAAGCCGTAAAATTATTTTACACCAACCATTCTACACCTCGATAAGCAATTAAATTGCTTTCTCTTCTCCAAAAAAATAAAATAGAAGCGTAACCAACATCCAGTACAAGTTACAGTACACCATCGCCACCCCCAAGGATAATGGAAAGCATTCCAAAAATCCTCGCCCCCTAAATACCTCTTAAGTTCATTTTTTAATTAAATTCTATAAACCACTTTATCTGCACCGCACTGCCGATCCGATTTCTTCCCTCGTTCTTCCGAAAACAGGGGCAAAAAAAATAAATGCTTTTCGTTTGACAAGAAAGTCGGAACAAAAATTAATTTACACAATAAATCACCGAGGACATACTATATACAGGACACGAGACACTTTCCCATCATGGTGACGATGACTAGGGGGCACCCGAAACACATCACAGTAATTTCCAAGGTTCGCCCAGTCTAGCAGAAGTCCAATTCGAGTGGTTTTACACGTGTTCCCACGAGTGTGTGTCGAATATACATACATCATCGAACAGCCCATGCTGTAATCTGTCTATTCGGTCAAGACCACCACATCGACGAAGGGAATTCATCATCATCATCATCATCATCATCATCATCCTCATCGTTGTCGTCGTCGTCGTCGTCATCGTCGTCATCGTTGTCAGTTGGAAGGAGGGATGGATCTCAAATTTCAAATTTCATTTCATCTCCGCCATTCACTCTGAGAATATGGAGCCTAGTCCTTAATGAAAACAACCCCGTGTATACTTAACAAGCCTACATATATCAATGCTTTCATTGGACACCATATTATACTGGCAATTCCACTTATATCTCTTAGCACAGATAGAGGGTGGAGGGGGAAAATGGCGACAAGGACATAGATCGTTCATCGTTCAACAGATTTCTTTCTTGCGGCGTTTCCTTTATGCTCAAGCTGGTCTTTAGATTCCTTTTTTTTTTTCTTGCTGCTCATTGGAGTTTGAAATAAATTTCCTACTTTACTCGTCCCCATCATCTATCTCGTAGGTACATCTCCCCCTCGAAGCAGCTGGCAGCGTCTCCACATGCAAACAAACGGAGTTATCTCATTTGTAGATGGTGATGTGACGACTACGTATTAAGATGTCCAGATAGAAACAATTTTTGCCTCCGCTCCTTTGAATTTGAATAAAAATCATCGTAATGCTTAAATCACCGTCCCGCTGCTGTGTGTATTCGGTGCCATCTTGAACGCATCCTAAGGACATACGCACAACACAAAAGCGTCCCCGTAAATATGTCACTGGGGACATATTAACTATGTCGTCCAGTATAAGGTAAATAGAAGCGAAGAGAGTATGTGTGGCCAGGACCTTCAGGGGGAGAAAAGTTTATTCATCCTATTTGCGTAGAGCTTTCCATGGGCGAGTACTCGTATCTCCATTCGTTTTTGACTATCTCGAGGGTATAGTCGAAAAGTTGCACCAGTCTCGGTCATAAATATCGAAGGTATCCTCCGATTAGCATATCCTTTCACATGGAACTGCATACGAGTGTGTATGCTCGTATCTTGCTGCCTTTGACTTTTAGCAAATTAAACTCAATTTGAAACTAATGAGAGATGAGAGATGTGTGTGTGTGTGTTTGTACTGTGGAGAGTTTTTCTTATCCCTTCTCCGTGCAGACTTTCACAAATTATCCCAATTAAATGTGAAAGAGAAACTTTTACCCACCAAAGAACAAAAAAGGACACGAAACAAGAACAACGTTACATAAATTGTCTGTCTGTCTCTCTGTCTATCTCTGAATTTGTGTTTGTGTGTGTCTGAGATTGAGTTTCGAATTAATTTCCATCGTGGAATCCTTAAATTTTTCAGCTCCAATTCGCAAGGACTTCAAGCATTCCCTCACACAACCACGATCCACATTCTATGCATAGCTAATGAGAGATTTATTGAACGAAATCTTGCAATCGGAGAGGTAGCACACAATCGCGTTGGTTGCGATGGAAATGAAAACGAATCCTTGTGGCGGCGGTAGCGATGGCAACGACAAAGGACGACCGTGAACGTAATTTTCTCTCCTCTAACTTTTTTTTTTTTGCTCGGTTTGTGTTCTACCTGATTATTTGTGTTTTATTGCGGATTTTTAACGGGTTCTCGATTGGCAGCAGACAGGGTGAATAAGCCGAAGCAAGAAGGAAACACATCGCACCACAAGGACATTTTTTTCGGTTTTTGAATGGTTTCAACTGTGTTACATACCTTAAATGTTAAGGATTTCTTCTGTGGAATTTCTGCTTCAACCAGGATTCGAGGTGTTATCCGGTTTCCATTGGCGTCGAGGGAATTCAAAGCTTTGGCCAGGTGGTAGACGACAAACATTCCACGGTCTGAAAATAGAGTTAACAGACAAAATGTAATGAAAGTGAAACGCAGAAGGTCGTTAATAAATGGTTTTTCTGGAAGAAATATCCAGTTTCCAAATTGAAGATTTTAACACAGCTGATGGAGGTCTAGAATAGCCAAGGACAGTCTCGAATTCGGTGACCATTTTCAGCGTTTTCCTGTCTTCAACAGTAGAGAAGATTAATTTGATCATCTGGCACTGAAATTAATAGAAAACAACGGATGGACGACATGTGCATGAAAATGGCGAAGAACTCTCAGAAAATCTAAAGTGATCCTCCTCAGGAATTAGAACCCGCTGCGGCATCATTCATCAATAATTTTTACATGTCCGAGCACTGCAACACGCAAGTCCTTTTAACAACGGCCATTGTGAAGGTCAAGGCAGCTTCAGGGCATTACATACACTTAAGAGCCTTGATAGATCCCGGTTCCGAGGCTACATTTATTACCGAAGCGGCAGTAAAACTTCTTAATCTGAAGCATCGACGAACACTTACTGAGGTGTCCGGACTGGGGAAGGTCAGCAGCGGTCCTTGTCGCAGCTACGTCGACATTGCCTTCGGGTCTATCAATGCTTCCAGTGTAAACGTCTCTGTCATGAAAACTTAAAAAGAGAACGACTTGACTACAAGCTGGAGGTACCACTACCGAATCTGCAAATTCCCCATACGAGTCCGTCATCATAGCAACAATATCGAGGAAATTAGTCTAGACACCACCCTTGGGCGCCATTGACACCTTGCATAATCTAAGTTTCGAACCATTACACCACACTTGCGATGTGCAGATAACATCATGAAACCTTGAGCGCGAATCACCGGTTCAATTCAATTTTCAGACCACGATTGAGTGTTCTAAGCAGGAGTCTTATTATTATTATTATTAGTGGGGAACGGCCTAGAGGCCTATTGTGCTTTCCCATGAGTTTAGATCAGTTTCTCTACTCCAGAGGATGTCAGGAAGCTAATCAGCCTCTCTGGGTGGAGCGTGGCAAGCGACGTTGGTGAAACGAGTTCACTGCCTAGGGTCCGCTTTCTCGCATGGATAAAGGCGGGACATTCTTTGACGATGTGAAGAGAGCTTTCATCGCTCTCCAAGCACAGTCAGCAGCAGTCTGCAAAGAGATAGAAACCAAGAGGCAATTAAAGCCATCTCGATCACAGTGAACCATTCAAAATCTCATGAGATGATCGTTACACGCACGTGCTCCTTAACAATTCACTTGGAACTGAACAATACACTTGTAAACCACTCAGCCCCAAGATAAGTTGAGATTGGAATTCGGAGAGTTTTTCGATTCTCTACCACTGCCTGAGCTTTACAGAACTTTTCCACGTCGAAAAATAAATTACAGAAGAAGTGACGTCATCCTAGTTCTCATCCTCATCCTCATCCTCATCCTCATCCTCATCCTCATCCTCATCCTCATCCTCATCCTCATCCTCATCCTCATCCTCATCCTCATCCTCATCCTCATCCTCATCCTCATCCTCATCCTCATCCTCATCCTCATCCTCATCCTCATCCTCATCCTCATCCTCATCCTCATCCTCATCCTCATCCTCATCCTCATCCTCATCCTCATCCTCATCCTCATCCTCATCCTCATCCTCATCCTCATCCTCATCCTCATCCTCATCCTCATCCTCATCCTCATCCTCATCCTCATCCTCATCCTCATCCTCATCCTCATCCTCATCCTCATCCTCATCCTCATCCTCATCCTCATCCTCATCCTCATCCTCATCCTCATCCTCATCCTCATCCTCATCCTCATCCTCATTCTCATCCTCATCCTCATCCTCATCCTCATCCTCATCCTCATCCTCATCCTCATCCTCATCCTCATCCTCATCCTCATCCTCATCCTCATCCTCATCCTCATCCTCATCCTCATCCTCATCCTCATCCTCATCCTCATCCTCAACCTCATCCTCATCCTCATCCTCATCCTCATCCTCATCCTCATTCTCATCCTCATCCTCATCCTCATCCTCATCCTCATCCTCATCCTCATCCTCATCCTCATCCTCATCCTCATCCTCATCCTTATCCTCATCCTCATCCTCATCCTCATCCTCATCCTCATCCTCATCCTCATCCTCATCCTCATTCTCATCCTCATCCTCATCCTCATCCTCATCCTCATCCTCATCCTCATCCTCATCCTCATCCTCATCCTCATCCTCATCCTCATCCTCATCCTCATCCTCATCCTCATCCTCATCCTCATCCTCATCCTCATCCTCATCCTCATCTTCATTCTCATCCTCATCCTCATCCTCATCCTCATCCTCATCCTCATCCTCATCCTCATCCTCATCCTCATCCTCATCCTCATCCTCATCCTTCGAAGACTATCGTTTTCTAGAATCAAATCTGTCCATCACGGGAACCTGTTTCATTTCTGACAACGGTAATGGATGGTTAATTACATTTCCAATTGTCTATACCCGTCTTGTAGGAAACTACGTTCTCCGAGAACCTCTCGAGCGGAAATATCCTAGAAAAACTGCCATCATTACGCATTCAGGTCAATAATTAATCTCCGAGCACACGACCACAGTCCAAGTATAAATAAATCAACTTTGATCGCTAAAAATAGTCGTTCCGGAACCACCCCCGACAAAAGGTCAGTCCGGTCCAGTGCAAACGTCCCGCAAAAAAACAAGCAACCCAAACCCAAGTAAAAACGTTCACATACCAACACAGCAACAACCTCAGTCCATTGATTTGCCATCTAATCCAATTGAATAAACTACTTAATTCCTTCTTCCTCCATCAGCCCTAACAGCATAAGGAATCTTTTCACCATCATCTCCTCGACGATGATGGAAACAGCACTACAAGTCGAAGCCAATCGATGGCAGCTTAGTATCAAAGAAATTATCGCCTACTGATACACGTACTCGTACCGTATCGATCCCCATGCTGGCGGGTCTTAAAGTATTAAAAGTATCTCCTCTCCCGTTCGGTTTGAGGACGAGTCCTCATACAGCAGGAAATCTTTGTGATTTCATCAAACTTGGAAGGAACTTTCACATCATGGCTAACAACAAGGACGATACCTCCGACATTCGGGCAAAGGCATGTCGAATTAAATATTCAATCGAAAATTGCCAACAGCATATGGGAGGATAATACGTCTTAGTCCTCGGGACTCTCTGCCGAGGATCATTAGAACCCAATACTTGGGATGTTAAGAATTCTCCCAGGTGATTGCTGTGGTGTCCTTCACTCGGATACAAAAAAAAAGGCTCCTACCAGCATCATTCTCCTCCTGGAGTCAATCTCTGACCTAAGCAGGATATTCCACACCACAGGCACAGGTGGCACTACAATAGCTCTGTGTTGCGTACATGAAAATTCTCATTCGGTAACATTATCCACTGGAATCAGGACTTTTGTTGAAAAATGCGAGTAATTTCCATTTGGTCACTGGGGATTTGTCGGAGGAGGAGGAGCGCAACCGATTGCATGGGAGCCTGCCATTTCCATTTGGCAGCATAGACATTGTTGTTAACTTCAGAGCCGTTTGCAGGACGTCTATTGTTCGTGCGAGAGATAATGCATGTCCTGTGAATACCTTTGGTAGATTGATTACTACTATTGATCTCTCGAGTTGTACTGTGCGACTATATGCATACTGAACGAAGTGTTAGTCGCACAGATGAGCGATGCTTGAACTGAAATGAAAATGTTAATGTTTTCTGTCAGGATAATAGCACCGGAGCCGACACAGGGAGAGAGGCAGAGAGCAAATGGTATGCATGATTCTGTTGATGTTTTTGTTTTGCGATGATTGAATAGCATAAAGGATTTTGTCGTCGTATTGTACTATTCCAGGTAGTTGATGGCGCACAACTATGGAATGGATTTTGTGCAAAATCCCTTTCAAACAGTATCCGTGCAATGGTATGCAGCAATTACGGAAAGTGATGCTTTAGAAGAGGATAAGAGTCGGCATTTGTGTTGTTTCTTTTTTTTTTTTTTCAATTTGAAAGGAATGAAGAAATGACTTGATGGGGGTATGGATACGGGGGACCGTCTTTAAATTAATCTCAAGTGTGAGTGAGATGCAATCAATGGACGTTGTGAGGCTGAAAGGGTGTATGAACACTGAAAGGAGTTAACAAAGGATTATACCCGGATTCTCTTCACGGCATAAGGTGTGTCCGATCGGCTCAAAGAAGATCTCGCATAGCGCATGACATAATCTGTTTATTGCGCTCTGGATTTAATAGTCATTTCTCTGAAAACATTATAGGATTTGTTTCTTTTTAGCTTTTTTGATGGGCAGGAGGCTTAGAAAACTCAGCTGTAAGCGATTGAAAGACAGGTATGGCAGAAATAAAGCCAAAAATAATGAAATCTTTTAAAAAGCGATAATATCTTGCCAAGAAGCGTAATTATATAATGTTGCATTCCACGCATAATTCCTAAGTTAAAGCTTCAGTAAGTCATTAATCCACTTTGAATATTCTGATTACTTAATATTTTGCAGAAAAAACAATATACACACCTCTTATTGAATCACCCCTTAGAATTTGCCATTTAAAAGGCAAAAGGCAATTTTTATTCCTTGTTCTACGTCCAATTATACAAGATTGCTAAAAACAACAACATGTTGTCTCAAAAACCGAAGAACAGAAACATCTTGTACTGACGGTAATCCTGTCATCGATTAAGTCGTTGTACAATGTCAAGTTCATGCCATGCACAGGTCACATTACGTGAATTTCTGTTTACCTCCTTCGCTCAGTACGTAATTTCTTTATTTTCTTGGAAAAAAAAAAAAAAACGTGTCGCCTTCATGGAAATTGCATAACATTGAATGATGCAATGAATATTGCCTGCGTGATGGTTTCGCGCAAAAATGTGCATGTGTTACGTTATGTTGATGGCACGTGAAGTTTCTTAGCTGCAATTTTATGAGATTCTGATGTTACGTTACAAGTGAGTGGCGTAATAACTTTGACGTTTCATATGGATATGGGGCTAAAGTCAGTTTTGGTGTTTTTATAGTTTAGTGTCTCTGCAACATCGGAATTATGTAACGAGAGGTGCCAGACTGTCATTGAAATAGGATCTTGAAAAAGCGACTAACGTGGCAAGAAAAACAGGCGAAATAGCCAAATCAGTCTTCTGAGGGTCATACCAAGGGCCATACAGAGTTGAAAACGAGGGCTTAAACCAATCTGAAGAAATGCTATAAAGATGGAAGCCAATTAAAACTGCTTATCGAGTAAGCAGAGCAATATGCAAGGAAGACGAAGAATCAGCAAAACACATTTTGTGTCACTGTAACTGTCTAATCAGAACACGTCATCGTCATTTAGGCGAATTCTATCTGGAAACGGAGGATATATCTGCCAGCTCACTCAAAGACATCTCTGGATTCATCTCGAATTCAGGCATCATGAGCGAGCTCTAATTGGAGGAAATCACAATAGGCCAATCGGTGGCCGCAGTGATAAGGTGACTCGGTCCCACCTCTACTTACAATCTACAAGCACAGCCTTTCAGAAAACCCCGAAGGAAGCCGCAGATATTCTTGCATAGGCTCCTAAGTGGACAGTTTCGGCCTAATAAACAGAGTAGTTTGTGGACATACCACACGTCGTAACGTATGGGCAATAGCCGCCGGCAGTAGATTATTTTTACGCAGAACTTATGGATGCCTTAAATCTTTTTATGCTGTAGTTCTATGCTTTATTGCCCTCTATTCTGACGAGGCCTTATTTCTCCTGCTTGCTTACTCGCTTATGAGGAAACTACAGCCTGTGTCGAACCTGGTTCTCAACCAACAAGCTGCCCTCAGTTTTACAAGATAGTAGAGGTTCCATTCCACTTCTGTCCGCCACGTGACTCGCGGTCTTTTTCCACTACGCCGTACTTTCTACATGTCCCAGCAATTTCAGTCTTTATATCTCGACTCTTTTGACTACTTGTCCTTTGCTTGTACCCACACCACGCGCATAGCAGTCCAACACACTAACCACTTAGCCACTTCGACCAGATAATAGCAAAGCATTGATGAAAAAGTTCACAACTTGCTCAAAGTTATGTCTACGGAGAGAGACGTTCTATCTGAAACGTCGGTGTTGTGTGTCCTTACTTGTTAACAGCATGTATTCTGTCATGTCCTCGTTTTTGACCGCTTCTGTTCTAATATTCACTAGCGCGCTGCTGTCATCACGCTTCGTTACTGCAATGACGTCAATATCGTTGGACTGACTTTTGAAGGTTTGTGTCACTGCCGTTGGCTTCTGAATTCTGCACGATTCTTTGAAAACTATGACAACCCGTCGCCTTGCCCTAAACATTTTTTTGACACCAAAGGCCCCAATGAGGTCTTCATCGATCTGCGTGCGTTCTCCATTGTCTTCCTAGAGGATCGAATGAATTTGGTGGGGCTTCCAAAACTAGACCTTGATGTTATACACGGCTTTAAAATCTATAAAAGGGCGGTGGATATCGATGTGAAATTTCTGAGTTTTCTCCAAGGTCTATGAATATTTGATGGGTCGTGGAGTTTCCTGACCCAAGGCCGCACTGATATGGACTGGTTGTTGACAAACGGCACAGAACAGCAAATAAAATCTTTAAGGTGACTTTTGGGAGACTAAAACTTCTATATTTGGAGCAGTTTGAAGAGTCTTCTTTCTTTTCTCCGGACAAACAATGTTGACGTTCTCGCCTGATGACATTTAGCAAATAACTCGGAGCATGTTCCTACCAAGTCCTGTCCCGCTTTTTTAAGGAATGCCGCAGCTAAGCCGTCCCCTTCAGCAGCTTGATTATACTTAAGTTTTGAGTTGACTGCCTTTACTTCATCCAGGTAGGGTCAGCGAAAATGTTGGCTGGCTTTGTCCAAGTTGAATGGCTCATTGACATTATACAGTCTGCAACAGTGGTCCTTTCTAATCCTCTACACCAACTGCGTTCGTTCTACTTTGTGTTGTATGTTCCCTTTTGCCTTCAGGATTGGCTTCGGCCAGAGTTTGAGCCTGGACGGGGCTGTAGTCGAATCTTTACGGATGGCTTCAAAACCAGTCATGGGTCCGGTGCTGCTGTGTTCGTGGAGGTCGATAACATTAGACTTCACTACTCCTTGGGCAAGCATGCCTCTGTTTTTCAAGCGGAGACCTTTGAGATCCTAATGGCCACAGACTACATTGTTAAGAACAGGTAGAAGGGTCGAAGCATCTGCGAGAATGCAAGAACTCTCTGAATTCGGTAGCAAGGTTCAACTCGTTGACTCTTGTCTGGGTCCCAGGTTACACTGGGATCTCTAAAAATGAGATCTCCAATCAGATTGCTAGACAAGGCTCAGAGGATGTTTTCTTAGGACCTAAACCTGCGTTAGGTCTTCCCTCGTCCTCTGTCGGGGCCTCCATTGACGATTGGGTTTTCTATGAACACAATTGTGTGTGGCGCGGCTCTCCAGGATGCAGGCAGACTTAACGAATGCAAAAGAGACTGTAGACAATTTATTGGCGTTCTAACGGGACATTTCGCTTTTGTCAAGTCTTAGTGTGCTAGGCTTAAGTGACACAACTGCCTGCGACGCCTGTGGAGAGGGCGACGATACTTCGGATCATTTTCTTTGCGATTGTCCTGCCTTTGCTCGGATCAGGTGGCAGTTTTTCGGTGCTGATGTGGTGATTCCTGATACTTTAAGCACCTCATCGAAGTTCTCTGAAAGTCGAGGCAATTCCAGTAAAATGATTAAAGACTCGGTCTTGCATTCTGGTGGTATAATGGACCAGTTGCGTCTGAGTGCTTCAGTATAGTTTCCAAACCCAAAAAAAAAAAAAAAATGTTCCCTTGCTCGAACTTGCAGGCTTCGGTTCGGGCTATGTGGATGTGGACATGGCACGTCCCTTTTACTCTTTCGTAAAGCTTTCAAACCCTATTCCTACTTTAGCATCTTTCTATATATATCCTCGATCCTTCCTTTTCCATCTGAGAAACCGGACTGGGTCCCCTCCCTTCTCCTCTTACAGCTCTCGAGCAGCTCTGTTCCTTCTATATAGCGCCGCTCTGTATGTCTGCTGTTACCAAAGATGTCCTCTCTTCCCAGCCTCGTTTTCTACATAAAATCGCCGAAAATACTTTCCAAACCATAGCAAGGGCACTGCTTGAAAGTTTTGTGCTAAACCAACGCATGCACTTATTCAACACAATACCGAAGCCATTGTTTGGTTGAACAATCGAAACCCTCTGTACCGATCTTCTTCGTGTGAAGAAAGCCAGAACCACAAGTAGTGCATCCAACAAATGTCATCCATTTTGCTTCTTCCCTCTCAGCGTAGACAAATAAAATTCGCACTAAAAATAGTTCATCTGCATTCTTTAATTAAAAGTAACGGCACTTCAATCATTTAAGTGCATTCTCTGAGTTATTGTTGTGTAAATATCCTTTCATCCTTCCACTTGAGTGCAACGAGTTTGCGTGGTGTGCAAAAAACCCGTTTCTAATTAGATTATTTTCCAACGATTCTGGCCGAAACTTAATTAAAGTTAATAAGAGCCTATCCTTGCTGCATAAGAGCGTTACACACTTGTTACCTTTAGATAGTAGGGCTCTCTCCTCCGTGTTTCTAAGTTAATTAGAGTGCAAGGCTCCGTAAGAATCATATAAATACACACACACACATACACCACATTTGCCAAGAGTACCACTACACGCTGAATAACAAATAAAAACAAACCACTTGACAAATTCAGCACAAGTTGACAAACAGCACAAGAGCACAACAACTCATCCCCCTCCCTGCGTGAGTGGGGAAGGAACTAAGCCAAGGCAAAAAGTCATCATCATGCCACACACACACACAGAGAGATAGACAAGGTGTACAAGGAATTCGCATCAATTGACCCTTGTGTGACTATTTTCGTAAGCCCTTGGCAAACTATTGCGTCCTGTTAAGTGGGATGTACAGCAGCTTTGAAGTGCACTTGGCCGACAAAGAAAAGACACAAATCATAAACCACTTTGCACTCACCTTCTTCCGGCACCGATGCTATGACGGCTTGCCCTCGACTTCGTCCTTTCGGCGCTGCGTTATAGTTGCCATTACCAAGTGATGAGGACAACTCCGTGGATGATGATAATGATTGTGCTGATGCATCAACGGATTGAAACGATGCCAGGTGACTGAGCAAACATGCCAGGACAGCTATAAGTCGCACCTGATCTTGCCAGTCCCAATGGTTATGGTAATATCCTGCCCGTCTGCAACTGCAACTCATTTTCTCTAACGGTCGACGTTTGTCCTTCCCTAATATTGCACTTGTGTCATTAGGGATATCTCGAGAGGCTCTTTCGCGCAGACAACGGGCAAAGATGCACGTGGGTGTATCGTGCCACTTAAAGCAATGCAACAGCAGCACTTTTATTTCTTGAGAGGATAATGGATTCCAGGTGAACGAGGAACCAAATATGACACAAACGGAAATGCAAAACAAGACGTCTGACAATCTCCAAAGTGCGCTCGTTGCCGCCGGGATTAATCCAACGAAAAAAAAAATTGTCCTTCTACTTGATATCCTCTGAAGGTGGCTTTTCCTTTTTTTTTTGTGTTTAGCTCGCTGTTGGGTCTATTCGCTTAAAGGATTTCGTCCTGCGATGAAAGTGGGTCTCTGTATCCTCGGGTGCAGTCTTAAGAGGAATTCATCCCTCGTCACGGGAAAGAACTAAAATCCGCTTAAATTAATTTCACTTTGAACAGTCGCTGTCGTCGTTGTCGTTGTCGTTGTGGGGATGAGTCCTTTCCACGGTGTCCCGGTGCGAGTTCGATTAAAGGAGTTTCCACGCGAACGAGACAAAAAAAAACGGCTTAAGCCTTGTAGTTTCGGAACGATATGCGGAGCGGCAATGTGACAAAAACTCGTCTTCCAAAGTCTGACTACAGAGTAAATTGGAAATTTACTTTGTTTACCCTTCCCATCGTCGTTTCAGTAGCAGTCATTGCTCACTGATAGCCAGATATGTCAAGGGTTGTGGGAGGAGCAGGAGCGCGTTATTGATGACCAAACGTGATAACACTCATGATTGCTTGTGCGATAAGAGTTCAGTGTTGGAGAGTCGGATCTAGATCGGAATTATGGAGCAGATTTCAACTTCAAAACATTGGAATCTGTCCAATGACAATTTTGAACCAGAAAACATCCTCGAAGTAACCTTTTCTCATAACTCTGCCGTCCATAGGCAGACTTTGCCCTTTTCAACCGAGTGTCAACTGGCTGTCTGTCAATTATTAAGAAGCACACATTTGGATTTCACGGAACTTAAGTGGTCGACTCTAAATATAGTTGAAGTCAAGGCTGTCGGCGGGACAAATCGACACACCATGGCAGGGCTGATGGATGTTTAGTAATTATGTTTAAATATTTTTTTATTTTGCGGTTTCTTTAGGCGGAAAATGGGCTGACTCATCGGAATGATTAATTTAGTTGTCGCCACTTAGGGAGGAGTTGGTGCGGATGGATACGAATGATATTTGGCACGTGCACAGGAAACAGCGAGAATCTTGGCTCTGATTTGTGGGCGAGATAATTTAATGCGTTCTAAATTGCTAAACAAATGTGTCGGGGATATTTTATCATTTTTGGAAAGAATTCATAACAGCAGGTGGAGGGGCGGGGGTTTGGAAATGAAAAGAAGGGGTTTCTTTAAGACTTCCTATTGGCCCACTCAATTAGGATTGGAACAAAGATTAAAGACCTATGGAAGGTGTAGCGCGCTGATGATGATGATTAGCTAATTTTATTTTGCGATGGCGGTTGGTGCGAAATACAAGAGAAGACTACTACTTACAAGAACCTCAGCATCGATAACGCCTGTACCATGAAGATTAAGAACTTTCGAGAAGGAAGATTGAAGCGATCTAAGAAATCAACGCGTACAGACCAAATAGACTCCTGTGGACAACGTCCTGCGATGCGCCGTGAGTAGTGGTTAGCATGGTACCAATCAAAGTGAAGTTCCTTGCTCTTATAACAACAAAACTCAGGGGCCGAATTACCGCAATCGATAACGAGTGAGTGAGTAGGACTAGTGATCGAATGATCGATTAACCTCATTGGGATGATGGTACTCGAAAGCCCAAGTATCGAATGAAAATGAAATTGTACTAGAGAAATTCTACTACAACTCACAAAGTGACGTTTCTGCGGTTGATATAAAAGATAGAAAAATATTATTAGCAGCGAAATTTAAGTTAAGAATGGATCTAATGGATCTAATTGAATGGACTAACAGGTGGCCCTTCTGCATTGACCATTTTCGTCACCCGCTGCCATAGTCGAAGCGATATTGTTTTTCCCTGTCTGCAGTTTGGTAAAATATTCTTTCCTAAATCGTGGTGTTTGGCCATAAAATCGGCCAGAATATTTTTTGTAACAAATTAATTTTGTTGAGATGGCATCTTAATTAAAAAATAACGGACACTGTATTAGGAAATTCCTTTAAAAAAAAAAATTTAAACAAAAACACTCGCATCTTTGTTGTTTCACTCGACAACTCGACAGCACAATAGTGTACGAGTGAAATTACGCACTGTCTATAACGCGTGCTGTCATCTCAAATTTCAATACTGAATGTTCGATCACAAGAGCGGTAATGTCAAATCCTCACATTTCGATAACGAGGGTGGGCGCGACCTTCATCTGACCTGTTGCTTTATTTCTTTTATACGTCAGAACATGTTGGACATTTGTTGGGAGGTATCTGAGAAAAGTGGAAACAATTATCCGATTGATACTAGTCCGCGTCTGATCTCGATATCACCGATTACTTTATTCATAACATGTTGCATAGACTCCAGGGTCTTCCGACGCATTCAAGGTGGTAAGAAAGATTCGAAGACCAGTAAGAGGTCATGTTTCATTGCCTGAGTATGTAGAAGAGCGACACCTGGACGAAAAAAAACTGGGAAGGGGTTAACCCCAGGCAACATAGCCAGGCAGATGATGGACACTATAGTAGCTTGGGATACAATTAGCAATGCTGTGGCAGCCGTTATAAAAAACAACATCAACAGGAGCTACAACCCAATGCAGTGAGAGATCGTCCAAATACGAACGAGATGAACACCTAGGTCAGGTTAGGCAGATGGATAGTTTTTGAGGTCTCAAAAAAAGGTCTCATGCGTCTAAAGGAGCGTTGAACACCTAAAGCTGCAGGCTTTTTCGCAATGAAATGCTTGACGGCAGTACGGCGAGGAAAAAGGATAGGAAGTGAACAATTTGTTCTAGTCAGTTTAAATGCGAAAAACTTAAGGAAATTAAAGAGAGGAGTCTCTTCTTAAGGATCTTGCAAACAAATCAATGCTGTCATCTGGTCATGCAGAGCGTGTACTAACTCTTTACCAAGTCATCTTGCTCCTTTTGAAACAGCTTGGGGTGGAGCCCATCGGTTTCACCGGTTTGTTGAACTTAAGTTTATACATGACTATCTTGCCTGTATCCAGGTTGCGTGGAATCGTTGATTGACATAGTCCTGATTGAATGGTTCATTCTGCTTTACAGTTACACAGTACAGACTCTAGAAATTGTCGTTTCACATCCGGAGCACCGAAGGCATGCGTATATCAGTAATCGATCAATCAACGAAGTAGGGCGGGAGTTTTCATCAAAGTCTTTGGTAAGATGGGCTGACCATTCCGATTGCCGTCGTAACTTTAAAGAGACCCGGACAGTACTCTAAATCAGTGTTTTTCAAAGTGTGGGTTGCAACTCCCAAGGGGGTCTTGAAGCAAATGTAAAGGGGTCGAGAGCTTAAAAACATAAAGTTCAGAGTGCAGGCACCGGCTTGATGTCGAACTATAAAACAAATCGTTTTACTACGGTAACACAACTACAATCACGCGACCTGTTACAAGGCACCCGCCGTTATAAAATTATTTGCATTTCAAGTTTTGCAAGATGTTGTTGCTTCCTATGCGGATGATGTTGCCATAGTTTCTGTCCGGTCATACCTAGTCTGTCTGTGCTAAGGCGCAGGCGGCTTTTGACATGGTTGATGAATGATGTACTAGGGGTGGGCTTTCGTTCAACCCTCTGAAAACTGAGGTTGTTCTCAGTCAGTCACTGTCAAGAGCATCACTGTCAAGATCTCCGATGAAGCCAAATATCTATTAATGGTCCTGGATAAAAACTTCTTTGGGGAAAGCATGTTAAGTAGAAGACGTCCAAGACGCTCTCAGTTTTCTGGCAGTGTAAATAAGTGTACTTCAAAGAACGGGAGTTTTTCCGAGTACGCCCGACTCTGCTCTCGACGCTCTGCTTGACCTACCTTCTCTTGATACCTATATCATGGTCTGTACTATTAAGACAGGTCACACTGGGATCTTTGGAAATGAGATCTCCGATGAGATAGCTAGACAAGGCTCAGAGGATGTTTTCTCAGGACCTGAAACTGCGTTGGCTCTTCTCGCGTCTCCTGTCAGAGCCTCTATTGGCGATTGGGTTTCCTACAAATAGCGGCATTCTTACCGTCATTCTTGCAGCAGAAGAGACTGTAGACAACTTATTGGGTTTCTCCGAAAGTCGAGAAAATTCCAGTACAATGGTTAAAATCTGTGTCTGCTTTCTGGTAGTATAAACCAGTTGCGTCTGAGTGCTCCAGTGCAGCGTTTCCTAACCCGAAAAAAAAAAAGTTTTGCAAGTTTGCATTTTTTCTTTTTTAATTTTCAAAGCGGGTCGGTAAGTTGTTTTTATGAGCTCAAGGGGGTCGTTATTCTAAAAAGATTGAAAAACACTGCTCTAAATAAATAAATAGCTGGCGCGACAGTTCGTGATGAGCCAAGGCCTATCTTCTCCGAACGGCGAATTGAGAAGCTCTTTCATGACAAATTATACTCCCGGAGGTTTGTCATTCCCTGAAGAGAGGTGGTGCCGCGAAAATTGTTGAGTGGACATGGCTGGGGCTTGCACTAAATCTATAAATAGCTGATGAATAAAACTATCGTAAGGTCCAATATTTTTACTTCATCATGAAGTGGCCATTTGTGTGATATTTTACATTTTTCAGAGCCCATAATCGCCCTAAGTGAAGTCCTTAAAATGTTAGCTTGTGAAGACCGAGTAGCAGTCAAAGGATAATGGCAACACGAGTGGCAATTCCTCATATGACAACTGCAGCTCTGGTTTGTAGCTCTGTCTGTTTTGAAACCCTTGTCAGCGATTGGTATAAAAGTAATGGTCGTTTCAATTACTTTTTTCGCTGTTCGTAGATTTTCGACAAAAACGATAAAAGGCGGATAAATAAACCAAAAACTGATTACCCACAAGGGCTTTCAGGAGGTATAAATAATTTTACGAGAACCACGTGCAAAATTTGATTGCAATTTCGCACATCACGCGCATAAATAAAGCCATATGCCTGCAAAAGAGTGCAGAGGAGTTGTTTTTATTTGTTTTATTAATCACCCCCCCCGAAACATTTTCAATTTGTCTTCCCTTAGACATGAGAGCACGCCTCACATCTTCATCCGGAAAAAATGTACAAAAGCCTCTGCGATGCGAGAGTGGAAACAATAATGTAAGATGTGTGTATGTTCCATTCGCAATTCCCCATTGCTTTAATGTCCTTGTTCTGCATGATACTCTGGTTAGTGTTTCTTTTGCAGCGGTAATTTTCATCTCTCAAGGTAAATCAGCACAAAACACACATTTCATGCAAAAAATATCCGTCAACGACTTCGTTTTTTTTTTAAATGCTCTCAACGCGGAACAGTAGGCACTGGCAGAAGCAGAAGGCACTTTTTCACAAGCATCCGCAATAAATAAATTCCGAACGCGTAAAAAACATCTCCACAGAATTGTGCTCGTACTTCCTCCCCAGAGGGGGGAGGTGGCCCTAAATCCGGGGCATCCTGTAAACCCTGAACACGCCAAAATACAAAACCTCGATGCGTTTAAAAATTAACTTCATGTTCGACTTCCCGCAGAAGTGTGTTGGGGTAAAATAATTATTTTCCATATATTTATGCATTATCCGGCCACACCGGCTGCTGCGGGATCTGCTTAAATGGCACAGCTACCCTCGTCCTCGTGGCGTGCACCTTTGATTTGTATGACATGTGTCAGGACATGATACTCCTCGTGTATGTGTGGGGAAAATTTGTAACTTCGAACGAGCAGCGCTGTTACGCTATGTTGCTGTTGGCTCTTTAGAATCCTGTTTGATCCCGGAGTGTGATCCGCTTTATTCATTGGAATGTGTGTGCTGTGTGCTGCAATGATTTTCACACGCTCATTCAATCCCGTCCCTCGGTTTGTTGCACATTCAGGGATTCGCATAGAAAATTGTTGCCGCCCTCACCCTTTTTTTTTTTAGAATTTCGTCCTGATAAGGATCTTTATTTATGTTTGTTTGCACTGTGGCGGAAAAGGAAATGTTTCGCAATCGCTTCAGTGAAACGAGTAAACAGAGAAAGAAGCAGAGAAACGACAGAAAGTTCCATCCACCTCTGGGGGAAGATAAGCCAGGCGTTCGTGTATTTTTTTTTTCTCTGCACCTTTTATGACTTCCTAACACCTGGCTGTGTCGCCCATGTGGAGGAGGAGAGGAATGGTTCTCGCCTTTAAATTGGAATGCCCTGCCACTGAGGTAAACCAGTTGAGTTTTGTTTGTTGATTTTCCTCACATTCAAGAGGGCGCGTTTCCTTTTGGCGTCATCGTCGCGTTTGGGTGGCCATGAGAGTGGTGTGGGACACAGCTGCCATTTGGTTTCATCCGGTTGGCGGTTTAAAGGTAAAACGCTTGCATTTTCCCAGAGTCATTTCCGTGGATGAACGCTGCACTTGTTTTACATTGGGAGCATCGGTGAAGTTTGGTTTAATGCATCCCGATGTGGTTTGCATATCGAGCTGGGAATTGCCGAATAAAAGGGTTTATTGCCGCATCTTTTGGTAATGGAAGTTAAAAGTGTTGGTTTTTGGTTCAATTATTTACGTCGGTTTCGATTGGATCTGCCTGAAGGTGGCTTATGTGCTTGGTGATTATTTGATCAGCCTTTTTCCGGTTCATCGAATTCAATTACCCCATGCGAAATGTTTTCCTTTTTTTAAGCGGATGGTGCGAGTGGAACATTAGTGGAGTTCATCAACTTGTAGCAACTTTGTGCGTTGTAAGATCAACGATATCATCAGCAGTTCTAATCAAATCAACCGATGTGGTCTATTTTCTGGTCTGTTCCATTTGACACATCAGACCTAGAGAGATGTTACTTCAGCAATCAAACGAAGTTTTGTGTCGTTTCTGTGGTTTTGTGGGAAGATACCTGAAAAAGACTCTTACCCTAGAAATTGTAGTGGCGGTTCAAGCCTGACCATGGCTGATGTCGATCTGCTCTATATTTCTCAGATATTTTAGTCATTGTAGGCCGATTCTGCTGTACAGCTGTCATACTATCCATAGAGATGGGAGGAATGATTATCCGAGAAACTTCCCTCTAGAAACCACCGGGGCTACCATATCCACTTTTGAGAAAGTCCATACCTCCGCGCCAAAGAGCAGAATTGGAATGATTAGGATCTTGTATACGGTCACTTTTGTTATTGGAGCAAGGGCTTTAGTAATCAATTACCTTTTTCGCCCACAGAAATCGGTTGAGAAGAGTTTTTCCTATCTTGCTGTTATTGTCTGAGTTTATAGTCAAAGTCCCTTACTTCCTCTGTCGAAAGAGATATTCTTGCCGAGACGTCGGCGTTGAGTGTCCTATTTTATTGGCAGCATCTGCCTACCTTATTTTGCCCTAGTTGACCATTAAGCCCATCTTGACTGCTTCCATCTCGATACTTACGAGCACGCTACTGACATCACGCTGCGTTACTTCAATAACGTCAATGTCTTTGGCGAGTAATTGCAAGGATTTTTGAAACTTTGCGCTTCTGGTGTTGGCTTCTAAATACTAAATACTAAATACGATTCGCTTCGCATTGTCTAAATCTGATTTTTGACATCAAAGAGCTTTGTGAGCTCTTTACCGACCTTGATGGGACAGCGCATATTCTACACCGTCATCCTGCAGAGTCGAACGAGTTTGACAGGGATGCCAAAATCATCTCTATTAATACTGTCAAACGCGACCTTGAAATCGATAAAAGAGTGGTGTGTATCGATTTGAAGTTCCTGGGTTTTCTCCCAGATCTGCGGTGTTGTGAATATTTGTTCGTTTTCCTTTAATTTTTTGCATAGGACGCCTTGTCCCCAAATGTTTGAACCCATGCTCAAGAGCAAACTGATCCTATCCGAAATCGAGCTCTGGTCCACAGAGCAGCGCTGTCAGTATACACCGGTAGGAGTCATCCCTCCACTGCTCTGGATCTTAAAAATGAATGAGGTGCTCTAGGTAATGTAGGTTCCAAAGTCATTGCTTTCGCAAACAATATTGCTCTAGCCAGGGAAAATTCTTCACACATTAAGGGATCTGATGAATTTCGCTCTAGTACGCTAGCCAAGTGGACTGACAAATTTAGGTCTCAGTGTCAACTTGTCCAAGACTGAGCTGGTCTCCTTTACCAAAAGGTACAAATTTCCGGCCCTAGCTCCACCCAAGCTTAAGAACACGAAACTTAGGTTTACAAACAAAACCAAATATCTAGGACTAGTCGTAGATAGTAAACTTAGGTCGAAACTGAACGTTCAAGACCGCGGAAGGAAGGCTGGAGTCACTATCTATACCTGTAAAAAGATTTTGGGTCCCAAATGGGAATTCCAACCTAGGTTGGTCCATTGGTTTTACCTGGCGGTTGTAAGGGCCATTTCGCTGTACGGAATCCTGCTCTGATGGCCGGCGCTGGACAAGAAGTGCAACACCAGTGTCACTGAACGCGGACAAAGGTCAAACTGCACTAGCATCACAGGCACCCCCATCCTACTACACATCGTTCCAGTCGACATCTTTGGTGTCCAAAGCAGCTCTTAGACTTCAGGAATCTCAACTCCCAAATCGGTCATTCGCGCATTATGTCCACCAATACTATTCTCAGTAAAACGGACTATCTAGTCCCCTACGACGACTTCAACATCAAATACAGTACCATCATCCCAGACAGGTCCGAATGGACACACGGTAATACACGGAATCCCCAGGAAGTATTCGCTGATGAATCCGAAACAACGGAAGGCACAGGGCTGGAAAACTTCTCAAACGCACCTGTCCTCAACGTATCATTCAGTCTTCCGGACCTCAGTAATATATTTCAAGTGGAAGTGTCGGGAATTCGGCAAGCAGCGAGCAGGCTCTCTTTGAGTTCAATAGATAGGAAAGCTATCGTCCTGTACATGGACAGCAAGGTGGCTATAAAAGCCCTGGAAACGCCAAGAAGTGAATCGAAGTTGGTAAAACAATGCCGGAATCTCTCAACGAGGTTACAGACAGATGTCACATTAATCTGTGTTGAGTCCCCGGACAGAAAGACATTCAGGGCAACTGCAAGGCGGATGAACCGCCAAAAAAATGCATTGGGCTATGCTTAACTGATAACAGGGAGGCACCGTCCGCTCCTATTCACCATAAAATATCGCCTGTTCACGGATGCTTTAAGAATTCCAAATATAAGATGGAACAATATAAGCAGCTGCAGATTCATAAAGCAAATCTGGCCTGTGCTAGGCTCTAAAAAATCGGAAAGACTTCTGACCATAAACAGGAAAACCATTAGGATTCATCACGGGCCACTGTATCATAGGCAGACATGACATCCGAAAGAGAGTCTCCTCCAACGAGTTCTGCAAAAGCTGCATGGACGAAGAGAATTGCCTAGCACTAGCTATATACTTTTTCTGGTCTGCATAATCTGTCAAACATCGACTTAAGCCCCTGCCAGCCAATGAGCGGCAAGCAGCAAAGCGGTAGAGCGGCGAAATTAAAACGTATGAAATCGTATGGCTGTGGCCACGCAGTCGCTCAGCGTCAAACGTCATTTCTAAGCAAATTTTCTGCCGCTCTGCCGCTTGGCCGCTTGCTGGTCATTGCGTGGCAGGGGCCTTACGCAGCATCAGCAAATTTATCCGCAGATCAAAATAGTTTAACTAAAACCTAGGTAGATCATTCGAATTACCCAAGGATTTCATACATATCTCTTAAGGTTTCGAAGAGTTTAAATTGAGTGAGAAACTCTGTCCTAAACTTTTGGAACATTAACCGATTTTTAGGTTCAGAGATACATAATACCAGGGAAGACAATTTTGATATCGCAGACAGTGTTTGTTAAACCAGCCCGATTGGGAAAATTATTTATTTATTTATTTCTCACGATAACAATTGATTGATGTCAAATAAACTAAACTGTGTGTGACTTATTGCCTGGCAAAAACAAAATCACCTCAGCTCCGTAAATAAAACCTGAGCCGAGCATTCTGATTGATCACTCAAATATGTCAAATTTGCCTCACAATAATCTGGTGGCGGATAAATCGAATTAAGTGAAACTAAAATAGTTTTTCAACTCTATCGGGTCTCCATCGTCACGTATAGTTGGTTAAATGTTTATTCTTTCGCCCCGAATGGAACCCTTTGCTCACATGGATGCATTCTACGTTTATTTACGCCAATTGATTATGTAGATACTTGCTATCTATAATTAGGTGAAAATTACTGCGACGACCTTTTGATATCGAAACTAGATAACACGGCCAGCAGAAGTGGGTGTAAGTGGAAACTGTTCAGAGTGGGGTACTTCAAACACACATTGATGTCAAATAAACGGCGGCAGTTGGGTGACGGTAATAATAGTCGAGTTTGTGAAAGGTGAGTGGTGATATGCAAACTTGTGAAGGTAATTTGACGAAAAAACAATATGGAACGGGGCGGGTTATAAATTGAACCTGAGTGTTCTGAACAGTGGATGTGCGTATTGTCAGACGCACCTGCTGAGGGACTTGAATTTGCATTCATTTTGTTGCTGACGAATTTGACATTAAACGAGTCTGAGGATTTGTTGGCCTAACCGTATCTCGAACGAACCTCTTTACCAAAAAACCGGTCAGTAACCCGTAAGCACAACCATCCAACGACGAAAGTGGCAATGGATTGGTCACACATTTCGAAAATAGAATCCACTTACTCAAGATGGCAGAAGAATGGGTCGAGTGACCCAGAACAGTTGAAGAGGAGTCTCGGAAATAAGTGAAAAGTTGGAGAGAGCCGAGACATATTGCCAGAAACCGCAGATGTTGGCGTGAAGGGGTAGTAGAGGCCCTAGATACAATATACCTGACGCGAAAGCTCGGGATGAGCCAAGGCCTAGCTTCTTGCAAGCATTCATATTGTGCGTGTTACATTTTTCGTACGAATGGAAGGGACCTACAATTTATTGCCGACTCTGAACGGCGAATTGAGAAGCTATTTTATGACAGATTATACTCCCCGAGGCTTGCCATTCTCCGACGAGAGGTGGTGCCGCGAAAAATGTTCGGTGGACATGGCTGAGGCTTGAACCCACGCGGCACGGTCAGCAGTCCAACACACTAACCACTGAGCCACGGCGCCAGAGGCCCTAGATGTTAGATGTTAAAAGTTGGGGTATGTATGAAATGCGGCCTGTAGAGATCTATTGTGCTCCCCCGAACTCGTGTTGGTCGACGAGTCTCGACCTATAGGACCTCCTTCAATGCAAGCGCTCTGAGGAATCGGAGTATCTAGATTGGGTCCAGCGATGGGAGATCCGTTTCAGGAGAAGTGTATGCTCCGAGGTGTGCTCTTCTTTTGTGAATCAGTCCAACACATTCCATAAGGAGCTGTGATATGGTCTCCTCCCCATCGCTACAGAATCTGCAGTTTCCATTCGCTTCTATTCCTATGGTTCTGAGATGTTCCCTGAGTCTCCAATGGAAGCCCGATACAATTCGAAGCTGGTTTTTGTTGGTGCCTAGGCAGGTCTTGCTCCTACTTCGGTCGTTGTTCCCGAGAAGTTCCTTTGCCTGCCTTAGTCCTGGGAGTGCTTTCCACAGCCTTCTTCTTTTGCATTCTTTCTCTCTTCACAGTTATTGGATTCGATGCGATCCCAGCCCACAGAATAGCTCGGGTCCAACGAATGGCGCCTCTGACCCTTTCCTTGCCAACTAATCGGCTCTTTCTATGTGTGTTTTGGAACCGTCGGCGTACCATTTGATAGTGTTGTGCTTCATCGATTGTTAGAGACCCAAGGATCTATAAGGGGAAACAGGAGATAAATAAGTAAGTAAGTATATCACTTCGTTAATCTAGCAAAACGCGAAATACACCTAGATCACCATCATTGCGATACTTCTTTGACGGAGGACTTATTACGAGAAAAGTTCTGGATCCTAGTCCTGAAGTCAAGAGTCAAGAAATCCGTTGAAAGTTGCTCAACCTGTATTCGATGAAAGGCTCAGGCGGTTCAGCCTATTTAGGGGGACCTGCCACCAGGAAGTATCACCAACTTTCCGCAAAGACGGTGAGAGCAGTCAGGCTCGAAGAAATTTGACTTTACAAGCTTCAAATAGACGGCGTTGGCCCTCCCTAAACCTATCTGACAGCGGGACAATTTTTTTTTTTTAATTCGAAAAGGAAGGTAAACAAGGTATGAAGAAAGACTATACAAAATAGAGTTGACAATCCAAAGCTCTTTCATCCGATTCACCCTAAATGTACCTTCGATTCACCCGGAAAGCCCAAAAGACGCTAATTTGACCTGTAACACCTTCGAACACACCAACTCTAACACCATTACATTTCTGTGCCCAATGCAGATTAGGTTAGGTTGAAGGGTATGCCAGCAGACTTGGACCAATGATATGTAGGTCCATTGTGATACCACAAGGATCTTGGAAAATCCTCCTTTACCTACTCGTTAAACAACTTGAAACTTTAGGTGAAGCGTAGGAGACTTCTAACATTTAGTCAGATCGCTTAGTTCGTTGTAGAAGAAGCCACCTAAGTGAGTTTTTTATCTATGAGAGAAAGCCGGGCAGGTGCAAAGAAGCAAGGAAGGAATAATTTCTCCTCTTCTTCGTCCATGATACTTCTACCAAAATCGTTTGAGAAGACGACAAACTTTGTTGCATGCTTGGCTAGTAGACAGACAATATAGTAGCACTGATATCCAGAGAATTCAAAACACTCAACACAGCTTCAAGAACTCTGTAGTTTGATGCAAGAAATGGTTCCAACTGATGTACAATAGAAGAGGAAAAAAATGGACGTGCACTCAACGCTGGAGATTTCGTTTTGCTCCAAGAACTGAGTGTTACTGCGGTAGAATGGAAGACTGGTTAAATTACTGAGTAAGGATACTCCAAGGCTTGACATGTGTGTTCAAGAAGAAACAAGTGTGCACAGGTCACCCCTTACCCCCCGCCGTCTACGACAAACCCCGGATGCCTTGCCTGGTGCATCAACTGGAGATTTGTTTTTCGATATGTTTGGGGTAGCTAACGGCAGAGGGTGGTTCTGGCCATTTTCTGTTTACAGGCAAAACTTGATTTTCCAACTATTAGAAATGAAGGAAACCTCATGTACCCAAAGCCTGCAGGGAACACCTGAGCAGGAACCTCTCCACAGTGCATTTCCCAATCAGAAACGTCAAAAGTCAATGGAGGGCAAAACTCTGGGTACAAAGTAAAGCAATGAAGGCTTGCCAGTGTAGGTTAGATTTGGTTATGGGGGGCTTTCTACACGCAAACGCTTTAGCCAGACTATTCAAAGAATTGCTTGAATCAACCAAAGCTCTCTGTAAAGCGAAGGATACTATAGACCTCCCAGATGGAGAAGTCTTCTTTTGAACAGAACGGAAAAGGTCCAAAGGAAATGAAGAATTGTTTCAGTTTCTTTCTTCCCACAGTTTCCTCAGAAAGGAAGAAGCCTATTCTATGACTTGTAGGCCTTAAGGGCATCAGGCTGCCAATATTTCTGCTAGAGAACAGTAAGATATTCTACGAACAGCCATGAAACTGTAAACTTGCTTTAAACCTGAAAGGGAAGAAGAAAGGAAGGAAATCGTGACCAGAAGAAGTATTTCCAAAAGCTTTTAACTAGGTATCAAGGAGAAGGGAGAGTAAAAAGACAACAAATTAGGTAGATAGGTCCAGAGACTCAAGTAGCGCTGAGGCGCTGTTTCAATACCTCAACTCACATGATTTGGGTGTTGACGTGAGATGATTTGTCGATCCATAGATCAAGAAAGGCTTTTGCTATTATAAGATGCCTGGCTATAGCTAGTGCCAGGCAGTCGCAGAGGAAGTTGCTATTCCCAGGAACACAGAGGAGAGCGATGTTGAATCGAGCGCTTGTCAGGGCAATTTCTTCCTTTCACTGTTGTACAAGAAAGACGTGGTGTTTGATTGGAGCCGCTTTATAGGTTGTCTCGCTATCAAGAAAGGTCTCTGCGTTGTTAATGGTTGTAAAATTGAGGAATCCGTGCCATCGGGTAGGCGTCCCCTGGGTAGGCCTAGGATAAGATGGCTGGACCAAATACGAAATCTCACCTCTACCCGTATGGGGATAACCCCTGATGATTTAGAGTCAATGGCGGAAGATCGGGAGATGTGGAGAGTCCACTTAAGCACCCTAACCCCGCGATCCTCATAGTGGATAAGCGGGTCATTGAAAATGATGATGATGATGAAATTAAGGCTAGTACCTCACAGGCCTCTCTTATTGCTAGTACTTCCGCTTAGAATACACAAGAGGAATCTGAAAGACGATACGGTTTGGAGACGTTCAGTTCAGCTGAGTAGTCACCTAATCCGATACCGCAAGTCCAGATATAACGTGGAAGCAGTACCTTCTCCTAGTTGGCTCGGATACAAAATGTCTACAAAGTATCAGCAGATAAATTGCAATGAGTCGTCCTAAATTTTGATCAGCTGATCAGCTTTCTTCAACTCAAGCTCAGCGAATTCATTGCCCGCAAAGTCAATTGACGGGCATTTTTAAAGAATGATTCATGATCTTTACAGCACCAACGAGTGAACCATATCCAACAGCTTCGTGAATCAATTCAATGATTGGCACTGATTGCGATGACTACCACGAAGCAACATTAATTTCTCCCCAAAGTCCCATGTCAGGCCACCAATGATAGCCATCTTTTCCTGCATGATATCCGCCACACGAAGTCAAAGAGATGCTTTGATTTATTTCGCCAAAGCAAATTAATACTCATCACCATTGGGACCGCAGGGCGTATGTGCACCCATCTTGCCAGTGCACTCCGTCCGGAAGCAACCACTCTCATTCGTTTTCATTTTTAATTAAGGAGGCTGTTGTTGAATTAAAAATAATTGATCCACGTATCAGTTAAAACAATATCCTGTGGATAAACTTTGAGTGTGCATTCCTTTCTGGGTCAATTGACATCGTCACCCAGTTGGCAGACCATGCGCCGACCGTACACAACTCCATTGCGATGATAATCATCAAATTATCCCCTCTTTGAGGGTATAATACGCGCGTCCTTGCATACCATTATGACGACGCGTACCTGCGTCGTGTCCTCGACCAGTGTTCGACCCACTGTGCTAATGCTCATATGTCGGCTCTCGTCAGATGCACAAAATGAATTTCAATTTGTTAAAAATTGCTTTCGGCATATTCAATCAAGGTGCGGAGCTAACGCCAGCGTTTCGGTAATGAAATTCTCCTCCTCTCTGCCCGCCAGGACAGGATTTTTTATCCTCGTTAGGGCTTAACCGTTGGTCGGTCATTTAGTTCAGCGAGCTGATAGACAAGCGGCGGAAGATTATTGCATTTCACCGGCATCGTTTGGCTTGACCGAACCCTGTCGGCCAGAGTGTCCTTTTTTTCAACTCCTCTCAGACGAGCTTGTTGAATTAAATTGTGTAGAACCCCGCCGGCATTGGCAGGATTATGGTCACACATACATATGTACATACATGCTTTTCACGGATCCATAATTCAAGTGGAGTTCTGTTTCGCAGTTAATAGTTCGGTCGGAGTTTTTTGTTTGTGTCGAGGTAATAGAACTACAATTGGATGGGCAAACAGGAGTATATCCTAAATCCTCAAGTGTAAAACCCGAAAAAAAACGGGAATAACTTCGTTGAGCGGATTTGTACATGCGAAGTTCCACTGCAGCGCTGTCGATCGATAGTGAACCCCGCTGAAGGGATGAAGAATTTACGTGGCAGGATGGATGTTTACGAGGAGAAGTTGCCGCTTTTATAGTGCCTCCGTGTGTTGCGAGGCCACTCTGACATGCAATAAAGTTCGGCAGATTGCAGCCGGAGATTGGCAGCAGTGCAGAAGGGCACGTAATTTGGTCAAGGCTGATTGCATTCGGGGCGTACCTGCGTTTAAACGTCGATTTTTCAAATTTATTGTGTTCATGTGAGTATTGCTGGTGTTTGGACACACGGATTGGGGATTGAAAGGATTGCAATTATGCCGCTCATGTTGCATTGAAAAGTGTCAAAAAGTTCACTGACAGCTCTGACATGACGTTATTATTTAATTTATTTTTTTATTGAGTGGATTAGTGGTGAGGTCGTTGGGCAGGACGAGAATTTACATGCAATTGGAAGAGTCTGTTAGGGAATTGATGCTTTTGACACATTGCGTGAGAGGGCTTCAAGGGGTTTGGTTACTTCTGACTTAATCGGTCTAGAGCCTCATGTTCCTTACTGTTGTTCCCTTTAAAGAGCAATTTTCTCTAGTGCTTTACGATATGTTCTTTTGATTCTCGCATTACGTATGTCAAACTCATTTCGTGCGTCTTACCAATATTAGCACATGAATCCTGGCTTAAAGCCGCACTTATATGGACCAATTAAGTTATTGACAAAGGGCTTTAGGCGCTCAGCCAATATAATGGTCTTGCAAATGATGTTGAGGAGCCTTATACCTCTGTAGATGATGAAGTTTGGAAGGTATCCTTTCGTGAGGACAAGTCAAATACGTTGAGGTCCCATTAGTCGGGCATGCACAACAATCCGGCAGCTTTGTTGGATTTAATTTTCTTTACTTCGTCTAGGTTTTCAATGGAATTGTTGGCTAACACAGACCAGGTTGAATGGTTCATTCTTCATCGCCGTCTGCTAAAGTGATCCTTCTTTATCCCCAGCTTGGTTCATGCTTGGCATGTTCTAACCTTAAACTTCCGAACCTCATCCATGCTTTTCACCCCTTCTCGTCTGCTTGTATATCTTGCGACCAGTTATGCTCCTTTTATGCAGCAATGCTCGAAATCTCTCCTGTTTCGCTGCCGGAGTTCTTTTTACTTGACGTGCAAGAGAAACCCAGCACATCAGAGACGACATACATACATACATATGTATGTATGTAGATACATACCTGATGACTTTTGGCAAGTTTAGCATTGGTCTTCTGTACTTAATGCTGAAGGCATAGGACTTCCTGAGAGATTGAGGGGCAATCCGTGCGATGTTCACCTTCTGCATAGTATAGCTTTCCTTCTGCGAGGTTGGCGATATCCGCAGTCGTACCTCGGTAGCGGTTCAAGTCAATGAACGCAAGGCACTAGAGGAGTTCGTGAGGTGGTCAATCTAAAATTGCAAATTGATTTAATACGTGACCTCCATGTACATATCTTCTGAATATCGAGATGGGGGAACCACGGCCTTGTGGTGAAAACGTTTCTCGCGGCCGCAATGTTGATAAGCCTGAGCACGTCATCAAAATCGCGCAGACCCGGTAATTTTCGATAGTTCCCTCTTCTCTTAGAAATGGTAGTAGCCCGGGTTGCTAGCATGCACGATTCGTAAGTCCGAGAAGTCGATGACAGGCATGCGCCTACGTACTTATCTACATCCAGCCCCCTTCTACCACTCTCCATGCGAGACTGCGGTTAGGTATTACTTCGCGGGTCTTCTTCTGCCGTCTTGGCCCTTCTTATTCTTTCGAACCTTCTCAACTAATTCTGCACGCTCGTTGTGAAAGAGCAGACCTTCAGCTAATCGTCATCTGACCTCGTCATTTGGCTGCAGCCTTGGCTAATTTTCTCTTGCCTCTACAAAGCCCCTATTTTGGAAAATTGCGTGCTTCGCGTCTTCCTCTTCATTTCGACATTCTGGGCAGAAGGCGAGCTATCATGTCCAAATCTGTGGAGGTTTTTTTCGATAGTCACCGTGCCCGGACAGGAACTGTGTAAACTTGTAGTTGCAGTCCTCGCGTGCTCTTTTGTGCAGTTCTCGATGGTGGGGATCAGTTTGCGGGTTCATCTGCCTTTCGGATGTTATCCCATCTGGCTTGCCACAATGCTGCAGATGTAGCCCTTTCATCTGCTTCTACCCTCCTGGTAGCGATGGCTTTTTGCCAAATTGCGGTTCGCCTAAGGTAAAACCTTTGCATCTCGTTTGCGAGGATGTCGATAGGCACCATTCCAGCTATAACACAGACTGCTTCGTCCGAGATTGTTCAAAAACCAGGTTTCCTTCGTTATAAGTGCCCCCGCCCATACCTGAGCAGCGTATAGAAGGATTGAGCTTACCACTAATCGGCAAGTACCAGTGTGGCTTCCGGCCCGGTAGATCAACTATAGACCAAATTTTCACATTGCGACAAATCCTGGAAAAGACCAACGAATTTCAAGTCGAAACTCACCACCTATTCATCGACTTTAAAGCCGCATATGATAGCATTCATCGCCTTGAGCTCTACAAGGCGATGGCCGAACTAGGGATCCCGCGAAAACTAATCCAGCTATGTCGCATAACGCTGGAAAACTCGCGATGCAATGTGCAGTTTGGAAGTAGTTCTTCTGAACTATTCCAAACGTGTACCGGATTTCGGCAAGGAGATGCGCTATCATGTGACTTCTTTAATCTAGTGCTAAAACAGATAGTCCGCAGGGCAGGTGTTAACACCTGCACTATCTTTAATAAATCTGTCCAGCTCCTGGGATACGCAGATGACATCGACATCATCGGTCGCTCCCAGCGTGCCGTCATAGAGGCTTTTACGGCAATCAAAGAACAGGCGGAAAGAGTTGGTCTTAAAGTAAATTAGGACAAAACCAAGTACATGCTGTCAACAAACAAAGATTCATCTGTCCACCGCCTAGGACAAAACGTCACTGTTGACAGCAATAACTTTGAGGTAGTCAAGGAGTTCACCTACCTTGGAGTAAATATAAACTCCCCGAATGACATCCTAGTGGAGATCCGACGAAGAATAACCCTAGGAAACCGCTGCTACTTCGGTTTGGCAAAACAAATGGGTTCAAAACTCCTAACTCGAAAGACGAAATGCATGCTCTACAAAACCCTGATCCTGCCAGTCCTACTCTACGGTGCCGAGTGCTGGACGATAAGCAGGAAAGCAGAGCATGTATTGAACACTTTCGAGAGAAAAATTCTTCGTCGAATATTTGGTCCCGTACGCGAGGAGGGCGAATGGAGGAGAAGATACAAACGCAAACTCTATGAGCTGTATCACGATGTGGATATAGTCCAAAAAGCGAAAACACGTCGACTACACTGGCTCGGCCACATCGAGCGAATGGACAACAATGCTCCAGCCAAGAGAATTTTCGAATCCCAGCCCCCAGGTTCGAGACGACAAGGAAGACCGAACCTCCGTTTTAAGGACCAAGCAATCGCGGATGCCAGAGCGCTTGGTCTAGAGAACTGGAAACAGCGTGCCCAGGATCGAAGAGGATGGAAGGCTGCCGTGTCTCAGGCAGGGACCCTCCACGGGTCGGGAGCCCGTTAAGTAAGTAAGTACTCTGCGTAGCAGGAACCTCCTGATGTATCCAGACTTACCGACGTTTGACAGCATCCGAGAAAGCGCTGCTTGCATCTGTGATGACTTTTTGCTAGCGTGCTTCACGTACGTTTAAAAGTTCAGCCCGGTTTTGAGCATTACTCCTAAGAACCCTTAGATTTTGATTTTGAACCCAGAAACTTTTATATTTCACAGCCTTTCAGCTGGTTATCCGTAGCGAACTCTAGGTTAGGTTAGGTTAGGTTAGGTTAGGTTAGGTTAGGTTAGGTTAGGTTAGGTTAGGTTAGGTTAGGTTAGGTGGCTTTCCCCGCTCAGGCAGGGACACACTTAGGCCAGATTGGCCTATTGTGATGCCACAACGAAGAAAACCGGCTTACCGGCACCAGGGAACCAGAAAACGTGGCATAACTACAGCGAAAGTGGGCAACCGTAGCGGCGTTAACTCTAAGATTTCAACCATTTCGTCCCAAAGATGAAGTTTCTTATCTTCTGGATGTCGAGTTTAGCTAGATTGTTAAGTTCGTCATAGAAGTATTCCCCGAGGGTTCTGCTTCTAAGCGTCGCAAGAGCAGGACGAACAGTGACGAACTCTATCTCATGTGTTTGCCCACGGTGATCACGGCAATATCGTCTGCAAAGCCGATCACCTTCACTCCTTGTGACAGTGTTAGTCGCAGAACTCCGTCATACATTATGCTCCACAGGAACGGTTCAAGAACCGACTCTTGTGGGACTTCCGCGGTAACGTTGTAATACTTTACGCCGTCGTCGGTCTGATACCTCAGCTTCCTATTCGGCAAGTAATTCGTGACTCTCCTCCTCATCAGGTAGTGTGGTGTACCCATTCTGGCCAAAGATCTTCTAATTCCACAGTAAATCATGTTTGTGCGGGCACTCCTGCATTATGGTTGAGTTTACTCGACCGTGTTAAGCGGCAATCAGTGATCGGTTCATTTACAGTCGAATTCCCCACTCTTGAAAGTTGGATGCTTGGCGCTGCTGTACCGGTGTTTAAACCATAGCTGTTCGAACGAAATAACTAAGTACACACACAAGTTTGTGTTTATCTATTCATGCAGTTGTATCTCGTCAGTCCGTCTGACGAAATACACGTGCGGCATCCGATTTAAAAGACCGCTTTACCCCCGTTTGATCAAAAACGATGTCAACTCCCAATCGAAACTCAGCTGGAAAGTCGTATCTCCTCGTTCGCTTCATTCGTTATCATGAATATTTGTGCGCAGTTTTTTGATAATATTTACCCATCAACTAGTTATGTACGTGTGTACATAATGTAAACCAGTTTCTGGTTGAAACAAAATCCAAATGAGTTCCATTTCCATGTCATCCTACGAACAACACCCATCAACTCATTATGTATCCAGACGGTCGCGTCAAAATAGCCCCCCGAACACACACCAAAAACTCAACTAGAACGCAAAACTAAAACAAACGAAACGCAGACACAAAAATGTATCTTCTGCTCGACCAAATCGCAACAATAAAAGACCGAAAATAATTAAAAATATTTGCATAATACTTCATCAGCGCTTCGCTCGCCTCGCATGTTTGGCACTTCGATGAATGATTCATGTTCACAAAGTTAGCGCGTATTAAAAATAATTCATACTAACCGAGTGAATCTTTTTTAGTTGAGGAATTTAGGTGGGCCTGGATCTAGTACCGGTCTCGGTGGTTTTTGATTGACGTGCGCAGTTTGATTGAAAGGTGTAACGTACCGAGGAACGTAGGGGCGATTTAAACCATGAAACGGTAGACCATGTCCAATGCAGTTCTGGTGAAACCGATGAATTCAAACGAAACCCAGTCTCAAGAAACATTTGATGAGACATGTCGCACCCATTAACACCTTTCGCTTGATTACCTTTCAAACAAACAAATTTAATTTTGTAGAAAATAGAAGTTCGCCGTGAAGACTTGTCTCGTACAGCCCCCAGAGTCCCTGACCAAAGCCAGAACTAATTTTTCCCTCATTCGGCTGAGAAAACTGGGGAGACTACACCGCATCGTCACTTCCTCGGTGTGCAACCTGGACAAGCGAAAGGTGAACTAATGACGAGCGTTGGGCTCTTGTGTTATCAATATCTCAGGAAATAGAAAACTAAGCAAAGAGTGCCCACGAAGAAGCTATTAGAAAACCGTGTCACCTGACCTATCTCCTTAGGAACTGAGCAAAGATGGCCCACATAAAAAATAAATATTTGTCTACTCCAACCGGCGAATTGAGAAGCTCTTTCATGACAGATTATACTCCCGGAGGCTTGTCATTCCCCGACGAGAGGTGGTGCCGTGAAAAATGTTTGGTGTACCTGGCTGGGGCTTGAACCCATCCCGCTCGATCAGCAGTCCAACGCACTAACCATTGACCCACGGCAACCAACGTGACAGCCCACATAGAGCCGTTTAAAAGTCTTAACCACGTTGTCCGCCGGAGTCAGTGGTTGAGTACAAAAGGGAAAACATCTACATAGTGATGACAATTACGCGGACGTCGTCGGGTAGAAGGACTGATTTAACTGACAACAAAAGCACAAAGGACAACGATCTAACGGTCTACACGTTGAATTTTTGTTTTGATACAACAGCTCTTCAGGGAACATGTTGGGAAAGACCGGGTGTCTGGATTTACATCTTCTATGGTAACTGCTACCATGAGCAGAGACATGGACTGTTTGAATGAGGTTTTAGAATCAGTCAGAGGGAAGAGTTCTAAGAACCATCAAAAGACATAGTCTGCACGACACGACTTTCGGAAATGGTTTCAGGTTTATTGACCTTCTCGAGGGGCAAACATTTCAACAAGCACAAGTCAAGGTGGATATTAATTGATCAAACTACCGCCAGCCAAACTAATCACGTTGGGATCGACAGAAGATACGCTTCGAATGTATTGGATATTGGAACGTTCCGAGGTGCAAATATCGACTCGGAAGAGGAATGATTGCGAATATGCAGTCACATCTGAAACCACCACGCTGTGGAAGTTTAATGTTAACAAAAACCCTTAATCGCAATCGCCCACTTTCCCTAGAGGTCTTGAGAAGCTATACAGAAACAACAAGTGCAGAACACTAGTGGCAGGATTGTACTGGGTTTCAAACTATTTTTGAGGATTGCTCGCTGCCAGGCTGTCTGATAGTCTTAGAGGACTACCAGACTGTCAACGAATACCGAAAGACAACCCTGACATCTCGGCAACATATGATGGACAAATGCAACTTTGAGGTAGTAAAGAAATTCATCTAGCAAATTGCCGCTATCTATTCTGTCAATGACGTAGCGGGGAAAGCTTAACCAGGTTGGCATACGGAATTGGAAACAGATGGGCAAAAGAATCGTGTTGGCGGGTTAAGCTCGATTTTTTGAGGCCCTGGTTCATCCAGTTCGAGCCATCATAGGTAAGTGAGTAAGTAGTTAGCCAGCGAAGGTTTAGTCACAGTTTGTTGGATCTCGACGGGAATTACAACGCTCAAGGTCACTTATCGCCCAAAAATGTCTGCTTCTAGTGATCAAATAGCATTGATCGTTCAGTGATTTAATTGGGACCCATGATAGCTTTCAGGAACTAAGAAAGTATCCAACGCTGAAAGAGGTCCAAGAGCCGTCGCTTCTTTTTAGATAACTAGTAGTTCTGGGGATGGCAGCTAGTACCTTCCTAATTCCTAAGAAACTTGTTCCAGTTTCCCCCTAAAAGATTCTTCCAGATTTCTGTGAGGCTTTTCTTAATTTGGTTTTGAACAAGAGAAGTCTTCGTTGATAGTTGAATGTTAATCTAAACTAATCGAGCATTTTTGCTACAGTATCCAATTCTAGGCAGACACGAGAGATCTCCCTCGCTGACCCTGCCGTTGTTAAGACTGTCAAAAAGCCGGTTAGTCACTAGCCAGTCCTATTGGTGTCGGGGTATCGCTCCCCTTTTCAATTCCGACAGCTGTTGGAAGCATGGCCTGTCTTTCTCCAAGGGTTTTTTTTTATCTTCGGTTATATACCGAGATTGTTATGGATCTGAATATCTTTTATATTTCCGCCAGAGCAGCCAAGGATTCCACTATTTATTTTAAACAAACATCTTGCTTCACGGATACATCAAATTTCTTCAATTTGGCAACAACCTCTACCATATAGCAATATCAATAGGAACAGACATATTTAACAATAAAAAAGAAAAAAGAAACGTGTGTCTAACTACAAGTCCAAAAATGCGAACACCAAACTCGTTTGTTTTATTGAAAAATTTACATAATTTCTCCGATACCAAAGAGAACAATACTATACCCTATTCGAAAAAATTGTCGCTCTACTGCGCAAAAACACCCCTTTCGCAACAACCTATAAATATTATTTGTAAGAAAACCATCAACTAACCATGTACAACTTCACTTGACAAACCAAACTGACAGTTTCTCTCTCCCAATCAGACGAAGAAAAAAATATTCCAACACTGGTGTATTCCAATTATTCTATATCCCACATATTATTCCAACCAGTGGTGTGCAAGAGATAGCTCTACCAGCTCTACTCATCGAAGAGAGAAGAAAAGAACACACGAAGAAACTGTGGCAGTGGAAGGAAAAAAAAACCAAAAAAAAATTCTCTCTCACATCAGGCCAACGAAACGACGAAAAAAAGAAAAAAAAAAAACGAGAAAAATAGGAAAATAAAAAAAATTTATATTTTTCTCTCGAGCCAGAGAAAAACACGCAGAATTTTGTGTGGTGGCCTGGTATCGGCTGCAATCTAGCTTAGCCGTAGTGTGTGTCATTAGTTTTGTGTGTCAAATTTTATGAGGAAGGCGGAAAGCCCCCAAAAGTGTAGCGAAAAACCCGAAAAAACGCCAAAGAACAGGCTTCGACGGACAGTGGAGCGAAGCAGGAAAAAGTCAAAAACAAAAATAGGCTAGGAACGTCGAATCGAATAAGACGGGAGGACGAGGGTGAGCCAGTAAGAAGAATCAAAGAGAGAGAGGTGGCAAGGAGGCGACATTTTTTCGCTTTCGTAGCGCTGCGCTGCGGCGGAAAGAAAGAGGAGCACACACGAAACGACAACGACGACGACGAACAAGAGGGAGAGGAGCTAGCTGAGCTTGCCATATATTTTTGTGTGTGAGGTGAGATTATTTTGACAGTATGGCGAATCCGCGCAAATTTAGTGAAAAAATCGCTCTGCAAAAACAAAAACAAGCCGAAGGCACCGCCGAGTTCGAGAAAATCATGAAGGAGGTTTACGCAACAAGGAGGGACGAGCCGTTGACCGCCAGCCAGCAGCGCATATCCGATTGTTGTCTAAGTCCGGAGCAGGGAGGCGGAATTCCAATTCCTGGAAGTGGTGGTGGTGGCGGAAATGGTGGGGTTCCAGGCGGTGGTGGTAATGCTGGAGCCGCGGGTGGTGGAGGAGGGGGTGGTAATGGGAACGGGGGCAGTGGTTCGCCGACTGCCTACCGTGAGTCCAGAGGTCGCAGTGTCGGTGTTGGTCCAATGCGCCGACCGTCGGACAGGAAAGTGGATCGCTCGCCGTACAGTAGCAACGTAGCGTATTTGTCGCCGCCAATCGACACGAACTGGCGACGTTCCAACTCGGACTCGGCCATCCATCAGAGTTTGAATATGCAACCAGAGAACCCTCTTTACGGTGGACAGCAGCAACACTACATGCAGCAGCAGCAGCAACAACAACAACAGCAGCAGCAGCATCCATATCATCAGCACCAGAGATCTCATTCCCCTGCCGCCTCAGTGGGCCTTAGTCCGACAGCACAAAGGAGAAAAGCACAGCACATGGTAACACAGTCACACAGCAGCAGCAATCTACAACAGTTACAGCTGCAAGACCAACTGAACCACCACAAACTGAATCACAACAACCATCTGCACATGCACCCGCACCAGCAGAACTCGATGACCAAGTCGCAGTTGCAGTTCAACCCATGCGCACCGACAAACAGCGTGTACAAGACGTTGCAGGAGCAGGCCATGGCCATGGCCAACACGGGCTCGTTGCCCGACCTCACCTCCGTGCATTTCTCGAATGCGCCATCGCCTTCACCAGCCGCCATCACGCACAATATTCGAACCGAACGTGAACAATCGCAGAGTCCATTCAACAGTCAATCCTACCAGCAACAGCAGCAGCACCAACAACAGTTGCAGCAGCATTCATCTGGTGGTGGCCTGGGATCTGGCCAAACGCATTTGTCATTCACGAACCTCGTGATGGGAAATCCATCGTCGAACAACATATCAGCCAACAGCAGCACGTTGCACAGTTCGTATGGGCATTTGCCATCGATCGGAGGCATCTCCGCGAACGCCAGCAGTACTGGCAATCTAACGGAGTATCGAAATCCACAACACAATCCGCCTTCGCCGGCAGGTTCGGCGAGCCCCGGACTTATGGTATCTACATCACCACATGGCCATTCACACGACTTGCACGTCAGTGCGCCCAACAGTCCCATCCGACATCACCAGCAACAACAACAACAACAACAACAGCAGCAGCAGCAGTATAGCGACAAAAACATTCAGACCTACGACAGATTCTCACCCAGCGGCGACTACAGCAACAGCAGTAACAACCTGAATCCTTCGTTCCACAATCATTTCGAGCAGTTTTCTCTGGTGGACTCCACGGCACGAAGCGAACCGCAGTACATCCCAGCCAGTCTGCAGCAAGAGCACTCACCGCACAACAGCTACTCGCAGTCGCTGCAGTTCGACGACGCCATCTTCGGCAACCATCAGCAGTTCAGCACGGAAAATGGCAACGGCGCCGGTCGCCGTAACGACATGGGTTCCCTCACATCGAAGCTGACGGGAGTGAGTGGCAGTGTGACCACGAGCAGCAGCGGAGATCCCTACATGAGCATGAGTAATCGGAATACACTTAACAACTGTAGCGCTAGTTTAGGTTTAAGTGGCAACCCCAGCAGTACCGGCGGCAGCGGCGGGAGCAACAATAACAATTCATCATCAGGCTCGACGACAGCAGCGGGGACGGCCAACGCCAGTTGTTCGCCCCTCCACAGCCCACACAGCCCGAATCCGCATAATCACAGCAATAACAACTCGAACTTAGTCAATGACATCGCAGCAATAGCACAACACCAGCAGCAGCACCAAAAGTCTCATCACACGAACGACAGCGGAGGAGGTGTTTCGAACAACAGCTCGAACATGCACAACTCTGCGCCGACGCCCACAACGCCCAACATCCCGTCGATTGTGTTCTCCGACTTCTCGTCGGTCAATTCAGACTTCTCCAAGGAAATCTTCGACACCCTGGACCTGGACCTGGGCCAAATGGACGTGGCCGGCCTCCAAATGTTGTCCGACCCCAACACGATAATGATCGCGGACCCCAACATAGAGGACAGCTTTCGGAGAGATCTCAACTGATGAGGTGAGTCGTGCTTATAGTCATAGTCCTTGAGTCTTCTACGGGGAGAGACCGCTGATCCGGAAGCAATTATTAGTCTTTAAGATTACCAGCAGGCGGGGAGCTGCGCCACTTACGAACACAGAGGTCCCAGCGGCAGCCCTCACCACGCGAACGATACAAGTTTCAAACTTTCTTAACATTAAGAGTCAAAACTATTTTTTTCTTTCTTAACATTTTGAGAATTATACATCAGGAGATGCATGCAAGCCACACAAGGTCGATCGACGAGCAACCAAATAAAAAATGCAATCAGCCCCATCAACAAGTGAGTCAACCGGGAAGGAGAGATTCTAGTTCATACGACGAGATATGAAGAAGTAAACTTTTAAAAATAAAAAACAAAACCTAAAGTAAAATTTAAAAAAAAAAAATCAATTTTTTTTCTTTTTTATTTTCGATGTACCTATATGTAAATGTAATAATTAAAAATATAAAAACACAGTTATTTGTTTCAAATAAATAATTCGTAGCCAAAAACATTAAATAAAAATAATATATATGTACTATATAGAGTGGGTGTTGTTATTTTCTATCGACAGCGGTGGTCTGGACTGGGGACACCATGTCCATGTGTTGCATCAGTGAACTTTGCCGTCATCGTTAACCGGAATGAATGGCGACGATAATTCTTGTTCCAACGAACAACAGAGATGCTCTCTCGAGTCGTTAATATCCAGACGTGTGATGCGTGCAAATCGGACTGAAGACACGGTTTAGGAGGCGCACTGCGGTGGTCACATCGCTGGGTTACGACTTTAGACAAAGCTGCGTAGAATAAGCAATCGATTAGACTGTTTTGGCAGTGATCCGATTGCTTATGACGCGCGTGTACTGAGAAGGTGCATCATTTAGCGGCGGTTACTGAATGAAGGTTTCTTCGGAAAGAAGCGTGAGTGCATTGCCTGGCGGCTCATAAATATTCAAATACATACAGCAATCTATCGTAGCGGCGAGTAAGTGTTTTGCTTCCATGGGAGGTGAAACTGGTAAATATGTTGGAGGAAATTACATGATTAAACAGTAATAACGCACAACTTAGGCACACTTGCGGGTGCTTCAATGGCAATTAAATAAGAGAAGGGAGTTTTTAAGAAGAAGTGTCGTCCAATTTTAGGAATTTACCGCGTCGGACTGGTAAACAAGTTTATGCAGAACCACTTCCCGGCAATGACAAACCTTAGAGAGTATTATTTGTCATAACAATCGGAGTTAGGATGGGCAATAAAAGCTGGAGGTGCCTTTCAGTATACTGCATTACTGCATTGGTCTTGCTCTATTGTTACGGACTTAACAATTCTTCTACGTGCTGTTGGGTCCTAGATCACCCTGAGGCAAGTTTGTATGCTGCTTCTAGTTCTCCAGACCAAGCCTTCTGGCATGCACTATCACTCTGTGGACGATCAGTTCACGTAGGTCACGTGTCTTGAGTTTTGGACTGGTTATGCCGAACTGGCCTGAGGCCCGACTAAGGCTAAGGAGCACTTTGACCTAGAAAATCTTTTGAATCCTCTAAAACTAAAAAAAAAAGTAGCTGGCGCGACAGCTCGGAATGAGCCAAGGACTAGATACTCTCGCAACCATTCATGTTGTGCGTGTTACATTTTCCGCACGAATGGAAGGGACCTTCAATTTATTGTCGACTTCGAACGGCGAATTGAGACGCTTTTTCATGACAAATTATACTCTCGAAGGCTTGTCAATCCCCGACGGGAGGTGGTACTGCGTACAATGTTCTGTGGACATGGCTAGGGCTTAAATCCACGCCACTCGCACATCAGTCCAATTTCCTACATTTGAGAACATATTAATCCAGAACTAATCGAGGTTATGAACGAACCTTAGGATCGGGCGTTGTAGATGATTGATTGACTAAAAAGCTGGGAATGTGAACCAACAACCGAAATATGTTCGACTGCTTCGAGCTAAGGCGGTACAATCGCGCACTAGGTGCTCAACAGTTTCCTGATCATTCAAACAAAGGTAGCACATGTCCAAAGAACTTATGACAAGTTCAATGAGTTAATAGTTGAGTGAAGAATGTCTGGTAAGAAGACTTTTTGATGTGCTCAACAGTTTTTTTATCCTCCACATATAATCGACCCTTGAACCAAGAACTTTTACGCAACTTGTTAATGAGATAATGGAGTAAGTAGTGTTCAGTGAAAAAGGTCGTAAGGAGCTTATTATCCAACTTGCTTAGTGCAAGAACTTCTTAGCTTCATTTTTCGTTTGAGAGGTTGATGAATTTTTTAGCGTGTCGCTGCTCTCGTTAGCTACTGGTTAGTTTTTGGCAAGCAACATTTTTGCCAGTTCCTTTAAGTTCATTACTTCTTCTGATGGAGCGCACATAGTTTAAATTTTTTCCATTCCATATGAAATTGTAGTAGAGCAATCAAAGCCACAATTCGTCATCTTAGCTTTTTAACAAAATTCGTCTTATATGACAATTCAGCCTTCAGATAAGACACTGCTGAGTCTATTCACAAATTTATGCCGGAGCCGGTGAGTGATACCTCTGACGAATAAGAAAAGAAACTCGGAGCTGAACCCGGATATACAGCCCACTTGTGTACTTTACTCCGAACAGGAGAAAGAGCTTTAAGGAGACAAACAATAGACGAAGTTTACTGAGAACTTTTGCTTCAGCATCAAATGGAGGGCCTTGGAAACAACGTCTGCCGGTTCTTTCCAAGGTTCTCGTGCAAAAGTACAATATAAAAGAGTGATCACAGGGCATAATGTACTGCTGGTATCGTAGTTGAAGATACTGGAGAAGCTACGGTTAGTCGATGAAAATTTCTTTAGAGGCGGCAATGATGAGGGAGCACTTGAAGATTCAATTCACTTCCATTGCAGTTGTGTGCATTTCTGCCTTCTTACGTTCCTAGGCGGGCCCTTCTTCCAGGATATCAAGGATGATTTGTAGCGCAGTGGAATAAATCACAGATTATTGGATAATCCTCCATTCTCTAATGGAATGTGAGGGTAAACTTAGGCCTCGGTCGGGCTCGTTGACTTCCCATCATCTATATGGCAGAGCTGTGTGAACAGGGCAGTTTTGTGCCATATTTTAAGAGGGACCTTAGAAAAGTGGAAACAATTATGGAATTTTCCTGTTTCTCTTGTTGAAATAGATATCACAATGTGTTTTCATTGAACTTCCTTATAAACTAGTAAACGGTGGTCAGAAGCCTTTCTTCATCACCAAATGCTCGAAAAACTTATTCATCTGCAGTAGAAGACGAGGTCCATTAAAAGGTTCATTGGATGAAAAACATCGCTCATAGCCTTTGGGTTTCAAACCACCTTGAAGCTTTAATGATGAACGGATGTCTATATCCTGGAAATGCCTTTCAAAAGATGGCATAGGCCATGCTCTTTCCCAAATTTCATTGACATTAGAAGCTTGAATCTTTAAGATGTGCCTCGAAGCAGCTGAACATTTCTTACACAGTGTCCGGTTTACACAGGAATCAAGAAGACCATGGCAACAACTTCTTTCTTTTCTTTTGGATGTGAACCTATAAGAACCCAATCTTGCCAGTCGCGTACTGTTTGGATTTTTGGAATGCAAATTTGAAGCTTAAGAATTTCTGAATTAATTCAAATCTACAAGTCTTCAGTATATAAAGGCGGCTCATCACTAGTTGTTATTATTTATTATTTGTGGTAGTGTACCATGCACTGCGACCTTGGACTCTTTTGAGGCTCCTCCTAGTACCTTGAAGAGGTTGGTTCTCCCACTTACTTTTGATGGTCTTGCAGTCCATGTCGGACATAAAGCTCAATCAACAATCATCTCTCCAACCAATTCGATCCTACTTAGCTGGCTTCACTTCCACATATCAAGTTAGTTGAGGCCCTTGTCCGCTTGATCGAGCCACCGAAGTTAACGTCTTCCTCAGATTGAATTCAAAGAGTTCTACATTTCCGCCTTATAATTCCTTACGAAATTATACTTGAGAGTCCTGTTGTCTGATTTAGCCTCTGGAGGATTATCCCACTTTAGAGCACTCTCTCTAGACCAGTTTCTCTAAAAAATCTAAGAACGAGAAGCAAGTCTGTGATGTGTACTTGGCCGGTATTTTGGTTCAGTTCCAAGTTATAGTTCCCTAAGGATTTCTAAGGTTGCCTCAGACCTTAAGGACTTTTCCACGTTCTGGTCCTGTTTCCCTTCCCCATTTGTTTTCATCTTTTGAACATGACCCCTCTTCTGCATAATGGTTCAGGTCCTATGAAGGACTCTAAAGATAAATAGCTGGCGCGACAGCTCGGGATGAGCCAGGGCCTAATTTCTCGCAACCATTCATATTGTGCGTGTTACATTTTCCGAATGGCGAATTGAGAAGCTCTTTTATGACAGATTATACTCCCGGAGGCTTGTCATTCCCCGACGAGAGGTGGTGCCGCGAAAAATGTTCGGTGGTCCTGGCTGAGGCTTGAACCCTCGCTGCTCCATCAGCAGTCTAACGCACTAACCACTGACCCACGGCGACTAGGACTCTGCTATGAAGGACTCTGCTGCCCCTTATTTTATAGGAATTTTTTATGGTTGAACCTGGCTGAAGATGTTTATTGGGTCGGGCTCAACTCCACGAAGTTAGAAACTTACCAGAAAACCGTGATTTCGACTGAAAACCAGGTGCAACCATTAGTTCGCACGGTATTCTCATCATTTGTGTGAGAAATGGGTGTGAAAACAGGGTGCTACGTCAGTGAGGCGAAATAAATAAATAAGAAATTCCTAATAAAAAAAATCGTCAATGCAATCTTAACGCTTAACGACTCCATCAAAGCTATGCTCTATGTCAGCTCTGATCCAAGAACACCTGGGAGACATTAAACGCTTCAGCAATTAAAACTAAATTAGTAAGTTCGCAGTGAAATGCCAAAACTTGATGACGCACACCACAGCATATGGATCGTCGTCGTATTCTCAGATGACGACGCAGCAATTATGTCGTAAATTAAGAACAAGCCCAAATGGGGAAAGTTAACCAAATTAAGTTTCGAATGCTCCTCCTTCTTCTGTGATAGACCAGGTGAATGGAATGCAAAAGCAACCGAGTAAAACGAGTAGAAGTCAAATAAAAAGAGAACGCGATTTACCCCATAGAGAAGGACGATCAACTGTGAACTAGTGGAAACTAGCTAGAACCAGATATTCGTTCACCGAACAAAAGAAATTCCCAATAAAATTCTCTAGCGTCTTGCTAATTCATTGAACTGATTAAAAACAGAAACAGAAACGTACATATGACGATCCTCCAGATATGCATCTGTTTTTTGTTTACTTCCTGCCCCAAATACTACGCCATCAAGTCAGTGCAGTACGCACTGAATAATTCGCTAATCATCGAACGGATTTGTGGGGCAAAGCCTTCCAATTACCATAAACAAACAACAAGCACCCAACTCCAAGCCCCAGTTTAGTGTTAATCTGTTGTGGAAAAAACTTTCCCGCGCAATTGTGTTGCCCCCGCCATTCCACGCGTTGTAAAACAAAACCGCTAATCGATCAACTTTAACCGTCCACGCCAAGTCAATTATTCATATTCTCTCGCGTGAAAATATGCGGTGGCGGCGGCGCGTGGCGGTGTATATGTTTCTGTTTCTGTTTTTTTTTTTTTTTTTTGTGTATAAAACTTGAAATCAAAACAAAAATTACTTGAAACCCGCCAAAAACCACTGAGAAGCCATCGAGAGAAGCACACAAACACGACGACCCTACGTTGGTGTTTTAGTGTTTTACTCAGCTGGCTCAAGGTCTGATATCTGATTAATCTGGTTTTCGAGAGGAGTAATTTAAATAAAGACACGTCTGCTAAAAATACCTTCCCGCTCTAATGCTGGGCCCATGAGAGACACTTGACTCGCCGAAAGGTGTGCGATGGGTCTCGCTCGAAAAGCCACATGGCAAGTTCGAGGCTAGTGGAAAGCCTTGAGCCCATCCAACGTTCAAGATTGCACGAGTACCTATTATCTGTGACGTCAATGGGGCTCGCGATTGGCGATGGCTTTCGTCATCGTTCTAGATTTTCCAATCTACGCTACAATCTGTCTGTCATAGGACGTGCCATCAGTATCTGACCATAGAAAGTGAAAACGGACGCCGATCAGCCGTTCGGAGTTACTGGGTAATATCGCCTCACCAGGGCGTGTCCGCGGTGGAATACCATAAGTCGGGAGCCAGCGCAGATACGTGTTGGAATTCTTAATTCGCAAATTGATTCGATTGAATAGAACCGAAAAAAATTCAATTTTTGCACTGCAAATGCATTCAGATAGCTAATTGCGATTCGGATTTGAATTTTGCGCTATTGGCTTCGCTGATAAAGTCCGCAGTGCGATGTTTGTTAGCACAATTAACTCTTCTGTTGTTGTTGCTGGCTGGTGGCGGTGTGTGTATGGTGTGCCTGCGAGTGTGTGCGCGGTTGAAGACCGCGCGGGCTTCCGAAGCCACAGGCGAGTTTGATAATCAGCCCGATGGGTGGGCGGAGGTGGTGCGGGGCGGAGGAACGTTGCCAGTGCCAGTGTGCCAGTGCGACGCTGGAGTAGAGGAGGGTCAGTAACTGTGAATCACACGAGCGCTGCCGAAGATTTACGATCCAGATAAGGAAGCGCTCGCGTTTGTACTCTCTGTAGTTGGCGACGACAGATGGATTTTGTGTGTGCGTGCCTACGACGAGTACATCCTGGGATTCGGTTTAATGTGTGGAACCATAAATGAGCCGACGAAATCGATTTGTTTACCTTTTTTTTCTTGTCGAGTGCTTTTTCAATATTTGAGAAGGCTTGCGCTTTTTTTTTTTTTTTTCAACACAAATTTGGGAGGGAATTGGACTTCGACTGTGGGCTCGGGTTTGGGCTTGTGTTTTGAGAATAAAATTGTTGTTTCCGGAAATGCTTTCGGAAGTTCTTGAGGTGCGAACACCATGTGGCGACGAGACCTTGTAGGTTTTCAAGGTCTTCGATGTAACGCTTTGGTGTGGTATGGGTGTGCTAAGTAAGAAAATAAATATTTGCCGTAACAGTTCGATTGGAGGCCGTGGCCGAGACTGAATTGAGGTTACGATGATCTGAAATCAACATTTTTGTCGTTGAATTCAGATCAATTGACACGTCAAGGAAACCTCTGTGAAGATGAAGTCCAAGATTCTACTTCCTTAAGCTTGATGGGTTCTTCGGAGATGTATAACCAGATTTCCCGTTTAAAGTTATGTATGACAGACTTCTTGCCCTTTACAGGAATTCTGTGATACTGTCGGGAAAATCCTTAAGGGATTTTCACTTTTGCTCTTCTTGGGTATTTAGTGTACTAACGGTACTTCTTGGACTAGATTTAAGCGTGGTTATGTTCATACATGGACGTTGTATCTTCTACACTGTTGAATGCACCCCAATGTGCTCTTAGCAAGCTGGCATTTGGGACAAACAATTGTAGCCTTAGTGGCAATCTGTCTTTTCAGCAGGTGGTCCTATTTACTAAGATTACATTGGTCGTGCCAGAAAATACCTAGTAGCCACCTACTTGTTTAAGAGTTGACACTAGTGTACGTATGGTCTGGCGAGTCTTCCTGTTTCTTTGGTGAAGGGCAGGATGCTACCGATTCCCTTGTCCTTGAGATTTCTAAGGTCCGGTATTCACGTGCACCCCAGGGTCTTCTGTCGCATTCTCTCTATGGCTGGGCAGTGGCATGATGAAGATGGCGCTGACAGCCAAAATGCATACACAGAATGTACACCAAAATGGTTGGACGTTTACACAGGGTGATTACAGGCTAGTGTCAACCTGGTGATGCCCAGTGTTTATAATCGTGCCTATCCCCCAATTGCACTTGTTTTACCTATAAGTGGTAGCCATCTGGATAAACATTTCCAAGTGCAACCACAAGCCTCAGATAAAGATGATACTACTGTTGAGGGCAATAGTAGGTCACGTGCAACCAAACAATTAGCAGAGGCCCAAAACAGCTACAGAGGCCCAAGGCTACAGAACTCGAACCGAAGCCTACAAGGACGAACAAGGTAACATCATAGTAGAATCGCCGTTGATGACGAGTATATGAAAGAACTATATCTACAGACTGTTTAACGACGATGACGAAGCAAATCCCGCTGTCAGGCAGAATGAACTATTCAACCTGGACGATGAAGGTTAAAAATTCCGTCCACCCGATCTGGAAGAAGTGAAAATAGCCACATCTAAGCTTAAGACCAACAAAGCTGCTGGAGCCGACGGCCTCGCTGCCGAGGTATTCAAAGCATCAGGCGATGACTTTGTGAGGAACATGCACCAACTCATCTGTAAAATATGGTCGAATGAAAGTATGCCCGATGAATGGAACCTCAGCATTGATTGTCCAATGCTCAAGAAAGGAGACGAAGGCATCAGTCTTCTTAACATCGCTTACAAGATCTTATCTGCGCCTAAAGCCGTTCATCAAAAACCTGATCGGTCCATATCGGTGTGGTGTCAGGCCAGGAAAGTCCACCATGGACCAAATATTCACACTGCGGCAGATCTTGGAGGAAACCCAAGAATTTTAAATCGATACCCACCACCTCTTCATCGATTTTATGGCCACGTATGACAGCATCTATAGAGACAAGCTATACAGAGCCATGTCTAGTTTTGGCATCCTTGCCAAATCCGTCCGTCTATGCAGGATGACGATGGAGAATGCACGCTGCTCCATCAAGGTCGGCCAAGACCTCACCGAGACCTTTGCTGTCAGAAAAGGATTTAGGCAAAGCGACGCGCTTTCATGCGACTTCTTCAACATCGTTCTTGAAAGAGTTGTGCAAAACTCACGCGCCAGGACCAGAGGCAGAATCTTTCAAAAGTCCGACGATATTGACATAATCGGAAGAATGCAGCGTGATGTCACTTTCGCGTTCGTGAGTCTTGAGACGGAGGCGGCGAAGATGGGTTTAGCGGTCAATGAGGGCCAGGCCAACTGCTACCAACAAGAAAAGACACTTAACACCAACATCTTGAACAGAACGTCACTGTTGGCAGATATAACTTTGAGGCTGTTAGAGCGTTTGTCTTGCTTGGCTCCGCTTCCAATTCAGGCAACGATGTCAGCGCTGAAATCAAACGAAGAATAACTCTTGCCAATGCTTTGGGCTAGTCTTACCAGAGTTACTCGATAGAGCGGAGCAGAGGCATGGACTCTGTTAAAAGCGGATGAGGTTGCTCTTGGCTGCTTCGAGAGGAAAATTCTTCGGGTGATTTTCAATCCCATCTGCATATATGGTGAGTGGAGAAGGAGATACAACGACGAACTGGACGTCCGTAGAGAGACATCGACTTAGCCTACGACAGAGGTGCCTGGGTCATGTAGCCCAATGTTCCGGCCTAGAAATCCGCGAGTCCATCCCCTGGCGACGGCACAGTAGAGGAAGACCACGACTCAGATGGCGCATGAAATGGAAAGGGGAGATCTCCTTGGCGTGTGCACCTCGAGGCAGCTGGCTGGAGACGATTGTTGATTAAGGCCCAGGTCGACTTCGAACTTTACCTTAAGTAAGAAAGTAAGTGAAAATCCATAGAAAACTAACCCCCATTCGTCAATCTAACTATAGAGACATTAGTCTTCTCTACATCACGTACAAGATTTTGTCGGCCATGTGCAAATGGCTTAAACTTTGTCCGAAGGGACAAGGCAGTAGAGAGAAACTTCGCCTAAGGTGGGACACGCAAGTATAGGTAGAAGGCCAAGTGAATTGTTCAACTAGAGGCAGTTAGACTGACACCGGGCTAACTAAGAGGCTTGTTGGCAAATTTTAAATCGAGTACGAATGTCAGTTATTTGTGTTCTTTAAGAATGTGAAGGCAATAGTAGATAACCCTGCTTATTCTTATCAAATACTTATGCAATAGAAAATTATATTTGTTGGGTAATTTTGCCTTTCATATCATTCCTACTTTGTACACACTACACGACACGATAAGCTTGAGTTTTCCAGATCGGTTTCTCTCTAACATCAGAATACAATTCATCAGACTGCTTTTTAAACATGTCAAGCCCCTTTTTTTAATAAATTTACTGGGAAAACCGTGCCTTAACATTGTACTCCATGTAAGATTTTAACCAACAAAAACTTTCTTGCTTAGAATGGTGCCACAAATCGTGGTGATCCAGGGCTTCAACCAACAATCTTTTGCAGCCAGCAGGATGCTGTCTTCAATTTGCCCAGTCAAGGTCAAACTTTTGACAGTTTACTATAATGACTGGAGTTATTTGTGTAGATTTGTCCGGGACATCCACATACTTCTGGCAAGCTTGTCAAGAGATCTTTTTAACGGAACAACAAACGCCCTACTTTAGCTTAGGGATGATTTCGAAGGGACATAAGGCTCTTAGGTCTTCATTACAACTGTTGGCACCTAAGCAATTTTTCGATGTCTTGAAACTGGAGCATTAAACCTTCAAGAAAACTGATTAAATATCAAAAACAAAAAAACCTCACTGTACTCCGATTCTTTCACGAAACGGCTACAGAACTCCATCAACCAGAAAAATCAGACGACACCCTATAGAAGGCTCGCCTCGTTCGACGTTTATTTGGTTTCCCGTGAGCTGCATGGCGTGGCGGAAGTCACGGAGTAACTTTGATAAACATGGATGTAGAAACGATAGCGAACATCGTACAAACTGAAATCATCAAAGCAAAACCAAGTCTTTGAATACAAACCGTTCTCACTTTGTCTGTAATAGGTAAATGACGACGGCAAATTATTTAGATTTGGAATATGCTAGGTTTGGTTAAGCGAGCACCGATTTTGGATTCAATGACATCTATTCTATAAGTGTAGGATAGGTAGAAGCCCTTGAAAGCAAAGTCCGCTCTTCCAAGGCAGCTGAGAATCTTTGTTAACATTTCTGACTAAGTGCCTTGCGATTAGAAACGATGATAACGTCCATGAAGCACACTCCCAAAATGCGTAAATGTAAACTTAAAAATTTCGAAATAAGCATTGAGTCATGTTAAAGTCCGTAGTAAGTTTGTCCTTAAGGGAACTCTACATAGTTACTCATCAAATTTCCTGACGACATAAGCACTAAATAGCTCGAGCGGCTTAGATTAAAGCAAATTTTGATTGGGAAAATGTATGACTGGCAGACTCAGACGTAATTACATGTCGTATGTACGTGAAACATTTCTTTTGAATTTGCATCGGCATGTACAAGGCCTTAAATGGTATCAAAGGCGTACGAGATTTAAAACAGTATGAGTGTCTAACTAATCAAGAAACCGCTTTAGTAGGCGCTATGCAATGAATTTTTTGCGCGCTTCCTCATTTAACAGGCTTGCCCGCACATTTGGAGGGTCTATTTGACACCGCGTTGCTATTTATCATTCTTCCTCTCAGTTCCGTCGATAAAATTAAAATAAAACCTTCCTTACCTTTCTTCCTCCGTACTTCAAACCTAGGAATGCGACTGGAGTCGACTAGAACTAGTCACCATGTCCGAAATTGGGTTTGCGCATCAAGTTTAGTCATGTATGCGTTGTATCGTCTCTTCTAATTATGATCTTTGTACACAGGATTCCGGCGAAAAACGTTTCTCTCTAATAAGGTCTTCGGACAGAACTGGTACCAAACCATTTATTTTGTTGTCTGATTTAGCAGTGGTGAAACTACATACTTTGAAGGTGGATGAGACCTTTTCTTCCTTTGCTTTAGAATCCTGCCGTCGATTTTCTGAATATGTTTCTATGACAAAGAGAACGACATGTGCTAATAGTGTTCCAGCTCACTTTCTCCATGCATTCACAGTTTAAGCAAAATAATCATTGCAGTGTGATTGCTCCTCCAGATATTGATAAAGACTTAACTTCCTCGTTGATCGCATTTAGATTTCATTCCCGGCTCTGCCTTCACAAGTGTAATCTACACGTGCTCTACATATCTCAAAAAACTGCACTTCGCTGCCTTATCTAAACGTTGGTATGCACAATTTATACATCTGACTTCCCTCCTAATCGGGATTCCCAAATCACAGCCGTTACTCCGTTCTTCTGATTGCTATATCAGCACAAAAAACAAACCGCGCAATCTCACACAAAAATTTATTTTTTTCTTATCTACACTTGATTAGTTTTTAGAAAATCATCTTTACTGCCATTGCCCACTTTCTCTAAGTGAGTCTCAAAGAATTCTTGCACGGTGTCGGTGTTCCATTTTGTAATCGAAAGGGTTTCCTTGACATTTCCTTCCCGATCCAAAAGCTTAACCATGGGATCTAGACCACGAACATATTTAATTTGAAGGTTTGGAAACTTCGCTGGACGTTCACTCTTAATAAACGCTTGAATCTGTGGATAGGCACGGAATTTACATGTGCAAACCTCCAGAATTGCCTTCGGGAAGCGCTTCTCTGTCGGTGCAATTTTATCATCTTGACAGCACTCCAAACAGTGGGGTCTAGCACAAAGGAAACGTTAGTAAGGGGATCACAAATTGTGTGTAAATATTCTCACTTCAAACTCTCAAGTGCAAAATCATCTAACTTATCACAGGATGAGCACATCAGTTGACTCTTGATGTAACCCAATTCTCGGCAGTCCTGGGATGTGAATTCTCCATTTATGAGGAACTACAACAGGGAATTTGAATAAATAAAAAGTTGATGTAATAATATGTAAACTTACAATATTGAGGAGTAAGAAGCAAGCGAAATTTATTAGTATTTTACTCATAATTACAAGTTAAACGAAATTTAGTTGAGAATTGGCTACGTCAGTGAATCTGGCTTTATCAAAACAACTTGGAAATGTCATATTTGACATTTGAGTGAAGTGGTATAAAAAATGAAGGCGAGAATTGTGGAATGTATCTGTGGATGATGTTCGTTAATGCTACCAGAACCGTGTAATCTGTTTAAAACGCTTAAATTTTATATTTAAAGACGGTTGCATATTTTGATAAATTTAACTGCCGAAGAATTAGACGTTCGGATTTGACATTACAACTAAAGGTTGTATTCGAGCAAATAATCACTTGCCGTTACTACATAATTGGGTGAAAAACTGCAGGTCTTGGACAAATGTAGGCTACGCGTCGAGCTAATGTTGTCCGTCTATGGTTCACTTTATCAGGATTCAGAATTGGTCAGAAGTTTCTTTTCTCGTTGCACAAATTTTAAACCATAGTGCACATCGGGGATTAAAGTACTCGGTTTGGTGTGTTTTAAGTGTTATCGCAAGCCATATGGTCTTAAGGCTACCTAGCCTGCTCCAACTTTATTTAACCTTTGAGCAACGCCTAGAAACGGTACAATCAAGATTTGAGTGAAGTCTAAACAATCATTCCAAGGGTGCCGTTCTTGTTCATTCTACATATTCTACATATGGCCTACGATCCAGACTAAGAAGATGCTGAAAAGACTTCCAAGAGATACAAGTCTATTTGGATAACGTTTCATTAGTTTGAAGGATTTGTCTACGGAAGCAAGGGCCAAGATGGCTACAAAATTAGATGCTAGGTGGAGATATTGCCCATTCAATCGCGGAAAGTTAAACTTAGGTTTTTTTGTATTTATGATGTATTCTATTTCTGCAGGATTTCACTAAGGCCTCAATTTGTGGCTCAAGCCCTCACCTAACTCAGCGCTCTCTCCATGATTCGACTACGATATCAAAAAAGGGTTTATCTCTGATCGCAGAATCAGTTCTGAAAGCTGAATTTCAATAGCAACCCACGCTGTCGAAATCAGTTTTCGCCTTTGGTGCGACTTGACGTTGATCCTTGACTACCTCACTCATTGTCATGTGGACTGAACGCCGCTGATCGATGGATTGCTGACTTTTTTGATGCAGCATGTGCTCCTTTTGGAGGCCGAGATGATTTTGTCGCGAGACCTGTAGCGCTATGTAGCTTAGGATATGACTACTACTTCAGAAGCCTCACGTTGTTGCGGTCTTCAACAATTGCCAGGTACTTTGTTTTGTCTTGTTCCAGAACAGTGCCGACCGCTGGCAATTTCGTCTAGTAGAAATAGGGCCTTCTGATACTCACTCTTACGCAGAATGGCAGCCGAAAAGTACCTTTATTGGCCTCTTCAGTTCACTGTGATTGGTGTCCTTAGTCCAGTAGACATTGCCAGCACATTTTGTACTGTCTGAGAACACAACTGTCCCCTGACTGGCGGCAAGCAGCTCTTCCTGTAAGGAGGTGCTTATTTTTTAAATTTTCGTTCTTGTTCCATTGGAAGTTATAAAGATTGAACGGCACAAGTAACTCTAGACGCTCCACTGTCTCACACAGTACTGTAGTGAGCGACAACCCTTCAACTTTGACATCGATTTCCCCCCGTAAAGGATGGTTCTTAGTATTTTACTTGAATTTCTCCAGCAGGCCTGCCTCAAGGAAACGTCGACGAGTACCTTGGACGATCCTACAACGCTGTGTCAGCTGGATCAACATGTGCGCTGTGACATTAAAGACGTAACAAACACCCCTCACCCTTGCGGTTTTCCATTTTTTTGTGACGTCGTCTTCATTGCCAACGCGTAACGCTCCAAACCTTGTAAGCACTCAGCTCAAAGCTCACCTTGACACAAGCAAGTCCTAGGATTTAATCTTCAACAAAATGACTTAAGGAAACAAACTCTCTTCTTTTTAGGTTAAGGCGCCTGCCTCTAGAACCACGTGACTATGTCATAATCATTCATCACGACTTGTCGGGGAATTTTCAACTTCAATTAGACCGTGTTTCATACAAAAGATTTATTAGCACGTTTTTCTCTCTCTCTCTTTCTCTGCCAACAAAAGCGAACTCAAGTTAAAAAAAAATAAATAACAACCAAACCGGGCCGGGCGCAGGTTAAGTAATTGGGGTGATTGGCCAACACCTGTCATTTGTCCTTAATTCAACAACACGTCGCTGCCCTTATTCGGTCGAGGGTTTCCTAGAAAAGAAAACAATGATCAGATCGGATCGGATCAGATGTATCCAATAAATCCACTTACTTTGCAAAGAGTTCCGCAACTGGAATGGGACGTGAAATCGTGGCTGGGTGCGGCGCTGGTTCTGCTTTGTGGTCTTCATCCTTCTTCTCTTCCTGTTTCACTTCCTCTTTGGTTGTGTCAGGTTGCTCTTGTTGTTTGGTTGCATCATCATCATCATCATCGTCGTTGCGATGATTTTTACGTGTCAATGGCACTGGAATATCGCGCTTATCACTTTTGTGGTCACTGGAGGTGGTTGAAGTAGGAACAGCTGTGGTCGTCGACGAAGCACCGGAGTCGGTGTCTGTTGTGGGCTTGAAAAGGTGTTCATTGTGTTGATGAATATGCGGTGAATATGGTCGCCTGGGGTGTGTTGGTGCAGATGTTGTCGATGAAGCACTGGCATCCGTGGTAGATCCATCAGAAGTGCCAGCGTCTGTGGAGCTTGATGCTGGAGTAGTGGATGTCCTGTCGGAGAGTTTTTGCAGTAAACTGGAAGATGGACCAGCTAGTGGACGATCCTTTGGTGGAGACGATTGCTTTTTGTCCTCTTCGCTGCTGTCCTCATCGCTTTCTGAAGAGTCTTTGTCCGCTCGCTTTGAACGGGACACTGATGGGGGGACATATGGACCTGGAAGTATCGCTGGCTTGGCGACTGCCTGCTGCAATGGTTTCTCCACGGGATCGGTAATAAGAATCACTTTCTCCTCTGGCTTTGGATCACTGGGAATATCCGGGTTGATGGGGCTCGGGCGAGTTAAATCCGCGGTTTGGTAGGTGTCCTTGATATTTTCCAAAGGAGCGGCTAAGCCACATGCCACCAAGGCAGCCACTATGATCTGAAAGAGGTGGATAGTTATAGAAGGACTTCCACGGAGGGTATCTTTTGCTTACCAATTTCTGCATCTTATCAACGTCTCACGATCAAACCAGTGTCTGAGTGGTGGCGTCCACATTAATCGCCTTTTTATAGATTTTCACTTTGCAGGCGATGTTGTTCACGCGGTTAAGGCACTTGGCCAATCACAGCTCGTGGCATCGTTAGCCCATGTTTACAAGTATTGTCATCATTACTTAGATGGTACATGTTAATCATAGTGAGTCAGGCATTGGATCAACTCTGACAGGCTAGCAGCACATAGCACGTAGGGTATCACCTGCTTCTGTGGTTATGAACGATAAATTTTATAACCGCGACTAATGATCTTCCGAGTATTTGTTTTGAAAATAAATTTTAACAGCGGTTCGAGAATTGTCTTGAACGATTGCAGTGGAGCAATGCGCTGGGAGTTGGGTGTCAACAACTGTGTAAGTGGGCAGAGCTGCGTGGAAAGTTTGTGCTAAAAGATGTTGGTGGCCTTTTGTTAGCCGGGCCTCACCGTTGACATTGATGTCAATGGTTTCAGTCTTCTAGGCGTTTTGGAAGATGAATGAATTATGTGTCTTGACTTGGGAAATTGTCGATCAGTGATTGAAATTTATGTTAATCGTGTTAATTACAATGTTTCACCATGCAACTGACATTGAATAACCTTGACACAAAAGGTTTTTGAAGAAAACGCTTTCAGATACTCGGTATGGGTGTTTGAGGTGACTGCGTGTTATAAAATGGTTGGTTCGTGTTTCGTTCGTTCCACAACATCAATGAGTTAAGGCCTTTCATCCTAATTTTCCCGAATAAATTGGTGAAAGCCTATAAGCCTGCCTCACCCTGGCTTCTAGTTTGGCTTTAAGAATTTTCTGCAAAAAACACTGGACATCCAAATGATGATACAGCTCGTCATTGTTCTTCTCCTCTACTCACCGGCTATGCTGGCCAGACTGGTACTCGTTTCGAAGCAAAACTGATGGCGATCAGCCCCACAAATCTACGCCTTAGTGTCATAGAGCCCAACTAGAATGATGACGGTCTTGTATAGAAGTACCTTTGCTATTCGAGAAGAGGATTTGTTAAGCAGTCGCCCTCGCAGCCCAAAATTCAGCCGGGCGTAAAATACAGAAATTTCTTATTGCTTATGGGCACTACGCAGAAAATATCAGGCTTCTGGCTAAACTCGCCTGAGCAGGCTTTCATTTGACATTGCATTAACATAAAACCCAGTCTGGCTCCTGCATGCAAAGCTCAAATAAGGCCTCCCGTCAGGTCAAAGTAGACCCTTAAATTTAAGGAAACTCTGGAAAGTCATAAAAAAAAAGTATGGCCCGTAACTTCCCGAAGACTGTCCTCACCTCCAGCTAGATGACTGTAGTCCATCGTGCAATATTTGAACTGATATTCGCCCAAGTGGAAGGGCTTTTACAGCCAGTCCAAAAAGTGTTCACGTGGCAAGACCAAGCTTCTGTAGTGAGGCTTACTTTTCGAAAGGCGTGTGATGGACAGGTCTCATTACTTTCACTCGGACCTGACCGGACCGGACCGGACCTATTGTTGGCTGTTTTGTGAACCATTTAGGGCTCTTTAAGAATCTGAATAGGTCCGTTAACTATAAGTCTGTTACCTCTGCTATGCTTGCAATGAACCTTGATACAAATGCCCGTAGACGTCGTTCTTGCAGGGCGGGACAGTGGCACAGCAGGTGTTGGATTGATTCTACCTCTTCTTCATCTCCGCAGCTTCTGCATAAATCGATGGACCCGATTCTCCACTTGCGGAGCATGATTCCGATAGCGCAGTGTCCTGTGATAACTCCAGTAAGCATGCGGATAGAGGATCTGTCCAGTGCCTGAAGGCACGTTGTTCTAGCTTTATTTAAATTCGGCAAAACCGTCCGACAAGTAGCGCAATTCTCTCTGGCTGACCAGGAGGAGTTAGCTCCTTTCTCTATTATCCCATGCAATCTCCCTAACGGTGGCATTACAGATGTGTCTGCTTCACTTATGTTCATAGCCGACCCAAATCTTGCCAAATCTGCCAAACTAAAGGCGGACGAAGAGGATGAATTTCTTCACTACCAAATTATGGTAGAATAGTTCCCCGATAGCTCCATGATTGGTAACGAAAAGTTGTTACTTCGGTGAAAGTCCTAGTTGAGAGTCTTTGTTGCCGAAAGAACAGTCATTTGGTGGGAGACTAGAGGTGGAACTTTCATTTTCTATCAGTTTGCAACAACTCGACTAATCGTCACAAAAAACAGAGGCTTTCTCCTAAATTTTGAATTCGGGGAAATAGCTCCAAGGCCAACAAGAGCTCCAAAAGGGATCCGAAAGCAATCAATTCTTAAAATAACTCTTGTTCGGGTTCTACCTTCCTCAGAGACCTGCGACCTATCATTAGCCCCAACACCTAACAGCTGCATAGCTAACATCGTTCAAACGATTAATGCTCCGCTAAGCTCCGGCACCCCAAATAGCCATGCTTGCAACCATCTAAAAGACCCTTAGTTTCGACGAACACATCCAAAAAGTGGTAAGTAAGGTATGACGATGGTGCTTGCCTGAATGGTACTACTGAAGCGACTATCATTCAAGAAAGAGAATATTAAATCTCTCAATCTCAACCCTGTCTCCGAGCCTCCAGACCAGTAGAACAGTCGATTCTCTATCACTTTAACCACGGTCCCAGGAAATAAGGGCATAAATTCTAACGAACAGACCGATAAATTGGCCAGGCGAGGTTCAACTTTTAACAGCCCTTTGAGTTCACATTCCACTTGGGTCTGCTAAAAGAAATTTATTATTCTAACGCTTCCGCTAACCAAAGAAGGGTCAGAATAGATAGCTTCGTCATTTCTAGGATGATATGGCCGACGTACAGTCAAACTAGAACTAGAGACTTCCATAGTGAAACTAAAAGAGGCATTTCTCGACTTGTGGCAATCATGCAGATGGCGATGCTAGACGATCGGTAGCTAGGCAGCAACGACTAATATCCCCTCAGCCGCTGCTGCAGAGCTGCGAATGACGCAGAAATCCTCCACCACTTCCTCTATTAATGCCCGGCTCTCGCCAAAACTAGGCTAATCTTTCTTTAATAACCTAAACGAGTTTTCGAGGAAATTGTATACTGTCTTTCCTCAGTCTTCGACGTTTTATTGCTGATAAACTTCACCAGTTCTGCAGTCAGTGACTGAACTGAAGGAAATAAGCACGATGTAATTATATTGACTAGGATCCACCGAGTAAAAGTAACAACAGGGTGATGCCAACACTGCCCACCCGGATAAATTGTTGACAATATCTGCTTCAATTCATGTCTCATGTGTACCCAAGATGTTGTGCAAACCGTAAAACCGTTGTAAACCGCTCTTTAACATTCGTCGAACTAGAGCAACATTCTAAACCGCCAATGACGCACGTGATTCACTTTAATTACCACCAGTTTTTAGTAATGTTCAACCCTTTAACTGGACGTAAAGTTAATAAATTGTATTTATTAATAACCAGTTAGACAATTAAAATTAAATAATAATAATTACTTAAGTAAACAATACGCAATCGCTGAAAGATCCCCTCGATTGCGTCCTAGTCTTGGTTAACATTCCATCGGATTTGGCACGAAAAATACAGGTTTCCCCGACGAAATAAAAATCACCTCACCAGGTCTTCAAAACAGTGACGACACAGGGTTTGGAACTGAAGCTGGATTGTCATAAACCAATCCATTCACCTCTTTTATCCTTATTAGATCGTAATCCTCAGTAGTTGCCGATACCTCTGGAACTGGCTCAGTTTCGGACACCTCCCGCTTGTCAACACCCCATTCCTCACTCTCAATTGACTCCGCACGTGGATACAGGCCAAAGGATGGTCTAATTTGTCTGAAATAATCAGGTCTCGACACTAATTGAATGTTCCCTCTATAGACTTCAGCAGGTGCTGCCAAACAGGTTACCACTAGCGCCGCAATAATCACCTAAAATGACACAGAGATTTATTAGACAGATCAAGAGAAAAAAAAAACCCAAAAAATCGCAACTCGTACCAATTTGTACATCTTTTCTACAGCTTACTGTCGAATCTGTGCCGGAGCCGACTGGTCCATCTTTTTATATAGACTCGCTGTGAGCAATTTTTATTGACTCGTAGGCGGTAGTTTGTCAATCATAATTAATTATGTATTTTTTAACTTTGGTCCATATTTGTACGAGTTGTAAACACAATTTAGACAAAACATGCTAATCACTTTTGGATTGCGGCTGCAAGTAAGGTTGCTTGCGAAAATAAAAATAATAATCACGCAGGCGGGCATCAACGGTGACGATTGTAGGGTTTAACCGGGAGGTTATTTCTAAACACTCGTTTGGATTTAAACTTGTCGATAAGGGCATTGTCAACTGAGGAAAGAATGCCACCAAACCATCCGTATAGACCTGTTCCAAGAACATAATTGGTAGTGCTGTTTTGCAGTCGTAAGTAGGCTCAACTTTTCCTTCTCATTACCAGCTGATAGAGTGGAAGGAGGCCTAACGACCTAGAATTACCCTGACATCCCAGTCTGCGAAATGTTTTGGACCAACATGTTTTGGACCTATTGCATGAGGACCAGATGCGAGATAGAAGTAGGTAGCTGGTTATCACGTATCTGAGGTCTGCGATTCGTGATCTTTCATTCGCCCTCTTTGCAAATAGGGACGAATATCTGACAAAGTACCTTTTTTTCAAAGGAATCCAGTATCTGTTCTGTAGTTCAGCATTCGTCACCATAAACAGAAGTCACAGATTCATCTTAAGATTGCTGTTCAATAAGTTATCATTCGTGGAAACTACGTTTACTCCAAGGAAGGTGAACTCTTTTACAAGAAATTTGTATCCTAACCAGCGGACCTCTTTGATTTCAAGACCAATTCCTTGAGTTCTATCCCCAATTGCCGCAAAATGCCTATAGGACGTACGGCTCGCTGATCGCACTGGCCGTAACTGGATGAATTCACGCCTTTCGTTTTAATCAGCCCTGTGCACTATTGGATGCAATACCATACGATCAATCAATACCAGTACATGCCTGAAATAGTTGCACAAGGAAGAAGATCCAATCAGTTCGGCCACCTGTAGAGGCATCGGTCTTCTCTTTATTGCGTAAAAGATCTTATTTTTAAAAGCCTGAAACCTCTCAGTGCGGTTCAAGGCCAGAAAAGTCCCAAATCGATTCAATTTTCACAGTTCGAAAGATCCTGGAAAAAAGTCTAAGAAGGAGACGACCTATACAGAATCATTCTCAGCTTTGGCATCACTCTCCAACTCATCTTTTTGTGCACAATGGCGATGGGAAACGTTCACTGAGACCTTGAATGTCTAAAACGGGTTTACACCTGCTGTCACGTGACTTCTTCAACCTCATACTTGAACGAATTGTATAAAACTCTCAAGGCAATACCAGAGTCACAATTCTTCTATGAAATTAATAATAATGTTAGTCCTGCTGAAGCATGGAGTCTATCGACGGCAGATGAAGACATCCATAGTAATTTCGAGCAAAAACTTTTTCATAAGATATTCGGCCTCATTTACGATGAACGGCTTTGCAAATGGAAATTTAACGATGAATTGTACGAGCTGTGGATCGACATCGACCTTGTCAAGAAACTGCGCATTGAAATCCAGCGACAAGTAGCAACTAAGTTTGAACTAGTTCCAAGGAAATAAACAGAAAAATAGACGGAGCGACAGTTCGGGATGTCATGTCGTGCGTGTTACATTTTTCGCACGAATGGAAGGGACCTACAGTTTATTGCCGACTCCGAACGGCGAGTTGAGAAGCTCTTTCATGACAGATTATACTGCCGGAGGCTTGTCCGTCCCCAATGAGAGCTGGTGCCGCAAAAAATGTTCGAAAGACCTGGTTAAGGCTTGAATACAAGCCGCTCTTACAGCAGTCCAATACACTCACTATAAGCCACGGCTACCACTTAATCATGTTACTCGTAGTCTTATAGGCTAGGGCCACGCACTGACCGATTAAGCGATGAACGACGAGCGATAGAGCGACAAGTCGGAGCGACGAGTGTCCTTTTACTGAGGGACGTCGCTTGAGCGATTAGTCGACAGCTGAAATCAAAATTTCCAAGTTTATTTGCTCCATTTTCACTTCACGCTGAGCGATGAACTACAAAATTAGAACAAAATTGAATTCAGAGCGACGTCGCTCTGTCACTCAGAAAAATCGCTCATCGCTTAGCAACTACGTGGCCACCGCCCTACGATTCCATATGTTTTAATTTTTTGGGTCGCTCAATCGACCATCGCTCAGTCGCTCAGTGCTTGGCCCTACCCTTAGGCTGCACACACAGTAAAACGATAAAGCGATGCGATGCTAGAAGCGAGAAGCGTGCGTGACGCTGCAGCATGGGCTCTAGATGAATATTTTCATTGACATTTCGAGCGAAAACTTTTACGTAAAACATTTGGAGGAAGAGATTGAACGATAAATTGCACGAACTGTGCAGCGACAAGAAAAAAACTGCGCATTGAGACGCAGCTCCAAGTAGCAACTAAGCCTGGACTAGTTCCGAGGAAGTGTTTTCAAATTTCACGGTACATCGCTGGAATTTTAGCGTAACATGGCATAGCCGGATCAGTTTTCTCACAACCCTTTCTTCAATGACGTAGAGTAGAGTAGAGAGTAGAGAAGCCCATCACGGTTCAAGACGCCTGGACAGAATTTTCAATGTGACTTAAGGAATCAAATAGCGATATTTTCTTCTCAGGTTGAACTGCGAAATGAATAAATTTAACCAGCTCTATGTGGTAAGTGGATAGAAGGGTTCTAAGCCTATGAATAGAAATTTCAATTATTTCCTGAGACACAAGTGAGGGCGATCTAATTGTAGGATATTCAATGGTGTGAATAAAAACTAAGGGAACACTCTGAGCAAACCCTCTTGAGGGAACTGTTTCTAAAACTTGACGAAACTCATTTTTAGTCAACTTAAATTGAGTGTTTTATATAAAAAGTTGAGGGAACACACTGCCTCAGTTTTTATTCACACCACCCAATGTAATTCCAGCGAAAATGAATGTCAACACGAATCAGGGTAAGAGATCTGTCACCTATTCTATTGTTAGCAAGCACTTCAAGCCACGCCCTTTCTACTAGCCCCTTAGCACGTAAGCCACCTTCCTTATTAGAGAGCACATTGGTTTCGTCTAGAAATCATCTGCTCTAGAACCATACATACTTCCTGATAAGTCAGTAACGAAGTTTATCAATTCAATTATTGACCTAGTTATCGTTGACTGCACGAAATTCCGCATCAAATTTAAATTTCATCATTGGGTGAGTTTTGGTCGGATGTCCAAATGTTTTGTTACGAGGCATCCAATGAATCGATCGCAATAATATTTGCTTGGAACTTAAATGTCACACGCTAACTGAAATATCAACAAAGTTGTAAACCGAACTTGTACTCAGCACCGAAACTTGAACTTAAAGACGTATCTTTTCCTAGTATCTTGTCGTGACATCGGTTGTTATAGCACGTGATTGTTTACCGCAGGAGTTATATTTTAAATTGAGTGCTAAGCGAGTGCACAAAATTTTACGTAGTTCTGTGAAAGAAGAAGTGTTTCCGGATGAATGATGAAGACTTGGTTAGAGTGCTATGGAACTTGTCTGGTGAAAAGACAGAAATTAATAGCAGTGAAGTCAATACTCGGGACAAATCCCGAGGTCGCTTTAGATGCGCCGAATGGTAGTGTGCATTGGCTTCTAATCCGTTCTCTTACGAAGGCTAGAAGATCCTTAACGATTTTGATAGACATCGACTTAACACGAAATTTAGCAGACTTTTCATGAGAATTTATTTTTTTTACAAACTTGATCCCCTATTCCGATCTTGATATGAGCCAGGGGCAGATCACGGAGACATATTCGGTGTAGGAGGAAGGACGGAGGCACCTTTGCAGTCTTTCAGCTAAGCTCATGAGACGGGGGTAGTCCTTGTCACCTTAATCTTACACCACCTACTCCAACCATTTTGTTTAACTTTTAGACTGTGGTCGACGTGGTTCAGTGGTTAGTTCGTTGAACTGTTATGTGAACTGCATAGGTTCAAGGCCTTGCCATGTCCACCGAATATTTTTCGCGGCACCACCTCCGGGAATATAATTTGTCATGAAAAACTTTCTCAATTCGTGTTTCGGAGTCGTCAGTAAATTGTAGGCCCCTTCTATTCGTGCGAAAAATGCAACACGCACAACACGGGGGCTTGCGAGAAGCTAGGGCTTGACTCATCCCGAGCTGTTGCGCCAGCTATTTATTTATACCATGGACATACATCTGTATGTATGTATGTATGTGGGATCACCCTAAGGATCCCCACGAAGAGGATCTAACTTCACACTGAATCGTCGGTGCCGTCTCGAGACAAAGATGGGCAGACGTTTTACCCATTTTATCCATTCATTCACCGGTTGATCATCGCGCTGTGCTGTGTTGCATTATATTTTCATGCTAATAAAGATCCCATATGTATATAAGAAGATAGGACAATGGTAGGAGGTGCTTTTATGAAGCAATGATGACCCTAAATCCTATTTAGTAGTAGAGTTAAGATCTTATCCATCCTTGGTGAAAACGCGGCTTAATTTCGCTTATCGCTCCGCAGGACTCGCTGAATATGCTCTCAAGGATATAAGTTAGGACTTAAGTTGCTGAGATTTGTGTCACTGCATTGCTTGCGACCGTTGGTGTTGTAGAAATCCACAAAACATACAAAGCCGCCGAAATGTGCTTCCCGATGACAGATGACGCCTTTTCCATCACAATGGCAACGTCTCCGTTTGGCAATAGGTTCTGTGCTACGCTGATGGTCCGTTTTCACATGTTTTTCACGAGTTGTCTTTGTGAGAAGTGTGCTTCGGGTCTCTAGGCAGGTCTTGGTGCAACAAAAAGATATTTAAGTCGCCATTTGGTCCTGTCCGCATTTAGGTATTCATACCTTCTAGGTGTTCATTCTCCATCTTTCACAATTTCTTTACCCAAAGCAGAGAATGGTTTACAAGCTCATTCCAACTTCGTCAGGTTGTCCACCTTTTTTTTAAAGCTTAATTGTCCTCCAACCCTAATACCTCCTTTTAAGACACACCGTCATTCATGGGATCTTAGCACATTTACCAAATCTTATCGCCATTCTGTCCTGTTCCTAGCAATGTGCCTCAACTCTCTTCAGCTTTTCTCCGATTACCTTGAATGGCTTGGCAGGCTATGCAATCGTCGTTTTTTCGAATCATGTGACTGATCCAGAGAACTAAATCACAGACTGAGCTCCACAAGCTTTTGTTCATGAGTCCATATTGTGGAATAAGTGGTTGAATAAGAGGTGTGGGATTTGAATTTTACGTCGTATCGCTCTCTTCATATTGAAAATTCTTTATTAGCAAATAAACTAATTAGACCTTCATTATGGTGTCTACGGTGTTAATTTAGCAAATGTAAGCTATTAATTTATTTGAAGGCAATTAGTCATCAATGTTCCCGAACTAGAGTCATGGTAACAGATCGCAGTTTTGCAGAACTCTAACTCAAACCTGTTGTCTGTTGTAGACTGATTCTCATTCGATTACGGTTGTCGTTGGCAGCTAAGGAGAGCGTGTTTCTTCCTTCCATGTTGTATACAGTTTTATTTTAAGTACTGCAATCATATCACTTAAGCCGGCTTTCTTCCACAACAAGTCTCTTAGAAGTTTCACCTAATCGTGCTATTTCACTTCGCATAGTGTAACCCTTACGTTGATCATTTGAATATTCACGGCATTCAAAGTAGCTACAGTGCTAATTTTCTATTCATGCTTTTACAGGAGTGCACAACCTTTTTTCAACGTTAAACAATTTGCAACATTTCTTGAGCATAGGTACATGAATTTTTCGGTCCCGTCTGCATAGACGATGAATAAAGGAGGAAATGCAACGTCGAACTATATGAGCTGTACGGCGGCATCGACCTAGCCAGAAGAGTAAAGCTCCAACGACTGAGGTGGCTGGGTCATGTAGAGCGGATGAACACCAACGCTCCGGCCGGGAAAATCTTCGAATCCACACCCGAGGGACGGCGCAGTAGAGGAAGACCGCGACTCAGGTGGCGCACCCAAGTGGAAGGGGACCTCAATCAACTTGGCGTGCGAAACTGGAAGCAGCTGGCTAAAGATCGAGTTGGCTGGAGACGCTTGTTGGTTGAGGCCCAGGACCACTCCGGTCTGTAGCGCCACCTTAAGTAAGTAAGTAAGTAAGGCACATAAATCGAAAGCTGATTATTGATAATGACATTAGCAGGAGAGGTTCAGCCCTTGATGGATCCTTCGCGAAGCATGTATGTTCACGTCCCATTGGCACCTGTCAAAGAAAGAATCCTCTCACACACACAATCAAAGACTAGCATCAGGTGGCACGGGTTGGGCAGTTGTGTCATATCAAAGCAGATTTGCGGCCCAATGTGGCTGTGTTCTGGCCGAATTGCAGTTGGGCAGTAATTGTGTTTCAGCGTTAGAAATCCTGAAGCTACCGCTTCTATCTACCTATCTGTTGGTGTTGTTGCCATTGCTTGTAATTCACGCTATTTCCAACCTCCTGATGATGACAAAAATTGTTTACAGCTAGTCTGGACGCCTCCTTGGACGCTTGAGTTTCGAACCACTCCAGCAAAACATTATGTATTTCCTATTTTCTCTTCTTTTTCTCGACTTTCATCGTGCAACTACAGAGCCTTTTGCCATTTTTCCCATATTTTCTGTTTTAGTCAGTTTATTCCCAGTGAATTTCACAAACAAACGCAATTCGCAAACAAATCTTCAGTGAAAACGGAAAGTAAATGTCCAAATTATGACAACTGAAATGTCAACTGCATTTGCAGTCATTTGCCGTTCAATAAATTAGGTTTTGACTAAAATAGGCGTTTTTTTAAACCTAGCCAGCCAGTAGTCACAAATCACATCCACGTCACGACGAATCGGAATTTTACTGAAATTTCGCACCAGACACCAGGCCACCAGAATTCTCAGAAAAACAAGTACATATCACGAAAGAAATTTCGCCAGGCCACGATCTCAGAAAAACAAATTGAGTTTTTGAAAACGTCGGAGAGTGTGAAGTCTCCAAACGACAAAAAACAACGTGGACTTTTTCATTCCTGTTGTAGTTCGCAGTATTTTTTTCGCTTTGTCTACGAAACTAGTGTTAGCAAAGTCAAACTTTTTAAGTTAATCAAATACAACAACCAGCTGGCTCGATACCATTCTACTACTTTCTTGATATTGGTTTATATCCACACTTAGTGTTTAAATTCACCAGAGCCTACCTGGTTAAAATGGAATAAAATTTTATTTCAAAATTCTCTTATTTTCTTTTAAAGCACCCGTCCAAATTTCAAAATAAACCAAAATAAATCCAAAATTCTTCCATTTAGTTAAAATTTCTTTTTCCAAACCCGGCAAGAAACATAGAAATTCACCACTCAAATGTCAGTTCAACCATTTTGTTTTCGCGTAGTTTGTGTTCTCTTTTTTCGAATTTCACGCACAAGGCATTTCCCACCACGGTGTCACGTCGCCGTTTGCTGACAAATCGGGCAACGAAAAACTGTGTACAACAAAATGCACCACACAAGCGAATGAGAGACGGGACTGTAGTGACCATCGTCGGTGTACGTACGCTACTACGCGAGAACCGTGTGTTGTGAAGAAAAATGGCGAGCGTTCACGAACAAACGCAATAAAATTTATACAAAAAAAATAAATAAATTTATAATTACCCTACGCCTTCGTCCAGTGCAGTGCTTTTTTTCTTTTAATTTTCTTCTTTTACTTCTCTACGATTGAGTTTTCGAGTAAAAATTTTCCCATTTTCCACCATAATTTTCCACTTGGAATACGTGGTGAAATCAATCTGAAGTTCCCGTATGTGATCTAGAAATCTGCGAAGCAAGTTATTATTTTTTCGGTGTGAGTACATAGTGCAAAGAAAGATTTTCATCGAAAAAGAAAAGCTTTACGACTATGTGCACGTAAGTGTTTGACCAGAGAATAAACGAATTCAATTGTTTTTTATGCGGAAAAATTTGTGAAGAAATTTATGTGAAAATGAGGAACTTGGTCTTCCATGCACTCCTGGGGGAAAGTATTCAACACAATTCGCGCTGATGAGGAATGCCTGGTGCTCTGTGCGGCTGTGTGCGTCAGTGTGTGTATGCCTTGTTTAGAAGCTGTCAGGGAGGAGGACTTCGTTTTATTTTTCGGGAGCGGTCGCATTTTTTCCGGGCGGATTTTCCTACTGGCAGCTGTCAGTCCTCGAACAGGCGGACGAGTGTGGTGTTTTTTTTTTATTTTATTTCGGTGGAATTGAGTTACACGCAGTGTGTTGCATAAAGTAGTGAAATTTAATTAAAGATGAGAGACGAACAACAAGGTTTATTTTCGCTGCTCAATGACAAAACGAACATACGGTAGAAAGAAAGCAGAAACAGCAATGGCTATAGCGACGCCAGAACAACAACAGCAATATGGTGTGTGGTTGTGGTGCGCCTTGAGTTTCTAGGTGAGTTGGCTGCCCAGAAATGACCTGGTTGACACTTTTGTATGTGACTGGTTGTGTGGAAGCCGGCTTTCGCAAGCGCCGAGCCGAAAGGGAAGGACATCCAGGGTTGGACAGTGCAAAGTTTCCATATGGTAGCACACCTGTTACCTAATTATGTACTCCGCGGTGTCCCCGCAGTCGGTCTTTTTATGGGCGAGTCTGTTCCCAAAGAATCAGAGCGACAGGCGACGATGAATTTTCATTGAGAATTTTCGTGAAAGTTTCTGTGCAGGCACCACGCATACACAGGCTGTGCGTTTGTCTGTTTTTTCTTCTGCAAAATGTTAGGTGCCCTGATGGGTAGTCTCTCTCAACCAATATGTGTTACTTTGGATCCGGGGGAGGTTCATTGGGGGGAAATCCTGCTTTGCGCCCACAGGTTTTCCCGTCGAGAAGGTGTTGCCAGTTGGCACTGTTTAAGAGAAAGAAAATCTGTTTTCAATCGAGTGTCCATATGGTAGAAATTGTTTTGACTTGGATGTGTTTGGCGCTTGCAATGGGATATGTGACAGACTCTCTCTAGCTCGTGGCGGATTGAGAATTTTCGAGACTTTAAGTGTCATAGGTGCAGAAGTCTCATGGACCCTCGGCTCATGGTTTTGAAGAAATCATGATGAATCACAGCTCATCTATTTAGAGTGGAACCCAGCGGATCCTCTCAATTCTCGAGACAATGCCCACCAAGTTCTTAGTTGTTATGCTCCCCTATTAAGTGACACGAAAGGGTCGATTTGGGCTAACATATGGTTGATTGATTTGCGCTTTGCCCTGATATTTCTGCATAACAAAGCCATTCGTCGTTTTGCTTACTCCTGTGAGCAGGAAGTGGCATTGGTCAATGTGGCATAATTCGCGGAGTTTTGCTCTTGATGAGCCCAGATCTATGTTGAATCTGTACTCTGCGTAATAAACATTCTACTGCTACTTGGCAAAGAGGTTGTTTCATGCAAGAATTTGAATTTTCCTTGCCAGCTATGAGATGTTGTTGCTCATTTTGTTCTCTTGAAAACCTATAACACCCAGTCAGAGTGTCAGTTGCCTGTAGGAACTCAATCTCTTCTTGCTTTGCTAAATCATTGCGTCGATGCTGGACGGTCAAGGCTTTGCAGATAAGCACTACTAGCCACGTATCACGTCTTCCCTCTTTTGTCCTATAGCCGTGCAAATTTAATTGTATGACAGAACGTTGCTATAATTACACATGTTCTTCCTCTCTAAGGGTATTCGCTATATCCACGCGCCATTGCATATAGAACACAATTTCTGTCCTCTGTTCTGCGTCATGGCGTTCCTGGTAAACCTTCTGTTCTGCCATTTCCTTTGTTATCGTCCGGAGAATAGTCTTGCTGGCTGTAGGTCTGACTAACCCTTCGCTGCTTCCGTCGTTGAGGACGATTTTGTTTGAAATTCCGGTCTACTATCACATGCCTTCTAGGTATCAGTGGGTAGAATTAATCATGGAAAACCTTCTTAGTGCGGTGGTTAGAATCGGACATGAAAACCGTAGGTTCCATCTCTCTGTGACCGCCAACATTTTTAAGGGGGCGATTGGAGTGTTCGCACGTGAGGAGAAATTGCCGAGAAAGTACGATATTATAATCCTTTGGCAAGAGCTTGTTTGTTTCTGCCCGTAAGTGACGCACATACATACATACCGTCATCAGGTGGCACCCATATGATAATGATCCTAATGGTTGTGCTTTAGCTGAATTGGAGATTCTTCCAGTGCGTGCTGCTTAGTTTATGACGTACAGATGGGAGCAGAATAATTCAGGACAAAATGTTCGATGGCCTTATATGTATGTCGGTTACAGCAACAGCAGCGCCACTTTTTGTCCTTACCCTGGAGCTACAAGCAAGTTATTGACCGAATCGAGGCGGTTTTGGATCTTCGAAGCGTGTACAGAGATGATCACCATGCTGTCAAAAATGACTTCGAGGAGCTATAAGCGATTTAAGTAGGTTGTTGTGCGATCTGGTGTTGCTTTGGGCGTTTGAAGCCCGTTGAAAGAATTTCACCATGTTGTCGAAGGTGGAGCCGAGATACTTTAGCTGTGTTTTCGTCGATGTCGATGTCTAGTTGTCTTCATCTCCGTTGCACAAAATGATGTGTCTGATCCACTGATACTTTATTTTCTATTTCGTGGTGTTAATTGCTTCCTGATCAGCTTTCATGTTGAGGTCTTCGTTTGGGAAGGGGTTTAATCGAAAAACCTTCCCCCCTACCTACGAAGGTTTTAAGCTGGCAAGTGACGGCAGTAGCTACCCAAGTACTTAACGTTAGAGTGGAACAGTCTCAGCTTGATTTTAGTGCTCAAAGTACTACTTCCTTAGACTTTGAATTTTATTCAGAAGAGAGCTTCTGTTTAGGCGACATTGTTGCGCAAGTTCGGTACCACGCCCAGCTGAAGCCATACTTCCTAGATAAGGAAAGCAGTTGACTTTCTCGACCCTCTGTCCAGAGACATTTAGTTGAGCTTTTGAGTTCGATAGGCTTAGGGTCCTTGTTTTAGCTGCGTTTATCTTCAGCCTGACTACCGACTCAGATATCCAGATTGCGAGTTATCTAATGTAGGCTAGTATTTAATCGTGTCGTCAGGGTAGTTCTGATATCATCAGCGTAGTCTAGATAGCTACAGCGTGGTCTAGATGTCGCCAGCGTTGCATTGATAGCCTCAGCGTGTTGTCTTCGATTTGTTTTGAGATGATTGTTAAAAATTCCAAGACTTCTTCTTCTTCTGTTCGGGTACTACAAGCATAGTCCAGAGCTGCACGTCAAAGCTGTACGGATATAATGTATTACAAGTATGAGGACAAGAGAAGTTCACGTCTTTAAGCTGGGAAACCACGTAGATCCCATTTTCTGCGAAAGACATTCGCCTTCTTACTTTTTTTTTTGACTAAAGACACTTCCAATTCGTTCTTGCTTTGCAATCACTTGTCTGAAAGCACTTTCGAGGCCACTTTTTCCCTCAGTTAGGCCATTAGTGACGGTATAGTCCGGTGTTGTCTGTTTTACTTAGACGTCAAGCAGTGTTTTTAATTTTCTTCGATCGGTAGGTAGGAATCAATTTGGTTGATTGTCCGACCAAGTTTTCTATGTGAACTCGTGTGTCTATGGAACAGGAACAAACTCGAATGCAAGCTTAAAACCAATAAGTATCAGCACCTCTCCATACGTGCATTTCATATTTTCATGCGCACGGAAAACGTCTCCGGAGCTAAATTGATGTACAGCTTACGTTTGCAAATTTGCTTGCTACATATGTACCTATGAACAGATATGTTTCTTTTCTCCAATCGAATTTCCATTTGCATGAAGGATTTTCATTCAGTTCTTCTGCAAAGCCACCCACTTGGGTGGTGGTATACCATCTAATATAATCTTGAACCTGGCAACACCAAACCTCCCTACAGGGCTGTTTTGTATAGCGCGCATGTCTCTTTATGAATCATAACAACACGGCACGAAGGACTCATAGGGATTCCCTATCCTTCATTCACAAGTCGGCACAGAGGACACACACAATTCCCACCATCAGCAGAGTAGCGCAGAGCCGTATACATTTTGTGAGAGACCTGCGACGCAATATTACTTCTCTCACTGTATGCTCGGGTGTTTTTTTTTTTCTTTTTTTTGTATGCGGCGCGCGGCATGTGGGAAGAGAAGCCGAATTTAACCATAAGCCACCAGTAGTCTGGTCCGGAAAATTGCGTCTTCTATTGGATATTCAACGAGTTCAGTGTTGTCCTTCCTCGAGGAGTGTCTGGAAGAGTTTACCTCGAAAGTGATCAAAGAAAAATCTAATTTAACAAATTTCTTGTGTCTTTCAGTTTCTTTTCCAATTTTCGTTTGATTGGTTCCGTTTCACCAAATGAGATAAATAGCAGTGAATGCAAGTGAAGAAAAAAAAAAGTTTTTTTTTTTTGGTTCGAAAAGTGTAAGCAAAAAATATTTGTTGCGTATTCAGTGTGTTGAAACGTGAAACCGACGCGGACAGTTCGAGCAGAGCAAGAGAAATCACTTAATCGCTTGGAATTCTGAACCGCAAATGAAAACTTCGCATTTTTTGTCGTCCAACTACGACTTTCCTAGTCGCCCCAATATACAGGGCGGTTGCCACAGCAGCATCAACAACAACAATTGTCCAGAAAATACTTTTCAACTTGTAACTTCGTCGTCATTGTCGTCGACTTATCCAAATGATAGTGGTCATCAGCAGCAACAATTAGAGGAACAACTACAACACGTACACCACCAACATCAACATCAGCAGCAGCAGCAGCAGCAACTTGATACGACTTCAGACGGTAGTGCCGTTGCCGGTGTCTATCACGAGAATAATTTGAGTGACCAATACACAGTGAGTGGAGTTGAAGTGAATCATCACCATCCCCATCATCATCAGCAACAGCATCATCATCATCAGTACTCATCGTCAGCGAGAAGTTCAACCACCAACAATACCCATCATAGTTCTGTGCTAGTAGACTCTTTGTCGTCGACCCACAGTCAAATCGCTGCTGGTCAAATTAAGGCCACTCACAGTAATGATAACGGCGCCATCACATTGAACGCAGCGTCGTCCTCATCTACGGCTAATTCTTCCTCTTATAACTCTATACCTGCTATTGCATCAACACCCCACCAACAGTCGCAGCAGCAACAAGTCGTCGTTCACCACGGTAGCAATAACAGTGGTGGTGGTGGTAGCCTTGCAGGTTGCAATAATCATCAGCAACAACAGCGTCCTGGCATTATTTTTCTCGACAAGTCCGTGAGGTATGAGAATAGTCAGTTGGTGAGGTCTTCTGCAGCAACAGTAGGAGCGGTTGACAAGACAGATATACGTGCTTTAACCAATAAATATCAACAACATCAGCAACAACAACAACAACAGTTGCAACAACAACAGCATCAACAGCAACAACAACAGCAGCAGCTACAGAAGGCAAACAAGCGGAAGCGTGAAACAGGTGAGTCGAGTTTTCCTTTTTCAGATTTAATTTCAAATTTTGCATGTATAAGTGGGATACCTAGAATTTGCCACAATTCTCCTAGGATGCCATTAAGGGTTGTGTCTTCTGTGGGATGGTGACCACTCAGGGTTAGACACCTAGTGTTCTGATTGTCTTACTCAGGCATTCAAAATTTCCATACGGTAGGGTTCTCGTTGATAATTTTTTTATAACCAATTCCAGGAGGTATTGTCTCTGAATTATGCTAATCGTGTATGCTCTGCGTAGTAGTTACCTAGTCAACCTCAATCGGTCCTTTCCATGTAAATTTTTCGGCAACATATTCCGCACAACACGGGAAACAATGGCGAAATCCTTGCGAAACAGGAGCGCCTATCTATCCTTTGGTAAATCTATGTTAAGCTAGTATGAAATATCCACTGATGTGTTGTAAAATTTGAGGTAACAGATACACAGCTTGTGGAAATGGATTTCGAGGTCATCCTTTGTGTGGAGGGGGAAGATGAAGGTAACCCTTGTTTCATCATTTGGGATTAATGAAAATGATTTGATGTTTATTACACTGCACCTGATCTGTGACTCAGTGGTTCCATATCTACCAAGAGATGGTTCAAAACTGTCAAGAACTTCCTTTGATACTTGTTCGGTTTTGCGTTAATCTGTTTGCAATTTACGTCCCAGATCAGCTATCAGTGTCGCATCAGTCAAGTCAAGGCGGTTTATTGCGAAGGGAACTTGATACCATTCCTAAGGTGGCACTTCTTTCTTACGTTTGTTTTGCGTTTCTAGAAAATCGAATGTTGCTTCCGCATAATTTAGCTTTCGATGAATATGACATTTGTGTCACCTTGACATGTGTCATTTGAGACTCCATATTGCTCAAATCCACGCCTTCTTACTGTAATAACAACCTTAATGAATATTTTAAACAAATTTGGTTGAAAAATCGATACTACAATTGCTTGCAGCATGTTCCTCATGCCTAGGACATCTTTTGTGTAAAGTTACGCCTACTTTTTGAGGCAATTTTTCGATGAAAATAATAATTAGGTATGGTGGTGAAATTCGATATATTTGAAATGAATTTCGTGTTAATTTGGGCGATGATGGAGCTGCTCAATTGACTGTAGTGGGAGTGTGTTAATCGGGTTTAACTTCGCGGGGATGGTTTTTGAAATTTTAGATCTCTCTCTCATGAGTTGAATTAAAGCGATTTTGGCGTTGGTTGAAATTGAAACTTGCCATCGCGGTTAAATGAAACTCTTCAGGCGAGCCAATACCGAAAAGTCAAATTCTGTGAATTTGTTTTCTTATTTTCCATGGGTACTGAATCTGATCTGACTTCGGAGAGGATGAATACATCTGTTGAAGATTTCTTTGCAACGATAGTAGGATAGGTTAGGTGGTTATCTGCCAAAGCCACTTAGTATCACTACTCATAGAATCATTTTGTTAACGTTTCCATATATTTTTGATACCCGTTTCGGAAATATCGTGTCTTCCAAGGAGTATTCGTCCAAAATTTGTTTTCTTCAGGGGGGAAGTCAATCAACTGGTGGAGAGGTGTTTCCTCCTCGTCACTGTATGCCGGCAAATTGTACAATGACTTCGATTTTTGCACAAATCAAGGTAACACCCTGGAGAAATTTTGCATCTTCCAGTTTCTATCTGAATATGGGGTTCACCTACTGCAGTCAAGAGCCCCTGTTAAGTGGCTTTCTTGTTGGTTAGTTTGTCTGCTCCAAGGTTACATAGTTTATGACAATGCCCACAATTATATCTACTCGGTATATAGTTCAGATCAAGATCCTATACAATGACTTATGTGAACGTCTAAGGCGTTTTGATCTACACAGATTTGCCCCTATTAGTGTCGCAAGTTTACCACTGACCAAATGTTCAACACGCCATTCATCGCTATACAACATGATGGCTGAGTGAGGCTTTAACGGCGATTGAATAGCAGGCTAGAGGAGTTGGTCTTAAGATAAGAATGTAAAACAAAATACAACGTACCAGCCAAAAGAGCCATCTGGTCTGCTTTTCAGCGAAAAATCAAATCCCCAAAAAAACGCACATCTTCATCTTACTGTCGGTCCTTTCAATTCACGTCTTTAACTCTCGTCTACACCTTCCCATTCTATCCATCATTGCGCTGAAATGTAGAATATTTAACAAAAAAAATCTTCATCAACCGACTGAGCCAGATAGATTGTAGGTCTAGCTTTTCTTATTTTTCGAGACTTACATCCCGTATCGTTCGCAGGCATAAAACGGACCTGTAGTTTTTATGGGCTAAATTGTCGGAAGTTTGTCAGTGTTTTCCAGAAAGTGGTACCCAAAAACGTTTTTGGTGCAGTTTGCTGGATTCGAACTTGTGTCAGCTTGCTCGGGAGTCCAACCCACTAGTTTCTGAAATCAGCAATCTGTTGATCTTAAAAACACAGGACACACTTTCTTGCCTCTTTGAACATTGAGGGAGTATCAACGACTGGAACATATCTTTAGACATTTCTCTGCCGAAGGAGTTTGGAAGCTGCCCTACTTTCATGCTTTGTCGTCTTGGCTCAGTGATAAGTGCGTTGGACTGCTGTGAAAGCTGCGTAGGTTCAAGCCCGAGTCATATCTTGTCATGGAAAAGCTTCTCAAATAGCCGTTTGGCGTCGGCAATCAATTTTAATTCCTTTCCGTTCGTGTGAAAAATGTAATACACACAACCTGAATGTTGCGAAAAGCCAGCCCTTGGCCCACTACGGTCTGTCGCGCCAGCTATTTTTTCCCATAAATCTTTGTTAGTAGAGTTTTTCGTCTTGTGCGAGTTATGGGTTTCGCATAAGACCTACTGCGTTTAGCTTGCTTTGGACACACACTTCCGGCTACAGAAGCCAGCTATTCATATTTGTGTACTACATGGCCTACCGTTACATCGACGAAACCATAAACTTTCATGTCAAAGTAAACCACAACTATTTCAATCGTGAACCAGAAACCATGTTAGTACACCCTGTAAACGTATATATTTATTTCCTCCCAACGTCGTAAACTAACATAATCAACTCATAAAACCAAGACGTAAACGTCGAAATAACTTTTATACTGCGCTAACAGTGCATTAATTAATATTTTACACGAGTCTTTGACCGGATGAATTATTTTCACTAAAGCAGATAGCTCGGCTAAGCTTAACTTTTGCCCCAAAGAAATTAATTTAAAAACAGCAGATGTTTCCAAAAAAATAAATAAAAAACAAACACCTGGCGATATAGAAACCCCATTACTGCTTGTCACTGTGGTGTGTTCCGAAAATTATTCACGGGTTTAAAAATAAAAAAAATAAAACGAAAATGTACCCGTCTAAACACTTTGTCGGGCATAAAATTCATGGAGCGCCACCCTTCGGTAACACGCACGTATTTGTTTTCTCCCAAAATCGATAGGGGTTATCGCCGAAATGCAATCTCGCTCGTTGAAATCCACCATAAGCCGGGGAAGTGGTATTTTCCACTTTTAGTCCCACAAACAAAAGTCACCTCTATACATACGCGCAGATAGGAATCAAATATTTGTCGAAATTGACGTGGGAAACGTTGAAAATAGTGGACAGACACTCATTCCGAATGCGACCCTGACGCCAACCACTCAAATCGACGAAAATATTTGAATCCTATCATCATCGGGCACAAAATTACCAACGGTCACATAAATTACGAACGTCAAACTACAGAGAGGGTAATACGGACGTCAATTCATTTTTAGTTTTCCGTTTTCACACCACGCCAGGATCGAGAACATGAACACGTTTGTGTTTTTTTAAATTTCATTTAATTTTCATTTTTAATTCTATCAATAGTTCCTCAAAGGCTTTTCGTATATTTTATACACATTTTCCAAAATTAGCCGAGGCAACGAGTCAAACGAAAGAAACGAGAAAATGTGAAACCGGCTTTAGGAAGGATTTTATTTTTACTCAATTATCTGGCGTGTCAGAAGAAAAGGTGTGCCGTGTGCCTACTTTAGTTTCAGAAGTAACGTCAAGCAAACTGGGGCGTGACGGTGCCCAGTTAAAAGGGTAACATTTTGCTGACAAGTAACATTGACTGATAGATGTCATCCAGAGAACAATTAATCAACTCTAGTTCAGATGACATGTGAGCATGGCGACCGTCCATGAGGAGGTGAAGCGCGCACACCTTCACAACAGCCTGGGGCGAAATATTTTCGCAAATATCTTCAGGACAAATATTGACCTTTCAGGACTGAAAGTGACATTTTAAAATACGTTTTACGAAGTGTTGATTTGGATTCATGTATTCTATCACTGAAGAGTCGGCACAAACATCGTTAAAGTAAAATAGAGTTGAACACACCTAATGCCAAGAACGGAGGCGTTTCCCCCCAGCTTAATGGAAGAGTGAGGACGAGCACGTATGAGTTGGAAGAAAGGTACAGAAACGAGATAAAATGAAAAGCAATTGAAAACAATTTTCTGTCAATGTTAAAAGGAAATAGACAGCGGTGTTGCTTGTGTTTTGTAAATTGAAAAAACCCGTCTTGAGACAGATTCAAAGGATGATGTTTTAGATCTACCAATTGTGCTCTCGCTTTTTGTAATAGATTTTCACAATTGACTAGACGTGTATGATTAAATCGCCGATATCATCTCTCACTTAAGTATGATGGTTGCTGCTTTGCATTTGAATAGTGGCAGCATTCCTTGAATAAGTTCTCAACTATTTCCTGTGACTTTCGTTTGATGGGCTACTACATGAAACAATGGTGACTGCAGCGTCACCCGTCGCTCCGTTGAACACGGCCAAAAGATATCCTCACATTGATAGTAAATGATGAATATCACTCCTATAATTGCATTTGATAATTTGGCGGGAGAATTTTAGGCGAAGAATGCATCACCTGCTTCGTAATTTGTGTGGCATTTGAATTCCGAACATATGCGAGAAGTGTGCACTCATCCCTAACGAATGTGCACGCGATTTTTAATTGAACATGTTTACATATCTGGGGGCGCCTGCATTGTATTGGACTGCTGCTTCGAGCTCTAGCAATATCCACCATGATGACCTTGCGCGCCAGTTATCCTTCAACCCTAGTTCTAAGGGCATGTCGCCTGATGTACTTCAGCTGCTGTACAAATTCTAAGTCGATTATCTCTGCGTTCTGGATTAACCTCGGCCTAAGTCTGATCGGTCATGGGTCTAGTCCTGGTGCCTACAACACTAGATTTCACTTCTTGTTATGGAAGTTTGACTCTGTTTTCAAGGGGTGGCCATGGTGCAGTGGTTACCTTCATCGCTTGTCACGCTTCAACTCCTGATGTCGGAAAAACATTTATTTCTTAAAATAAATGAAAATCGATCAATTGTGAAAGCTGATGGCGACTCTGTCTACTGATAATGGCATAAGGAGATTCGAAAACAATTCTGTGAATTATAGCAATGACAAACACCAAAACGTCCCCAGCTAGCCTGGACCTCACCCTTGGACGCCATTGAAACCTTCTACTATCTGAGTTTCAAACCATTGCACCTCGCTCGCGGTGTGTGTACAACATTAAAAGATTATTCATAACCCCTTGATCCGCGTGTGAATTATAAAAAAAAGCAGTCTTCTGCTAGCCTTATGGCCACAGAGTAAATTGAAAAGAATACGTGGAGGAGCCGGAGCATCTGTGTCTGTAGTGATAACAATGACTCCCTCAAATGTTTAACCAGTTCCAAAATAGTTCGAAAATGCAAACACCCTCTGAATTTGGTCACAAGGGTAGGGTTACCATCAGAAATTAAAAAACAACCTAAAGGTCATCACTAAAAACCCTGGGACATTGCGTCCATAGTCCCGGACACATGGAGAAGTGAAGATCCACACACTGGATTGGGAGGTTGTTTTCGGATTTTTCTTTCGAGGAGTCTGCATTGCTGGTGCTCACCATCGATTGCACGCTTATTTGCATCGGTCACGATCTACACTTGGTTCGGTTAGTGATGCAGGAAGGTTTTGCAGTAAATTATAATAAGATAAGAACTTCCTAAAAACCTCGGACACATTTAAAAAATTCCTCCCGGACGTCCCCTGTCGTCCTATAAAAAACGTATGAAAAGAGGAAAAGAGGACGGTAAGACTGAAGTTTCTGATTTTAGTCTGGGTCTAGGTTCCAGGTCACACTGGGATCTCTGGAAATAAGATCTCCGATGAGATTTCTAGACATGGCTCAGTGGATGATTCCTCAGGACCTGAGCCTCCATTGACGATTGAGATTCCTTCCTATAAACACATGGGTCTCCAGGATGTAGGCAGGCTAAACGAATGCCTCCGAGCGTCTAAGAAATCAGTGGCCTTCTAGCTGTCTCTCAGCGAAAGACTAAACAATTTATTGGCGTTTTAACGAGACGCTTCGCTTTTCGTGCTAGGCTTAAGCGACACTTTTGTCTGCAACGCTTGTGAAGTTGACGACTATAATTCGATTCATTTTCTTTGTGGTTGTCTTGTCTTATCTCGGATTAGGCAGCATATCTTCGGTGCTAATGTGGTGAGTGCTGATACAGAAATCTCTTGATCATTGCGACGCCTTCGTCGAAAATTGGGTCCCGCTTCGTGGTAGTACAATGGACCAGCAACGTCTGAGTGCTTCAGTCTAATTTTTCTTAACCTGTCAAAAGCCAAAAATCCACCAAATATTTCTCGTCGGGGAATAACGTGGGGCTAAAGTTGTTGTAAAGTACGTTCGGTTTTTGGCAAACTGCCAACTGCAACGCAATTTAAGCAGTTTTTTATTTAAATTTCAAATTTTGAAATGTGAAAAATGTGGCGAAATTTCAAAAATGTACGCTGACACATTTTGGAACGTGCTATAACGCAGAATATTGCTTTTCAACGACAATTTTCGAAGATCTGACAGTGAAGGTAATAAATATTTCGTAATTCAAAATGTCGTGAACTCGTCTTTCAAAACGATGTAACATTTCTGCGATATTCTATTACAAATTTGATCGCCATGTACCTATACTCCATGTTTTCATTTCTATCAGCACTACCGAGGTGTCGAGATCGGATGTGCATTGGAAAATTACGATCGGGATCATCATGGTATCCGTTCTTAGCATCATGATTCCCCGACAGTTAAGCTGCGTTCAGACAATATTGTCAGATGTCTTACAATCGTGTGAACGGAGAATTTTGCGTTTGAAGGTAAGTTGGCATTGTCAGTTAATTGTAAGCACATTGGAAGAGCTGACAATATTGTAAGATCTTACAATCGTCTGAACGTAGCTTTACGAATATCATTATGATCGAAAGCCTCGATAGGGCTTAATACATTGGAAAACTGCGATTATAGCTTTCACTGCCACAGGGCTTGACATGGACTTGTTGAACTACTACAGGAGCTATCGGCTACTTAAAGAGGCAGAAATCGTTAGGCATTCAAAAACTTACTAAAGGCCGTTATGTCGGACAAAATCCAGGCACATTCCCCTTCGACAGAGTATGTCTTTCAAACATGGCTGACCAAAGTTCTTTGTATCAGTCGTCTCATGATGAAACAGGATCCGAGAGAATTACTTGACACCATATCTTGGGGTCACTCTTTCATCGCCTGATACAAAGTCGTCTGCGATACAACTTAAGTAAAGTGTCTGAGGTCTCTGTATCTAATCTGTGGCCTGTTGTCCTGCTTGGATTTCATCGGTTTAGTTTCACAAGCACTCGTACTTCTTTCTGGGATCCACTCAGCCATTTTGCTGATAACAAAGTCGAAGTCACTGGTAAACATGCCTGCAGTCTGGTGCCTTAATTGATATGGCTATTGTTTTCTTGCCGCCTTGCAAAAATTTATTTATTTTTTTTTTTCCTCTTTTCCTTTTCATTCTTGGTCAAGCAAGACAGAGAAACTCTCCAGAATTTCTTAAGTTTGAATATAATTTTTGAGTTTTATATTTCACGAAAAAAAAAAAAAAACCACAAAGCAGTGGCGGTAGCACCGGAGAGAAAAGACGGAGAAATAATCATGAAACCACGTACATATCTGTACCTAGTCGTGGGTACGTCGCACTATAAAATGTTTTTCGTTGTTGTTTACATCTTCTCATGTTGAAATTTTCTTCGAAAATACGTAGGAACGAACGATCATAAACATAATAGCCAGGCAAACAATTTTGGTTTTTTTTTTTTTTGCTTTTCGTGTATTTCTGGTTTAATTTCCAGCCACGACATATGCCAGCATACATATCTTTCTATCTATCTATCTTTATGGAGCTTTTACTACGTCGTCGTTGACGTCTTGGGCTTGGTGAGCAGTGCTGTCGTTTTCCCTGTTTTCGTCGGTAGCATAATTCCGTAGCATTTTAAGCGCAAGTAGAGAAGAAAAGCTTCAATTTTAATTGGCTGTTTCCCTTTTCTTGAAGCTTAAAGAAGCAATGTAGCCTGCCATTAACGAAAAGTCGAGGTTTTCTAGGCTGAGCTATGCATAAAAGCGTACAATTGACCTTCTAAGACTCTTACTTAGAAAAGTCTAAAATCTTAAAACGTAAAAAAATTGAACAAGCAGATATTTTTTTGGAACCGAACTGTTAGTAGCTTTAGAATCATTTGGACCAAGCTCGGTCTGACTATCGAAATTTGACCTAATCGACATTACTGTCACAACAGAGTCTCCTGCCGTAGATTATTGGAAGTTTAAGTAGGTACTTGTTGAACTAGTTGATTCCACTTGAGTAAAGGAAATATTGTGGGGCAGACAAACATTGTTTGTCTGTTTGTAGTTAGTAGACTGCGAATAGGCCTGAAGTGGAAGGTCTGAGGTTCGTAGTGAAGCGTTCAGCGTTCTTTGACTGTAATATGTCTAGTGGAAACCCTGAGTTTATAGCGTCCAACTGACTATACGCAACATCTCGTCTTGACGCCTTATGGAGTGAAGTTTAATTTGGGAACAACCTTGAAAGAGATAGGAGTCTCAGGAATTTTCTGAAATCAGTGACTTTAAGGTCTCTCAGTCAATAAACTACTACCAAGAGTAATCAATCCTCTGGTGGCTAAGACGTTGGGATTCTTTTTCCTCCTTTAGCTCGTTTAATCACATTTCTTTAGAAAAAAGAATTTATCAAAAATTGCCTACGAGTTGAAGTTCCATTCGATGCAGTAAAGGTCGCATGTCCTCCATCCTCGAGTTTTTTTTTTGATTTGCTGTTTTGAAAATTCTACCGAATTGGAAAGTCTACGCTTAAGGAAAAATTCAGGAAATCGTCGAGAAGGAACAGGGACCAGAACCTGCAGTAATTCTCAGGGCAGGAGACACCCTAAGATACTACTAGGGAAAATGAACTGAAAAGATTCGAAGTATGCTTCAATCTTACGGAGTCATTGTAGATCCAAGAAAAACCTAAGAGAACTGGGCTTAGCAGAACAAGGTCTTTGGAAATTCTGTAATGAGTCCAAAACACTTTCTGACCCACAAACTTACTTAACGGCTCCCGGGACTATACAGCAGAAATGACAGGATCAGCCTATCTGTTTCGTTGAACCAAAGTAGCAGTGGTAACCCAGAGTAAGTTTTTTTCGAATTTCCGCCATGGTGTCACTCGTGAAATTGATGAATACTCCGAGGTGGGTAAACAACATGATTACTTCGATGTTACTGCTGTCAAGAGTGACGTTTGGACAGATGCTTATTTGTTTTACGGCATGTATGCACATGTTTTTGTCTTTATTCATGGAAGGTTCCAACTTGTTTCGTCTGTTCTTCGATTGCCGTAGGTTAGGTTAGTTTACTGTGCGTCCACGGGCCCTACTGGTTGTGATCCATGTTCCAAACTTGGGTTCTAGATGGGCGGTCTATCGCCAAACCAACCTGTACTCTTAATAAAGTGGAGTATGTTCCCTATTGGTACTTCTAATAGGTTTTCCAGTTCTCCAAACAGGCTGTTTCCAATGTTTTGGAGTCGGCGGTGTTGGAGATTGGGGCACTCACAGAGTAAGGGCTTTAATGGTCTTCGTCTCTTCCGCATCTTGATAGGTCCTGCAGTAATCTGGGGAGTTGATGCCGAGTTTGGTGGCCATGATACCTATGGCACAATGTCCCGTCAATAAACCTATTAGGATACGAGTACATATCGTTTTAGGTGGATTTCATAGAAATACCACCTATTGCAGAGGTCCTCATGACGCGACTTTCAAAAAATTTGAATGCCATTCGTCTTCGCTATCATACCAAACACTAACCTCATACTCCGTTAAAAATTTTATATATATATATATATATATATATATATATATATATATATATATGCAATATAACGGATTCTTGTGGACACGATTGAGGCCGCAATTATGAACCGATTTGAATAAAATTTGGTATACACATTCGTATGCCGAATACCTCGGCTAAGTTCGTAGATGGGCATAATCGGCCCAGAGGGGGGCGGGTTACGCCCCTTTTTATGTCTCAAACGGTACAATTCACAACTTAAATAAATCCCAACTTCCGGTTTTGATTTTTTAGTAATATAGTAGATAACAGTGAACAGAATCCGCCTGCTACCAATTTGGGCGCCATCTTGGATCCGCCATCTTGAAATTCTTCAAAATTGATTGGATTTCGTTGAAATTGAAAATCCTTACAAATCTCGAGGTAATTAGTACAAATTCGTTTTTAAAATGGAAATTTTTGTCCGCCATTTTGCTCCCACCATCAGAATAGATGACATAAGAAATCCACCTACCTCTTGCGGCGCTTGCCGGAAGGTTCTTTTTTATTCATAGCCAGGAAACATATCGTCTTGTTTTGGTCCATTCCCGATCATAAGCTGCGGGATATAAAGAAATCACCTCTGGCGGACAAGAGGTGTTGATGAGCTCTCTCATCTTGTGGTCGACGTTACCTTTCAATGCACCGATAGGGTTTATCGATGTGTGGCTTACATACTTTCTAAAGCGGATCCATGCCGATCTAGGTCATCTGTCAATTGCCGTAAAAGCCTCTATGAAGTGACGATAGAAGTTACCGATAATGTCGCTGTAAACTAGATAAGATGAATCGTATCATATGAGGCTTTGAGGTCAGTCCAAAGAAAACGCAATTGGCAAGAGTTATTCTGATGAAATGTCGTCGTCAGAAGTTATACTAGACAAAGTCTCTTCCTATCTCGAAGTCATAGGTGTCCACTGTGACGTTCTGTGTCAGTCGTCGTTGGTACTTGATTTTACCCTCGTTCATCGCTAAAAAACATTTTGGCTGCATCTGCCTTAACACTCACAAACGCATCAGTATATCGGTGTCGTCGGCTTAAGACAATTTGTTCGAATATGACGTTCAAGAAATCGGACGAAACCGTCTCAGCGTCTCTAAGAGGTTGGTCCCGGCCTTGTTTGAGCACCGAGTATTCTCTATCGTCATCTGATGGTCTTTCTCATAGAGTTTGCGATTAACCCTCTTCGTTCCTTGCCGAGCGCCTGTTTATTCCTTTTGTTTTGGTGCATGTGCCTAGTGGCAGTTTTAGTCAAACGTCGTGTTGGCAGTCAAGTGATGACATGTTGGCAGTGTGACCTTTGATGCAGGCAGCATAGGAGGTGTTAAAACATTTTGGGATGGGATTGCACCCTGTCGACGTTGCATGTTCTCACAGAGTTTTTTCTTTGTTTTGGCGCTAGGAATATCCACATTCGTAACAAGGTACTAATCCGAGGTGATGATCGTGTTTTGCGTCGATTGCAGTGTGATCAATTCAATTGACTGTTTTATGATCAAGAGAGATCGAGCTGGCTGGAGACGCTTGTTGGTTGAGGCCCAGGTCCACCTCGGACTGTAGCGCCATCTTAAGTAAGTAATACTTACTACAGTCCGAGGTGGACCTGGGCCTCAACCAACTTAGCGTGCGAAACTGGAGGCAGATGGCTAAAGATCGAGCTGGCTGGAGACGCTTGTTGGTTGAGGCCCAGGTCCACCTCGGACTGTAGTAAGTATTACTTACTTAAGATGGCGCTACAGTCTACCTCGGACTGTAGTAAGTATTACTTACTTAAGATGGCGCTACAGTCCGAGGTGGACCTGGGCCTCAACCAACAAGCGTCTCCAGCCAGCTCGATCTTTAGCCATCTGCCTCCAGTTTCGCACGCTAAGTTGGTTAAGGTCCCATTCCACTTGCGTGCGCCACCAGAGGCGCGATATTCCTTTACTGCACCGTCCCTCGAGTGGGGATTCGAAAATTTTCGGGACCGGAGCATTGGCATCCATCCGCTCTACATGACCTCAGTCGTTGGCTAAGTCGATATCCCTGTACAGTCGGCACAGTTCGTTATTGTATTTCCTCCTCCATTCACCGTCTATGCAGACAGGACCAAACATTTTCCTCTCGAAACAGCCAAGAGCAACTTCATCCGCTTTAGACAGAGTCCATGCCTTTGCGCCGTAGAGCAAGACTGGGATGATTAAGGTCTTATAAAGGGTCACTTTAGTCGTTCGAGAGAGGGCTTTGCTACTCAATAGCCTTTTTAGCCCTCCTTTGATCTCAGCGCTGAAGTTATTGTTTGAATTTAAAGCGGAGTCTAGGTAGACAAAGTCCCTAACTTCCTCAAAGTTATAACTGTCTATTGTGACGTTCTGTCTGAGACGTCGATGTTGGGTGTCCTTTCTTGTTGACAGCATACACTTGGTCTTGCCCTCATTGACCGCTAAACCGATCTTCGCCTTCTCCGTCATCACGCTGCGTTCTTCCGATTATGTCAATATCGCCGGCGTATCCGAGTATTTGGATGGACTTTTGAAGAATTGTGCCTTTAGTGTTGGCGCGTTAGTTTTGTATTATTCTTGCAAGAACGATGTTGAAGAAGTCGCATGACAGCGCGTCGCCTTGTCAAAAACCTTTTTTGATATCAAAAGTCTGCGCGAGGTCTTGACCGACATCGATGGAGCAGCGTGTATTCTCCATCGTCATCCTGCACAAACGGACGAGTTTGACAGGAAAGCCAAAACTAGACATGGCACTATATAGCTTGTCTCTATAGATGCTGTCATACGCGGCCATAAAATCGATGAAGAGGTGGTGGGTATCGATTTGAAGTTCATGGATTTTCTCCTAGATCTGCCGCAGTGTGAATATTTGGTCGGTAGTGGACTTTCCGGGCCAGAAGCCACTGATATGAACCGATCAGGTTGTTGACGAACGCCACAACACGGCAGATGTGATCTTGTAAGCGATATTAAGTAGTTGGCGCAGTTCAGAGGGTCTGCTTTCTTGAGGATCGGGCAAAGATCACCGCATCCACTGTTGGGTGTTAAGGCAGCCGTGTGGGTGGGTATTAAATTTTAAGTTTGGCTACCTTAGTACCAAGAGCTCTAAAGAGTAGCAAAATGCTACTAAAGTAACACGTCCGGTAGTGCTGCTTGTGAGACAGTCCGAATAAAAAAAAAAAAAAAAAACTAGTTTTATCGACGTTCTCCCTTTTAACAACTTCACCCTGAGTTGTTTTTGTTTACTTCTTTGGTTTTTTTTTGCCTTTCTTTCTCTTTACATACTCGGGCTGTGTGTATGTACATACGTGCAGCTTTGATAGCCTCACCTATTTAATAATAATGCTATATTATTGCTCTTGTCATCCATCGATAATGCTTCCTGTTGTTATTTTTATTTCTCAATTAAATTGATTAAGGCAAACAGAGACGGATGAGGGATAGTGTGAAGTAAAAGAGATCCGTGAAAGTTTTTTTTTTTTTTCGCCTTCTCTGCAATTACCTATGGCACAACAAATAATCCACAGAAATTCTAATTCCCAACGAAACGACCGACCGGACAATTGCGTCGTACATTTAGCATAAATCGCAGTTTAGCAGTTTCGAATAAATAAAAAAACAGAAAACGATTACTTTGTCACGCGGCGCGAGAGGGGGTGGCGTCGTTTGCCGGTCTGCTCGCCACCGGCTTATTCCGAATTTTTTTTTTTCGTTGTCAACGAGGAGAAAATAAAAAATAAAAAATAAAAAATTTGCTTTAACGCCGAGCGGACAAACATTCACGAATTAAATATTTACTCAAATAATTCGGTTTTATTTCATTTCAATGAGACTGACATTTTGATTGTGCGACAAGGTCATAGGCGCCGCCGACGAAACGGACATTGAATTTGGTTGGTTGGCAGTGGTTACCTATAATAAACAAAAGTTGGGTTTCTATTTTCTCACGTAGGCATGATAACGCGAATGTAGAAAGGCGCTGAAAAATAGAGAAAAAAACAAATCTGAAAAAACACCCATTCTACGCGTGTGTTCCTATGAAAAAGAAAGAAAGAAACCCTGAAACCATGCACGACGATCTCATCACCATTTCAGAGTTCGAGTTCGAGTTTGAGTTTGAGTTTGAGTTCTCGTTTTCCTTCTCGTTTGCGTTCCACGTCTGCCAATTTGATTGTCGAAGTAACAATTTTGTCTGTGACTCGATTGATGATAACCACTGGAGTGTAGAGAGGAAATTTTTGTTAAAAAAAAAACAAAAAAATTCCTGTTGAGCTTCGTCGTCATCTATTTATGAGATGTTTTCCCAAAGGTTTTCCTTTTATGTTTTTCTGGTATTTATGGATGCGAAACACAAGAACAGCATGCAGATGTGTTCACATTTCCAAATTTACCAAGTTATCCACTCTGGGAAGCCAATAAAAATTTTTTAATAAGTACCTTGGCATGTTGATGTTCTTTTACGTTGTAGCAGTAGCAGAGGGCGGCGGGTGTTTGTTTATCGATGTTTGCACATTTTCTATCGAATTTTGAACAAAGCAAACTTTAAATTTGCTAATTATATCGACTTTCTGTTTGTCGAAGGAGGGAAAGCAGATTTTTTTTTCTTTGAAATTTTGCTTTGTTTTGTGCTATTTATTCCGGGGGGAACTACCTATTTATATTGAATTTTTTTTAAGCAAGCCTATGTATGTACAATATATGATTTTATGCTCATTTCTGGATACTGCTTAGGCACTTTATTCTCCTTCTTCGAAAGAGAGTACCACCCAATCATTAGATGGAAAGGGCCTACATCTTAAACCCAAAGTTATCGGGGAGAGAAGAAGCGTGTTCATCACGAAGTCAACAGGGATTCCTGTTCCCAAGTGTCGTGATATCAAAATCTCAGGTACGCCAGCGTGGTCATTGCCATCCCTACCTTTCTACTTAGTCCTATGCAAGGTGAGTGCGCAAGCACCAAGAATCTGGAACCAGCTCAATGCTAGAACCAGAAATGCGGAATATTTTCTTTCTTGGAATCGGTACGCAGATGTTATCGCAGCAGTGATCACCACATGAAAAAATAAATAGCTGGCGCGACAGCTTGGGAAAGGGACCTACAATTTATAGCCGATTCCGAAAGGCGAATTAAAAAGCTCTTTCATGTCAAATTATACTTCTGATGGCTTCTCATTTCCCGACGAGAGGTGGTGCCGCGAAAAATGTTTCGGAGGACATGGCTGGGGCTTGAACTCACGCCGCACACACAGCAGTCTAACGCACTAACCACTGAGCCACGGCGACCAGGGCATGCGACACGATAAAATGGCTTAATCAGGTCATGGGACCCCTTCATTCCTGGGTGGAAGACCAACGGAAATAGTCTTGTTGATTAGGAGGCAGATTGCCAAAGGTAGGCTTGGAGACATTAACCACTAAAGATGCAGTGAGGCTGGACACAATGTACGCATGCCGGCAGCTGTTCAAGTTTGTGTTTGAAAGTCTTGCAAAGATCAAGACAATGTTGAGAAGGCTAGTGGCAGTCGAGGTATGCGTCAGATCATGCGAAGCGAAGTTCTCAAAATAGAATGCAACAAAAGCATTTGGGTTGGTGAACTCAAGAAATTTAAGCACTAAGCCAATGGCAAGTCAAATTATAAAAGGACTTCGTCACTGCACATTGCCCGTCTTAGTAATCCAATCATCCACAACCATCCGGTTTATCATCAACCCCACGACGTTTAATTCACGCTCAACACCCGCTGTCATTTTTGATGAAGAAGGGTCCTTAAACCTATATGATACCTAGGAAGGAACTTTGTCAGCTTCTTTTTTTTTTATTGGGTTGGTTCAGCTTTTAAAGCGGGTGGCACTGCGACCTATGAGATCTATTGTGCCGAAAGTCGGTTAGACAAGAAGGGCCTTAATCTTCTTTCGTTTCTGTTGTCTTCAGGGACAAAGGTGTCCGAAGGGAAAATTCGATTTGTAATGTAACGGAGAGCCACACACTCACACAATTTATGTATGTGCGTTGACCCCAAAGACACCAGCACCTATTCCAGATTTCTAAAGGGTTGGTTCCAACTATCGTTGGAATAACTCCCAACTGACCTATCCGCACTTGTCACCTGACTGAAACTTGCAGCGTCAGTTATAGGGCCGATGTTGGCCTTCTTGGCAGCCGTTGCCGGTGGAGTTTGATCCTCTGATCTAAGTCGCTTTGCATTCGGTTTCTTGGGCTTTAGTTAGAGCGAGAGCTTTTTCTCTGCTTTCGCCGTTGCGGAAAGCTTTTTGGAGAAACCTCTCATAATCGGTGAGTTTGGTGAATGCAACGTGTTGAATCCTATGCTCACCAATCTTCTTCTCAATAGAAGAACACCCGGATTCGTCTGATCTGACATTACAGGTGTTGACAAGTGTCGGAATCAGAAGTGGCTGTGGCAACGCTTTCCATACTTTTGGGAGGGTTCGGCTGCTCCAAAGCAGACCGAGATGTTGAGAGCATAGTGTGCTCTGTAGCAGCACAGGTTGAAGCGGCTGTCGAGAGCTCAACACCACCTCGAGAAGGAGTTGTTTGCCTAACAGCGACACCAGTAGTTGATGCAATTTCAGGGGCAACTTGTCTCTATGTCGGATTTTATAATTATTACCACAATCCCAGCAATCCAGAAGACCAGTGAGGCACAAGGTACCACATTAGGTTTACTCGATTGCAAGGCCGTTGGTCTTGGTGTCGTTGCCCGGTGGCCGCCGACGAGGAGACTGTGATTCTTTTTGTAGCGATTACCTAAAGGGATTGTCCATTTACCCTAAAAACACGGACCTGGCCGAACAAGCCAGTCCAGATATATTTTGTCGGAAGGTTTTCTCAAAATTGATGAATAACAGATGAACTGCAGAACGGTATTCAACGCATGAGAATCCAGAGGGGAAACCTGTTGGTTCGCCATGAACAATAGTTTTCAGTTGATCGATTACTCGCTTAAGAACTACGAGTGCTTTGGTTACTGCAGGCAGCACGCAAATACGTCTCTAGTTTTCGAACTGCATAAGATTACCTTTCTTAGCAACCTTGACAATCATTTCCTTGTGCCATTTATAGGGAAAGGACCTTTCACCGGGTGTTGGATGGATTTTCAACCACCTTTCAGCTCTTTAGTGGTTCGGAAGACGATTCTGCTATCTCTTGCTGCTTGCTCTGCGAGCTGGGCAGCGTTTTTCATGCGATATATTGGGTGATATGAATAAAAACTGAGGCAACACTCTGGCTAAACCCTCTTGAGGGAAGTGTTTTCTGAAACTTGACGAAACTAATTTTTATTCAACCCAAATTGAGTGTTTTTTCCCAAAAGTTGAGGGAACACTGCCTCAGTTTTTATTCACACCACCCAGTGTAATCACTGCAATGGGAGCTTTCAGCTGTTTTCAATCGTCGATCCTTTTCCAGGTATCATCTTCTGGAAGCCACTCGCTATGTCTTTCCTGCGAACGATCGGACAATTCTTTCAGTGCCAGCTATGAAAACATTTTTTACACCACTGACTATAATGATTTAGATGATGACGGTCATTGAGTTGCTAATTGTTTCCACTTCCAGGTAAGACTGCTAAAACGACGGTTAATGTCCAACACGATCAACAATTGTTTTGTTTAATTTGTCAAACCTAAGTTTTTGTCATTCTTACGTCAACGAACACAGTGACACTTGACTTTCTGCCTTACATTCAACAACTTAACCTATCGAATCCGTCACAACTCAACAACGCAATTTCTCTAAAAGTCCACCGTCGCGTCGTCGTATCTAGATCACACATTGACTGCAATAAATTGAACATTAATTTATTGCCATCCTCGTTTCAATTACAACGCAACCGCTTTTTAATCCACTCTAAAGACTCACATGCAGCAGTCGTCGATGCAATAAATTTCATCCACGGCGCACTTGCCCACAGAGGGAGCTGTATGTATAAGGTAAAACGTCATCCCAAAGTAAGCTAGTGGATGACCCAAGTGTAATACATTTTTTGTCTCTCCACACTGCATAAACAAATGGCGAAGAAAATTACATCGTAGCACGCGATATAAGCAGGTCAAGGGATACCAGTCGATACATTTGTTGGGACGGGGAAGAAGCGTTTATAATTTCCTGTTAGCAAGAGCAGTTCCAATCTGAGGGGGATTTCAAAGGACTTAGGGTCTTCTGCCTCAGAGATAAAGCCCATGATTGGGACAATCTTCGACACAGCATCTCAAAACAAATACACAGCAGCTTCGTTCGCATACTCAAGTAAACATTGAACATCGAGATTGGCTTGCATTGCTCAATGCGTCTCTGTGGTTGCCATCGATACAATTTATGCACATACATACATATGTACATGGCCGAGTGCTGGAAATTCGAGGTGACCAGTTTGCTTTTCTCGCTTTGCACTCGAAAATAAGCAAACAAAACACGAAAAAAACGATCAAAATTCGAAATTACAAAATGACGTCTAGTACACAAAACCCGTACGTGGTTCGTGGTACTTGTCATGCATCAGAATTGCATTAAACATGAAAAGAAAAAGAAAATTCCCCCGTGTGTTGAATTGGGTATGAGTAGCCAAGGTGAGTTCGGAGAGAGAAAGAGAATGGTTTCAAGCCCGGTCCCTATGTTTTTTTTATTTTTTGTTTTTTGTTTTCTGGCCCTCGATTTGTGCACATCAAAAGATCGCACCGCGCTGTTTCTGTGTCGATGTCGATGTATGCGAGGAAGGTTTCATTTCTTATTTAGTTTCGCTGCTCTCCCTTAATTCGTTTATTGGTTTTTATTTTCGGCAATATTCGTCGTGCTTGGCTCTGTGTGAGTTAATTACAGTGTGAAACTCTGAAATGTTCGTGCTCAACGAAAGAAATAAAAGGTGAAGCCATGATTTTTATTTTTTCTTTACCTTTTCAAAATGTGCAGATGTGCTTCTCGTGCAGACTGTACTCCACGACCGCAGAACTCATAAATGTTTCTTGCGATCTACTTGAGAGAATAGGGTTACAAGTAGTTTTTGGGATAAGTAGTAATTGGAAACGTATCCACTTAATAAAATCAAGTCGGTTAAATACTTCACAAGTGAATTTCCACAGAATACGCAAACGTGTTCATTATGTGTGTGCTTGGGTCGAGAGTGAGGAGCATATTTTTTCCCCTTTTTTTTTTTTTTTTGCTGGTTTGTGACGGATTTTTTGTCAAATTCTCAAACGCTGATGAGACGAAATATTCGTACGTGTTTAATCGCTTGTGAATTTTCCATTCGCTGTCACTTATAATCTGACAGCATTCTTCGAAAGAAATCTATTTTCGAATTCAGCTGATTTGTGACAAGAGATATTTTTTTTTTTCGATGTGACTCTGAAAAAGGTGAGGTAAACGTTTTTTTTTAAAGCAAAAATGCACTAGTGTGGGTTAGGTGAACGTCTTCCGAATCGATTGGTCTTGCATTTTGAGTTGATTTAATGAGAAATGTTTGGAAACATACGATTTGCAATATGTACTTTGTTTTAATTTTAGCGTCTACATATTATTGACGCTGAGTGTAGGAATACTGAAATCGGTGACAGCCATCTTTATTTTCGGTCGTTAATGGTGATTTGGCTTGTAAGTGATGTGCGGGAGAGTAATCTAAATGTGACGGGTCCTAACCAGTGTGGTTTATGTCATGAATTTCAAATTGATAACCACTATATGTTTATCAATTTAAAGACAGAGCATTACACAGTAACTTCTTGCTTTGACATTAATGCCAAATTCGCCCTAATCTAGACGAAGACAATTTGAGTATGTGGAGCAAATCAAGACCAGATATTGCCTGAACCGTAGCCATTATCACGGGCCACTGGCCAGTTGGAGATCATGCTGTCAAGTTTGGTATTCCTCACAACAACTTCTGCAAGGACATTAGTGAGAAGGAATTTCTACTTCATTTTCTCTGCAGGTGTCCGGCCCTGGCGAGAACTAGACAGAGTACTTTAGGCAAACCCTTCTTCGTGGTCCTCGGCGAGATAGCTGAAAAAAGGATTGGAGAACTGATCCTGTATCTGATTTTCACTGGCTAAATTTAAGCATATTATCCGAACACAACTAATCAACACTGACACGCAATAGGTTTTGTCGAACAAGGTTCGTGATAACAAAACCGCGCATCCTAGCGCTATTTGGGTTCTCAGGAACCGCCACTCTACCAACCTACCTATGTAGAGTAAACAAACATCAAAGCCTTAGGCTAGGGCCACGCACTGAGCGACTGAGCGATTGAGCGACGAGCGAAAAGTCTGACCGACGAGTGGCCTTTTACTGAGCGACGTCTCTCGATTAGTAGTGAAAACGTCGTTTTTGACAGCTGAAATCAAAATTCCCAAGTTTATTTGCTCCATTTTCACTTTATCGCTGAGCGATGAACTACAAAATTAGAACAAAATTGAATTCAGTTCAGAGCGACGTTGCTCTGTCGCTCAGAAAAATCGCTCATCGCTTAGCAACTACGTGGCCACAGCCCTACGATTCCATGTTTTAATTTTTTTGCGTCGCTCAGGTGCTCGTCGCTCAATCGCTCATCGCTTAGTGCGTGACCCTAGCCTTAGAGTCTCGTCAAATTCACATCTAAAGGATGCAGTGGGAGATGAAGGTCCTCGCTTTCGATGGCGCGCCCTTCAGCCAACACAGAGTGCTTCTTATAGGTCTGGGCACTGTAATTTTTTCAGAATCCTGCTGTGTCATCCCTTAATGAGTTTAATAACCTATTTACGTTCTGTTGCCTCTTGCGGATCATAGAACCTTAACGATTTCTGGCAATAAGCCGCAGTGTTTTCCAACTCTTCTCCAATGGTGACTAGAATGTCTTCTTCACTCCAAAGGTAACCAAGAAGTGAAGTATTTTTTTCGATGTTTTTTTCCCGCCTCTGTTGCTTGGAAAGAGCTCGCGAGCAGCTTTCGTTCTTTTTTGAAGCACCTAAGCGGTGCAATGTGGAATTTTGCTGCACGTGCCTGCTGGCAATTTATCGTCAAACTATTGGTTTCCTTGAGACAGTCTTGTCCATATCCAGCACATCCGTTGTGGATTTTTTGGAGCATATTGGCAGCACTGGCATTGGCCTTCGGCACCTGATACTGGCGATAAGAGTTGGGCTTGGCATATACGCATGTGTACTTTGGCTTCAAGAAGGCACCTCGGAGGGTTCTGGTATCTAGAATACTGGTGGAATGCCTTGCATCGATGGCAGTGCACCCAATTCAATTTAGTGTTTCATGATCAGAAGAGCGCAACGTCTGTGGATTTTGAAACGGAGAAACCGCGTGCTTACAATATAGACGTTCCGCCACGCAGGAAAGCCAGTGTTGGAGGCTTAAGACTTGTTTCTAATTCTTCACCGAAATGAAATGAATAGTTGACGCGACAGCTCAGGATGAGTCAAAGCCTAGGTCCTCGCACGGATGGAAGGGACCTACAAAAAATGTTCGGTGGACATGGCTGGACCAACGCAATAACTACTGAGCCACGGCGACCACCTTCTGCACTTTCGGCGCTTGGACAGTGTTCATATGGTTGAGCTTTGAACACGTCGAAGAAGTCCATATAAGGTGTCCACTAAGTTGATTCCATTTCATAACCTCCAGTTGAAGTACTAATCATTTGAAGTTCACCGGGTGAGAGTGAGAATAGGATTTGCTAGAAAGATGTTGGTAAATGCACACGTCTACCCTTGGATCACCCACTTACACTGCAAGAGAGAATTGGGATAACCAATCCAAATGAATCTATGTGATACTTTGACTGCTTATTTCATTTGTAACAAATCAAACTGTGATTAGTAAATTTTTATATAAATTTCTCAAACTGCTCCGAAAAGGCACAAATATCTAAGTCACTTGTCAAATTCACATGTCACTGTCATCGTTGACAGGAAGCTTTCAGTTACCAATTAACAATGGGATGCATTCAGCGCTCATTAGAATACAAAACAAAAGAGTTTATTGTTTAGTTAAATTTTGATAATTGTATTTGTAAGTTAACAAAGTAAATTTTTACTCGATGAGTGAATTTTTTGTTGGGAGAACATGATAATACTGCGACAAAGGTCGAGGTTTTGTAATACGTTTCTTTGCGTTCGTGTAGTTGTTTAAAACATTATCCAGCACACAAAGCTCATTTAATTATAACCAACAGATTTCATGCATCAGTTAGGTTTTTTGTTTCATAATGAAAATGCCAATGACTGATGTTGAAAATCACCATCATTATGATTTCCATTCTGCCCATAGCCTCATGATACTTGCATTCACACTTAAAAGTCTGATGCACCTGTAACCCCTGTACAGTTCCTTGCCATTTCGTCTGCTCATAAAAGATCTTGAGTGTGACTAATTCCATATGGACCATTTCGACTCAGTGTATCTACACACATACGAGTATATATATGTAAATTATTTAATATTTCCCATTAAAAATATTTAAAATCTATTTTCGAAGTTAATACCTCTTGCCAACTTTGCACGATGTGGTTTCTTCATTAAAAAAAAAAAAAAAACGTAAAAGTCCACTAGGAAATATCATTTCATTTGTAAAAATTAATTAAAAAACATTTTTCTATAAATACGTTGCCGCCTATTCGTTGTGCGCTCAGGTGAACTTTATCGTGCCTTATTGATGCCAACGCAGCTACGTCAGCGCGCTTTAATTTGACGTTCATAATTCACGTCCATTTTTTTTTAATGAAAGAAAAGCCGAATGGCGTCGTGGGACGTGGGAGTGTATAATATGCGTTACATGTAACCCACCAGGAGGACAAGAGGACTCCTATGCAAGCATGAGTAACATTTACGTCAAACGATGAGGGAGGGAAACTTAAAGTGCAATCTAGTGTTGCGGAATCTTACGTGCCCGCCCCCGACATCACTCCCAAGACGGAGCAGAGCAAACAGCTAGGAAATCTACCAACTTGCTGTCTTGTAAATTTTGCGTCTTAAGTAAGATGTACGATGTGGTGCGGGTACTGATGGGTATTTCTTTCTTCGTTTTATTAACCAGCTAGCCAGAGCTAGCCGTGTGTCCATGCCGCATGTACATATTTGGCAATCTGTTGGCCTTTTATTTTTGGTTCAAGCTATTTAAAGATATTCTTCTCGGCCTGTGAATGTTTTGCGTTTCGTCTTGGTGGCGCTTTATCTCACAGAGAAAGCCAAACACTTGGGGCTTTCCCCGAGCGACAGCAGAAAGGAAATTCCATTTGATGAAGAGTTCAGTTCGCAGTTATGAGATACACATCTGTACATCTGATGGATAAATGCCACTTTTGTCTCCTTGGCATGGGGCTATACAAGCACGTGTGCTATTTCGAAAAAAAAAGGCGTCCGTCAACATCAGAATTCATAACATTGGAATTTACAGTGCGGTCGTCCTTCACGATTTTTAAGTTGTATTCGAGAATGTAGAACAACTTTTCGTTCGCGCTTGGCTGTTGTTTATTTATTTTTTTTTTTGTTATTTGGTTGAGATCTCGTTTAAACCTGAAATTAGTAGCAAACAAGCAGCACAGTACAGCCACGAAAGAAATTAACAAAACAAATGTATGTAATTCGTTTAAATAATGAGAAATCACATGATGATGTTTCCACGACTAAAGTTGATATTTTCTGTGGATCATCTCTCGCGGGCATAAAACTTAACTCTAATTCGTGTATGCTCTGGGGCGGCGGTTCTGGATTTACTTAAACTAATTGTTTGCTTTAATTTATTTATCTCTCCAATTTTCGGTGAATAGAGTCAGAGTGTGTGGTGCCTGTAATTAGCGTTAATAAAGTCACTCGTTTCTGGTGAATTGACGATTTGGGTTGTTGTTCCCATTCGAGAGGCTGTGAAGTGATAATTTGTATGGAACGGGAATGAATCATATTGTTTTGTTGGCGTGCTTCCGCTTGCCCTACACACAATCTATTGTTTCAGCCCTTCGGTGAGAGACTATTCGTTGAGAATGCCCTTAGTGTTGAAAAACTGCGCAGAACATCAGTTCATGGTCGACTGAAGATTCATTGTGTCTGGTTCTGGAAGTTAACCAAACACGTAGCGGCAGTGTTTGCATGGCTCAAGCTTTTCTGTTACTTTGGATTTATTTGTTATAGATAAGGTTTCTACTAAATGCGACCTCACTACCAGTTTGCACGATTATTTTCCAAAAACTGCCTCTGGTGTTGTTATTTTGGCAGTGACTTAGGACAGCTTAGAACTGGAGAGCGAACTCGAGCATTTATCTAGACACTAATGCCAACCTCAACTACACTCTTTCGTACTTAAACTTCGAAGAAAACGTTTTTCTTTTGTATTTTCGGCCAAAAAGCAGTGGGAGAGTAAGAGATTCCAAATCCAGTCCTTTCACAGCTTCCCGGAAATGACTACACTACAATGCTCTTATAGCGACCTGATAACACTGCAATGCAGAGTCACTAATGGTTGTTAACTAAAATCGACGAGATTCACTTTGAGCAATTAACAAATGCATACCAAGTGACAGGGAGGAGCCGACAGTGATCAGCAACTGATGAAAAACGTTTGTAAAAAGAGTTCAAAACTTGACCGATTTGAAACACTTACCGCCTAAGTCTTGAAAACCAAGTTACTTCAGCAGTAATTATCCTCCAGCTGCGTTGGACTGCGATCTAGATATACTTATGACTCCAGCAACTCGTTCAGACAACACTCCCTAAGAGTTGTATTACCACTAAGATATGTGTTTTACACAATCGCAACTCATTCAGACAGCTCTTTAACTATCGTGACCGTTGGGGGCTAGACATTTTCTTCCTCTTGGAAGCGAGACGAACCCGGTCCACATCGTTCTCCAGTGCATCCACCATCTACTCCTTGATAACCTGCAACATCTTTCGGAGAGAGCTCGTCGAGCAAGTTTCCCCCAAACGCCTTGGGCAACTGCCCAGACAATATACTGAACAAATATCCAGACCACGTCATGTATCGTTGTGCCTTCTTAGAAGATAAATTTTTCCTAGTAATGATCCGCCAATGTTTGTGTAAAAACCTCCCGTTCGGAATCGGCCATAGGTGCCTTCCCCTCGTTCGTAAAATATAACACAGGCAACATGAACTCTTGTCTCGACTGGCTACAGGAATTCACCAGGGGAATTTAGAGCTTTGGAGTTCCAATCTATTCGATCATCCCAATGGAAACGTTGGTCCTTACTAGATTAAAACCTAATCAAATTCAGGGAACTCTACGTGAACCCAGTCTGGTGTATATCATGTTAGTGGATTGGAAGCAATGGCTTGGAATTTCAAGTGATCTGTCGCTCATTCAACGGAAAACACTTTTGATCAGTTTTTGCTTAAATACTTTTGAAAATAAAATCACTGCCGAAACAAAAAAAGAAAAAAAATGTTTCTGAAGCAACATCGCGGTCTTAAAAGTTTTAAGAGTGGTTTACCTCTTACTTGGGCGGGGCTATAGTTCGGCATTAATCCCCAACTAACAACCTGTCAGTGCGAGAAGCCTATTCAAGGAGCGCGCACCCTTATTTGCTTTCTTCAATGAGTTCAGTCTTAACGTCAAGCAGGAACACCTTCTCCAGAAATCATTGGAGGGGACGCCTAATTTGAGTGCATGTCTGCCTGTCAAGCAATGTCCGGTGAGGACCACAATAAGTTAACCTAACTTTTTCCGGTTAGTGGATTTTTTTTTTAATCCAGCTTTGGGCAACAAATTTGTTTTGATAAGAGACAAGTACCGATATTGTTGCACCTTCTGCTTGCCTGTTTCCTGGCAAAAGTATCGAGGAGTAATTTCTTCCAGGTTTTCGGGAGGTGCCGTCATGCACCTTCCTTTGCCAAGTCGTCCGACCTGCAGTTGCCTGGAATGTCCCTATGTCCTGCAACCCAGCACAGGGTTACGTCGCACCTGTCTGCAATGTCGTTAAGAGATCTGCGTATTACTTCACTAGCCTTGATCCTAATGTGGACGATTTCAAGGCTTTGATAGCTGCCTCACTATCTATGTATAGTACAATAGCGCTACAATCTATCGAGTTAATTGAAAGCCAAGCTGCAAAGTCACGGACTGCCGTATTCTCAGCTTGAAACACACTTCAGTGATCCGGCAGTCATTAGGCAATGGCTATGTCAGATGGATGCGTTGGAGAAAACTCTCGACGCCGTACCACACCCTGTCTTGGATATTTCCATCAGTCGCTCAAAAGGACCAAGACTCCCAAGAGCTTCTGCTAAGAATCCGAGTTCTGTATTTGACGTAAAAGTCAATATGAGGGAAGATATAGTTTACTAGGAATAGTACTGTTGCCATTCAGGATAGTTGAGTGGCCTGTTGTTGTGCTCACCAGTTGAGAAGATTCCCTAAGGCTAAGTGCCATTTTGGTTGCTATTAACTTCCCGAAGATATTGAAAGGAAGCAGGTGGAACATTGTCTCTAGTGTAGCCGTATGGGTAGTTTTTAGGAGACCCGTGGTGTAGATGCATGATAGTCTCTATATTTTTTCAAGTAGGCTTAAAATAATTGTTTGTCTACTGCTGTTAGAGCAGTAACCCATGCATTAGGATCAGTCTCAACTACCGTCGTATATATCCAATGGCTGAAGGCCCCATTTCGGGCACAGAGCGGCAGGAGTATAAGGCAGTGGAGGCTTTCCTCGCACGGTCTAGTATATTCAGCCTCCAGCTAAACTTCTTGCCAAGAATGACAAACAGGTATCTAGCGTGGTCTACAAATTCAAGGTCCGTGTCTTTTAGCCTATGAGGCGTGACATATGGACATGTAAATCTTTTCATTCGGAAGTGCAAATTTTTGCAGGAGGAATGGCTGTCGGTATTTCTTTATTAACTGGCAATTCGGTAGTAAGGCGATATCCTGCATTCGGCCTTAATCATCGCAATTCTACTTCATGATACTGAAGCCTGGATTCTATCAAAGGCGAATGAGGATATCTTTGGTCTTTTTCAGCGAAAAGTTCTTCGTAAGATATTCAGTCCCGTTTGGGATGATGTATGTTGGAGATGGAGATACAACGACAACCAATACGATTCAAAATAAAAAGTGCGTCCTAGGAAAGAGGCAAATGTTAGCGTCTTGTTTAGTCGGACTTATGTCCAACTGAAAAGGTCTCCTAAGAGAAACTGCAGGGCAATCTCTGTAGTATTTGATTGCAAGAACGTCTCCTTTAAGATTCTAGTTTGACAGTTTCAAACTAACGCCATATAGGGATTCAGTCGACCTGTTAGAGGGCCAAGTAAGCCCTTAGGTCACCCAGAAAACCGAAGAGCTTTGTATCTGACATAAGCATGCATCTTAACAGCCTGTGTTCGTCGAAGTTTGAATACATGTGTATAGCACTCTTCGCTTGTATGCATACCCTAACCTAAACAATCAAAAATCCCCCTTAGGCGGTTGAAGAATTATGTACTTCGTTTCCCAAAATTGTTTGAAAGAGATTTACAGGAAAAATATCCCCATGCAGCTGAAAGGATAAAGGACAAAGTTGTATAACGCTACCGTAAAGCAAAAATCTCTCCCCACACCCCGAAAAATTTTCAAATAAATGAAATGTTTTGAATTCCTCTCCTAATTGCTTCCAAGGTCGGGCGAAAGCATAAATCCCATAAAGGTCAGTACATAAAATCTTTGTTTGTTCGTCTACAAAGTATACTCACGTCCTGGCCTCGTTCTTTGTCCTATTGACCAAGGTGGGGTGGTTTTAACAGGGACCTTTGTTTACTCATCCCCCCACGCCCGAGATTATACCCTGTTTACGGCCCCACATGTCATAACACATCACTTGTATTTGTCTCTACTAGTGTTACACTCGCTGATTAGTCATCGCCGCTTGTTTTTTTTTGGCTAAAATTTCGCGCAATAAAACTACGGACAAATTTAACGACACACTCACACAATGGCGCAGCCTTCAATTTGTCATATCTCCGAATGTATCTAGCACTCTCTCTGTGTGTCTGTGTGCAAAGCAAAATTGATATTACCTCAATTACTACATTGGCTTCTTGGGTAACAAAGCGTTGCCCGTGTGCTAGGAGGAATGAAAAGAACGAGAGCTGCTGGTGTAGATGTGCACACAACCCTCACCGACGAGAACTAGGTTCAGTGAAACAATTACGATTATGAAATAATGGTTACCTCATGGAAAACCGAGTGCATGTACCCAAGCCGGCCCCGACTCTGCCAAAGAACCTTCTTCTTCGTTTGAATAGAGATTCGTTTCGTTTTTTTTTTTTTCTGCTCGCTCAGCGGAGGGCAATAAACATTCGAAATCAAGGGCAAATCTAGGTCGAACTGCCAATCGTTTTTCTATCCTTTTTTTTAATTTGCACACATTCTCTTGCCCGTCGCACTGGGACTCGAGTGAACACAATTCCTAATGGCTCACCTTCTCGCGGTGCACATACACACCGCACCACCCACACAACCATTCGATGGGTTTTATCTTCAAAAGTAATTTGTTTTAATTATTTATTGTGTTGTTGTCTATAGGTTCAATCTCTTAATTTGTTTATGTGCGTTCGGCGGTGTTCCACGCCTCATAGCCATCGGACCGACCGACAGCAACAGGCATGGTCTTCGTTTTCATTGTTTTGTGCGGGGTAGGGGCGCCGCACCACCTTTTGTGGGTTTTCTTGGTACCATCATGCATATGGTTTTCTCATTACGCTCCGTGTTGCGACGTGTTTCTGACACAACGAAGATACTCCTACTTCAACTCAAGGATACCACCCCCCCCACTCGCTTGTAGGTATCGCACTTGTTTGCGCACATACTGCCTTCACATCATACGTCTTTCAATCTTAAATAAATTTTATTGTATTTTTGATAATTTTTTAAGCATTATTTTGTGCACGGATTGTGTAGTGATTCAGGTAACATTGGGCAAAGAGAAAAAAAAAAAACTGCAAAATTTTTATGGTGGCACTCTTTGTTGTGTCACTAACAGCACCGCACTACCTACGATGAAAAACGCATATGAAAGTATGTCAAGTGGTTGTTGTTTATCTTTTCACTACAAGAAGAGGAGTGACTGTAGAGGAAGTGCATACAAGTCGGTGAGGTGTGGCATTTTAACCAATTTGTCAGTATTTAATGTCGCAAGCAGATGCTTTTCAACGTGAAAGGTAATCGTTTCATTCGAGAAGTTACAAGGATTTAACAAGGGGAAATGAATTTAGTCAAGGTGGCGTGGAGTTGAAATGAAAGGAGAGGTTATTTTTAGAAACTTTAACAAATTATCCTTGGCTTGAAGGGATTAAATGTCGAAAAGTCGAAAGCAGAACCGTGTCTAGAAGAGAGGTTAGTACTAATAAAGTGGGCTTTGATGATGACAACGGCAAAAAATTTAGTACGCGGTGTTGGCACCACATCCTTTTTCACTTACATGTGTGCATTCAGTGCTGTATTCAGTCTCAGTAGAAGTGGAAAGAAGAATATGGACAAAAGAGACCGCGCTAAGAACAAACTGGAGAACAGTAGAAACGGTGCCGACAGGTTGAAGTCCCACGCTTATTCGAATCCCTTATAAAATCGCCCGTCTTCTTTTGCAGCGTTGGAAGGTGAAAATCTTCAAAAGGTGTAACTGAGCTCTTGCTCAGCAAGAATATGGGATTATTACCCACTGAAACCAACTTTTCTCATGTAACATCTTCCCTGTCAAGTTGTTTGAGTATTTTTTGCTCGAAGATGCTTAGATTTTGCTGTCCTACTACACGTCTGTACTGTCCGAGTTCGTAAGTTTCGAGTAATTTTCTAGAGAGGATACACCTAACCCTACATAAGTGTCCCCTAGAGGACCCACTTAGCCTCACAATTCCTGATGGTGAAGAATTCTACCCTTACCTTGTCGATGAACACAGCTGTAGTGCATCCAAATCTCACCTACGGGTCGCTAATATGGTGGCCTGCGCTGAACAAGGGCTACAACCTTATAAAACTTAAAAGGCTCCAAAGAACAGCGAGTTTAGGCATCACGGGAGCATTGAGGTCGGCCTGCATCTTTTACCTCAAGACTTACACACTAAAAACACCGCACTATGCAGCGCAGTCAGACTCAAAGAATCTAGGTGCTGGACTGCACGGCGCTACATCCTGGACTCGTTACCAAACGGCATGGTCACGTTTCCAACCGACTACATCACACCCAAACTTAAATTCAGGAAAAACTTCCACGTGGGATTCCCCACCAGAGCACAGTGGAAGAAACACGAAGTGGTGAAGGACTTCGACACGGTCATCTACACCGACGGATCAAAGATGAACTGCGGTGTGGGGGCCGGTGTCTATTCGGAATCACTAAAAATAGGAGCATCTTCCAGATGAAACTACTGGCAATCCGAGAGGCTTGCACGCAGCTCGGGTGTGACAGATCACATAAATGAAACATTGCTATTCTCATAGATAGCCAAGCCGCTATCAAGGCCATTGACTCGACTACTATAGCCTCCAAACTGGTGCTAGAGTGCCGGAACGAGCTTGCCCGCTCGGGAGAACGATTCAGGGTCACATAACACAACAGGAAACGAGCATGCAGATGAGCTGGTCAGGCAGGGGTCAGCTCTACACGGCTCACTCGCGGCAAGGGTCCACACCCCGCTAGGAATGGTTAAGGGACAAATCCACTTACACTTCCTACAGAAGGCCAATCTCCAATGGAGGGGATTAACCAACTGCGCAATATCAAGGAATATATGGCCGATCTATGATACGAATAGAACAAGGGATGTCCTTAGTAGAACCCGCCCAGATATTGCTAGAATAACGGCAATAATCACGGGGCGTTGGCCAATTGGAGACCATGCGGCCAAACGGGGTATTCCATACAATCCCCACTGCCGCAGCTGCGGAAATGAAAATTAGAGGGAAACTCTCGTCCACTTCCTCTGCAAATGTCCGGCACCTGCATGCCCTGAACCAACCATTCTTCGACGACCTTAGCGATACCTTGGGTAAAAGGATACAAGATCTAATTCGATTTCTGAATTCCACAGGTTGGATCTAAGCACTCCCGGCTGTCTCACGTACCTTCAACAATAGACATCATCAACCAGGTCACACGAGTCGTGGTAATAAAAAGACACATCCTAGTGCTTATTGGGTTCAGTCGAACCTACCTACCTACCCTTAGAACTACTTAGAGTTATTGATGAAGGATGTGAGTTTACGTGTTGTAATTTGACTTGGGCCACTGTTATCATTGAAGTGATAGTGACCTAGAAGTCTTCTTCTGCTGCTCGACATTGTCAGAGAAGGTTCATCTTCCTCCTCTTTTAAACTTTCTGCAGAAATCATTCAGAGCCCCCACCCTCCAAAGCGTGCGGTGATGGTGCGAATTTGTGTTTCGTTGGAAGTAATAAGCTTCCATGACAATTGGTCGACTATTTCATTCCAGATAAGTACGGTGGAATGACAGGTATGAGCGCTTTGTCACCTGGGTTTCATTTCTCTAGTTAAAAGTTTGACAATGAGTTACACTGTATTGTTTTGTATACCTATGAGAGGGATTGTGATACCATTGTCCAATTTGAACTCTTACTTACTTACTTAGGTGGCCCTACGGTTCTAGGTCAACCTGGCCCTCAACCAACAAGCCTCTGCAGTTATCCTGGTCTTTAGCTAACTGCCTCCAGTTGCGCACTTCAAATTGGTTGATGTCCCCTTCCTCTACTGCGTTGTCCCACCCGGTTAGACTGCGAGCCGGAGTATTTGTGTCCATTCGCTCTACATGCCCCAGGCAACTCAGGCGATGTATTTGCATCTTCTTAACTAGGGCGATGTCGCTGTACAAGTTGTAAAGTTCATCGTTGAACCTTCTCCTCCAGAGCCAGAGCAAACGGGCCCGAATATCTTACGAAGAATTTTTCTCTCGAGGCGACCAGGGATATCTTCATCGGCTTTCGATAGAGTTCATGCTTCAGCGACATACAGCTAACACCCAATTTAAACTCTCTTTAGACTATTTAGTGCACGTAGTTCTTTCATTATGCACTTTACGGACTCAATGACGGCATACTACATCTTTCTCTCTCTCTTAAAGTTCAGGAGACAGGTTCGTGTTGTTTTTATTCCGGAACAAGTAGGCGTGGTCCAAAGATTGCCAAAGATTTCAAGCCAATTTCCTGTTTTTAACGTAAAAGCGCGTTTAAGTCTTACAGATCCGTCACATCATCAAAAGATCATTAAAATCCAAGTTTTACCACTCCTATTTGTAGGAAAGATCTATGAGACAGCTCTTCAAGATGAGATGTATAACGGTCTTAAAATCGATAAAAAGTTATTGGGTATCACTTCGAAACTCCTAGGTTTTCTCCTAGATCTGGCGTAGTGTGAATATTTGGTTGGTGATAGACTTCTCCGGTCTAAAGGCACCAATAAGGACTTTAGGCGTTCACAGAATACAGCAGATAAGATCTTGCAGGCCTTTCTATAACAAAAGGAAGCTTCAACTACTTGCAGTCTCGTCAAATTTTTCTATGGAAATTCGACGTTTGCATTAATTACTTTTCAAGAAACTTCTTCTCTTATTTGGGATATCATTGAGCAATTACATTTCGAGGGTTTTTTTTTTTTTTTTTTTTTTTAATTTTAAAAATTATATTCCAAACTCTGTTTATTTTTCATAACTAATGTGTTTTTTCATTTAATTCTTTCTTTACAGGTAAATCCAAAAATATATATCTGGCAGCACTGTAAGCGTCAAAAATGAACTACCTACCGTGTTCTCAGATTCATTTTATGAATTAAAGTGAGTTATACAGTCTATTTGTGTGGAATATCATATGCAGGGTGTGGATGTTGCTTAGTCTTTCCTTAAACCTTTTCGGACTTTCAAGATCTGGGCAAGGTTTTCTTCTCAACTTTTTAGACTTTACAGACGGAGGGAGTAATTTAGTGTTGACCGCAAAAATATGCTGAAAAGCTTTGGAATAGAAGCTTAAGGGTAGGAGAAGAAGTGGTAGACAAGCTTTGGAATGGAATTTTCAGTGTAGCGGAAGGCGTGGTAGCCTTCGATGCACCTTGAAAAGAACGCTGAGGGCGAGTCAAAAGGTTCACTTAAGTCATTCATCGAAGTCGAAGTCATTGCAAATTCGAAGTCATTATAGTCGATGGACATTTTAAAGACACCCTGTGTCGCGGAACTATAAAAAAAATTTGATATATTGTTGTTGAAATTAGAAGGCGTGTCCGAGTACATTTCGCCTCGTACAGATAGGATGCTTCGATAATTCTTTGGCAGAGTGTAACTTTAGCTTTTCGCCTATGGTTTGGTATAAGCATCCAAGTGAAAGTTTTGCAAAATTCTGGACAAATGCCGATAAGTTTTATACTCTTTTCCAACCTGAGTAAACTCACTTTTTATGCTCAGCATAAAATAACTTTATAAGATGCCAAGAGGTCAGCAGTCAGCACATACATATAGCAGCACCCACTATGAGTTAGTTTTCAAATTAAAAGCATCCATGACCGTGCACAGAGAAAATACCCCTAAAAGTATGAAACACCCTTGCGGGTAAATAGGTTCATTTCCTGAAACTCGTAGCTCTCTTCTTCTTAAATAAAATTAACTTTTTTCTTTCGTGCGTTGAAAAACGTATAGAAGCAAATAGTTATCCATTCTTTTCGTCCATAAAGAGAGTAATTTGTTTTCAAACTTTAGCCGTTTTTCGTTGTCTACCTTCAGGTGGTTATTTCTTCATTAATAGTTAATTGGGAATGTTTCATTTTATAGTCATAATTTCACACATGTGACCACATTTGCTCTCCAAGATAGAATCGACGTACACCTTTAGCAAGTTCATCTTATGTTGGAACGTTTTGAAGCCTAATTCAAACTCTTTCTATTATTATTCTCATTTAACTAGAAAAACAGGCAAATATGTAGTCTATCAGAACTCCTTAAAATGTTAACGATCCATTAGCGTTCTCAAGACGAAGACGCTTGGGCAGCAGCTATACTCTCTACAAGTTTATTGACGGATATTAAATTTTCAAATCGTTTTTTAACGATAAAAATCGTCAAAAGATTTGCATTTAAAATTGAGTGAACTTTCATCTCTGTTGGTGGAAACTGTTATTCTGCATTATAATGCATATTATTGTAGTTTAGTTTATAAGTGTTGACACACTGGTCAATCAATTAAGTTTAGGAGTCATTTCGGGAAGAAGGAAACCTGTGTAAACGAAAAATATAATTAACACTTGAGTGGAAGTAAGGACGTGTACAGAAGATATTATCCGCTTATCGTTTTTTTTGTGCCGGATTACGGTGTTGTCGAAATAGCCTGTTTTAATGACCCATCAGCGGTTTTACAACGGTTTGAAATTTTATGGAGATTTGGTACCATAATTATAGACCGACTATCTTTGGTTTCAAGGTGCCTTTTACTTGACCTCTTGTCGTTGTTTGTCCTATTGTCCTTCCTTCGATTATTTGATCGCTGATGGTGGCTTTAAAACTATAAATTATGTATTGTGCGCCCTACTAATGGCTTGAAAAGGATTCTTCCCAGAGATCCCTAAAGGTCACAACAAGTATGTTCGCCACGGGCGCTTTTGGGTTAGCCCCAACGGATGTCCTTACTGTGCTCCTGCACCTTCTGCTTTTCCACTCACACACGAAAAATCTCGCATTATGCATCGCAGGCAGACTTAAAGAATCTGTATGCTGGACTGCAAGGACCTACGGCACATCAACATCCTGGACTCGTTACCAAACGGTATGGTCACGTCTCCAACCGACTACATCGACCCCGAACTAAACTTCAGGAAGAATTTTTCCGTATAATTCCCTACTAAAACGCAGTGGAAGAAAGACGAAGCGGTGAAGGACTTCGACACGATCACCTACACTTACGGATCAAAGATGAACTGCGGTGTGGGTGCCGGTGTCTACTTCGAATGACTTGAAATATCAAGGCCCGTCGGATTTTGAACGGTTCTGAGTCACACTGCTCTAGGTTCCAGGGCGCAGTCCCATAAAAGCAAACGAGCGTGCTCACCTTTATACGGCTCACTCGCGGCAAGGATCCACATCCCGCTAGGAGCGACCAACTTTCAATGGAGGGGGTTAACCAACTGCGCCATATCAAAGATGATATGGCCGACCTACAAAAGGCCTCCTAAACAGAGCTTGTCCGGATATCACCAGAATAACGCCGACAACCACAAGGAAAACAAATCTCTCCCACTTCCTCTGCAAATGTTCGGCACTAGCAAGAGAGACTAAACAAACCATTCTTCGACGACCTCAACGACATCTCCAGTAAAGGGACACGAAATCTAATCTGTTTCCTAAACTCCACCGGCTGAAGATAGGCACTCCCGGCTGTCTCACCCACCTTCAACCAGGTCACATGAATCGTAACAAAAACGCATATGCTAGTGCCAATTGGGTTCTGTTGAACCGCCACCTCTACCTACATACCTACCCCTTCGATGTCCTGGGTCACCAGTGCCTTCCAAGGAAAGTGGGTTGTCCTTTAATTGACTTACTCTTTTCCGCAGCCCTTGTTTACACTGCCTTCAATCACGAGAATCGAGTCGATTCCAGAAGTATCTCTCTAGCTGCCGTTGGACATTTTCACATGGCTCCAGGAATGCAGAGGCGTGCCTATATTTGCACTTTATTGTGTATCTTCCCGGCTGATCCTCGATTCTTTCATGCTATCGTTCCCGCTAGTCTCCTACAAATCGGGCAGAAAATATAGCACGCACAACATTAATGGTTGCCGAAAGCATTGACCAAGGGCTGTATGTGTGCTCTTCATCAAATCATTTCTTGATATATTGAAAATTTCAATGATAAAGTAGTTAGCTAAAACTTTTTCTGCTGTCATTTTGGTTGAACAGGTTGTGTAGGTAATGTAGTTTTTTCCTAGCCACCAGCCGCCAGTATTTTTTAATTTTTGTGGGTAGAAAAGGCGCCGACAGTCCTAAAGTATCTATTTACTCGAAATTAATTCTGGTTCTTAGTATTTTGTGAACAAATAACAAAATTAACGCATATGAACAATTAATTCTAGTGAAAAAAATGGGATTACCTGGAGCAAAAAATCCGAGAAGCGTTGTTTTGTGAATTCTGGCAATGGTCTGGACGCCAATGCTGGAGATACTAACCGGCGGATTCATTTTTTTTAGTGAAACTTGCTAAAATCTGCTCTAGCAAGAGGTTGGCTTAAGTATCTTTTTGAAATAATAATTAATTCGGGAGAAATTCACCAGTGACCAACTTGGTAATGATGGTTTCGATTGTCGATTACATCAAATCTATATACACTTTTTTTCGAAAATGTGTGTAAATACGTATTTCACATATATTCTTCTAATAGCTACGTTTAAAGTTTCTTAAAATTACAAAAACACAGCGATTTCGTAGTACATGAAAATTTCTTCCATACATTTCGATCGTTCAAAACACGGTCGCCGCAGTGCACAACACAGCAATTAAATCACATTTTGGGACTTCAACTAATTTTTTTCTTCTTCAAATCGCAATTTTGAATATCTAATACACTTTTCCACATTTGCAATAAGCAGAAAGAATAATTTTTCTGGACGTGATTAGCTTTTTAATCAAATTTTATAGTATTCTCCATACAAAAACGCAGAAAGCTCGGTAAACGTCAAATCGTTAAAAGGTCGATTCTGCCTGACAGAGGAGTTTTGATCAACCGGCGCTGGGGGGCATTGAACATCGTAGAAGGCGAAGATATTCTTGATCGGCAAAAGATTGGGAGGGAACTTCCTTTCGATTGCAAATTTTTCATGTTGGCTCCCTTGCTCTACTTGCTTACTAATCGCAAATTTTTTTTTGCTTTTCCGCTGAAGGCTAAATGTGTCATTTCTGACACAAATGTGATGTCGAAGCTTAAAGTTCAAAAAGGTCAGTAGAAATTATTATTGAATCGAAATGAATGGAGGACACATGTGATGACAAATGACATTAATGCAGTGTAATCGCTTTCAAATTAGTCACGTGAAACTCATTTGATTCTGAACTTATCCTTAATTTACCTCTCACTGTCATAACTTGTTCGATTATGACATACAATTCTTCATCGCAAAGAGTTTCTTGCCACAGTCTCACACATTCTTGTTTCCATGAACAGTTCTACCTACCAGATTGCACAATCTTTGTTTTTCTCTTCCATGCAATCTGAGGTAATAATGACCTCTTCTGCCATTTGCAAGCTTCACGGTCTTAACTAGTCGTTCCCCTTTCCTTTGTTCATAAATGCAGTTATTTCCTCTAATTACTTTTAAATGTGTTTTTTTTTTTATATTAGTACCGGATGTTTATATCATTATAATGTTTTTTTCCTCTTTTTTTTTTGCATTTAAAAAGCATAAGTGTGTTCATATAGTTATTACTCACATAAAGGAGTGAGTGTAGGCGCCGCCAAAAAATTTGCATAGCCCGCCAGAGGCTGAAGTCATTCTGGTGGTCGTGACATTGATTATAACACCATCAGACAGCACTCGTGGATAGTGTTTGATTTTGTGTGGAGTGTATAAAATATGTTAATTTGCTTGCATTAATAATTTATTAATTATTAACTATTAATGGAACAAGTTCCGTCCGTACCATGGTGGTATTCTTTCCGTCTATTGTGTGGGATTGCTAAATGACAAACGTTAATTAGTCAGTGAGTTCTCCTTGACTTGGAAGCGTGGTTAATCCTACTTTATGGTAACCAGCAAACTATTGCGAAATTATTTTATCTCACAGCATCATGAAGTGTGGTCGTTGGTTGACTTAAGCGGGTGAGCAGACAGTAATAACCTCAGTTTCTATAAAAACTGTTTATAGGAGTGTAAGGTCGACGATAACCGCTCATGTTGCCGTAGAACGCGACCTTGTTTCCATCTTCATGCATGTGCAAGTCGAACTTTGCACTTTTAAAGCCGTTTCTTTGTTATGCAAAAATTGGTTTCAAATCGCTGTCATCATCATAGTTCCGCTTCAACATATAGTAGATCTTCAACTACTTACTCTACGTGTTTGTGAACTTTATTACCCAAGAGAGCTTCCACGTCTAGGAAAATTAATCAAACAACGATCCGATGAATTCACTCAATGTCTAGCGACAGAGCATTTCTGGCAAGCTAGGGAAGTCAGCTGTAACTATTCTCGTCAATAAGGGTTGCCTGGAGAGACCGATTTCTTTTACACCTACGAACTTAAAACGAAAAATCCATAAAAAAAAACGAGCGAGAAGTCCTTGCATGCTTGCCGCAGCAGTGACCTTTGTAGATTGCTCCGATAGGGACTTTATCTGTTTTACAGCTGATTACCACGTCTGAGTCTACTTGAAATTCGACAGTAGCCGAGGTCTGTTTTTCCAGACTATTTCTGCTAAGCCTTCTATTCACACATGCAATTGTCTCATGGCTTGATTTCGTCTCCGATGTTTCTTGCAATAATCATTGTTCAGATGTCATCTGCGTAGCCTACAAGAAAGGGAATTTCTCTTGTCTTTGGCCAAGCAAGTCTAGTAATTTGCTTTAGAGAATTGTGGTATCGCTATGGACCTACACTGGTCTATGTGAGGCTCAAGCTTAACCTAAAGCTGGGCATCCATGATCACTCATGAACGACATTTCGGAATTCAAAAATGTTTGGATTTATTTGCGCATGAATTCGAACTCTGGCACCCAGCCCCATCCACAGGCATTCATGAGTGCGCTCATGCCGGGAATGGCATTCATGAGTGATCGTGGATGTCCAACTTCACCAAGCAAGCCAAGGTACTTGACGCTGAGTGCGAATGTGCACATTTAACCCCTATTAAGGGTCAATTCTAGTAACTCAGACAAGATAAGTTTAAATCAAATTTCTCTTGCAACTTTTTTAAGGGAGCCCTGCATCTTTGGAGGCTTCTTTCTCGTTGTAGAATTTCCATGCATCTCTGTTGGCATACATTGGGTGGTGTGAATAAAAACTGAGGCAGAGTGTTCACTCAACGTTTTGGAAAAACACATTTAAATTAAATAAAAATGAGTTTCGTCAAGTTTCAGAAAAACATCCTTGAGGGGGGTTTGCCCAGAGTGTTCCCTCAGTTTTTATTCACACCACATTCACATCCTGTTTTTCAATCTGCTTTGGCTTTTTTGTATCAGTCACAGTCTGGAGGTTCTTCTGTTTTGCTAATAGTGCTCCATGTCTTTCTGGCATTCTGCTACATACAGGCATCTCTATCTGAGGCTGCGCGAAAAGCCAATACAGTTTGGAATGTGTCTTGCATGAGCTCTTCTGCTGTTTTGCCTGCTAGATCGTCGAAACTTATTAGAATGTGAAAGTTAATCTCTGCCGTAGGCATCTTGAATCATCAAAAACTAACAATACTGCGATGATTTGAGTTTGAATACAACAAATAGAGACACGTTCAACGCGAACCATACATCTTGTCATTTTATGAAGACAGCTCCAAGGACTGTAATCGATTGCAAAAGTCATCCCATTTGCCACCGTGGACATACAACCCAATATTTGACATTTCAAATTAGCAACGGGGAAAAAAAAATCGAAGAAATAACCAATGTGACAGCTGCTGCTTCTTATTATAAAAAGCATTTGTGTCGCCATTAGCTGTGAACTCTTCCATTAGCGTGTCTCTCTTTACTTTACGATTTATTTCAATAAACTTTGTTTTCTTTTCTTTTTTTTTGTCGCATGTGTCAGAGTTTTATTTTATTTAATTTTGAAATAAACTTCACACCAGCATCGACTTGGCTGGCTGGCTGGCTGATCGTCGTTGGTAGTTTTCCTCTTTATTTTTTAGTGTAGTCGAAACGTCAAGCTCGCACTCGTAGTCATTTTTATTATCATTTCTACACAAATGTATCTATAAGTTGCGCCTCTTAAGTCGCATTAAAACTCATTAATAATTCAAACAACTTTATGTATACGTTCTTTCGAACGTTGGTTGGTTTCTTTTTTGTTTTCTTTTTGTCTTATTTCACGTAATGAAAAGCACACAGAGAGAGAAATTCAACAAGAAACATTTTTACTGGCATCGAAAGACGTCCAAATGAAATTCAAGAAGCAAAAAACCAAATCCGCGCCAGCTAACGCCGAGACGCATATACCATACCTACAAATAACAAAAGCCATGAAAAAAAAAAAAAAAAAATATACATATTTACATTGAAATTTTCGAAATTTTCTTTCGGTTTATTTAGCTAGTACGACGCTGGTGATGTGTGCGTTCAGTACAGCGTTGGTAATCTCTGTTCGTGTATTATTTACTGATTTTGTAATCGCTTTACAAAAATGCATTGTATTCGATCGCAGAGCATTGTACTGTAGGACGGGCGCTCGTCCTCTCTACGCCCGGTTTCTTTTTATTTTTTGTTTAAACAAATTTACATATATTTCACATGCAAGAAATCTTGCACTGTGGTAGACAACACAACACAACACAGCACAGTATACAACAAAAATAAAACCGAAAATATACTTCGCATACGGTTGTTTGTTTTGCATACGAAACAATTTGTTTTTAAATTTTTGTTTTCGTTAACAAAAAAACTGTTTATTCCTTTGTCAAAAAGTTCAAATGTAGATCAGTGTTGGGACTTTATTTGTTCATTTTGCCGTCTTTTGTCCGGAAGAGAATGCGAAATAAAGGAAGTGCCACAGAACTGCCAATCCTAACAACGACAATCGACTAAGACAAATGCGAATGAAAAACGCGGTGTTAAATTACGACTCTGTTTGGAAATGACGCCTTTCCTATCTGATTAGAGGCACAAAGCCGGTGACAAAATTGAAATGCATAACGTTTTGTTTTCGTAACAAAGAGTGTCGAACCTTTGTGCTTTGAATTTGTCCCGCATTTGTAGACCGCAGTTCCTGGAAAATGATTAGGGTTGTGGGCCAAATTGAATTTTTCAGAAATCAGCAGAACTCTGACATTTCGATGACATTTGCTTTTCCTTACAGAAGTCAGTAGTAAATGCCAACGGAATAGTAATCAACGGTTACTGGGGAGTTTGTTCAAGAATTTGCTTTATACAAAACCCAAATATAAGTCGGTTACATCAACCGCGTTCCATTCTTTTTTATACCCTGTTCACACAGGAGCAACGGATTGGATTTTTTTTTGACGTTTACAGGCAAGGGGGGGAAGCGGAGAGGTGACATATTACGTCACTCCGGATTTTTAGATTTTTTAAAATTCTTGGAATTTTTTTTGACGTTTGTAGATGTCAATCGGCAGTCACTCGACAAACGTGTAAAAAAAATTGTTTTCGTGAATAAAACAATGCGTCTTTTGGGCTAGAGGCTGATCGCATTTGTGTTATTTATTTAAATTGTTCTAAATTTCGTGAAATAAGCACGAAAATCAAATCAATTTGGTCGACACTGACAATAAATATGTCAAAAAAAGTCTGCGGAAGTGTTCAGACAGGATTATCAATCTGAACACGAAACGTCAAAAAAAAATCCAGTCCGTTGCTCCTGTGTGAACAGGGTCTTATGTGTCCTAACTTCTACAGCCTCGTCTTAAACTGTCGACTTCGCTTAACCAAAATATTGGAGTGAGAAAAGGAAAGACTTGTCGCCGCGGTTGTTATTCATTGAATGATGTATTTCATTTCGTTACATGGTTGACATTTGACCAGATGGTGAGAAATTTCCCTGATTTGACGTTTGTGGAAATTGCTCACCATTTACATGAGTCGTCCCCAATCTGTCGGGCCTTAGCAGAAAACTGAAAGGGCTGCTGGAAGAAGTATTAGCACAGTGCTGCTCTCATATTTGACTGATGCCTTAATGCGCTCCTACACTCTTCTTTTTGATCTACACGTTCGAATCAAAGTTTAATCTAGCGCAGTCAAACTGAGAGTGTGGATACTAGTCTGCCAATGTCTATAGGCATAGTAGCACACTGGATCCGACATTATCGCCAGCGAGTACTGTTTGGAATGTTATTTTAGGTCCAGATATTGGATCGTGTAGACTGGTCCAATGGCAACTAAAGCTAAAAATACTGGTTTGGTTGACCTACGGATCAGAAATGAAACATGGATTTTGAGCTGGTGTCTTTGGGTCCAACACTGAAGTCTCAATACCTTTCAATAGGACTGTGCCCCAGTGTGTTCTAAGCTGGTTAGGTTAGGTTAGGTATATGTGTGCCTTGTGACTTAGGCGATGCTCGCTTGACCAAAATTTAGGTCCATTGTGCCCATTTTTACCCCAAAAACCTGTGAAGAATAAAACTGCCGACTTAGCACCATTCAGATAGGAAAATACATCTCAAAAGGTCTCTCAGCTTAATATTGCCCAACTCCTTCAATTCCGCGAAGTAACTGTCAAAAGATGGCAGGTGATTCGCATTGCAGGTGACGAATAGGTTCAATTTCAACTTCTCCAGTTGTGATGGCGATGTACATCAAGACGCTTTGCATCTTCTACACATGCAGTGCATCTTGGCTTAATAGGGGAAAGAGATTTGATGTGAGGATGTGTCTGAAAGATGTTAGAGCCTCCTAGGCTTTATCAGAAGCACGAATTGGTTCCACGAGAATTTTTAGAAATGTCCGATATTCACGTGGTATCACACTGTGTTGACTTTAACTGGCAACCACTTCAACTAAACCTAACCAACGCATGCGTCTAGCTCCGCATGTATGTTTGCTTGACAGGTGCCTTCCTTTTCCATATGCCTTTTTTGAAGCTTATACCAACACTTACCACGAAAAGGGACTGTAAGATTGACAGCTCTTATAGTCCCTTGGCAATTTATCTGCTCTTTCGTAGAACGGATCCATATTGGAAGCCTTTCGCAGGTTTTTCCCTCAATTTAATTTTCGCGGAGTCTAGAAACTTCACCACTGCCTGGCTGTCTGTACAGACAGTGTTTATTCTGCCGGACCCTTGAAACTGACCGTGTTCGGCAAGCTGAACACTGCAATCGTCAATTATTCCAGAGGAACGATTTGCTCCTAAAGTTTTCCCTTAAACACTGACTCCTCCGGCCAGTTTCTTCGTTTTGGTAACTATTTGGTTCCTCCAGTAATTTCTGTCAGAAATTCTGATAGTGAATCTCCTGTCGGTATCGAAGTCATGTAGCTTCTCAGCGATATAGTATCGAGGCGTGACCGTAAGAAGTTGGCGACCACAATTGCTCGCCCGTCAGCCTTACAGAAGTTCTAACCGCCATCGTGCTGCTACAGTCCAGATATTCACAAAAGAAGAAAGCATCTAGGAGAGTCTATATCTTCTAAGGGGACGATTTACCTTCGTTGGATCCACACATGATATTTCGGTTCATCAAACCAGTTGGACTGTTAGAGGTGCTCTAACTCGAGTATAACTTTGTGGAGAGACGAAGTAAAAAAAAAGAAATCATCGAACCGCAAAGCTCCTCACTTAGCTCGATGTTTAGCTAGGTATCTGCCTCCAGTTCCGAACTCTGATTTGGTTGGGGTTTTTTTCTTTTTGCTTGTGGTAGACGTGGTGTTTACTTCGTTGTCTTCCGGATTATATTCGCCCTTCATGTCCTAGTCATCTCAGAAGTCTAACGCACAGAGGAATTTGGTTCGGTCGTTGTCCCGTACAGTTCTGTATAGTCCGTCGTCAAAGAGTTAACCTATAGCTTTTGAAAGGTTCTTGGACCGATAAAGTGTTATTATGAAACTCGCCTTGCAAATTGATACGCAATCTCGTTATCACCAATGTCCTCACATGCGGGAAACCACGTGAGGGTCAGCTCACTGATGTCTTAATATAAATTTCACAACAAACTTTATCAATTTTACGGCGAAATTTCTTGATTGGTATCAGCATTTATTACGACCATTGATTGTAAAAGCTTTAACTCATAATTCAGATAATTCACGGTTCGGGAATTCATCGGAGAAAATGTATCTTTTTCTATTAATTTTTATTGAAAATCGGTCGGAAACGTTTATCCTGCTCGTCAAACTTATCGTAAATTACGGTCAAATCACAGCATGACGAACATTCTCAGAATTTTCCCTGCGATATAAACTCACATTGGCGCCTTGTGGTCACAGCTGTGGTGGACTTAAAAAAAACGAATTTAGTTCAAAAATGACATTTTGACACATTGCTTACAGATAGCATGTTCCTAATAGTAGAAAACACGCTGAACTGTTAATGCCAAAGCGACGGACCACATTTTGAGAATAAATTAATTAAATTCACACGATAGAGAGACAGAAGAACAAAGACTCATCATTACCATAGCGTCCTTCATGGTGTGTCATTGCACTGCAATAACCCCAACCACTCGTAACCCCTTGAACAACCCAGTTTTTTTTTTTTCATTTTCAAGTAGAATGCTCTGAAAGGAGGTCATATGCAGCAGCACCACTAGTGTTTTCCACTATATGTACCACGAAGCAAACACATGCTTCGTCTAGAGATGTATGAATTCAGTTTCTAGTTTACGTATGGTGTTGGTGCTCCAGATTAGTCGTCGGTTTATGCGCTAATATAGCCATCATCATCATCATCGTCGTTGTCGTCGTCGTCGTCGTCATAGTAAAGGAACACTTACAGCGCACACCATTCAACTGAGTCATCATCTCATGATCATCTCATGGACGCATTCAAAATAACAACTGAAACAGAAACAGAAACAGTTTCTCCGACAGCAGAAAACAAAAGACGCTATACCACATACAACTCCCATCCCAGGTAAAGATTGAAGTGAAGAATTTATTGTCGAACGTCTTCGGTGAATTGGAAACATCTCACACCACCAACCAGACGCATCCAGCTATGGCAAGGTGGAGATCCACACGGCATAACGTTTCAATTTTAAACTTCATTACATTGTGAATAGAGTAGCAACAGATACTAATAACAGTAGCGGCATTCCAACACCGGTGATAGCTGCAGCGATACATTTTTCACACTACAACTTGGCCACCCAAACATGTGGAAGTATCTGTAGCCGGGTCTCGCTCAGTTTAGCATTCGGCTGGGTGTATGGAAATTTCTTTTGTCATAGAAAACCATAAACTAATAGATACAGCGGTACAGATACGTATGCCTTTTACGGTTAAGTTCACAGCGGCAGAAACAAAAGCGACGTACAAACTTGCCGGATGTCGAAGAGAGAAAAAAAGTACTGCATACCAAATTAGTCTCTGTTTCTGTTCATATTTTCATAATATATCCGTACCCCCGTCCCGTATTCAAATTTATTTCAATCTAATGACGATGATCGAAAGAGAATGGAAAGGAGACCCGACTGGGGCGGGAGGTTTATACATCAACGACTATGACAACTGGGAGTGAAACTACGAATAAACAAACTCGCAGCCAATGTGTGTAGGTACACGTTCAGTGACTTTGATGGTCGGTCATTGGAATCGATCCAACAGGTTTCATTCAAATTTATTAGTCTGGTTTTGATTTGATTTGATTTTTTTCGTTCGTTTTAGAGAGTGTTCTCCTTCGTTGTTGTGGCTTCTGCACTGCACAACAATCCGATTGAATAAGCAGAAAGAAAGTTGTTCGCTGCACATAATATTTGCAGTGGTCAGTGCTTGAGCAACAAGAAATTTAGTATAAACTGTGCACAGTTCGGGGTACAAAAAATTGACCAATTCATCCATTTTTGAGTGAAATTCAAGCCGTATGACCCGTCGTTGACCGGGTGGCTTTTGGTCATATTGACCCTTTGATACTATTTGTCTGAATTGATGGATCACTGTTTGGAATGCTGATGCCTTCTTTATCAATATCTGCTCCCACCAAAGCCGACGCAATCCATCATTTTTCCATGGACACAGCTGGATATATTTTTTTTTTCTCAATTTTTGTGAAGAACGAACAGCGACATTAAAAGATTCTACGAACTGGAAAATTAATTGGCAAACAATTTTACATTTTGCGATGGTAGTTACGGAGATTATTGCGGAAGTCGCCCTTGTAAAGGAGTCGCCCTTCCAAATGGAGGAAAGTGTTGTTTGTATTTTCTAACGACGGAATTATTTATATTTATTATTCATCGCTGGGGGGGAGGGAATAAATTGACTTTCTGAAATTGTCTGCAATCAATACCTTAATAGGCTAATTGGTTGGATTGCTCTGAAGTTATTGCGTAAATTTATAATTTTTGGTGCTTTAGGCTGCTCTTCTTGAAAAAGAAGGCGGATTTTTTGTGTCTATAAACCTTACCTGCAAAGTTACTTAATTAACCAAACCAATGACTCAGTAGGTTAGGTTTGGTTAAGGTGGACATTCGCACCTAAGGCACCTACACACTTAGACTAGTGTAGGTCCAGTATCTGTGACAATTTCAAAGTTACACCAAGGACTAATTGAACCAATTAGTGGTATTTATGCAGCGGATGATATTTATACGATTACAGTGTACTCTTTCCTTACGGACACCTTTTTAAGTTTTAAACTTTGCAGGAGCGAATGATGGCAGAAATGTAATGACCGGAAAAAAATCAGTTAAAATGTTACACATACGCCACAGTATTTTAGATTTAGCGACCGATGATGCATACTTATCTTTCTTTGAACAGGGCTAGGCAGCTGCAGAAAACGTGGAGAATAGTCTGCTCCTCTACTTTATCCTTGTAACTTCGGTCCTCTGTCTCACACTATACGGTTGGGCTGGGCACAACCGACAAATTGTTGGGTGTTTCCCGAGTGCTTGAGTTTCCCTGAATATACGATTCTGCAGAGATCATTAGAAAGGAAGTCTATTCTCTTGGCATAAAGGTCTATTGGACCGACTCTGACCAAATATGGACCAGATCTGTCTGGAAATTTGACATGTCGTGCCTTCCTTTCATCTACGAGTGGTTTCCTTGACTGCGTCTAATTTCATTGAATGTTCCAGTCGTTCAGCGTTGTCTCGCGAGCTCGTCAGCCATGCAGTTTCTTGGAGTGTCTCTGTGGTTTGGCACTCAGCATAGATGAATGTTGAATTGTTTTGTTATCTCTATAAAAGACGAGAGACAATCTAGAGCGACCTTTGAAGTCGTTATAAGCGTTTTGGACAACATCGAAGACACCTTATCAGATTTCACATTTCTGCAAGACTAAGGGCGTGCCTATCAACCCAGATTAAACTGTCTTTGTGCCCTTTGCCAGGAAGAGAAAGCATAATCTCACTGGAAAAAATCTCCATCGACCTAGCGAAGTATCTCGGAGTAATCCTTAACAAAATGCTTAATAGGAGCTCTAACCTGAACTAGGTGACTAAGGCAATGTTAACGTGCCAGTGCTATGGAGACTGAAATCCAAGATGATCTACTAACTATATAGTGCCCTGGTATGGTGTCCAAAAACCCTGTAAACCAAAGCCCAAGAACGGTTAAACTGACTACTAAAAAGCGCCAGACGGCAGCCATAGAAGGTATCCTTAGCCTGACCCCACTACACCCCATAGCGCAGAAAGAAGCTATGCTGAGAGCTCTTAGGTTGTTCCAGATACTAGAAACTATAATCCGACAACCTTACAGACCAACTGAGAATCCTGGAGTATATCTTAAGTGATCCAATCTTCAAGATCCCAAATTAAATGCCCAGGAAATGTCGGTTTTTCCAAAAAGTTTGAGGTAGTCATTGGTAATTGCCACGAATGACGAAATCAAGGTCTCATTACCTTGGCAAATTTGCTAGTCTGGTACACAAATAGCGTGGTTACCTGGACATGAAGGTTTCGAAGGTAATGAACGGGTGGATTGTCTGTCTAGAAGAGTTGCTTGGCGCTAACTTTTTGTTCTAAATCCTAATTTGGGGTGTCAGCCAGTAGTCTCCTTTCTAAAATAACACAATGGGAAGCTGAACATTAAGCACACCAAACGAGACTAGAGCTACGTTCAGACGATTCTAAGATCTTATAATATTGTCAGGTCTTCCAATGAAAAAATTGTCCCAAATGTCTTACAATCGTGTGAGCTGAGAATTTTTGTCTGACAGCGTTGTAAGAAAAGCATTGTCAGGTCATTGTGAGACCGCCATCTGACAATGAAATTCTAAGGTATCTTCTAATCGTCTGAACACTCTTTAAGTCAACGAAAAACTTTCATCAACCCTAACGAAAATGGGACACAAAACTATAAAACCTCAACCTAACAGGGAAGATCTACGGACCCTAACTGGCTACCTAATTGAAAACTGTCCACTGAGGTAGAAGATGAAACTAACAGATACAGACATGTGCTGACTCTGCAAAAAGAAACAGTAGAACATGTTCTTTGTGGGTGCCCAGGAACCGTAAAAAAAACAATACTCCATGTAACACGGAACAAGATATGCCCAGTGGATACTTGGGATACATAGAATCTAAGGCATTATTTAGGTTTATTAGGAGCCCCAAGGTAGATCTTACAGATCGCAGTGCATGTGGTCCTTAGCATCGTAGTCGTATGACACCTTTAGACCTTTTTTTTGGTCCTGTTTTAATTAGACTTGGGAAATTTATACATATTTGCTGTATAACTTGACATTCTTGACACGAGGAGTGCAGCAGAGCTGCATATTTCCTACCTCTACTCTTAATTCTGGTGATTAACAGCGATGTAAATCGTGCTGACTTGCAGGTCGAACGCAGCGAAATATAATGAAATGCATGGGCAATCAGTTTTTACCGAACCAAATTGCAGAATTTCGAGAAAAAAATTAAAATTTTGACAGTGTTTCCAAGTCATTGCTTTCATTTGTCAAACTACACTCCTACATGCAGTCAAAATCGGTTATAACAACCTTCAAGGGACCGATGAATTTGGTCGTTATAAGCGAAAGGTTGCTATAACCGATATCAGATTAGTTACTGGAGCGCAGCCGGGGCCTAAAAATTTGGTCGTTAAAACCGATACATCGTTATAACCGATGTCGTTGTAAGCGATTTTAACTGTATGTACATGTTTTCGGGAGCAAATTACTGATTGCTGTTGAAAGGTGTGTTCGATTTGACGAACTGCCAAATTGGCTCGCATATCACACAAATTTCGAAATGTGACATGGAATGTGAACATTTTTATGGCAAAATACATCGACCTAATCAGTTTTAAATCGCGACTGCGACATTGGGCTGGAAAATGTTAAGCTTCTACTAAAGCTACGATCAGACGATTTGCAGATGTGAGGAAATTTTGCAGGAAAACGTGTCCCAAACGTCCGCAAATCGTGTGATCAGCAAATTTTTGTCCACAAATGTTTTCACATCTGTCATTTGCCCACAATTTGCACACGTCGTCCGCAAACGTTTGCACACGTCATCAGCAAATCGTGTGATCACCCTTTTGGGACCGTTTGCACACATTTGCAGACTTCTGAAATTTGCTCATGTTGGTTTGAAGAAACATAGGCAAATGGCAAATTTTTCCTGCAAATGCTGTGAGACAATGTGGATTTTTTCAAGCAATTCTCCAGAATTGGACATCATTTGATTAAATGGAATTCATTTTCTGACAAAAAGAAAAAAGAAATTAAAAATGATTCGCGACAGGAAAAGTACAAATCCATTGGATTTTTTGATTCATTTATATTTTTGCTATGTTCAGAAAATAGAAACAGGAAAAAAATAAAGTTTTACTCAAAATCCTTCCTTGTCGCGCCGGCCAACCTTATCCTTTCTCCAGAAATTGCGCTGCTTCGAGGCCAATTTGCTACGGTCATCCTGTTCGCTGCTGCTCTCAAACAAATACATACACAGCCAATACCACTGCGAGGGTATCTCGAGTTGTTTTATCCCTCCAAATAAATGAAAATGACGTTTCTTCAAATGGGTCTGCAAATTTGCTATTTGTATATGTCGGCAAATCGTGTGATCGGACAATAAATGCCCTCAAAAAATTTCCAGATATGTCATTTGCTCACATTTGCGCACACCCAAAAATTTCCAGCTTTGGGACAAATTCGGCAAATCGTGTGATCGGCCTGCAAATGACATTTCTGCAAATGGGCATTTGCCGATGGTTTGCACACATTTGGTTATGAGGAAATTTTGCGCACATGTACAAATCGTCTGATCGGAGCTTAAGACCTATTAGATGGTCTTACAGCTGCAATACTGCGTGAAGTGTGCAGATGATAGCAATCGAGTCTATCAAAGTCACTCGTCTTACCAAGGAAAAACACGTGCTTTCATAAACAAATATTGCCAACGTGTTCATAATTGTATGCTCACTACAGTTTTCTAATCCGCGTGACTTGGTTTAAGTTGAACGTCAAAACAAAAACTGCAAATCAAAACTTTTCAATTTAAATTTTTTTCTCTTTTTGATTCGAAAAATATTCGTGTGGATGTATGTACATTCGGATAACTTTGGGAATTGAATCAATGAAAACCTGCACAAGACCTTGACGGGAGCGAAAAGTTCGCATTGTTTGTTCGCAGAGTTTTCCTCTAATCTGTTAACTAGTTCTGTTTGTTTAATGCTTCCAATTTAATAACACTTTCTGGATATGTTGTTTATTGACTTTTTTTTATTGTTATTTTTTAATTGATTCTAATAAAGTGTGACGATAGCTAAATTCCAAATAGGAAAACAGAGAAAAAAATAAAAACATATTCGGATAGCTTATCAGGGTTTGCCTTGAGCTGAATATAATAAAAAAAAAACCACAGGGAAATACCGCAGCTGTGTTTGTGTTATTTTTTTTTTTATGAATGAATAAGTATTTTAGGGTTGATAACTGAATTCAATTCGATTCAAGAGAAGTTTTTATTCAAGTGAAAGGAAAATGTGACAATGTGAGTATCATGTTGATAAAAACGAGGAGAAACAGAACCATAACTTGTTGAATGGCGGAGATAAGCAAGGTCAAGGTACATCAACGCACAAAATTTCCTTGAATTACATTGTCAAGATTTCAGTTGGAAGTTTGTACTCAGAGGGAATAAGTTTTCATGGCTGGTTTAGGTTGTATTTATTTTCTTCTGCAGTTTATTGCTGAGACATTTATTGAAGATTTGTGTCTTTGAAGTCAAGGGTATTCATTTTAGCTTCGTAGTCTAGTGAGTGAGTAAGTAAAGGTCTTAATTGTCCTTGTTAGATGAATGACAAAGGACCGAGACCTGGTTTTGTAAAGGACTTCCACTTTATATTCCCGATGCCGAACGGGGTGTTGGCGAGCTTCTACTGAAAATGTATTTATCGGAGGGTTTATCGTTTACTGCCGGAAATCGGTACCTGGTTGGTACTCGAATCGCCCTAACCACCTGCCAGCTGCCTTCAGTTTCGCACTTGAGTCATGGTCTTCCTGTACTGCGCCGTCCCTCAGAGGTGGATTCGAAGATTCTGCGAACCGTAGCATTGGTGTCCATCCGCTCTGCATGTCCCATCTACCTTAGTCGTTAGACCCTCACTCTTCTGGCTAAGTCGATGTCGCTGCACAGCCCGTACAGCTCGTCGTGGTATTCTCCACTAACCGTCTATAGTGGTCGCCGTGGCACAGTGGTTAATGCGTTGGACTGCTGACCGAGCGGCATGGGTTCAAGCCCCAGGAACGTCCACCGAACATTTTTCGCGGCACCACCTCTCGACAAGTCTCCGGCAGTATAATTTTTCATGAAAGAGCTTCTCAATTCGGCGCTCGGCGTCGACTATAAATTGTAGGTCCCTTCCATTCGCGCAGACAAAACAACACGCACAACATGATTGGTTGCGAGAAGCTAGGCCTTGGCTCATCCCGAGCTGTCGCGTCAGATATTTATTTTAATTTTAACCGTCTATGCAGACGGGACCGAAAATAACTCGAAAAAGTTTTCTTTCGAAACAGCCAAGAGCAACCCACAACTGCTCTACAACGCTTCCTCGATCTACTCAAATCTTCCTCGGCTATAGGAGAACATTGCTTAACACAACAGGTATGTCTTGCCGACCATTGGCAATTAAGAATAAAGCCACACAGAGTCTAATTTTGGTTGCGAATACCAAAAGAGGTCCCTTCCAGCTCAGTCTGAGACGAAATCTATTCTGACTCAATAAAGGATTTTCGTTTCGATTCCAGTTTTGTGGTCTTTAAGGTCAACCTGGTAACAAAGGCGTGTTTTTTTGAAACCTAGCCAGCCAGTAGTTGCTAGCAAAGACAAATTTTATATGTAAAACAATTACAACAACCAGCTGGCTACAACTCTTGATTTTATCCCCAGTCAAAAGCAACTGGCTAGGAATTTTACGATATACGATGGCCAGGGGCCTATAACACAAAACTACAAGTCTACAAGTCAAATACACTTGTTGAACTATGCTTGTTTGACAAGTGTAGATTATTGCTGTAACACAAAGAAAATCTTTACAGTTGTATAAAAGAGAAATTTCCCTCGACTTGTTAACATATAGTTGACAAGTGTGCATCGAAAAGTATGCAGCGTGCAATGAGTGCGGATAGAAAAATTGTGGTTCAAGCAAGAATTAGAATTATTATCGGGTAAACTCGTAGACGATTCAAACACAGAAATTTTTCTTTTAAGACTTTAAATGCACACTTCACAAAACGTCGTATTCGTTTATAAGCACTGTTGTATTGGGCTATAGAGGCGCTGTCATAAGCCAAGTTTTCAAAGGATATGCGCTATCTCCTAAGATAACGGCATTGGGAAGAGGTCGCCATCCGTCGGGTCCACACACTGCCATACAATTTAGAGTGTGTTTACCATGCCGAACCACGAAAGCTGCTTCTTTATTTGTCTGATTATCAATGTCGATAAGAATGTTTTATTCTAAAAAATGTTGAATCTTCTGGCCAACAAACTTGTCCATCTCGTTTAATGCAGAAGTAAATTCGTGATTGCACTGGCATACTGTCATTTTACTGACGCCATGGTTATCCCCTATATGTAGTATGGTACTGGGATCCAGAACCAAACCAATGCAAGACATTCAAGACCTTGTCTTTAACACTCAACGCTTTGCTTTTATTAGTTGGCGACCGTAACTTATGCAAAAGTCGTTCAAGAAGATATTCGACGACGGGATGTTGTTCTCGAAATTTTTCTAAAAACAAGTGATCTTCAATTGCAAAGTTTACCCTGCCTTTATAAATTTAAACTCTATTTTAAAAATCAGCACCATCACATGTCCGATTCGGAATGAAAAAAATACATTATGTTTTTTGTTTTGTTAATATCTATTTATGTTAAACACGCACTGAAATTAACTCTCCTTTTCCTTCCTTATCTATTAGACTGAATGCTTAATTTTCTCTTCTTACAAGTCTTAAATCACCTGTAAGATTTGATCAACTATTCAACCAGTGACGTTTTATATTTTTTTACACTTGTAGTTTCCAGTTACAGAAAGAGGGAAATTATCAAATTTCCCACTTGTTGAGTTTGACCATGACACTTGTAAAACTGTCCGTTGACTTGTCGTTTTGTGTTACACGAATATGCTACACTTGTAGAATTTCACTTGTTCAACAAGTACTTGTAGTATTGTGTTATAGGCCCCTGGAGGCGCCGAAAGCGATGTTTTTCATTTATAGCGTTGGTATCACTGCCAAATTGTGAGTTTTTCTTTCAATTCGACAGAATGTGAATATAAGGGTCCCAAACACTGTTCCTTGAGGTACTCCATGTTAAATTTATTTGTCATCAAGATACAAGGTAAGTTTGTTTTAATCAATCTCAAAAGCAACAGTGGGACTCGAAATCCTTCGCTAAGGACGAATTGAATCTAATTCCAGAGAATCAAGATCGATGCCAATCGCTTTGGTAAGCATCTTCTTGTGTCTAATCTCTACCTGTTGCCACTCCAAATGTCCGACTTAACACCTCCTCGCAAACATCATTATTTTCCTAAATCCCATCTCATTCTAGGAAATGTAAAACCTCATCACTTCACCATGATTACGCTCTTCCTCATGGCAACGACAAGAAATTAGGACAAACCTGTAATTCCCTTGGTCTCTTCTCCCTGCTATGTCGTTCAAAAACAACTTTTCAATTGGTTTTTAAACCGATTCTCCTCATTAGGCTGTCATTTACCCTGGAAAAGTTTTGCACAGGCACACAGACCTCGAAGCCGCCCACCATCACCACCACCACCAACTATGATGGCCTCGGTGAAAATTTAAATGACTTATCAGAAGGTGAACTTTGCGCCACCCCATTGGGAGGCGAAAAACAAAAGAGTCTATTGATTCGAGCCGATTGCATCTGGCTATGAACAAGAAAAGAGACAGAGATAGGGTGCAACGACATTAATAGAACATTTCATAATTTTACCTCCACCTCCGCACCCCTGTTTATTACGCCCTGTTACTCATCAAGCGGATTATTTTTCTTCTCTACACTCTCGCTGCTATGTACTGTATATGGGACTAGGGGAGGTCAATGAATTTTGCAAATTAACAAAACGGGAACATTTTCACATTTAAAGGAGAAAAAAAAACGAAGAAGAGACTGACAATAGGTAGGCAGTGGGTGGCACTAAAGCGAAATAGAAAAAGGGGACGGCAGGTATTTAAAATGCACAGGTAACTTTTGTCATCCAAAACAGGTGTCGATGTGCAATAAAAATTTGAGAAAAAACAAGTTGAAACACTTAGTCACTGTGATTTTGAATAGACGACACAGTTGTTGTCATCTACGATTGAGGTAGAAAGGTCTTCAGTATTCAAATTGTTCTGGGAAAATGTAGGCAACTGGCATTTCGAAGTAAACGAAGCCTTTGAGTGTCTTCAATTACTTGTAGTGTCTTGTAATTTGTTTATCGAATTTCAACTTGACTCATGTACATGTATTGAAAAACGAAGCATTAATTTTCCCCATGAGAGTGAATGAGTTAATAATTAGTTTAATGCGACACAACATAAACGTCTTTTGCGTTTCAGAAAATGGAAAAGACTGTTTAGTTACCGAAGGTTCCACTTTTCCTCTTTATTTGATTCGAAATTCAATAACGAAGCGGGAGTTTTACCTTGAAAGTAATTGGGATCTGATTGAGATTGTATTTTCAGAGAGTTTTTCTTTCAATCGCAAATATATGTATATTACTCTATTCCACCTTTGATGTATTTTGCACAACTAATCTGTTTTTTATTTAATTTTTTCTTTGCAGGTAAATAAAAAATCTGGCAGCACTGTAAATGTCAAAAAGTAACTACAATGTTCTAACGTCATATGGTGGTGTGAAGAATACTAGCGGAAACATGTAATTTAATTTAATTTAATTGATACTAAAAGATTTGGTAAATTTACAAATTTGAAACTGTGACCACGTACTAGAAGCTAACTTTGGATTACTTAGGATTCGCTGTAGTCCATGGTATTACTTACTTACTGAGGTAGCCTTACAGTTCGCATCATTTCATGGCATTATGCCCTAAACTAAAAGAAAAAAAATTCGACTGAAGAGCTAGTCTTATATTTGCCACCTCGTTTTGTGTTGTATCAAAAACAGTAATATTTTATAATTTATTTAATAATGAAAAAAAACATTCATCGGAGGCGAACAATATAAATACACACTTGTTAATTGCTCCACAAAGAGTTGTTGCGCGAACTTGATAGAAAATATTTCTTCAATTTATACAGCATCCGCTACACCGATTATGCTCAAAATCTAATCAGTTCTACAGGGTTTTTCAATAAGAGCCCTACAAAAGTTTTTTTTAAATAAAACAAAAACGGTTTTGGATATCAATGAAATTCTTTATTCCTGTGAAAGTACGTTCGATGCCATTATGTATGGAACTCGATTTCTTTTGCGTGGCCACCACGGGCACGCTTGCAGAAGTCCAGACGCTGAACCCAATTTTCGACGGTTTTCAAGCATAAATCGGCCGATACTGCTGCAATTTCACGTTCGATATTCGTACGAAGTTCATCAATCGTCGCTGGCTTGTTGGCATAGACCATAGACTTGACGTAGCCCCACAGGAAATAGTCTAACGGCGTCAAATCGCACGACCGAGGCGGCCAAGCGACTGGACCATTTCGTGAGATAACACTTTCTCCAAACTTGGTTTCCAATAAATTGATTGTGACATTTACTGTGTGGCTTGTGGCGCCGTCCTGTTGGAACCACATGTCCTCCAAGTCCATATCATCCAATTGGGGCCAAAAATATTCGGTTATCATTGAACGGTAGCGATCCCCATTCACAGTAACGTGCCGGTCTTGATCATCACGGAAGAAGTACGGCCCAATGACGCCGCCGGCCCATAAACCACACCAAACCGTAATTTTTTCGGGATGCAATGATGACTCATGGAGTACGTGTGGATTGCTGCCTGACCAATACCGCATATTTTGTTTATTGACGAAGCCATCCAGCCAGAAATGAGCCTCATCGCTGAAGATGATTTTTCGATGAAAATCCGAATCATTTTGAAGTTGTTGCTCAGCCCAATTCACGAACATACGACGCTTCTGGTGGTCAAGCGGCTTCAGTTCTTGCGTCAATTTAATCTTGTAAGGATGTAGGCCAAGATCTTTTCGCAAAATTCGCCACAACGACGTCACAGAGATGCCCAACGCTTGAGAACGACGTGTGAGAGACACATTTGGGCTTTCTGCAACTGAAGCCTCAGCGGCAGCAATATTCCCGACACTACGGGCACTTCTTTGTCTCACTGGCACGGGAACATTTTGTACTGTGCCTGTGGATTCAAATTTTTCCACTAGACGCTCAATTGTTGATCTGCTAGGACGATTATGACGACCATAAATTGGACGTAGCGCTCTTAACGTTGAGGCCACTGACTCCGAATTTCGGTAGTAAATTTTAATAATTTCGACTCGTTGTTGGCTCGTATATCTTTCCATCATGAAATGGCAAACCTTACTGAAGAGAAATGTCAAAAAACCGCAAGAAAAATATGGCGTCGTTTGCTGTCCCTGTCGCTCTACTTTTGTAGCGTCCCTATTGAAAAACCCTTTACGTTTCTTGCTGGCAAACAAAACAAAAAAAAGAACCTTCCGGCAAGCGCCGCAAGAGGTAGGTGGATTTCTTATGACATCTATTTTGATGGTGGGAACAAAATGGCGGAAGAAAATTTCCACTTTAAAAACGAATTTGTACTAATTACTTCGAGATTTGTAAGGATTTTCAATTTCAACAAAATCCAATCAATTTTGAAGAATTTCAAGATGGCGGATCTAAGATGGCGCCCAAATTGGTAGCAGGCGGATTCTGTTCCCTGTTATCTACTATATTACTAAAAAATGAAAACCGGAAGTTGGGATTTATTTGAGTTGTGAATTATACCGTTTGAGACATAAAGAGGGACGTAACCCGCCCCCCTCTGGACCGATTATGCCCATCTACGAACTTAGCCGAGGTATTCGGCATACGAACGTGTATATATATGTAATATAACGGATTCTTGTGGACACGATTGAGGCCGCAGTTATGGACCGATTTGAATAAAATTTGGTATATATGTATATATGTATATGTATATGTATATATATATAAAATTTTTAACGGAGTATGAGGTTAGTGTTTACTATGATAGCGAAGACGAATGGCATTCAAAATTTTTGAAAGTCGCGTCATGAGGACCTCTGCAATAGGTGGTATTTCTATGAAATCCACCTAAAAAACCGCTGGTCCTACGTTGTATCGTTCTCCAGATATCGAAGGCGAAAAATATTATCACTGACACATAGACAGCATTTCGAAAATGGGTGCAAACGATTTCTAGAGTATAGTAATGTCAAGCCCTGTTCGTAGGAAGTAAAAAGACGTGACTGGACAAATCTAATAAACAATAAAGTGTTGGGCTCATTCACTGGTGGATGCAAGATGAACGCGTTACTGGGGCTTAAGTTTAATTCGAACTTTAAAGGCTCAATTTTAATGTTCACCTATGCTGGGTACCTGGTAATAGCGACATTCCAGAGAACCGTAAGGCCGATAACCTCGCCGATGGTACTACTTTGACATCCTTCTGGATCGAAGAAATATGGGTATTCCATTCACATGTATTCTTCATGTAAAATTCTCTTAGAGTACGACGCGATCATTAAGACAAACCAAAGATGAAGGAATGGTACCACGTGCCGTACCTCCAGGAAAATCTGACCTTTGCTAAATCTCACTCGATCTAAAAATTTGATTTTGCTCAATAGGTCGCTCAATAGCACCGTTATTGGTGTTCTTACCGGCTATTGTCCCATTGACCTTTAAACCAAAAGGATGCAGGGACAAAGAGGAGGAAGAAACCATCCTACGCTTCCTGTGCACTTGTCCGGGCCTATCCCAAGGAAAGATCTGGGAGCCTATCACCTCGACAACTTGGGCGAACTATCAAATAATATAATAATAGCTGGCGCGACAGCTCGGGATGAGCTAAGGCCTAGCTTCTCGCAACCATTCGTGTTGTGCGTGTTTGTATTGTTCGCGCGAATGGAAGGGACCTACAATTTATTGCCGACTCCGAACGGCGAATTTAGAAGCTCTTTCATGATAAATTATATTCCCTGAGGTTTGTCATTCCCCGACGAGAGGTGGTGCCGCGAAAAATGTTCGGTGTTCCTGGCTGGGGCTTGAACCTACGCCGCTTGGTCAGTAGTCCAACGCACTAACCATTGACCCACGGCGACCCGAACTATCACATACTGACGTCAAAAGTAACCTCAGCTTCATCAAGAGCTCCAAATGGTTTCAATAAAGTGAGTGGAGTTTTTCAGGGTTTATATCCATATGGCATCACATTCCTGGCCTACGTGTGCCTGTGTGACCTACCCACCCCACCTACCGACCTATGGCCAAGTTGTCATATAAATTTGCTGTGCAGTTAGTCTGGACACTACCCTCGGACAACATTGAAACTCAATACTATCTGAGTTTCGAACCACACCATTTCACTCGCGCTTTGTGAATAAAATCATAAGAGAGCGCAAGTGGATTATAAAAAAAAAGTGCGTTTCAAGCTGAGAGAGTTGCGGTGTTTCTGATGGCATTTCGGCACTTGATGCTGGCGGCAAAGGAGTTGCCGATCGATTTAAGAAAACGCGTTCGACGAAGTTTTTGACTGCCTCTTTCGATTACAACCTGTTGATGTTGTTCCGTGGAAACTCTCAAAACATTTTCAAATTATGAGCACTGAATTCAGGGTCAATAGCATTTGATTTTCGAGCTGTAGATGGTCAACATACACAACATGAATGGTTACCAGAAGCTAGACCTTGGCTCATTCCGAGCTGTCGGGCCAGCTATTTATTTTTTATTTTAGATGGTCAGAAGCGAGTTTTTCGAATAAATAGTTGGCTCGTCAGCCCCGAGGTAGGCCAAGTCCTAGCTTTTTACAACCATTCATCTTGTCCGTGTTAGATTTTTCTCACCAATTGAAGGTACCTACGATTGATTGTCGATTTCGAACGGCGAATGGTGAATTGAGAAGCTTTTTCGTGACGAATGTCGTTTTTCGACGACGTAGTGCCGCGAAAAATGTTCGGTGGTCATCTTTGGGGCTCGAACCTACACAGCTCGGATAGCGTCTACGTTAATAATTCAAGTTAATTTTGGTAAAATAAAGTCTTCATCTATGTAGATACTACTTATGCATCTATTGATTTAACTACGTCTATGCCAAGAGTTCTAATGAAGAGATAGAGGTTGTGCCGTCTAATAGGGGCCGATAAAGGCATTTATCGATATTCTGCTGCACATTTCATTGCCATGTGCTTTCTAATTTCATTAAAATCAGTCCCATTAGGGATTTCCGATCGGAAAAATCTTATGAGTTGATCAAATCGGAACAAGTATTTTAGTCACGACAGTCGTTATATGTGGGCACAAATTATAAACAGGCGCCGAAAGAATATATTCACAGCCCTGTCTGAGTGTGTCGGAGAAAAATATCCCTCAGGGATACCAAATAAGCATCTTGTGCTGTCGGGTGAGGCATGCCCCATTAGTTGGGATCCCATTAAACTAACCAGCAGATGGCACGGCCACCATTATCTTATCAATGAAACCGAAGTGCCTGGGATGTTTTAGTACAAATCTTCTCCAGAAGTTATCCCGGGTTTCAATGGAAACAGAAAGGTTGCTTTTCACTCGAACTCCACACATAAGTAAGCAGGCATTTGAAAGACTAATAGAAGCCAATTCCAAAAGCCATTAAATCCGGACAGCGTCGATTCATGGCACATATCTCTCTAACAACCTCTAAACTAGATCTGTCCCTCAATCATCATCCAATAACACTGCTTTTATCTGTGTAATATTGAGTTAAATCATATGTAACTCGTCAAAGCGCCCACGTTATGTCTCTCGGGCTTCTGTTCCATTTAATTTGTTTACTCCAAAAAAAAAAAAAAAAACCGAGAGGAGAAGAAGCGAATAATAACAGAGCTGGTGGCCGCCAAATGTCACAACAAAACAAAATTAATCGGCAGCTATCTGTTTGAAAGGCAACCATATAAAGGTCATGATAGCCTTCCCGCTCTCACAAAAGAAAACATTTTTATTTTTTTTTAAATTTTTTGTACCTACATATGTGTATATATAAATTGAAATGAAATAAACACGGCTATAAAAACAACGTACACACGATTCAAGCCACAACAAATGCAACATGTACAAGGAGGAAACAAGTTTGTTTTCTTTTTTTAGCACAAATTGTCTGTGGGATGTACACAGGGTACAAAAGAGGAAGGTTCCACAAAACTTTCCGACTGAATCTGTGTGCGTGTGTGTGTCTCCATGTGTTGTGCATATTCGGAAGAAAAATGAGGGCGCAATTTAAAATTGAATCAGTCAGCGGAGATAAACGCAAGCGTCGTAGATAATGATAAAACATTTACCAAAAACAAAATTAAACGGAAAAATAAAACTAAGCAAATGGTGTACATTATACGTAAAAAAAAACGAGGGAACATGTATTCATATTCCCTACAATGGGTTTTTCTTTGGAAATTAAATTGCGGGCGGTTTAAGTTAATTGCTTCGAATCACCCGGTTGAAGGAATACCCAATCCTTCTGTAAGTGCTTTGCCTTGAGCTGAGTACAATTCAAGAGCAGAGCCATAAAATCGACAAGCAAATTATTTGCGTTGATGTAGCGTCGCAGTCGGTTTTGACAATAATCGTAGCAACACCACATGACTGCGGAACGCAGAGTAATCACTTCATTTTGTTCAAACAATCAATTTTCTATGCGAAACTCCATTGTTTTTAGCTGGAATGTGACTTCTAACCTTCTTATGTAAGTAATGGCACAGCATGAGGGCTAATTGAGTTCCAACGATAACAAATGTGTATATCAGCTCGAAGGACGACTTTCCTAGACTGCATAATGGAGATCAGGGGAGATTTTGTTAAGAGTGGCGCTACAGTCCTTGGTGGACCTGGGTTTCAACTAACAAGCGTCTCCAGCCAGCTGCCTCTAGATTCGAACGCCAAGTTGATTATCTCCCCTTTCACTTGCGTGCGCCACCTGAGTCGCGGTGTTCCTCGACTTCACCGTCCCTCGGGAATGGATTCGAAGTTTTTCGACCCGAAACATTGGTGTCCTTCCGCTCTACATGACCCAGCCACCTCGGTCGTTGCACCTTCACTTCTCCCGCTAAGTCGATGTCGCTGTAAAGTGCGTACAGATAGCTCGGAGAATCGTCCTCTCAAAACAGCCGAGAGGAACCTCATCCGCTTTTGACATAGTCCATGCCTCTGCGACGTAAAGCATGACTGGGATGATTAAGGTCTTATACAGGGTCACTTTAGTCGTTCGAGACATGGCTTTGCTACTCAATTGCTACTCAATCAGCGCTGCTGTCGTTGTCTGGATTGATAGCGGAGCTTAAGTAGACAATGTCCTTAACTACTTAAAAGTTATACTGTCGCCTTGTCTGAATCCTTTTTTGACGTCAAAGGCTTTGGTGAAGTCGTAACTGACCTTGATCGAGCACCGTGCATTTTCCATCGTCATTCTGCATAAACGGACGAGTTTGGCAGGGAGACCAAAACTAGACATTGCTCTGTATAGGTAGTCTTAACAGATGCTGTCATACGCGGCCTTAAAATCGATGAAGAGATGGTGGATATCGATTTGAAGTTCTTGGGTTTTCTCCAAGATCTGCCGCAGTCTAAAGCCACACTGATATGTACCGATCAGGTTGTTGAAGAACGGCTTCAGGCGTACACACAACACGGCAGATAAGTTCTCGTAGGCAATGTTAAGAAGACTGATGTCTCTGTAGTTGGCGCAGTTCAGAAGATCTACTTTCTTGAGGACCGGGCAAACAATCGGCAGCAAGGCTGCCAGCTCCAGCAGCTTGGTTAGCTTCATTTTGTCCAGGTCAGGTGGAAGGAATTGTTGGCCTTTGTCGCCAGGTTGAATGGTTCATTCTGCTGGACAGCGGGATTTGATTAGTCGTCCCCGTTAAATAGTCTACAGAAGTAATTCTTCCAGATCCTCAGCATCGACTGCGATTCTTCTACGATGTTCTCTTATTCATCTTTACAGGCTTCGGTTCGGACCATGTAGCCTTGACAGGTTCTTTTTACCCTTTGGTAAAACTTCTGAACCTCATTCCTGCAGTAATATCTCTCTATGTTAAGCCCACCATCATTGTTTAATAAATAGTTGATATGACAATTCGAGATGATCCAATTGCTAGCTTCTCGCAACCATTCATGTTGTGCGTGCTACATTTTTCGCACGAATGGAAGGGACCGATAATTTATTGCCGACTCCGAATAGCTGATTGAGGTGGTGCCGCGAAAAAAGTTCGATGGGTATGGCTGGAACTTGAATCCAAGCAGCTCGCATAGCAGTCCAAGACAAGTGACACACCATTATTGTTTGGGTCACCATTATAGTTTGGTGACCCAAAATACTCGCCAAATCCTCTTAAATAAGAATTGTGGTTAGCGTCTATAAACCCGACCTTAAAGTCTCAATATCACTGAGCACATGTTTCCGTGTATGGCTGAAGTCAACGGCAGTTAGACACGTGCCAGAATCAACTTCAAAAGGAGTAAGAGGAGCTGGTCTGGACGCCACCCTCAGACGCCAGTGAAGCCAAATATTACCTGATTTACAAATCAGGATCCCCTCATCAGGAAACCTGCGATCATCATCATTTTCCCTTATAGTCAGGCAGCCCTCACTCTCACTTTGGTAAAGTGTCCAACAAACCTTTACAAGACACAACCAAATATCTTGGAATCGTCCTGGATCATAAATTTTCCTTGAATCTCCACATTGACCGAACCGGCGAAAAAGCCAGACTCAGTACGATTTGGACAGGAATGTACCAAATACTCTTTTCCCACTTTATGCCTTGAGTGGACTTTACTTTGCCTATTGAAAGGGCACCTCCTCAGGCTTAATTCATCAGCAGACGCTTCCTGTGCATTTCGCCCAAAAACTGATAAAAGCTCTCTATGAGCATATGAAACAACTGACTATAGTTAGAGAATTGATGGTACTCGCTGCATTGAAGCACTTGACGAACGTGCTGACGGCCTCTTGAGCCAAAAAAGTTACTCTAACTCTGAGTTGTTGCAATAGTTCTAGAGCGTAAAGAATAAAGAAAGTTCCAAACGACTACTCTTTACCCCTTTTTCCTCAATTTGAGCTGTAGCACATCTTCCAGTTTAAATTTCTGCTTTAAAGGTCAAAATGTGAAGCAAACCACCCACTCATTCATCTACAAGTTATTCGACATCTCTCACTTATTTATCTTTCATGGCAGTGGATCTTACCGTTGTTTACTTCCCTCCTTTACCTAAATTGAATTTTTTTTTTTCAGTCAAAAAGAAAAACTGCATTCCTTCGCTTCTCTCCGCTGCCACTCAATTTAATGCCGCTTTACGCCAAATCAATTAAACTTTCTCCCAATGTATACGCTATACGCCCTTATGTACCTACATTGGCGTCAGAAAGAACTCCCAACCGTATCTTGAAAGTTTGCATTACACACACTTATATCTACACCCGTGCAGTGCCAAAAAGAAGAGGGATCAGCTCAGTACACGTACACAGGAAACCCAAAGAAAATTTCAAAAACTCTGAACCAGAATAAAAAGGGAGAAGGAGAAACACAAGTAATCGAACCACTATTTTGCGCTCGTATATCCCAATTTCTTGAGATACTCGAGAGCGGTGTGTGCTCCCATTCACGGATGCATCTCACCCATACTCGTCACACAACATTCGAATTATGTGGACCCACAAACCATCCAACTAACCAACCAACTTACCAACCAACCAACCAAGCAAGCATCCAGAGTACTTGTATCTAGTTATGTATGGCTCCATGGAGTAAGATCCCATCAAAATGTAATGATGTGGCCCAGTATCTATACGTATCTCCTTCTTCACATGCACAGCCGCACTTAAACATTTCTCTTGGTTTTCTTCTTCAAGGCATTTTTGTCTTTCTTGCTCTCAGCGTACTTTGCCAAGATAGAATCGTGAAGTTTTTTTTTTTTTGTTTTTACACTCAAGGCGGCCTTAATACTGTGAAATACTATCTTCTGCACATGGACATGGCGAGGTGGTGCTCATACCGTCGGCTTAGATACCAAGAAAAAATAACATTCGATATATAATTCATAACGGTATCTCACACCACATGTGGGAGCAATTATTATCAAATACGTGCTGCGATATTCCACAGTTGCGCCTCCCGCTCGATTCACTTCACTTCGTCAAAAGTTCTACAAGCAACAACAATGACAGTGATAATATCCGTGGTAAACTTAAAAATAGTAACAATAATAAATTATATATGTACGTGTGTACATATGCATATGGGCTATAGAGAGATAAATGCTGCTAGTGTGCGATCCACGCATTCTTTGAAGAATTTCGTTGTGACAACTATAGTCCACACTAAGCAAAAATCAAAACAAATTCATCTGTGGTGGATCTTGTAACGGTTCTTTATTGTGGAAAAATTCAGGTGACACATTTCAGAACTCCACCGAATGGCACTTCTCGAAAAGTCGTTTTATTTGAGTAAACACTGCCGATAAGTTATAAATCGTCGTCTACTTTGGAATTGTGGGGAATGCCAATTCACACGTGCGTTTTATCTTTGTTGTGTCAAAAGCAGTAAACAAGTTTTGAAATGGCAAGATCTTAACGAAAATAATGAGTTTCCTGTCAGGTGACTTGCTATGAGAGATAGGGTAGGAGGGTAACTCTATACGAATTGGAATACCTTTCGTCGAAAGTTGAATCCATGAACTGACAACGTTAGTGTCTAACAGATCGCAGTACCAAAACTTAATTTATTCTGTGAGATCTGTTTAGTTACAGGATAAATCAGAGATTTTGACTGTCAAGTAAATAAATGTCACGAGGTGCTTGCATTACACTCAACTTGAGATTTGTTTAATAGAAGTTTTGCAAACCGCACATTCTTCTTAAATCTATTCATATTATTTTTATGCTCCAAACGTTTGGAATTACTTGTAGGGCAAATGAATCCCAATGCAGAAATCACTCGGAGAATGTACACAGTAACCCTCGGCTAAGAGGATCTCAGCTAACTTGAAGTGTGTAATAAGAGGATTTAGATCAAAAAACCTCAAAGAGACCTCTGACGTGACAAAATGATCTATACAAGGCGATGAGCAGACACATGGTTTCTTTAACTTCCAACAAAGCTTAAATTTTTATTTCTAACTCGAGTATGACCAAATAGTTGCCACGGTTCACTAATTTTGCTGTGCAAAAGTTCATTCTTTAAATATACCAAATCCTACACCATTGTGTATCCACCCAAATGCAAAATATCTTTTACAGCCGATTGCGGCCATATTTGAAAAGATTTTGTTGACATTTTTTGACATTTATATTCAGCACTATGTGTCATCTCGTGGTCAAATTAATTTGGATTAAGTATTAAAATTCGCGTTTTATTTTCTAAAAAAAATCTTTCACCTTACGTAACATTTGTCATTGATTTACTCATGAAATTTGAATTAACCAGTTTAGTTGTGAATCAATAGACACCCACACCTGGTTGAACGAGAATATTGCTACTGTTCCAGCGCGTGGCGGAGAACTCAAACTTCTGGCTTGGATCTTTCAGCGGCCTAAACTTGGCGACTAATGCGAACACTTTTATAAAATTTAGTCGAATCAGTTGTGGCATCGCTGATATGCTAAGGCAAATTGACGATTTTATCTTCGTAAACCAGCAAAACGTTCACATTCTACACAAAACTCAGAAATGTAAACGGTTTCATGTTAGATCTTAAAAGTTGGGGTGTGTGCATGCACTGCGACCTGTAGAGATCTATTGTGGTCCCCCGAACTCGTATCGGCAGATAAGTCTCGACCTATAGCACCCTCTCCAATCCAGTCACTCTGAGGAATCGGAGTTTCTGGATTGGGCCCAACTCTTGTGGATCAGATGACTTCATGAAAATCACTCTTAAGTGAGACATTTGAGCGGCGGCGTCATAGACCTTTTTTAGTTCCCTTACTTTCTATCCCCTGAAGGGTGGTCATAACCGAGGAAAGCCTTCTGATAGTTAATTGACAGGCAGTTCTTTCTTGTGACAATCAGTTGTTCGTATTCTAAGAGCAGTTCCTTAGCATCGTTGCAAAAACTTCTTTTTATGTCGACCCCATCAGATTGATTTAAGGTAGGACGGGTGAATACATTCTATATGATGCAGCCTTCACTTGGACCTCTATGGATCCACTGATCTTATGGAGCGCCTAAATTAGTTTATTTAGGTGATTGCCTGGCTCAGTCTCAAATGCCGGTAATAACCAAACATTAGGATTACTTGGGCAGATCGGTTTTTTATTGTACGCAAAAATTAGTCTCCTTTGAGTCTCCAAAAACCATAAGCTCTGTGGAAGCAGTTGGGAAGCCTTGATGTAGTTTATGTAGCAATCAGTTGTAATATACCTGTGATATTGTTGCCTTTGAAGCTAATTGGATGGCCTTTGCCACTGCTAGAACATCTGTTGTGATCAGGAAGTCTGATAGAATTTCGTAGTCCAAATGTCTCAGAAAAGAAGCCTGATTCTATGCCAATGTCTGTTTCTGAACCTTAAGTGTAGATGGACACTGTTTAAGATACCATCTTTCTGTCATTCGTCCCTGTGCAGAGAAAGTTCACCGCCGGAGACTAAATTTGCTGATGAGTTCTGCGGAAATGATTATCAGGACTACGTTACGTGCCTACATGTCTGATAACGTGAGATTAACATATGACGAAGGTGGCAAGCTGCATACTCACCTCGCAGCAAGTTATAGGAGTAGCTGTGGCTTTTTGTTTTCTTGCTTGCTAGGTATCGTTCCATTTATCCATTCCTCTTTGCTTGAGAAAAAAAAACAGAAAAAAATCTAGATCTGTTGTCAATGATGACATTACGATCTGGGCTTGTGCAGTCGAGCTCGACTTTCAGCTATTTCTTTGGCTGATTCTCAGGACACTTCTGCATAGAAGCAGGTTGAGAATAGCCTCTAATCCTGCTCTTGGTGTAGTTCTCATAGCACTGCTGCAGTGCATGCCAGTCTTTGCATTTTTGTATACCTTGAGGTTGGTGGTTTTGCTAGCTACCACCCCAGACTGTCTAAGTAAGTTTGGGCCTCACAATAGTCCTGTACATCCATAGAATATTTTTAGGTCTTGGTCCCCAGGTTTTCCCGAATATTCTAATGGACAAGTAAAAAACTATCTTGACCTTCTTAATTCTTTCGTCGATATTCTGTTTTGACTTCAAGGGAAGAGGCTGAAACCACATCGGTAGGACGTCAACAACGGCAAGCAAGAGGCATCACAGTCCTACACCCTTCGAAGGAGAGTGTGTCTGTCTACAGTCTATCGCCAAAAAGTTGATAAGGTTAAAGAAGAACACTGAACTTGAACGAGAGCTAACAATTGGGGCAATAAGGTGAAAGAAAAAGAAGCGCACAGAAGGAACGAACTGGAGATTTGCCTTTTGTAGCAAGATTTAGGCCGAGGTTTGCTCAACCACGGTAATGGTTCATACCCATAAGTCGTAGTTAAAATTTTGCTATTGCAAGGTAGTACCAGTGGACCATTTTTGCTCAAATAAACTTGAGCACGTCCAAAGAATTGAAGTCGCTTTGTTAAGATGAGAGTTTCAGTTGAGACTATAGTCCAGGGTGACTGCCAGGTATTTGACTACCTTCAAAGTCACCGTGAAAGGTATTTTAAATTTGTTGCGTCATTCGCTTAGTACCAACCTCTACTTAAATTGTTAAAGGCGGTTTCATTATCACGCCGCTGTATGAACTTTTTATAGGTAATCCTCGGGGAGTACAAAATCTATCCACTTATCATCATGATTTCCCCGTTTTTCCATACACAACACTCTATGCAACAAACGAAACAAAGAAACCCCATCACTTTGCCCAGATAAAGATGTACATATGCATGTACTACATCATTGTTAGTTTTTTTTTTTTTTTAAAGTCTATGCATCCAACAACTGATAATAGGACATTAACATCATTCGTTTGCATTTGTTGCGGCGCGTACCACCACCACACAAAAAAAAAATGTAGTACATCAACGTCATTACAATTTCCATTGGCGATTTTCCCCCGGGGAAGGCGCGCGGTTCCGCTCTCTCGCCGGCACAATAAAGTATCTTTTCCCTCGGTAAAGTGAAAATTTGCAATTTCCATTCAATTTATAGAGTTTACGATAAAACCATGACTGCGTATCTCCGCTGTTGTCGGGCACCGTTCGCTGCAGATACATTTGTATCTACAACAAACCCACCGACAGCCTGCATTAGTGCTTTACTGTGTCGCATGTACATGTCTACCTATCACTGTTATTATGTTTAACGATTATTATTTTTCTCTTCTTCTCTTTCGATTTATTATGCCGTGAAAATTCAAACTATAAATCGAAACAACCGAGTGCAGCTACTAATTCTGTTGAATGTCAGATTGAGATTGTTTCGAGCGCCACGGCGCTATATGGGTGAGTGCATTCACATTCGCCGCCCGCCTTTCTCGCTGATGTGCGCGCTAACAAAGACATTTCGGCTGAAAGTAGAGAAAATTTTACATCGAAGATGTAAAGAAAATTTTTTATTTGAATCAAAAGTGCGTTAAATTTAAGCCAAACCCCCCAAACCGAAAGGGAGCTTTTCCGTATTTCTTTGTGTGAAAAGAGTGCATTCAGTGGAAGAAATGAAAACGAAATCCATTTGAGAATTTCCTTATGAAAATTCAAAATGTGTTGCAAGCAGCAGTTTGGTGAAACATGCAAATGACGGCTATTAAAATGCTCGGACTAAAAAAAGCGAGCATTTTGACGCTGTTATTTGGCGGTGATTCTCGAGGCGCAGGCACCAATTTTCATTTTACAACGAGGAATAGGGTTGCCGCCATCTATGTAGGTGGCGAGGAGAAAGTTGTGCATTTATTTATTTGAGTTGTAAGCCAAAAATGTGTCATGCTTGGTGCACGTTTGCGGAAGCAATTGCAATTCCAATTGGAATTTGTTTGCTACCGTAGTGATGATGAACCGGAGTACATAATGCGGCCGATCCATCTGCTTTGCATTTTGACGAATTAAGTGGGTTTTCTTCAACATTTTGCAATATTTCGGAGGGCAGACGTTGTACATGATCGGATAATAGTTTCTATTCTGTCGATGTTCTTACATTCGTTGAAACGAAATCGGTTGTGAATTGGGTTGGGAATGACAGCCTCAAAATGGCTGCCGATACGGTCAGTGTAGAGCATGCATAACTTTTTATGGCTGTAATAGAACCTTTGAGAAAAAGTTGGGACTTAGACCGAAAATGACCCTGTGGATGTATGTACACTCAATTCTTACATACGGGTGTTCTTGGTCTGGTGGCCCGCACTGAATAAAAGATACAACATGAGTCAACTAAATCGAATCCAGAGAACCGCTGGTATAGGTACCACGGGTGCAATACGTTCATGTGCGACGGATGCACTAAACCTCCTTCACGTCAGAAAGATGGCCACCTGTAGTGCGGTCAGACTCAGAGAATCTGGATGCTGGTCGGGCACGCTCCATTGCCAATGTAACATTCTGGTTTCACTGCCTCAGGAGGCGCTAACAGCCCCTCACAGACTATCTTACCCCCCGCATTATGCTCATCAAGAGCGGAATGGAACAGAAGGGTGGTCACGATATCGCAATTTACTCCGACAGCCAGGCAACCACCGAGGGTCTTGTCTCAACAACATAAAAGCTCGTAGCACAATGCAAAACCGCACTCGCCCGCCTGGGGAGCTTTTCTTCCCTAACCATCGTACGGGTCCCTGGCCAGAGAGGCATCGAAGGGAACGAAATGGCTGATGAGGTTGCCAGGCAGGGAAAATCATCCTACACTAGCCAAACACAAATGGAACAACCTTGCTAGCTGCGCCATATCCAGAAAACATGGCCAACATACAGCCATATGAAAACAAGCGACGTCCGTAGAAGAACCCGAACAGATTGGGCAGTGGGTACCCATGCGGCCAAGCTTGGCATCCCTTTTAATCCCTAGTGCCGCAGCTCCAAACACACAAATGAGAGGGAAACCCTAGAACATTTCCTCTACAAGTGCCCGGCACTTGATATAGTAAGATTCAATGGGCTAGGGAAACCCTTCCTCGACAACCTCGGCGAACGTTCAGAGAAGAAAATCCCTACCATTCTACTCTACCTTACTCCACAGGTTGGATTTAAGGCCAGCAGCCATAGTTTGTCAACACCCGCCCATCAAATTAGTGGAAGTCCCTATCTATTTGTGCACGCCAACTTAAGCGAAGTCTTCTTCTAGTAGGTTGCCCCTCCAAATAAGATTCGATTCGCTCTACATGTTCTAGCCTAACCTTCTCCTCATGCATTTGAAGTAAAACTACGAACTGAACATGTGCGAGGGAGTTCAATTTTCGAATCCAAAGTGCGATTTGGTGACGCGGATTTTACTTTGTAAAATCGTACCTACACTACCGGCTGGTCGATTGTCCTACTCCTCGCCTACACTAGGCTCTTACAGTCCATTTCCCCACTACTGACGGTGTTGCTTTTTATTATGCTATCGAACGAAGTTACTTCCATTCTCGCTAAAGAAGTTTCACTTCAAAAACATTCGTTCGAAAAAACCAAGGACATCCTCATCCGCCCTTGCTATATTCCATATTTTAGCGCCTTAAGGTAGGATTGCGTTGAGTAAGGTTTGGTTGAACTGTGCTGTTGAAGAAGTCACGTGACAGCGCGTCACCCTGTATAAATCATTTTTTTATGCAAAAGATCTTGGCCCTGTACATGGAGGCGCCAAGAACTTGCAAGCTGGCTGCTAAAGCAGCTAAGGAGCAGTCTTGGAAAGAGTTCGGTGAGAAATTGGGCTGTGATCACAGATCTGTAATCGAGATGTTCCCGCAGACCATCCGCCGTCTCAGAGGAAGGAAGTTTAATATCATCGAAGGAGTCAAATCCAAAGATGGTGTACTTCTTTCCGATGAGAAGGACAGATGGGGCGAACACTTTTCGGAGCTCAGGGCACTGAGGATGGCAGACCCATGGTTTTGAGTAGGGCGGAGAATAGTCCCACCGTAGAGGAGGTGACTTTGACGATTAAAGTGCTTAAAGTCGAAATGCTCAAGGCTTTGGGTAAAGAGGGAGTGGAATGGCTCTCTCATTAAAGTGGCCTGGGAATGCGGTGAAACCCCTACCGGTTGGCAAACTGGGGGTGATTGTTCCTCTTTTTAAGAAAGGGGATAAGAGGGACTACTTCAATTACTGTGGTATATCTCTTTAAGTCTTCCCGATAAAATGTTTGCTAAGGTGTTGGAAGCGGGTTCCAGAGCTGTGGTCGAGTCCCGGTTGGGCAATGAGTAGTGCGGCGTTCGTCCAGGTAGAAGTACAACCAACCAGCTATTCACTCTCAGAATGGTACTTGAGAAGGCCTGGGAGTATGTCAAACCTATCTACAGTTGTTTTGTGAATTTGGAGAAAGCATATGATCGGGTCCCTCGAGGTAAATTAGGGAGTGTACTGCAGGAGTATGGGATAGACGGTTCTCTTCTGAGGGTCATTCAATCACTATAAACCAACTATAAGCGCTGTGTTCGGGTGAACGGTGTTAAATCGACACCCTTCACTGTGGGCATTGGACTTCGCCAGGGGAGCGTTCTGTCACCTCTCCTTTTTATAGTCTATAATGTATATGGATTGGATGTTACAGCGCTGTCGTGGTGAGGAACGGTTCGAATTGGGAAACTTAAGGATAAGTCATCTGCTTTTCGCTGATGACTTGGTCTTCTTTACGTTCACATAGACCAAACTTCAGCGCGCACTAGGCAGGTTCGTCGTCGTCTGCGTTGAAGCTGGGATGAAGATGAACGTAAACAAATCAGAGGTTATGTTAATTTCCCGAACGCCTGTTCAATGCACTCTGCATGTTAGTGGATTCCCATTGAAATAAGTGGAGAAGTTTACGTTTCTCGGGGTCTTATTCACGAGTGATGGTAGAGGCAATATTGAGTTATCCTGTAGGAGGGCTGAACTTGTCGTCGGAGCTAAGCTATCGGTCTTTAATTTAGTGTTCGGTCCGATCCTCACCTATGGTCATGAGGTTTGGGTTATGATCGAAAAAATAAGATCGTGATACAAGCTGCCGAAATGAGATTTCTTCGTTATATTGCTGGGGTAACTCATCGCGGTCGAGTTAGGAACACCAGAATACGCGAGGCACTTAATGTCGATCAGCTACTTCTTCGAACGGAACGGTTCATACTTCGATGGTTTGGGTACGTTCAACGTATGTCCCCAACTCGGCTTCAAAGGGGTGCCGTGGAATCCTCTGGGTAGACCTAGTATGAGATCGCTGGATCAAGTCCGAAATCTCACCCCTACCCGTATCGGGAGATGTGGAGAGTCCACATAAGCACCCTAACCCTGTGGGTCATTGAAAATGATGATGATGATGATAAAAGATCTCGGCGATATCATTACCAATTTGTACGAATTTGGCAGGGATGTCAAAACTTTGTTTGTATAGCTAGTCTCAATAAAGGCTGTCACAGACGGTCTTAAAGTCGATAAAGGGATAGTACGTATCGATTTCGACTTCGGTTTTTATCAAGATCCGCCAAAATGTGAACATTTGAGCGGTTGTGGACTTAAATGCCCTAAAATCGCACTGTAGGAGCCAATTAGGTTGTTTATTAAACGTTTCAGACGTTTTAAAGCAGATTAGATCTAAGTACTTCTGTAGTTGACGCAATCAAGGCTGCTAAGGCAATCAGAATTGTCAACATAGTTCATCACAGACCACCAACGAAAAAGTACTGGTGATACTATACCACCTTGTGGGACATTAAATTCCGTCCTAACCCTGAAATCAATGAAAAGTAGACTCAGTAAAAATCTATACCATAGGCATTGGTCAAGCTGTTGATGTGGTCAACGCAGAAGAACATTCTAAATGATACCTCAAGGTTCAATTCAATTATTTAACTCGTTCAAAGGAGGAAACTGTGCGATGCCCCAATATATGCGCCTATAACTTTTCATGGCAACAGTCGAAGGGATGAAATTCTTGAACAACTATCTATTAAAGGTATTTCTTTTGTTATTCATCATTCTGTATAGTGCAATTTCTTGTTTACACATTTCAAAGGACAGACAACGTTAATGGAGGGAATGGGTGTAGCTTCCGTCGAACCACAGAGGCAGATGGCAGCAGATGCCGAGTGGACAAAGGCAAATAGCTATATGTCGTCCCATATGGGTCGCTGTGTCCCTCTCTTTCACTCTCCCTTCGACAGGGTACTACTACCCTCGATTGGAATTAACTGCTGCAAACAACCCTCATATTCGATGTTCGGTTTAAAATTAAATTTTAAAATCATTTTAAATGGAAAAAGGTTGGGTTTATTATATTACATTGCAACAAGAACGAGCAACTAGGGTGAAATTTTACTTTAAAATTTTTGTATTCAGAAATGAAGCAATTTGTAACCGGAGGGGTAGAAAATCGTTCGATAGAGTCGTTAGATTGTTCAAATGTTTGAAGATAAACTGAAGAGGCGTAGTTATAGTTTAGGTGAAACGCACTCAGATTTCAAGCTGATGGTAATTTTATTGAAATTTTTCAAGTTGACATTGTTATAGTCTGAACCTTTTTTGAATGGTGATTCAGTAAGAGGTGTGTGAATTGTTTTTTCAATAAAACGCAGAATAATAAGAGAATTTTAAGTTTATTGATCTCAAAATAAAGTTTTGGTTTGGAAATTTGTTGTTCTTTGGTATAATTGTGGTTTCTTTGAGTTCTTCAATCGTTTCTGACTTGTTTGCGACAGAAAAAAGTTTAGAGCGCAATAAACTGACTGTCATCTTGTTGGAATCACATATCATCCCAATCCATCCCGTCTAATTGAATTTTAATAGTAAATTTGTGCTATTTTAACAAATTTCCCAACTTTTTAGGTTACAGCAGTGGAGGCAAAAATAAATAAAATTGTATGGAACGAATATGACGTAAAAGGCAAACCCTACAGCACTTATTGAATCCGCCTTTAGTTAAGGAGGGGTCCCTTACAGAATTTAGGTTAAATCTCCAATTACGAATTCCCTTATCGGAGAGCTACGGCAGATGAGGACAATACTCCTCGTTAGTCAAATCAATTACATTAGGATTTCCGGTCCAGATAAGTGGCAAGTGGATGTCCTTGGAACATCAGTCACGCTTCACTTAAATCAACAATTGAATCCATTGTGCCACATTTTGGGCTTCGATGAACTTCAAGAGGACCGTGTTGCACAGATTTTCGTAAGATTGTGGTACGCGTGTGAGTAATTCTGTCAAGAAATCCCATGACGTACGGTGCGTTGCCTTGTCTAAGTTCGTTTTAGACATCGAAGATCTCGGTGAGGTTTTTACCAATATTGATGGAGCAATGTGCTTTCATTATCGTCATCCTGCTTGATTCTACGACATCGTTCTATACAGCTCGTCCCTATAAATGCTGTTATACCCAACCTATAAACCGATAAAAATCGTTTTGGAATTTCTGGGTTTTCTCCAAAAGCTGTGTAGTCGGCGGTAGACTTTCCTGTCCTAAAGCCGCACTGATACGAACTAGACACAGTGAAGCGATAAAGCGATGCGAGAAGCGAGAAGCGCGCGCTAAAACTGTTCACTTGTATTCTTATGTATATGCGCACAGTGAAGCGATAAGAATTCATGTGAAACGTTTTATCGCATGCTTCTCCCTTCTCGCATCGCATCATTTTGCGCGTAGTTTTAGACGCTCACACGATGAAACTGATCTTGTAGGCGATTTCGAGGTGAGTTATATCTTTCCATATATGTTGTTGGCACAGTTTGGAGGGTCTTCTTTCATGACAATATGGGAAACACTGCAGAGGCTCCATTCATCGGACATCCTCTCCCCAGATCTTGCCAGTTCTTTGGCGCATGTTCGATAGAAAGGCCTTTAGCTCCTGCAATTTCGTTGGATTCAAGTTTAGTTAGCCTTCTCTAGGTCGGGTGGATTGAGTTGTTGCATACGTATTCCTTTTAAATCCTCAGTTCCCTCCTTCATCTTTGCAGCTTTCGATTCGAACTTTGTATGTCCTTTTCACCCTTTGAAAAATTTTCCGAATTTTGTTTGTGCAATAACGTCCTCAATTACTTGCTTCTGGCAATCCGGTGTTTGTCCCTTTTCTTCTTCTCGTAGCAGCAGCTCTGTATGGTTCCTGTTACGTTGCATGTTCTTGCCGGTATTTTTCGTCAAACCAGGAATTTTGTTGTGCTAAAAACCTGGCACATCAAAAGCGGCGTCTGTTTGGGGATAATAATCGAATAAAAATGTCAGCTGATTACTCTCGAAAAATTGGATTAACTTTTATTTTAACTCCACGAAGGGCAAATACAGACTTTGAAAAGAATGAAAAAGAACAAAAGTAATTGACGTATGTCACTTGGATGTCAAAGAGTAGATCAGGGATGGTTTGGCGTCAGGGATGGAATTAGCATGGAATTCCTATCATTCCGCCCGCCTCGACGCCTTAAGACCGTTGAGTTGATGTTTCTTGATCCTCGTTCGGAATCGGCAAGGGACACAACTTGACTATCGGTTGTTTCCGGATAGTGGACTGTGTCTTAACTGTCACCACTCTGGTAAGTCCATCGGCTCCAGGATGCGTAGATATTACCCTACCTAGGGGCCACTTCGTTTGTGGATATCGCTCATCAGCAATCAAGACGAGGGCTGCTTCCTTGATAGGTTTTGTTGTTTGTTGCCACTTTACAATTTCCTGAAGCCGCTGAAGATACTCGACAGATCACCTTTGCCAAAATTGTTCTTCACTGATAGTTTTTTTTGGCAATGTTGCCACTGCTCTTCAATACTTGATGCCAGTGAAATAGTATCTCTTGATAAGTTGAGGGACATTCGATCGGGAAAGGCAGTTACTTTCGCTTGTACCCAACCGACTCACGTTCACGTCCAACTTCCTCACAGACTTTCATAAATGACAGCCAACCATGAATCAAATTTGACTTTAGGATTCGTTTGATTGTTGACAGCTGCAATAATGTGCGTCTCCGTAAAAAAAAAGGCACATATTTCCATCGAAATGCGGAAAAGGATAAAATTGGGCAATGGATCCTCTATTTTTCGCAAAGCTTTTCCAGAAGAAAAGGAAAAACGCTACAGAAATGTTTAAGCGCTACAAAACTGTCAAAAACGGACAGCTTGGTTAAGCGAAAAACGAATATTTTTTTTTACAGCAAGGGCAAAAAACCTTTCACCCCGAACTGTACACAGCTACATATACTTGTCAAATGTCAAAATACAAAGAAGCAGGGAACTATTTTTTTCCCACGTAATTGCTGGCAACACTGTATTAAAATATTCCAAAATTATACAACTTTAATGGTCAAGCATAAAAATATGTAAATGCAGCACAATTTCTTCCTGTTCTGCTCCATTCAGCCTTCGGTAACGACATCAAATAATTAAATCTTCTCGCGGTACTAAAAAAAAGAAATTGCTGTTGTAAAGCAGTGCGCCGCCTAGCAGCCGCCCCCATTTTCAAGGTATTCTCGCACGACTTGATCTGAAAGTATCGCCAAAAAATAAAAATAAAAATATAATATCGCTAAATAAACAAGGGTTTTATAGTTGGAATACCAATAGCCCAGCCAGTGAGTTACGTTCGTTGTTGGCCAAATAACAATCAACCAGAACCCAGCCTTTCCATAACCAGTCAAAGGGAAATTCACTTCTTTTCGGCAAATCCACTGCACACAGGAGGGTCTGCCACCGCGTCCCCGGCCAAAGAAGAACTAGTAATTCAGACTAAACCAAACGAAAAAAATATGCTAAAACGTTGTGTACCTACATTCGTTCCGAAAAAAAGAGAGGAGAAAAATGCAAAACTCTGCTTCAGTAGCGCTGCCATTATTGTGAAGTAAATGAAGGCAACTCCGTTGGGTTCGGTGTTCGGTTTGTTAGTTGACTTTCTGTATCGCAACAACCACATCTCTCCCAATCTATCTGCCTACCCATCGCGGGACTGTGAGTACCTTTAGCACCGCTGCCCACCCCCGAGTTACCCTCGTCGTCGTCATCATGAGCGACTAACACTGTTTGTTGCCGGTTTTGGCGGCATGACTCATTTGGAAAATCTGTCCAAATCGATAAATCCAACTTGGGTCTCTACTATGAGTCGTCGTCGTTGTCGTTGTTAGTTTGAGGCACGGTAGGTAGTATTTATGTGCACACAACACAAAGAGCACTGGCACTGGTAGTGATGGAGAATGTGCGGTTGCACCACCAATGCGGGCCAAAGGATGGCTAACAGAACGAACAACGACGACGATGACGACGAGCCTGACTGGGAGAAGTTAACCATCGTCAGCAGTCCCTCTTGGTGCTCTGGATGCGGGCGTTTAAATTGTTAGTTAGGTCGGTTAAATGCAGCCAAGCTATTAAGTGAGTCCAACTCTCGTGCAATCCGGTTCATAACTTATGCCATGGACGTGTGTAGGTGTAGGCACCGTCTCCCTGCGCGCGTTCGAAGGAGAGGTGGAAAAAGAAAGTACACCCAAAGATTGCGAAATTTCACCGCGGGACTTGCACCGTTGCTCGCAAACTACGCCATTCGGGTTGGACTATCGATTTTCTTGACGTTTTTCCCCATTCGTGTCGCCTTTGCTTGTTTCATTTTCCGCGAATGAATTAGCAACAGTTGGAGGAGAAATTTTATAATTTTTTTTTTTTTTCTCTTTTTACTGTTTTCCATTTAAATATTGATTGAGTTTTGCGCGCGCGTTACCACATTTAACCCCATCTCCGTTGGTTTCATGTGCGCCCCCAAACTGGCAAAACATTGTTCCGTCAACGTGATGTCATCCTCCGGAAAGTGTGTTTGACGAACATGGGCAACGTGGCATGTCCATGTGACGTCGTGCTGCCACTCAAACCAACTAGAGCACCCATTGTGGGGGTGGGTTTCACCTTTTGTCGTTCATTCTTTCGATTGTCTGTAATTTGGTGTAGTTGTTGTGAAAGTTGTTCGTCGTCCTCCCACTGTGTGTGGGTGGATAGATGTCCTGGCGAGAAGATGACATTATTAGAAACATCTACTCGTGTCTCCTGTTGTGATGTGCTGTTTACACGTGTGTTCGCACAAATGGGATGACGAATGTGAATCTGTTGCGTGTTACCTTTGGATGTTAGCTCGGCACACATATGGTTTCAATTTTTTGTTAATTTTTCTTTTTTGTTTTCTGTCTCTTTTCAGGTAATGACAAGTGATTTGGTTTTGTTTTTTTCTGGAAATTTGAATGACGCACGTTTTGGTTATGGATTGACAGTTACGATATTTTGAATGACATATGTCTGAAACAGACATAACCTGGATGAGGTACGATTTCTTGAAAAAAAAAGTCAAAAAATTTGCAGACGTATGTATGTCAATGGTTGTTCAGGCGTTTAAATTTTAAATTTGTCTTGTCCTTAGGATATTAACCACGCCTCGGTAAACAGAAATTATATCCTGTGCGTAGTTTTCACAAATTTTATTACTGGCGGGCTCTCTGCTGGGTAACTACATGCTATTTGAATTTAATTTTTATTAATTGTGTAAGTTGCTTGTAGGGGGCGTTACTGTCATAAATAAAAAGCCTTGTAGGAACTATAACTTGTGTAATCCAACACACAGTTAAGTCGCAATCGGTAAGGTCGCCGAGAAGGGAAAGAAATTGCTCTGTTCGTTGTTAAGTATGAAGGAGTTGAAGATCATCTGTCAAGCACTGACATTTCATATTGTGATTAACATCAAACTTTGGCATTTAGTGGAGACTACAACCATTGACGCCATGTTTTGTGCTAAATTGTTTGTAATTCTATTTCCTGCAAGACGTCAGACAAATAGACAACTATCCGATTTGAAACAATAATTTTTTTCAGCGCGAAAAACATAGGCTGAAACGCGCTTCTCAGGATCAACATTTTTCTGAAGAATTCATTTGAAAAGATTTGAGAAAAAAGGAAGAAACCAAAAGACCCAAGTTCGGGATAAGAGTTTCAATCTTATCTTGGTCCATTAATTATTGTTGTCGTACTACGACATCGCGAAGTCTGTCGATTTTATATCTGGATGTTTTTGGCTCATGGCACGACCTCAGGAGGCAATGGCAAACCTCTTGTGCGAAAAAATGCAACACGTAGAATATGAATAGTTGGGAGAAGTTAAGCCTTGGCTAATCCTGGGCTGTCGCGTCAACTGATGTGTTACCATCGTGTTTCAGCCAGATTTACATTGCTGTGATACATAAAGCGCTTAGCTTTCGATATCCATATCCGAACTTTTCCTCATCTGTTCCTGTGCAGGACTCCGGTGGAATAGACCTTTGGAGTGTGTTATTTTTCTCCTACAGGCGTTCATCTCAGGCATTTCGATTGGGTAAAGTTGGAGTCAAATAATTAGAGAGCTGCTTGATTGCCCATGCAGCACCCAGCTTCCAATGTAAAGACAGTCGGTGTCATCTTCTATATCTCATGAAGCTAGCTGGGTAGCAGAATATATTATTTGAGGTTCCACCACCAACTCAAGGCAGACTGCCTTCACTAAGATTCACTTTACATCGATAAATTGATTTGAGACGGAATAGCTTGAACTGATTGGCAGTTCAATCCACAGCATTGTCCATTTCAATAATTGAAGACCTGAAAATCAAAAGGGTTTTAGTGCCAAAGAGTGTTTATGGTTGACTGTTCTTGCATCTTATTAAGATTTATAACATACTCTAGGTGGAATCTGATCCTGACGTGATTAAACAAGGCCTGGTGACGTCAGGAACTAGAAGCCTTGCACAAGGGTCTATGTACCTTCGACTGAGCTACTCAAAACTGTCAAACTCACATGAGGGTCTCTCCTGGGTCCTACCTGCCATATCAATGTTATTGCATCAGCCGAAGCAGTCGAAACGAGAACCCACGAATGTTCTATGCTCTTGCGCATGGTACTTAGATCAAAACAGCACCTATTTCAGCGCGTTAAGTAATAACAACACTTAGCTTTTCACATAGACCCTTTTGATTTCTACTGGGGCTTGCTTATAGATTGTACTGAAACAATTAACTAGAAAGAAATGGCACTTAGGCTCTTTTGATTTGCAACTCTTCAATTTAGAAAACATTCCTTTATTCCAGATCTTTTCCTGGGAAATATGACTTATGCTGAAAAACTGGACAATCTACGGAACAAAAATGTGACGACGATTTTTTTGTTTTCGAATAAACAAGTTCAGTCTGCCGATAAAGGCGGGGAATTCTGGAAAGATTTAAAAGTTACTCATGCCAAGTTTTACAATCAAACCTTTTGGCATCTATGATCTGAAACATGGGGCTAGGCTTTGGAGATCCTCCATTCCATGGCCATTCCCTGGATGAGGCCGAGTAGTCTAGGTTTTTTTTTTTTTTTTGTAAAATCTCTATACAGCTCCTAGCGTTTGAAGTTAACCTTCTCTTCCCCTCGCCCTTCTCACACATGAGACCTTATATGAGGAAAATGTCACACCATCCCTTGTGGTACTCGTTGGATAGCTGATGTAACTCGTCTAATAAATAAATAGCTGGCGCGACAATTCGAGGTGAGTCAAGGCCTAGTTTCTCGCAACCATTCATGTTTGTATTGTTCGAAAGAAGGGAAGGGATCTACAATTTGTTGCCGACGCCGAACGGCGAATTGAGAAGCTTTTCATGACAAATTGTACTCTCGGAGGCTTGTCATTCGCCGACGAGAGTTGGTCTCACGAAAAATGTTCGGTGGACACGGCTGGGGCTTGAACCCATGCAGCTTGGTCAGCAGTTCAACGCATTAACCACTGAGCCACGGCGACCACCATGATCTTGGTCCTCCGTATTAAGGGTTGAACGGTCGAGGTAACTGCTTCAATGGATTTTCTTTGACAATGTTTTAGAAAGAATTGATTGGTAGATACCTTTCCTGCATGTTTCCAGTTTTATAGTTGAAAGTGTCACCAAATGGAAGGAGATATTTAAGTATCAGCGGAGCTCAGTTATGGACAGAGGAATAACGACAGATCTGTCAAATTCACTCAAGCCTCAGCAACTTGGCAGTGTATAGAAACCTCTAAGTAGCCTTGGTGGATGGCAGCAGAATTTCATAAGCTTGCCCTCGCTATTCAAAATCTTTTCATCAAAGCTACCCTTTTACGGTTTTTTGTTATTTAAAGTAAAACCTTTGTAAAACATTGCGTCATTGGGTCAAATTGTATAAAGAACAGCGAATCGAAGGCCGCCATTGACGTCAATTTAACGTTGATACGAAATTATTAGCTAATCGCCTGTGGGTACGTTAGCTTTTTGATTGAGAAAATCGATTTAGATTGTCAATAGGTCTTCTAATAACGAAATGTCGATGGATGTACATAGAGTGATTCAATAAGAGGTGTAGGATTTACATATTACGTCAAATTCGTTACACAACAAAAAAAATGTTGTTTCTTTCTTCACTGTTGAAATTTCAAAAGTTGGCAAAATTATTGTGAACGTCTCTTTTAATAATTGAAAATCCAGTAATACGCGAAGTAATGGAGTGGAATCTTTTATCGAAATCATGTTCCACATGAGACAATAATCTGAAAGAAATTAAATAAACTCGAATTGACCTGACGTGCATAGATGTGATGAACTTGACAATATGTGGTCTTAACTATAGATCATACAAAATGCCACATATGTATGTAAAGGGTGATCCAATTCGAGGTACTTTTGTTAAAAGAAATTCGTGGACATAGCACACGTGATAAATGTCATGTCCATGTGGCATTTCTGTTCAGAATTCATTGACATTTCATCATGAATAGACTTACGTCTGAACAACGTTTACAAATTGAAGAAACTTATTTCCAAAATCAGTACTCAGTGTAAAGAGTTTTTCGTGCACTTCGACCATTTTATGGTGCTCATAACCGTCCAACTGAACGCACTATTCGCGAAACAATCGCTTAACTTCGATCGAATTTTACATTACTGGACACCAAATATACAGCATAACCTTCGCAGCGTTAATATTCGGTCTAGTCGACGATGTAGAAGCATGCCCGGGCACTCCCCATGACTTTCTTTTCTTTGGGTTGCTGTAATGAATCCATTTCTCATCACCCGTCACGACGCGATGAAGAAATCCCTTCCTTTTTTTGCCACTGGAGCAGTTGTTCACAGGCGAAAAAACGACGCTCAACGTTCCTTGGCTTCAAATCGTAAGGCACCCAAGTTCCTTGTTTTTGAATCATTCCCAACGCATGCAATCACTGGGAAATGGCTTGGCGGGTAACTCCTAATGCTGAAACAGGCTGTTCTTGCGTTTGGCACGGATCCTCATAGAGCAATGCCTCCAATTGACCGTCTTCGAATGATTTTGGCCTTCCTTCACGCGGACGGTCGTCAACATCGAAATCACCGTCTTTGAAGCAATGGAACCAATCACGGCACATTGTTTCACTTAGGGCAGCATCTCCGTAAACTTTTTGGAGCTCTCAATACGCTTCAACCGCCGTTTTCTTCGATTGAAAGAAAAAAATCAACACTTCCCGCAAATGACTATTATTTGGCACAAATTCAGACATTTTCACACAACCAAAAGTATAAGATGGCAAAACAAAATCACTAATGTGTCAAAACGGTTTCTTTACCATATGTCTAAGCTAGGTTCATGACGTTTTTGGATATGTCACAATCGACCAGCACTTACTGCTGGAGCCATCTATTGACAAACTGCGAGAATTTACTTGCGCACCTCCTATCAACAAGAGGTGCGAAAATTTCGGTATTGTGCCAAAAAAATTGAGACGACCATTCGTCTCATATTGTATTCCACACATAATTCTCATACTTAGCCTCTATTTTAAGATCAATGAAGTTGAAATTTTCTAATTACTTTGCGTTATGTTAAAAAAACAAACTGTACATCTCTTACTGAATCACCCTTTAGTTTTGTAGCTGCTTGATGTCACCTTTGATCTTATCATAGTGAAGCTTTGAAACCATTTTTCAACTCCAATGTTTCGCATGTTATGTTGTTATCATTGCTGTGCAGCTATGTACTTCATCGTTATGAAAGAAAAAAGGTCGAGCAACATAGCTATTTATGTAGATGGAAGACCTCACCAAAGACTACCTGATTTAGTCGTCAAAGAACATCGTTTACTCTCGTCCCAAATTTGACACTACTGTTTGTTCACAAAGTCGATTAAAAATTAAAATCATTTTGCCAAAGTGGGACAAGCATTAGAAATGGTTTACAGCTCAGTCATCAATTCTACAACGCTTGGCTTTAGTTTTTGGTTCAAGTGACAAATGACATCCAATACTGGATGCCTATGTCAAAAAACATGACAGCAATCGGTTGTCAGTCAGCTTCCATGAAAGACACAATACATTTACTGATTTCTAATCACGAAAGTTGCCAAGCCCTGCGCTAATGAAAACTTTCCCACAACATCACCAACGAAATGAACAAAAAAATCATTAATTTGATTAAAAAAACAGAAACTCACCGGAAATCGTATGCAATAAATCTGAAAGCCATTTTTATTTATTTTTTATTCTGCTGATTGCTTTCGAAAGTAATATTCGCATTAAGGCTTTTTTCCATAAAGCAGAGGTCATCCTGTAGTTTCGACCTTTATACCGGTCGCCACGTGCTCTAGCTCAATGCTAGTGCTCTAGACACGATCTGCCATTGTCGCCCACCGGAGTTTTTGCGACTCAGTTTTGTTTTTGTGCTGTTATAGCGGCTTGTTAGGCAGTTATTGTTTCGGTTTGTATCTATAAATTGCGATTTCGAAACCCAAAAAAATGACACAATTTGTTGTCAGTGTGTATATCTACAGATAGATCGATGCAATGATTGGCGCGAGGACTGGCGTGCATGAGTGATTTTATTGTTGTACAAGTAATTTGTCATTTGCAAGTTTGTGTACAGATACAAATGTTTCTAATTTTAGATATTTTGAAATTGAAAAACAATAAGAAAACTGAAACAACTTGTCGCATCGGTTTTGTGGGACAAAGATCGAATGACGTGTGTGTTTAATTTGTTGATATGGAAAGTCACGAAGTTTGATGAGTGATGGATGAGTAACATGCATGGAGGGTTTGATGTTTTTTTTTTGTTCTTATCACGGGGCGATAAGATAGTCTTATGACTAAGAACGGCAGCTAAGGCACTCCAAATCAAAGAGAGAAGACAATCAGGCACCGGTCAGTTGTATTTGCTTACTTACTTTGCTTGTGCCCTGTCTATGCCTTCTATGCCTTACGGGTTCTGGCAATTTTCCTTAGCTCTCTCCAACTCTTCCCCGATTGCCGTGACTTGACCAGTGAATTGTGCTAATCTCATCGGGATCATTGAATTGCAGCAGTACGCAGTTGCAAGGCGGTGGTGATCTCATGCTGTTCCAATATCGATCCCACGTCTGCCCGAAACGTCCAGGAGACTATTTCTAAAATGGCAGTCATCATCATCATAATCATTTTGAATGACCCGCTTATTCACTATAAGGGTCTCGGGGTTAGAGTGCTTAAGTAGAATCTCCACATGCCCCGATCTTCCGCCATCAACTGTAAATGGTGCAACCTATTACCCGCAGAAATCCACATCGTGACTCTCTGAGTCCTTTGGTGTCGTTATCTACTCATTCATCACCCTGACGATATTTTCGCAAGAGTTTGTGTTACAGGCGATGTCTTACTGGTCAAAAAAGGTCATCAGACAAGAGATCCATTGGATTGGATCACTATGACAATGTCTCTATATGGAATTGTGTTGAGGGTGGCGCTTACATGATCATAGATCTCCTTGTCATCATCAGAGAAGAACGCAGTTGCGACGTTATTCCAATATCTGGCGGTCAAAATTCTGTCTACGTGAAGCTGCCGAAAAAATGCATGCAATGGAAATTGGTAGATACTCTCCCGCAACTGACCACCTTACTTTTCAAAGCCAAAAAATATCAAACCTTTATCACATGCATTTTAGCTGAAGGTGTAGGGATCTGGCATTTAATGTTATTCGCTCTCTGAATCTAAGAGCGGCGTCATGTTCCAGAAACCAATCTTATAAATACAAAAAAATAGTTTGCGCGACAGCTCGAGATGAACCATGGCCTAGCTTCTCGCAATCATTCACCATTGCATTCCAACGCACTAACCACTGAGCCAGGGCGAGCAGATACTAAACTTAATCCGGATATAATAGCCAAAAGTTGTCAAAAGGGGATCAGTCCTTATTGCTTTGGTTTTTAAGCTTTATATTTCAGTGTGATTACTTACGTTATGTGTTCTATTTATAAACGCTAGACAGTTTGCTGTGGTAACACGGTGAGATCGAGTTAATAACACCAGAATTCGCTGGACGCTCAATGTCGAGCAGCTACTTCTTCGAACCGAGAGATCCATGTTTCGATGGTTTGGGCACGTTAAACGCATACCCAAAACTCTAGCCGTCAGGTAGGCGTCCCCTGGGTAAGTCCATGATGAGAAGGTATGGCCAAGTCCCAAATCTGACCTCTACCCTTATGGGGATAGCCCTTGATCTAGTGTCGATGACGTGTTACAGGATAGCCCTTGGGGATAGCCCTTGATCTAGTGTCGATGACCCATGATCGAGAGAAGGATCCACTTAAGCACCCTAAACCCGCGATCCTCATAGTGGATAAGCGTGTGTTTGGAAAATGATTAGCGTCATCATCATTTTCCACGGGGACCACCACGAGGAAGACTCTGGACAAACTAAAGAAAGCACTTCGCTGTTGCGCTGCGGTCAGTAGTATACTGAGCATTCGTTACCAAAGTCAGTGTATACGTGAAAGCCTATTTTCAATGAAGCCATCTACTAGTTTCTATAAAAAGCAAACAACTGTGGACTTAGTTCAAAAACCTGAGGTACTCCACAGGTCATTTTCTTTGGCTTAATGGCTTTTGACGAGCAGCCGCTTAAAAAAGTGGAGCTATTCATAATTTGTACTTAAATTGTAATACAGTCAAAATCGCTTAGAACGACATCCGTTATAACGACCAAATTTTTAGGTTCCGGCTGAGCTCCAATAAGTAACCTTGATAACTGTTATAGCGACATTTCGCTTATAACGACCAAATTCATCGGTCCCTTGAAGGTTATTGTAACCGATTTTGACTGTAGTTTGTACGTAAACTAACTAAGATGCTTTTTGCTTAATAAAGGATTAGAATAATTTTTAGCTCAATGTGGAGTGGAGACGGATCGACGACGAATATTTCAGGTCTCTCACTGTATCCGCACTTCCCTTGGGAAGCCATCCGTTTGCGGAAGCAACTCGCTGCAAAATATGTTGAAAATCCCACACTGTAGCCAATTTCATTTGTATATTTTAACTCTTAAGTGTGTACAGCACTGCTTTCAACCATAAATAAGTCATAACTAAATTTAGTAGTACCTACTTCCTTCGTCTGTACTTGAAAGATGAAAAAAAAAAAAAAAAAACAGAAAACCCTGACATCACTGCAAATGAGTTCAGCTCCACTATACGAGTGCCATGCTTACACCCCGGCAATTTCAAAACAGCAATTATACAATCTCAAAAAGGGTTCCACCATGCCAACCCGTTTCATCATCCCTTTCGGTACACTACTTTTGCGCAAGAGCTATTTCTGAGTCTCATATTTATAGGAAACTGCTGTGCAGCTCTAATTAAGGGCAAAACCCTTAGCTTCACGGAAATGCACAATCTCGGTAGAAAGTGGCAACGAGAACGAATGAACGAAAGCGCACCACACAAAAAGGGTCACACCAATTACATTGGCTAAGAGAATAGAAAAAGGGGCAAGCAACTAACTCTCTTCTATGGTTCACACCGATGGTCATGTGGATCTTATACCGCCAGCCCGCCCGGCCGCCACCATATTGTTTTCATTTTCTCCATTATCCACGCGGAACTAGAATAGAAAGTTGGAGGAAACGAGGTGGTATCACAGACGGCCAGAGCCCGCCAGCTTGTCTTGATGCTGCGAATGGATTAGCAAATCCCATTTGATATGCAACCGTTAGTGTCACTCTTTTACCCGCACATAGGAGGTATGGCAACCAAAAAACTCAAATCCATCATCGATGTATCCCCCGAATTGATGTGATTTTGTGATTTTCTGTTTGCCATCCAAATGGATGGATAAATATTTTTTTTTTTTTTGGAAATTACATCACTGTTGGCAGGGGATTTTGTCAAAGTGACTTTGAGTCGTTGCTTCTGCTTGGTTATTAACGAAATTTCATGTCAATCAATCCGGACCGACAAATGGATTTTGTAAAACTCTCAAAAAAAACAGAAATTTGTTTTTTTTTTAAATCGAAATGAGCGCAAGGGAACACACAGTTTTGAGCACGCTACTCCACGGGACGTGTTGGTTTTGTTAATTCACGACTCTTATCGGTAATTAATTGCATTTATGGTGTACATGCCGTTTATGACGGTGGGAGGGATACACAAGCCAAGGGGGTTTGTCGTTTTTGGTTTCGAAATGAAATACGATTGCTAAAATTCTAAACACGTTTAAAAAGTCTGGCCAATGCTACACAGAGTTAAAAAGCTCGAATGACACTTGCTAATCGTGTGAATTATTTTAATTAAATTTATTAAACCAGCACAAATGGAACATTGAGTAGTGAAATATCACAAATTAATGAAATGTGCAGGGATGGTTTTGAAAGTTTCCGATAAATCCAATTAAATGACACAGCGTTTGCACTGTTTTAAGCTCATTTGTTTGAACTAAAGTCCAAAGACAGTTTAACTCGCTTATAGGGAAAAACAATCGCTCCTAAGTGTGATGCGAGTCTGAGTCACCTTCATAAGCCCTGTAACCTTACCTTATCTTTTTGGTGTCATTTTTATTGTGGTGAAATACCTCGCATGTCCCAAATAACCCTTGCATGTCTACATGAATTTGCTGCGGCGTTAACCGCCTTAATGATTGCACGTTCCTCAGATTCTTGGATAATGTCAACTTTCTGCCCTGGCTTAACTTGATTTCCCATCAAATGAAAGTCTGAGACAATAAACTAATCAGACGTCTCACGGTGGTGGCTTTAGGTCGATGAAGCTCGTAAAAACCGCAGATATAAGATATGTTCTTCCCTGGCTATTAGATGAGTTATGATGGCGTTTCAACGGTGGACCTGGGCCTCAATCAACAAGCGTCTTCAGTCAGATCAATCATTAGTGAGCTGTCTGCAGTTTCGGACGACGAGTTAGCTGAGGTCCTTTCTGCTCGTGCTGACCTTTTCAATGATTAAGAGGCATTCGATCGGAAAAAGTCTTCGTGGTCTCTAGCGTTTGTAAGCGCCTAACGTCTTTCTCACAGAATTTTCTTGCCTCTGCGATGTTCGGGATATCTTACTTGGCTACAACTGGTCCGAGTCAATATCCAATGTGGTTGATGGTTGATTGATCAGGATACATCCATATGCCCTTATTAATATTGAGATGCGGAAACAATGTTCTGGCTACAACACCGAAAACGACTTTAACATGGGCTACAAACACAAGCTACCGGACAGAAGAGCCCGGAGTCAGTGCGAAGTCCTTTTTAATGAGTCCATCTCTATCTTTACGGACGGCTCTTCTGAGAAGACCTGGACATTCACCACTCCGTCAGTCTTCCCAACCACTCCAGTGTCCTTCAAGCCGAAGTCACAGCTATAAATCAAGCCGCCGCTTGGCTGAAGGCTAACCCAATATCACGCAAGGATATTGCGATCTACATCGACAACCAGGCTGCGATCAGGTCCCTTGTATCCAACACTATAAAATCTAGGGCAGTGAAGAACTACCGCGTGCCTTTAAACGAGATCGCTAAACAGTATAACGTCACACTCTGTTGGGTCCCTGGTCACTGTGACATTCAAGGGAACTGTGCGGCTGACGAATTAGCTAGAATAGGCCCCCAATGTACAGATGGCAGGAAGCTCGACCATGTCAAAGCGCCTATGTCGTTTGTTTAACACCTGACCCACACCGACGCTCTGTTGAAAGCAAACCGTAGATGGCAACATCTCGATTATTGCAATAATGCCACGCTAATCTGGCCTGTCTTGGATCTGAAAAGGTCAAAAGCATTAATACGACTCAAAAGAGACCAGCTCTGAAAACTCATCAACGTCCTCACGGGGCACTGCATCCTAGGAAGGCATGCTCAACGCCTGCGGTGAGGAAGAGGAGGAGTCCACCGCACACTTCCTCTGCACGTGTCCCGCACTGGTCCATATCAGGAAGGTCACCCTGGGCCAATACTTCTTTAATGATCTTAATGATTTGATCGTTAGGAAATCTATATGGTTTTAGGAGTAAGCAGGGTACCCCAGTACTCAGTGGCATCACAATGGACCTACTTTCTGGTCTAAGTGTACCTCTTCTCGGAGGGCCACTTCTAACTAACTAACTAAAACAACGATCCGTCCCGCTGCAAATTTGATTAGACTGAATCCGTTTTACGAGTTGGTGTCGTGCAAACAAAGCGTTCCCTTCCCAGCTTTAAATTGAAATCACCCAGGACAACTTCAATAGCATTACTCACATGTTTTGCTCAACAGCTGTCCTTTGTTATAGGGCACTCGTTCATATCACGAATACTCGAGCTTTTTGCCTAAGTCCGCCTCCGCCTCCAACGAATTTGCATTCAAATAATTGCTGCCTTTGATGTGGGTAGTAATCGCTTCAATAAATGTCGGTCATCCCATCACATGTCATGAATGGCGGTTCTATTTGCTTTTCAGTGGACCAGGGCCTTCGCTTTTTATTCGGCTGTATGTGGTCTATTAACAGACTATCACCACTAAATTTATCCGTAGCCGAGGCTAGTTCTTGCTTTTTCCTTGAGCCCCATGGGTGAACCCTTCAAGTTGGTCCTAAACGTGTACTCCTAGGATGAGCAGTGGGTCGAACTGCACCTTGTAGGCCTTAGTTCCGAGTAAGAAGCAGTAGATTAAACACAGGTGTTCAGTGGTTTAACCTAACTAGAACTTAGTCGAAACACTCTTTCCTACACAAAATTCTAAAGGGATTTAAACCAAATCTCCATTGGAACGACTAGTGCACTGAGATCAAGTCCGACGGCAGGGTTGCAGACAATTCTTATTCTCTATCTCTAAATCTCTACATGCAAAAATCTGCAGCCAAGAGCGCTCTAAGATTAAGGCAGTCTAAATTCAGGTGAGCGAGCTCCTATGGACACCCCCCAGATATTGAAAATATTCGGATATTCATAAGTGTTGACTCTGACTACACAATTCCGTGTCTAGACTTCATCAAACCCTTCTGCGTCTTCCCAAGCAGAGAACAAAGAATTTTTCAGCAAAGCACAGTCCATTTACACGGATTGTCCCAAGATAAACATAGGCAGGTGCAGGCGGGTTTTCTGAGGAGCTAGGTTTTAGCAGCTCAATAAGACTCCCTGACAATAGTAGCGTTTGCTAGGTAGAAGTTCTAGCAGTGACCAGAGCTGCCCAATCGGTGTCAAGGCTCACGGTATCACGGAAGAATATTAGAACTTCAGCCAGGCGGCTGTAAAAGCTTTTGGCGCTACTCAAGCTTGTAAAGTGTTATCACAAAGAGCTGAAAGTTCTTTGCACGCAGCATAATGTTAACCCCTGATGGGTCTCTGGCCACAGTGGCGTGACAGAAAACCCAAGAAGGGATCAGCCCTAGAACCAGAGCTAGATGACGGTACAATTGTCATTTAAAAGAAATGATAAGTCTAAGATCCTTAACTGAGGCGAATAACAGGTCGAAACACCAACCACCTGTCAGAAAGCTACGGGCAGAATATAATGAAAAGGAAACCACCGAGCTCCGGCATATGAGCAGGAAATCCCTGTCATTAAAAATAAATAAAAAGCTGGCGCGACAGCTCGGCATGAACCAAGGCCTACCTTTTCGCAAACATTCATGTTGTGCTTGTTACATATTTCGCACAAATGGAAGGGACCTACAATTTTATTGCCGACTTCGAATGGTTTGTCATTCCCCGACGAGAGGTGGTGCCGCGAAAAAATGTTCGGTATTCCTGGCTGGGGCTTGAACCCACTCCCCTCACACAGCAGTCTAACGCACTAATCACTGAGCCACGGCGAGCACTGTCATTACTGGCAGGATTAGTTACAGACTACAATATGCTAAGGTATCGTGCGAAAGAGCTGCACCGAAGACGATCTATGCATAGGATGCGGGGACGAAGAATTACATGAGCACATAAACCACTTTCTTTGTCATTGCCAAAGCCTGTGCAATGTTAGAAAAGAGACCTCTGAGCAGATTCATCTTCGATAATATTGAAGCGCTATCCGATGGTTTACAAGCGGACCAGCACAAGTTTATAAGGGCAACGGCCTGGCCAACGTCGTTCTCAAAGAACCGATGAGGCCGCCAGCCAAACAGTGACTTTTCGGCATGCATTGGACGCTCTTGGATCTCATGTGGATTGGTATCGTCCCAAATTCGACAATTTTGTTTGGTGACGTACCCGTTCATCCAGAAATGGGCCTCATCGCTGAAGATGATTTTTCAATGAAAATTAGGGTCAGTTTCCAGCTGCTCCAGAGCACATTCAACGAACACACGTCGCTGTCTATGGTCTTTTACCTTCAGCTCCTAGGTCACTTGAATTTTGTACGGGTACAGGCAAAATTCGTCAAGTTGTGGTCTGCGAAAGGCCGAGTTCTTGTGAGGGACGCGAAATCGACTGCCTCGGATTCTCCTGAACACTCTCACGGACAGAGGCAATGTTTTCGGAAGATCTTGCGTTTCTTCGACGCACGGGAGTTGGTTGATCGTTTACTGAACCAGTGGACTCGAATTTATCCACCACTCTGCGAATAGTCCTCTCGGAAGGACGATTATGGCGACCGTAAAATGGGCAAAGCACTCGGAACGTTGCCCGAACAGAACACCCAGTTTGTTAAAACAATTTTATTGTTTCCACGTGTTGTTGAACGCTATATCCGTCCATGGTGATTTGGCAAAACAGACTGAATAAATGACAGCCAATTTGACAGATGTAGCTTCAACACTATGGCCGCTATCAACTGTCAAAGTTCGGAAGTCCCTATTGGAATACCCTTTACATGTCTACCCTTCGTAATGCTGTCATAGTCGCCCTTAAAATCGATAAAAAAAATTTAAAAATTGGGAATTCGTCCTGCAGGTTCTACCAGACTGTGAACATGGGGTCAATTGTGAACTTTCCTATAACCTCACCAGGGACCGAATTACCACAATTCATAACGAGTGAGTGAGTGGTACTCGTGATCGAATGATAGATTAACGTCATTGGGAGCAGTAATGCCAAATCCTCACATTTCGATAACGAGTTACTCGTTAACGAGTGTGGCTCAGGTTTTTGACGAAAGATTCTAGTTGTGAGAGATTGTGGATCGAGCAAAGTATGCTGCGTTTTAAGAGAGTTTTCAAGCGATGACAGTTTAATTTTTGTCACTTGAGGTTATTTATTTTGAACAGATCTCAATACAACAGCGACGAGTGTAAGGTTTCCTGACTGGGGAGAGTATTGTGGTCTAAGTGTTCCCCCATGTACTCTGTAATTTTGGGTAATAAACAGCAAACCACACCCTGTCCTCCCTTTCAAAAACGATTTTAAATTGAAAATTCTTTCCATTTCTTACAAGCGGAGCGTTATCACAGCCCTCTCTACGCACATATGCAGTATATAGCTCAACTTTAATGAAGAACATTCATGCGGGAAAGGCAATCATTTCAAAAAGCAAGGTCTTCTTTTGAAACTGCCACTCTGAATTGAGATTTCACATCACATGAGTTGTGTTTCTATCGTTTGGCTAAAGAAGCAACCATCCACCACTATATTTCCATTTAACGTTTCAGGGTTTTAATTGATCTCTTCGTCGTAATAATAATTAAACAGTATGCTAACGTTATTAGTTATTTTATGTATGTACACTACCAACGGTAGGTAGCTGTAATGTCCCAACAAAAGCAATTACGCCGCGGGTAGTATCTTTTTCTTCTGCCATATACGAAAATGGTTTCCAAAATTGTTACTATCTACATGCTCGTGTGTATCCACGTTTTGCGCTTCTACGTCGTCGCTGTCGTAAATACATGTGCATATCGCAAGTGTTATAATACAAACAACAAAAACTAATAAATGTTTCGTATTTTTACGCGAAAAGATAGCTGGGAAAATTTCATGTTTTTGCGCATTAATGGGGAAATTGCCAGCGAAACTATCCGTATCTATGGGAGAAGATTTATTCGTAAATAGGGAGCACATTCTCTGACATATGGGCGAGAAAAATTGACAAACTCCGAGCTGGTTGTTTTGTTCAAATCACAAAAATGCGAAACACTTAAAGTTGATTAATAAAGTCGAAGCAATCGAGTTGATTACACAGCCATTCGATCGAATTCGCCGCAGCTGGGCGGCTACATTTTCGCGCTGGCAAACAAGATTTTGTTTTTGTTTAATTAGTGAAATTTATTTACGTTTTCTTATCGACCTGTTGGTGTGTGCTGTTTTTTTCGGTCCTACTTAATGCTGATTAAGGCTGAATGGCAAACGAGTATCTATAAGGGTTGTTCGACTATGCACGCGTATTTCCAATTTTATTCGTATTACGCCAGACACTGTGGGGTGTGGATTGTTTTCTTCGAATGTAATTGTATGTATTGATAAGTGGAAATCGTTACTTTTTTTTTCAGTTGAATCTGGTTGTGAATCAAAGAAAAAAAAATAACAGAAAATCCCCCTTTTGCTTTGAAAGAACGCAAAATATTACGGCAATCAAAGCTAAATTTATATGTATCTAGGCATTTACATATTCACGACATTGTATTGTACCCGTCTAGGTGGTTTGCTTATTTGCATTTTTCAAATTAGCTCCGGTGTGCGTCACTCACGGTACGTGAAAATGAATGATTTATACTGTTGAAGCTACAAAATTCTTGGGTTTGAGAATGAATATTTTTTTTTATTATTTTGTTTTTGACCCTGGCGCCAACATAAAGTGAATTCAGGGAATTTTTTTTAAGGACAAATAAAGGATGGTATTCAAATGAAACAACATTCGATGACATGACGTTTAGCCAAGTGGAACTGGTGTCTGTCAACGAACAGACCTTGAGTAAGCTGTCATTCGATTTCAGTTTTAATTTGCTGAAAACACACTTTGTCAATGTGTACAATATCAACGGATTTCGAACTTGAAATGTCAGTTCATGACTCAAGAGATTTCTTTGAAACAAAATAGGTCACTGTCACCTGATTCATCTTTTAGAGTTGCCACCCCTCGCTGATGATTTCAACAACGTTGTTGCTACTAAACCGTTGAAAGACCTGAAGCGGATTAGGTGTTCGACAATAGGAATTGCCGATAGTGACTTGCAAGAGCTGGCCTTATTCTAGAAAAGCCTACAACCAAGGTGGTGCTCTCAAGCAGCATGAAATCGATAGAAACGGTCATCATCATTGTTAGTTGGTTGGACTATTTTGTGTCCTAAAGACTTATTAACTCCTCAAACGTGTCCATTGTGGCCACGGTGGAATGGTTAGCATCATCGCTTGTCCGAATTCAAACCCTGATGTCAAAAATCGATCAACTGTGTAAGCTAATATCACCTCTATTGCGAAGTTATAACACTGGCAGTAGAGTGGCATGGCTTAAACAGTTGATTGAGCTGACAACGATTATAATATCGGGAGATTCGAAAAAATTCCTGTGAATTATAGCAATGACATACACCACAAAAGTCCCCAGCTAGTCTAGATACCACCCTCGGACGCCAATGAAACCTAATGCTACCTGAGATTCGAACCACTACACCTCGCTCGCGGACATTAAAAATGGTACCCGTGAAAAGTTTATTAGTGGGAGTCTGACCAGGCGGTAGAGTAGGCTAATTTGGAAACCACACAGAAGTTGACAGAATTTTCAGCAATTCCTAAAATCGTGGCATTGGCACAGCAGGTGTCGAACGGATTCTACCCCCTTTTCATTCCTGCAGCTGTTGCAGTAGTTTTTGTGGGATAACCCAACTCGTTTCGCGTTGACTCCTGCTCACTGCCCAGTAAGAACACTTGAAACGAGTCGTTATTACCTTCAACTAAATTTTACGACATTTTTAGAGTTCTTCGTATTGAAGATTGGCCATAGTTATCCAGCTACTGTCCATATAGCGCCATCACCTATTAGCCCTGATCATGAATTCGTCTACCATTTCTCTGTTAAGCGTGTTGGCCGGTGTCATTGGAATCGAAAGGGTGTATGCTGGATCTAGTTCTGTATCGTTCTTGGCAAGTTTGTCCGCTATTCCACTTCCTGATACAGATATCTTTGTGGCCTGATACCAAGCACAGTGTCACCTCGTTGGTCGTTCAAGTATCGTTGAGAATTTATCTGCAAAGCTTGACAACCATGACCGTCTGACTGTCAACAGATGGTGACAGTGTTGTCATTTTTTGATTACGGCCTGTAAATTGGTAGTTTTTTCAGTTTCAAAGACGTCTTGGATGTGAAAAAATTGATTTACCTCTGGATTCACAGAAGATGCCGACTAGTACCAGTATCTGCACTGGATCCGTCAACTTGGAAGGCTAGTTTTTATTTTTGCCACTTCGTTGCTGTAGGGAATGTCTAATGGAACCAGACTACAGTCGAATGCTTTGCAATGCTTTACACCAATTTGGTCAAATGATATGGCCATTAATTCATTCTTACTTGTTTACTATTCGTCGCCGTTGCTCAGTGGTTAGTGCTTTGGACTGCTGTGCGAGCTGTGTAGGTTCGACCCCCAGCAATATCAATCAAAGATTTTTCTCGGCACCCTCTTGGTAGGGAATGACAAACCTCTGAGAGTGCCAGGAAAAGCCTTTTGAATTCGTCATTCAAACTTGGCATTAAAAAAAAAAAACACAACATTGGGGCGGCCGTGGTGTAGTGGTTACACCTTCACTTGTCGCGTTGTTGAATCCAGGTTCAACGCCTGATGTCGAAAAACTTTTATTTTGTAAAATAAATGAAAAGTTGATCGACTGTGAAAACTGATATCAATTTTACTACAAAGGCATAACACTGGTAATAGAGTGGTGGTGGTTTGAAGAGTTGGTTGAACTGATCAGGATAATGACATCAGGAGATTCAAAAAGAATACCGTAAATTTAAAAGCAATGGCAGCAACGTTGCAAAATGTCCCCAGTTAGTCTGGGCGCCAACTTCGAACGCCAGTGAAACCAAACATTACCTGAGTTTGAAACCACTACACCAAAAAAATTCCTTCCTATTTTCTCTCCTCTTTCTGCTCTACATCGTGCATTCAGGGACTATGTCCTAGCGGTAAACATGGGTCCCTCTTGGGTTGTCCCCTAAATCGGTCAGAAATGTGAAACTCTCTAAATATTGGTCGTCACTATCATATTTCAGTCTTGTTCATTCGGCCATTACATCTATCCATCGCATACACCTCAATTGTAAAGCCTACTTCCAGGAGCACATACAAATCCAGTCTCTAAACCAGTTAGTCGATGTCTCTACCATTTCCGATAAACTTTATAAATTTGGATACTGACCACGAGAATTGCGCATAAATTTCGTGGTCTCATCGTTATCCTCGTTACTAACAATAAATCAAATTGAATTTACCCTATGTGAAGTACAGCAACCCAATGCATAATAAATTGTACTTGTAGTTATAGTACGTGCTACTCAAAGTCACCATTCAAGTGACTAATTAAGTTGTTGTGATGATTTATGCATTATTTACCAAAATTTGGGGTGTTTCCCATTAGATAAGGAAGTTATTTTTGTTATTTACTTGTTGGTGATTTGTGTTTAATTTTTTTTTCTTTGGTCTGAAAATGAAATAAGTCACTGGGTAAGCCTGCATAATTAAGTTGATATAGTTAACGAATTGGCCACATCATCTGTTTATTGAGTCAAATACTTCAAGGATCCTGTTGCTGAATACCCACCGCAGCGGGGATATTCTCTTGAAAGCCTTTTTTTTTTTATATTTAGTACTGAGATTTAGTGTGGAGTTCATATTCTGGGTGCTAGATGTCGCTAGGTGTCGTTCATACATGATACAGGTTTTTCGAAACTTTCTTAGTAATTACTTTATTGAAGCACCTTATACACGAATTCATCAGTGGCTAGGAATGAAGAAAAACGTGGCGCAGAACTGTCAAAAAGGCAATTAGGGTAAAATTGGAAATAATTGATGTTAATAAGTAGGCGAGGTAGATGCCCTTAGATCCATGAGAGGACACAGGACCTAATTAAATGGAAAATACGCAGAATACTCACTTGAAGACTATGGAAATCTTACAATAGGTTCACGAGCGATCCCTACATCAATGCATTTGAAAAACTGTATGGGCCAGTGGAGTTTCTTTTTTAAAGAACCTGCCCTTATGTCTGACACTGCGACCTAGCAAGATCTATTTTCTATCCAATGTACTTAGCCTAATAGCTGCACTACCTTCCTAAAGAAGGTGAGTATGTCATTAGTAGCCGAGTTTCTAAACTCCGCTAACGAATAGAATTTCCTACGAAAGATAAGTCTACGTAGCCAGTAGAGTGTCCGACATTCACAGAGAACGTAGTCAGAGGTTTCTTCCTCTTCCAAATAGTTTATTGAGATGATGTCTTGGGCCACAATGGCCGGTAAGGAAACCCACTAGCTTCCTCATGTTGTTCCTCTCAATGCTTAGACTTTCTTTGTAAAAAAAGGGGCTTTATAGGTCTCCTGGATTGCCTAAGTCTGGGGACATTTTTCCCAATGGGCTAGACGAAGTTGCTGTTCCTAGTTGTTTGACAAAGCTGTGGAGGTAGCCGAATAAACGCCACAGAAGGGTTCCGGTCCCAAGAGCGCGAAAGTCGAACAAGCCTTAGCCAGCTCATCCCCAGTTTCATTGCCTACAATACCCTGGTGGCCGGGCATCCAGTCAACCTTGTCCTTATAGTGTTTGTCAAGTGATTGTAGGGTAACGTAGTAGGACTTGACTGATATATGTAGATTCCACGAAGTGGGATGTCAATGCTTTAAGCGCTGCTTAGCTATCTGAATAGATGTCCATTTCTGCGTCCCTTATACTTTTCTCTATCGAGGTTTATCCTGGCGCAGATCACAATAGCATGGATTTCAGCCTGGAACACGCTGGGGGACATCCCCATTGTTGTCGAGACTTTAGTTTTGGGTCCAAAGGCGCTAGCACCTACTCCGGGAACCATTTTTGATCCACCGGTAAACCATACCCAACATTCTGGATCTGATACAGGTTCTCCATTAGACCAGTCGACATGGTCTAATATTTCTACCTCAAATAGCCTGCTGAAACTGTACTCCATGGCAATAACGACGGGGATAGTGCAGAATATGTCCGAACTTGGAATGAGGTATTTTCAGATGACCCACAAGATTACCTGGGGCCGACACTCGTTATCGAAACGTGAAGATTTGGCATTACCGCTCCCAATGAAGTTTATCGATCACGAGGGCCACCCACTACTCGTTATCGATTGCGGTAATTCGGCCCCTGATTTATACTTGTTTGTAGCTGCAGCTTTTGGAGTGGAGTTAATTTTTTTGAAAAACGGTCGAAAACTGTCTTTTGCCAATGTGTACTTAGAAGAATTTGGCGCCACCTGTTGCACGTTGAATGCCACAATAAATGTTTTTGTTTGGACACACCTCGCACCTATCAAAGACCGAATTCGCAGATACATTTCGGAAAAGTGTTAATAAATTCAGCAGACGCGTTAAACCAATTGATTCACTTTCAACTTCTCCAACAAGGCTTTCCCACCTCGCCTGGCTTTCATCCTTCCTCGTCTCATTGTCGTCATTGGCATCGGTTGCCGGCAAAAGCCTTATTAATTACATTTCTTGTGATTCTAAAAATATTTCTTCCATTAAAGTTGTAAATATTGGCTGCCATCGTCAGTGGCTCCTCTCGGCTCTCGGCTCTCGAGGCCGCCTTTGAAAATGTAATTATTTGCCTTTAATACGTCTGTGCTCGTATCGACCATCAGTCATTTTTTAATACGAAAATAGTTTCGAGGGTGGATTCTTGCGGCGCACCGCACCGCTCTGCACTTTATTCTTTCATCATTCAATCTTCCCACTCTCTGCGTTCTAGCATGTCACTAAGTCACTAAAGAATTTCACTACCTGCCTTTGAAATGAGTGCGCGACATCTAGTGCTATATTTGTGGTCTGCACCACACCATTGCATACCTCTGATGGTTTTTCCTCTAACATATGCGCGCTTTGGCTTTTATTGTGTAAACGACACTACACGGTTGTATGAGTGTAATATTCCTTATTTCTAAAAAAAGTGATGCAAAACCCATTAAGTTATGCAACCTTACACACTGTACGCTGTGCATTGTGCCTTGCCAGGGCCTGTAGTTCTTTTTTATTTCACGTCAGGGGGACACTGCACTCGTTCTTCATTCTAAAGCGGTGTTTGTTGTTCTTCTTTGCTGCTGCTTCAGAAAAAACCCCCCTATGCACGATGAGGTGAAGAGAGGAGAACTAGAAAACCATACCAAACACAAAGAGGGAGGGGGAGGGGTGTTCAAAAGAAGGGCTGTCGCGCGCAAAGGCCCATGATACGAAATAATATTCTTGTTGACTTGTTCTTCAATTATTTTTAAAGTTATATGCTGTTTCACTCCTTCTTCTTTCTCTTCCAGTTCTTCTTGTTTATTTTAATTTTTTTTTATTTTTTATTTTTTATTTTTTTTTTTGTGTTTTTATTGTTATTTTTTATTTAGCGTACGACACTGTGTAGTGCGTTCATTGACATCTTGCCGTGAGCTAAAGAAAATCACAAGGCATCGAGGTAAAGTGGTGTATACCCCTTGACGTGCTCATAGGCCCCATTCTTGGAACAGCCGGAGGGGCGACCTGTAGAGAACAGGTATTTTTTGCGCAATTGCTTGGAAAGCATCTAGCACATTGAGAGATGCGGTTAAGTGAACATTTATTAGCCAATAACAGCAATCGAGCATTTGACAAATTGGGATCAGAAAAGTAGTCGAAAAGGCTCGATGACAGGTTTTCCTTTTGTCGTATTTTTGGCGCAAGTGTGCGTACAGCATTTCAACGATATTCCAACAAATATTATTGGCCAATGGGTAAGCGCAGTAGCTGCGCTGTTCTGTGATTAAATATACACAAGCGGCGCGACGATGTGTCGTGTCTACCAAACAGGCTCTCGGCGAAAGAAGTGTTTGATATGTTTTAAAATAATTTTGATTGTCCCCCGGGGCGAGATATCAAATTACCATCGAATTAATACGGCGATCCGTAATGCGGAACAAGACTGTGCAAAATGTTGTTTTTGGAGACCACTTCCTTGTGTGGTCAAACTAGTTTGTAGAACAAAGAGAGCAATTCAGGTGAAGGGAGAAGTTTTGTTTAAGCATTTTAAGATTCGTAGGCGCTGTGAGGAAGGGGAAGAGAATTTGGAACACTTCCCATGACACTAGGTGGCTTTAGCTAGAATGTGACAAAAAAAATCCTTGGGTCTATGTATTGTAGATTCCGGATCTAAACATTTTTATGGATAGAGGAACCGGTGACACACTGACCAGGAAGATTTTCCCAATCCCTTAGTTCCTCAAAATGGCGCTACGTGCGAGGTGAACCAGAGCTTCAACCAACTTGAGACAGCACCATCCGAACAGCTGCCTCCAGTATGGTGCCTCGAATTGTCACTTAGGCGCTATTCCTAAAGTTCTGATAAAAAAGAGGGGAGCACAATATGGCCGAATAAGACCTAAGTGAGAGGATTCAATTCACCTTACCCTTATACATGTATGCATGTATTTGTGTATGACACCATCCCATCTCCAAGTGAAGGTATTAGTTGGTTGGTTTTCTGGGTGTTCACTGCACTAATAACAATTTCACCCTGCGGTCTTATAAACCGATGGCTAATTCGAAAACCACACAGGAACAGATAAGAATTTCTCTAAATTTTGAAAATCAGCGATTTAAAGGTCCTCCAAGCCATAGAGAAGCTTCTACCAATACCAAGTCTTCTAGGGAATGGTTCGAGACAGTCGGATAGCGAGGGTCTTACTGATTCCATTTCTTCTTTGTCCCTGCAGCCTCTGCAACAATCGTTGTAGGGTACCCCTCTGAGGATGCCTGACGCGACTCGCATTTCTCTCAGACTAGTAATAATATGACGGTTTTTGGTCTCGGGCAAGCCTCAGAAATTGGGCTCTGTTGCTTCCTCGTACCTATACCAACTGACACCAGAAAGCATTTCGTGTCAAGTAAAGTTCACCCACAAGTGGAAAAAATTCGGTCCGGAGCTTAATCGAGATGATGGAGGAACTTCCGGATCGCGCTCGTGGATAATTAATTATTTAGGGCTAGGCATGTGCCGAAATGTTTTTGTGTGCTACGAGCTATGGCGAGACAGTCGTTAAGTAGTTTCTTGATTTCTCCAAGCAAAGTCGACACATGTCTGGAGGACTAGTGCCTAGCTGGTTAAGGTTTATGTCCTTGAAAAGTGTGTTTCTATAGACGACTGGTATAGCGCATATGTTAAGATGACACTATCACGTATAAGCCCTGTATAGAGTGTGAATTAGTCTCCATACGAAGGGCACTATATAAACAGAATCTATTGTAGTTCAGATCCGTTTCTTAGAAAGCTGATTCGCATTTCCATTTTCTGACATGTTTCCACGTCCTGACTCCTAATACTCAACATTGGGTTGGTCGGCACAGTTTTACTGTTTTACAAAAGATTTGGTCGATGTTGTCTATAGAGCCAGCTGCCTGTAAAATGTCGGTTATGTCTGCTTAAAGGATGCTACAACTACCTCCAACGTTAACTGTAGCGTCTTAATAGCTATCCAGATGTCTTGCGGTCTTTAAAATTACAGTAACCGTGGGTTGAAAGCAGCTACACCCAATTCTGAGGAACCCGTGTATGCCTCGGGAGTTACAAAAGATGTTAGCTTCCTTCCCAACATCAACTTTGCATCCATCTATCTAGAAAGCGAGCTCTTTATTGGAGCATTCATTCCAATACTGTTTGCTTAAAATAAAGCTCGGAATGAGCCAAGGCCTAGCTTCTCGCAACCACTCATGCTGTGCGTGTTGTATTGTTTGCACGAATGGAACGGACCTACAATTTATTGCCGACTCCGAACGGCAAACTGAGAAGCTCTTTCATGACAGATCATACTCCCGGAGGCTTGTCATTTGACTGAAAATAAGATCAGTCCTTACGTTATTGAAGGCGGCTTCCTCAATATGGAGGAAGGCACCGAGAGTGAATTATTTATGCTGCGGCGACCTTTCAACCGTAGCGAGATCCTATGAAGGGGGGAAACTGTGGACTACGCAGGCAGCGGCGGCGGTAAAATATAATTACGTTTACAAGAGCGTGTGCTTAGGTTAGGTTATGGGGGAAGTGCCCAGTCCCATGACTGAGCGTTCACGGGGGCCTACTGGCCCACTGTGTTCTGGGCCATGTTCCAACTTTGGGTACTAGATGGGTGGTCTACCAAAGCACTCTGTACTCTTAATGAAGTGGAGTATGCTTGTTATCGGTACTTCTGTTAGGTCACTCAGTTCTCCAAACATCCTGTTTCCCATGTGTCGGAGTCGGCGGTTTTGGAGGTTGGGAAACTCGCAGAGGAAGTGCTTGATGGTTTCTGTCTCCTCCGCATCCTGACAACTCCTGCAGTAGTCTGGGGAGTCTGCAGTAGTCTGCCGAGTCTGCTGGCCATGGTACATATGGCACAATGTCCCGTCAGTACTTCTACTAGGATGCGAGTAACTTCTTTGTTCATAGCCGGAAGACGTTTTGTTTTGTTCTGGTCTATTCTCTGCCATAAGCTACGGGATATAATGCAGTCGCCTCTGGCGGACCAAGAGGTGTTGATTAGCTCTCTCATCTTGTGTTCAACGTTACCTTTCAGTACATCGATAGGGATGTTTATCGATGTGTGAGTGTGCTCTCTTTCAAAAGCTGATCCCTGCCGAGCAAGTTTGTCTGCTTTCTCGTTACCCTTGAAATCGCTGTGTCCGGGAACCTAGCAGATGTTGACTTCGTGGGTGACGCCTATTTTATTTAAGATTTTACGACAGGCAGACACCGCTTTCGATTTGGTGCTGGCATTATCTAGAGCTGCTTGACAAGGATGGTGATCTTAGTTGGGTTCAGTCTCCTGTCATCTATTGTCCTTGCTGCTCTACAAATAGCAAAAATTTCAGTTTGGAAGACACTACAGTCATCCGGGAGTCTGTAAGAATCGTTTGTGTTTAGCGCACAGCTGTACACCCCTGCTCCAGTACCTTCCTCCATCTTAGAACCATCAGTGTAGATTTGGATAGCTTGCACTCCAGTGTTGGCTTCCCAATTTTGTCTACTGGGTGTAAGGATGGAATAGTTGTTGTCGAAGTCTAAATGTGGTGGGTAGTCGGTTTTCTTTTCAAGATTACCATGTCCGTATAGGTGAAGTATCGCCCCATGGCTGTAGGAGCTGTTCTTCCAAGAGCCGGACTCTCTTAGCCTGAGTGCTGCTTTTGCTTCTGTACCTTTGTGAGGTTTGTGAGATATGTAGACTTATCAGTTGCTTTCCACCATGCTATCGCGCCGTAGGTAAGTATAGGTCTGACTATCGCTGTATACATCCATTGTAAGACAAGCGGCCGCATTCCCCACCGTTTACCGAAGGTTCTTTTGCATGAGTAAAACGCACACATTGCCTTTTTAATTCTGTCCTCAGTGTTGCGTTTCCATGTAAGCTTTGATTCTAGGATGGTACCGAGATACTTAGCTTCTGGGAAAAACGACAAAGAAATGCCATTTACTTTGGGGAGATCAAAGTTTTCTTTTTTTTCTCTTTTTGGTGAAGAGGACTAACTCGGTTTTCTGGGGGTTTAGTCTGGCCCACGAGGATAATTCTTTTAGCGTAGATTCCATAAGTTCGCTGATGGTGGGTAAATGTTTGCCTCCTATCAGGATCACGACGTCATCGAGCGTGTGCTTGAAACAAAATGAGTTCAACTAAAAGCAATTTCTTCAGTTTTTTTTGCAATTGTCTAAGCCAAGCTCACATTGCAAAATAAATTAAATCGATTATGTATGTACCTACACACTGGTGGTCATAAAATCGATCAAATCGATTCTCAGCCAACAGAGGCTCAATTTGTTTTAATTTAAAAGTCGTAAAACTTATGTGTGCTTTGTGTTACACGAGCCCGAACAGAAGCGCTTGCATTTCAAGCCCCCATCGCTATATTTTTATTTAATTAAACGTTTTCTTTGTCACACTTAAAACCTCGTTAAATGCGATAGGCCTACGACGACATCGAGTAGTGCACTCTCATATACTTTGTCTTTGGATACATTTGTATCTCGACAGCTACTGTTGCTGGTGTGCTGTGCACTCTTCATCGGAAAAGCAACGAAATAGAATCAATTAATTACAAAGCAAACCAAGTTTATTGCCTTCGAGATACGAGAGCGCGACGCGACGCCACGCTGAATGTAAGTGCAAACTTTGTATCTGCTCGTTGCTTAGGAGAGTGCAACAGTACGAGTGTATATTCTATTGAATTATCGCGGCCGTTGTGTGTGCACTTGTAATCCACACGTAATGCGCGATGTGCATACACCCTTAAGTATGAGAATGCACATTGTAATGCACATTTCAATTTGATGTAATTTAATGCCAACCGCCAACAATGGCAACGAACTGCATTGGGGCGAAAATTCGAGTGGAAAAATCACTCCAATTCTAGTGCCACTTTGATTGTAGTTAGTGTGTAGTTGCACAGGAGGGGGGGTGGACACTAACTATGTTTGCACTTGTCGAGGGAGGGGGTGCTTAGTTTTTTTTTTTTTATTGATTTGTGTATATCATTGCATGGCGTGCGGGAAAACCCCAGATGGTTGTCGTTTTGGACGAGGGACTTGGTGGTGGTGACCCCATCAGATGAAGGATATTAATTTCAATTCCAAGTTTTACAACGAGGGAACAACGCGACAGAGAATGTGTAGCAGTTACACCATTAGGGCTTATACAGCAGACACGAGGATACTTTGTAAAACTTTCACGATGTCCCGAAGTCGTTCGCCACTTTTCCACGTTGCTCGAGTGGAAAAGCCCACCTGAATATTTTTAATTGAGTTGAGTTTGGGGACTGACTACAGTGTCAGTGCATTGATCATAGGGCTTTGCAAAGCAATTATAGAGAATCTAACTATATAACCGTACGATGTATTGGCATGTGTGCAGGTCGCAAAGCAAAAGATGCAGGAGCACGGGAATGGCATCTAACACAGCCGACTTTAGAGTTTCTTTAAGCGACGTTAGACAGGGTTGTGAAGCGAAGCTGCCACAAAACACTAGACACCATAATAGGCTTATCGCGGTCCCTGGGCAACTTTCGTATCTACGTATCTAATTACTTTCCTTGAAGCCTTTTATTTGCCTTTCAAAACCTAAGGATTCAGAGACGTGCTATGAAATCCGTGCCATCGGGTAGGCGTCCCCTGGGTAGGTCTATGATGAGAGGGGTGGACCAATTCCGAAATCTCACTTCTACCCGTATGTGGATAGCCAATGACGATTTAGAGTCGATGGCGGAAGATCGGGAGATGTGGAGAGTCCACTTAAGCGCCCTAACCCCGCGACCCTCATAATGGATGATGATGATGATGAACCTAAGGATTTGTATTGCAGTAAATTCGTTAGGGCATCTGCATACATCTGAGCTCCAAGCCTGTTGGCATGTTTGGGGAGGAGGCAATGTCTTTATAGGATTCCTATGACTATTCATAGCTGGTCCCCGTAAAGTTTCAAATCGTTCTTCTTGCTCTTAATGTCTGAAGCAGGCCTTGAAGCTTTAGATACTTTATGTCCTCTTCTGCTTGAGCATCGGTCCGCTGTTTTGGTGATCCTATTTTGAATGATTGATTTTTGTGCGCACGAGGGTGTCCTTACCGCTTTGTCGATTTGTGTTTTTATTTTTTTTTTTTTGCTCGAAAATTGGTCTTCAAGTTCGTGCTCAGTTACCCGACACCCAAGGTCTGGGTCTGACATGGTTTTATGCGAATAATAATTTGAGCATGGTGCGGCAGCTCTGGACTTCTTCATATTTGATGGTGTGTGTTCCTAAGTACAGCCAGAACCTCTGATTGAATCACACTACAATCTAAACGATTCTTCTATAAAAGGATTCGCAGAGGGTGTTTCAAAGCATTTCTCAACAAAGAAAACAGTATTAAGACCTCACCTTGTGGCCGCCATCTTCTAGTTGTATTAACAGTGAGGACAGTTTCTGCTTTTCGAGTTCTTAAGATTTCTCCTATTCATGTAGAGATTGTGCCACTTACTTCCTTATTTAAACGTGCGCGTCTTATCATTGTCGAAGGCACCTTCTATTTCTAAGAATCCACATAAGGCGGTTTTTTTTCTAATGATCCCTGCATCTGAGTTGTGCAGTTCGGTTTGGCAAACTGTCATTCGAACCAGATGCTTTGACAAGATGACCCACCGCGTCTTTCTCCAACTGAGGTGACAAACTTTCTTTCAGAAAATTACTTCCCACCAGCGTCTCTTATACTTCTTGTCTGCTTTGTGTTTTGTCACTTCTCCTTTTAATTGTTTATTTGGATTGGACGTTACAGCACAGCCGTGGCGGAAAACGTTTCGAATTGGCCTGACCGAACTTCATCGCGCACTTGAGAGGCTCGTTGCCGTCTGTGTTGAAATTGGGATGAAGCTAAACGTGAGCAAATCACGAGAAACGCGCATTTCCCAAACGCCTGTTCAGTGGGAACTTGTCATCGCAGCTCTGGTATGGTATGGTATATGAGGATGAGCGGAAGGATTCTCAGTCGGGCCTCTTTTAATCGTCGGAACTCCAGGGATAGATTTGGTTTGGGACGTATGTTCGGAGGGATATAGGAAAGGTGGAAACAATTAAGTAGTTGACGCTAAGTGTACGTGTGGTCTTGCGAATCTTCCTGTTTCTTTTATAAAGGTCAGGATGTCGCCGATTCTTTCGTCTTTGAGATGGTATCCACATGGACCCCAGGATCTTCTGTTGCATTCTCGCTAAGGCTGGGCAGTGGCATAGGAAGTGTTCAAGATCTTCTTCTTTCTCGGAGTTCCTAAATGTCTCTGTGTCAGAGAGGCCCATTCTATGCATGCGTTTGTTGAGTGTCCTCTGATGAGTCTCACCATCAGCCTCAATTGCTCTCTGCTTAAACGTAGAGCCTTCCTGGTGAGCAGGTAGCTTGGTTTATTTACTAGTGATCCAGGCACTAAGCACGTCGGGAGATTTGCCCAGTGATCCTCGAAATCCCTTTGAATCCTCTCGTTTGTTGCTGTTTTAATTATTGTTAGTGCGACCCTCACTGTGTTTTTAGCGGTTCGTTCTATTGCGTTCGCCCCTTCTCTTGCCAGTTTGTCGGTTTTCTCATTCCCCGAGACACCTTCGTGACCCGATACCCAGACAAGGCGGACGTCGTTGTCACTGGCCAGCCTTTTGAATTTGGCTTTCCATTCCCTGACCAGATGAGATCTGGATGTTGGATTTGTGATGGCTTTAAGTGCTGTTTGACTATCCGAGCAGATAGTCATAAACGAGATTGCTTCCTTGTGTTGCTGGGGTAACCCGCAGCGATCGAGTTAGGAACACTAGAATACGCGAGGTCCTCAAGGTCGAGCAGCTTCTTCTTCGAACGGAGAGGTTCATGTTTCACGTTAAACGCGTGTCTCCAAACTCGGCTTTCAAGATGTCCCATGGAATCTGTGCCTTCAAGTAGGGGTTCGCTGGGTAGGCCCAGGATGAGATGACTGAACCAAGTCCGAAATCTCACCTCTACTCTAATGATGATGATGACTCTTGCTTCTACAAAGTCTTAAAGCCTCACTACTTTCCGAAATTGAGCCACAGATTCTCTTTTTGTCTTTTGCTCTCGATACGTGTACTTATTCCAAGTTGTATTAAAGCATAGCTTACTGCTGCCTTACATTACATTCCAATATGTCCTTTGGTCTTCGTTTGTTCCGTTTATGTGTCCTGAAACACATACCTTATGCTGCATCTGGGAAAACATTGCATCAAAAAGATGCTTTTCATCCAGTTGTCTAGGATGAAATCCACTTCACTGGACTCTTGTACTGTATGTAATTCATTTGTTTATTACCCAGATCGAGTAAGCTACCAGAAATCTATTTAGAAATCCTGTTTTCCCTTAATAGATCCATTAAATACATTAACAATCACTTAGAACGCCTGGAAGGAATAACATTTTCACATGTCCCTAGCGTCTAACTCGCTCGATTTCCAGATTGGCTGTGCCTATTCGCCCCATCTCCACCAGATACAGATACAAAAAAAAAGTCAATCATTGTTCCGCACGAACGATAATCACTGCATTTAACACAATTTATATTTTAATGAGAAAATACGTCGATTACATCTGGCTTGGCTGCCTCAGCTCCAAGTCGCGAGCAGCTCCTCACTTCGACACATGATCACCAGGCTTTGATGGCAGAGCATCTAATAATCACACATACCCACTGTGAGTGAGTGCTGTCCATTCTGGAAATAATCAATCAGTGCACACACAATTGGGACCAGAATAACACTTCTCGAGTGTGCTGATGGCCGCCACGATAGTTAATACCAGGAAGCAGTTGATTACGAATGGAATAGCCATGTGCTGCATTCTCCTCTTCTATCCACTGCCGGTCAACAAAAAAAAATAAAGGAAAGAAAAACTCATTGGCAGTTAGAAAATCGAATGTGGAGAGAGGAAAGAAAAGCCCGGTTTTTGTGCGGAAATTGCTGGCTTGCGTGGCTTCCCTCAATATCCAGAGAAACAACGAAATTACTAACCCGAGTATTAAATGTCACATTTTGTCGTAACACCAAAGTAAAAGCCATAAAGTGAGACGCTGAATTGGTTTCTTTTCTTGGGACTTTATCGATTTGCCATAAACACAATCAGATATGATTCCCAACGTCGTGCTTTCCAAGAACCATAAACTTAATTTATCAAAATAAAAATACCTGTTCGAAAGTAGTGGTGGCGCTCCGATCGAAAATTGTTACGTTTCGGCCAAAAGAATGCGCGTTGAAGTCAAAGCTGGGCGGCACACGGATACGAATTGAAAAATTCATTCCTCTCTCATTCTCTAGTCGCAATGGGGAAGATTCACAAGGAACTGAATTTATGGGCTGCCAGCCGTTGACTAGATTCTATTTTTGCGGATGGAAGGGAGCTACGAGGGGGTTATGCCTGACGGTTGATCACTTTCTCGTGAAGAATTTCAACTAGAGACGAAAATAATTGGTGTACTCTTACAAATTCATGAAATTTATTAAAATTACACGAATAATTTGGATACTTTGGTGACGCGAGTGTACGAACACGAGGCATTTTTGTGGTCGAATTTAAATTTTCTGCAAGAAGAGAGGAATTTAGTGACGCGTTACACTGACAATATTGTCTGTGTTCAGTTGCCCCATCGACTGGCTTCTTTTTTGTTACCAATAATCCACACAGAGCTCAACTCTAAGATGTTCTTTCCGTAAGTCACCGACACTTTTGCTTTGAAAATTCCGACTTAATTCAGAACGTTTTATTTTTCACAGTACACAGTTGATGGTATAAAAGATACAAAGGCGCACTTGTGGAATACAGTGACTTCCCCTTAACCTTTTATGTTGCCTAAGAAATTACACAGAAATGTTCCCTTTTGAAAACAGGATTACTTGAACTGAAGCAATATGATACCGAGCTCTTTCACTTGAATTAAGCAATGACAACGTAACTGTTAAAGGAGGATTCCCGATGGTGGCAATTTAGCTGTAAATTCTTCCACGAATGTCATTTTGTAAGGAAATGTCATCCAAGCCGCCTGTAAATCCTCATGATGGACTATGGAGTGAATAAGAGCTACAGGCGACTGCAAATGGACAAATTGTTGATATTTATACGAGTGTTGAGAGGGAGGAAAAAGGAGTTAAACGGTTTGAAGAAAATGAAATGTTGAACACTGCTAAGATTCTTTTGTGACTTTCATGTTCTTAAAATCAAAAGAGATTGTATCATTGAGGGGGAAGACAAAATTTCGTTTCACTGGAGATCTTTCAGGATAACCCAGTCTCGGCATCCTAGAAGCGTATTGCTTTGTATGTACACGTATACAGTGCCATGGCGTTCTTGGCTTGATTTTAGAGACAAAGTCGATATAAAGATTGCTGAACGACATTTATTAATTTTTTTTCAAAGTCGAAAGTGTTTGATTTACTCTTTTCAGACAGCATTGGGAACTCTTCGCGTTAATTTACGTTAGGCAGGTCAATTGCGAAGAGGAATTAAACTGTATGGCTCCAGAATGACCAAAAGTAGGTTTTCGGATGATACTGCGGACAGTTGCGGCATATTCCTGTGCTGGGTTCGAGTACTCAGTAATGTTCCGAGGCACTGCGGAAGAGATGAACTGGTAAACGAAGGAAGAAGTCAGAATCTCTCTGGTTGTAGTGAGGAACTGTCTGCTTCTACAGAACTGAAAAAGTTTCTCACCCCAAAACTGGCAAATAGCAGGTGGAATAGTATCAGCACTTTCCTTTCGTCGAGGTGAATCTGGATTACAAGAGAAGGGGAATACTCCTGAACGCCTAAGCCATATAGCTGGAACCCTCACATGACATTATTTGGTTAGTAGGCGTGCTATTAGCATTGGTGCCTGCTCCAACGATTTTTGCAGAAGCTATAGAGATGAGGAGGAGGAAAAAACCATAACTTCACCTTCTGCGTACCTTTGCAGAAAAACCCTCAGCGAGTAGTTCTATGAAGGAAACGAGCGTGCAAAAGAACTGGCCAGGCAGGACTCAGCTCTGCACGGCTCAGTCGCAATAGGAGTCCACATCCCGCCAGGAGCGGTTAAAAGACAAATTCACACAAATTTCCTGCAAAAGCCCAACCTCCAATGGAAGGGGCTAACTGCGCTATATCAAGGAAGGTATGGCCGATCTACAACAAGGTTAGAACAAAAGATCTCCTAAGCAGAACCCGCCAATATATCACTAGAAAAACGGCGGCAACCACGGGGCACAAGCCAATTGGAGACCATGTGGTCAAACTAGGTATTCCATACAACCGCCACTGCCACAGCCACAGCTGCGGAGACGAAAACAAGAACAAAACTCTCTCCCACTTCCTCTGCAAATGTCCAGCACTAGCAAGAATCAGACTGCGTGTACTAAACCAAACATTCTTCGACGACCTCAACGACATCCCGGGTAAAGGGATACGAGATCTAATCCGTTTCTAAACAGGTGGTCTCACTCACCTTCAACAACACACATCATCAACCAGATCACACGAGTCGTAGTTAAAAAAAAAAAGGCACACAACCACAACCTCTGCTTCTATGAAGATGTCAGCGACCTTACCAAGCTAGATAAAGAGCTTCGTCGCCGAGTCTAACAAGGTCTACACATGTGTAGTTTGGAGCAGAAAGGGATTAACCGATACGGTTACCCACAAAAGGTTTCTGATGCTGGTGATCCGGTAATAAACTATGCCGACTGAATAAGCTTCATTTTTTTGTTCTATTGGCCGCAATCTGGAGCTCAAACCTTTAACGCCATGCTAGTAAAGTTTGATTCCTCTACATGGCCATATGTTGGATTTTTCTGGGGAGTATATCGACGAATGTCAACTTCGCCTAGTCAATTGGGAAAATGTCCCCGGGCTTAGGCAGTCCAAGCTCGTTTCTTACAAGGAAATTCTAAACCTTGAACAACATGAGGAAACTAGTGAGCTTCCTTACTGGCCATTGTGACTTAAGATATCATTTCAACAAACTAAACCTTCGTTCAGATACAGAGTGTCGGTTCTGTTTGGAAGAGAAAGGAGCCTTTGAACACGTTTTCTGTGAATGTCCGGCACTATACTGGCTACGTAGATGGATTTTTCATAGGGTATTCTGTTCGTTTCGGAGTTTAGAAACTCGGCTACTAATAACACAAGACAATAGGTCTTGCAAGGTCGCAGTGTCAGTCATAAGGGCAGGTTTTGAAAAAAAAAAATATCGACGACTGACCTTTGTTTTAATATCGAGGAAACGGGTCCTATTTCCAGAATTACACTATTTCGCAGACCTCTTTTGCTTATCGGCTCTAGCTTTTGACTTTTGATTAAAACATTGGAAACATCTATGATGCCACTCTTCGTCTTTGGGTTGCACTTTAAGGTTAGACATGTATCGGTCTTCAAAGAAAAGTTGACACATTCTTCCTGAACATGACTGCCCGTGCGTCGAACAATGCGCACTTTCCATATCCAATGATTGGCCATTTATTTCAAAGCAAAAAGTGTTTGTGAAACCCGCTCTGTGTTGCAAGTAAACAATCGGCGTCCGTTGTTTAAGCCCGATTTGCGGAAGTAAACACCGCGAGAAGTTCTTCCGTGATGACTTCGTATAACGTATTTATTGTTACCGGAAATATAAACAACGACAACTGCTCAATGATTCTAAACATCAACCGAGACACCTGCTTGTTGTTTCAATTTTATAGTGAAGTATCTTAATGACATTTAGGACCCGAGTCAGGCAAAGATTATGGCTCAACATATTTACGTAATCCAGGCGCATCTGAAAGCCAAAACCAAACCATCAAGACAAGACATTGATTTTGGCCTAGATTATCTCTTTGGCTTGCTTAAACTGCTACCAGTTACGTATGGGATCGTGTGTGTGTGTGTGTAAAAGTGCGTATGCTGCAAGCCCCCTCAGCCTAAAGAGAAAGTCGAAAAGTTCCAAGGTGGCGCGCAGTGTCTCTGCATCAGAGTGGCTGTATTGTCTGCTCTCGGCACAATACACAACATTAACTAATTTATTCTGTATGTCAGCTGACCTATAAGGCGGCCACAAATGAACACACTCACCATGGTTTAAGGGTTTAAGCCGTGAGACAATTAGTTATGCTTTGTGTTCGCCAGTAAAACTAGTTTTGCTGTTTATAGAAAGTTGAAGGCCAGTTTGATGACACATTATTGCTTTACAATGACCCAGACTGAGCGCAAGATTCAATGTAATTCAATGGAAAATGAGAAAAATACGATGACTGCAATGTGAAATGTTATGAAATCATATTTATTTTCAGTACTGAGATGAGAGGCACTAAGCGAATGATATCTCATGTCCATTGACCTTGGAGCAGATCCCAAAATCTACAAATCCACCTACAGTGTCCGAAAGAAGTTCATAAATCATTCTTTTCTGTCTGAATGATGTAATGTCGCTGCACACCTTGGCATTGAAGTGTCGCATGACAGTGCTGATGGCTTTGTCGAGTGCAGAGCTGTAGGAGGTGTTGTTTCTCGAAATAAGAAACGATTTCACCTCCTTGGGTATCTACACTCTGGGGCGTGGTTCGACTCTACATACTTTCGACGATCCGAATCTCTGTCCAATGCATGAAAACAAATCCGTAAGCATATTCCAATCATTTGCAATAATTCAAATTTTAATTGACCAACATTGAGTTTCGTAATAATATCGGTAATTACGACTTAATAACGTACGTTATTCGCCAACATAGTTTCGGAATAATTAGATCAACATCGCATTAATCATAATGCGATTAAGCAGCCCTTGCCAGAGCTGCTGCCCACGGTGTCGCTTCTAACCATGTGGACGATCTCCGTAAGAGATGTAGGAAAAGTCAAACTGCCTGGCAGTGTGAAACATAATCCTCCGCCTCCTCCATTGAATATGGGGTTGAGGATTATCCTTCCAGCAGCGAGAACATGTGTATATGCATGTGACGAGCCATTTATATATTTCACTATAATTGCCAACGTAATGAATTCCTGGTAACATAATTGACATTTCACATGGTGATAGTAGCTAACAAATCTCGGTGGTCTCTCCTTGTTCGGTCGTTTGTGGATAGATTAACAATCGATTTAAGCTTTTTTTTTTTTTTTAATTAACAACTGCATTATTAATTTGGGTTTTTGTCTCTTTGTTGCAGACTGTGATTGTGGTTGTGTTGACTCCTCGTCCGGTGGTGTAATCAGCACGACGGCACCCTCAACGGCAAACACGACTAACACCAACAACAGCTCCAAGACGGCGCATACGAAAGTTGCGACCTCTGGGGGGCATGCAAATACGCAGCCCCCCAGTAAACGGTCTAGTAGTGGTGCTGATGGCGACTATCAATTGGTACAACATGAAGTTTTATATTCCCTTTCGGCGGAATATGAGGTAAGATTTTCCGTTAATCACTTTCTTCATTGGAATTAAATTTTTTTCTTTTATCGTTTTTAGGTTTTAGAATTTTTAGGACGTGGCACATTTGGACAAGTGGTGAAATGTTGGAAACGTGGTACTTCAGAGATTGTCGCCATAAAGATTCTAAAAAATCATCCATCGTATGCGCGTCAGGGTCAAATAGAGGTGTCTATTTTGTCCCGCCTGAGTCAGGAAAATGCGGACGAGTTCAATTTTGTTCGAGCTTTCGAGTGTTTTCAGCACAAGAACCACACCTGTTTGGTTTTCGAAATGCTTGAGCAGAATCTTTACGATTTTCTCAAACAGAATAAGTTTTCACCTCTTCCGTTAAAGTACATTCGACCGATTCTGGAGCAGGTAAGATTGGAGTTAAATATGTGTAGAATTAAGTTTAACTCCCAAACGAAAAATTAAAAGCCTCATCTCTTACTCCTACCCCACTTAGCATAGTTCGTCATTGAAAGTGGGTCCAAGTAGGATTCCTCGCATTTCTCAATTCTCTCACTCGCGATCTTCTTAGGTTAGGTTAGGTAAATGAGTGTCTTGTGACATTCGTCACTGCTCACTTAGACCAGCAAAAGGGTTCATTGTGTTCATCTTCAAGTTTCCCTCCTCTAGTTCCGTGAAGAAGTAACTACCAAGAGTCCTCATTCTTATACCGGCGAGGGCAGAACATTCACGCAGCAGGTGACGGACAGATTCGATTTCTTCCGCGTCCCTAAAACTTCTGCAATAGTCATTGTGATGTATACCGAGGCGCTCCGCATGAATACCAATGGCGCAGTGCCCAGTAATGATCCCGCAGGCTATCCTTGCCTCGCGACGACTATGTTTGACCAGAGAATCAGATATCTTCTTTTTATAACTCGTCCATCAGTTTCTAGCCATTGCACATGTATCTAGCTGGATCCAACTTGTATTGGCTCGACTAATGGCCTCATCTTCAATATACCTTTTTAACGAGCTTATTGGAATCCTCGCAAAGGGGAGAGCCTGTGAAGCATGTAGCGCTTCTCCCCTTCGGCAAGTTCGTCAGCTGTGATATCCATATGCCCTGATACCCAACATAGGGTCGCCGTATTGGCACTCGATATCTCATCTAAATGGTTTTCGCAGATTCCTACAAGCCTCGATCTAGTTATCGCGCATTCCAGAGCCTTAACGGCTGCCTGGATGTCTATATAGATCGTAATGGTCCTTGCGGTGATACCCTTCTCGCGGACAGTTTTCGAGGCGTCGATGATGGCTGTGATTTCGGCCTGAAAGACACGGCAGTCGTCGTTTATTCTCGACATTCTTAAGGTTGTGGAGGAATATTTTGCCTAATGCATGTTTTGCTCTAGGTTAGGTTAGGTTGAAGTGGCTGCCAGATAAAGCCAACACACTTAGACCCATTAGGGGTCCGTTGTGATACCACCAGGATCTCAATGTTTTGCTCTAGCTGGAGCCGGACATCTGCAGAGGGAGTGAACAGAGGTTTCCTACTCAATCCCTTCATCACAATCTGAACTGGCTAATCACCTGTCCTGATCGCTGATATCGCTGATATTTTTTTTTTTTTTTTCAAGGAGTTGGTCACATCGTTCAGGATTTTATGTAGTTATTTAGCCTACTTTACCTCTGATTGGCCAGCAGTGTTATTTTATATTGACCTTAATGATGTCCCGTAGAATATCGTCTGGTTCATCGAATTAAGGGCTAAGCCCCGTTTGTTCAGGTCATCAGATTCCCTGAGTCTTATTCCTACCGCGTTATCCAAAATACAAACCTTTCCTAACACCAATTCCAACTTTGATTTACAATTCTCTAAACGTAAACTTCTTTATTTGATAGGTGTTGACGGCGTTGTTGAAATTAAAACAACTCGGATTAATTCATGCTGACTTGAAACCAGAGAACATTATGTTGGTTGATCCAGTCCGGCAACCATACAGGTGGGTTTTACTCTTACTACAGCCACAAGGATACCTACTGAAGCGATCTTCTATTCTATTTTCAGAGTCAAAGTGATTGATTTTGGAAGTGCATCGCATGTGAGTAAGACCGTATGCAATACATACTTACAATCGCGCTACTATCGTGCACCTGAGATTATATTGGGTCTGCCATTTTGCGAGGCAATCGACATGTGGTCACTGGGATGTGTGGTGGCCGAGTTGTTTTTGGGCTGGCCCTTGTATCCGGGATCGTCTGAATTTGATCAAATTAGGTAAGTGTGCGGCAATTTTTTGAAAGGTACGCGTATATTTATGCTCACTTTGTTTTAAAGGTACATATCACAGACACAAGGTCTGCCCACCGAGCATATGCTTAACAGCGCATCGAAGACCTCGAAATTTTTCTATCGCGACGTCGATTCGACCTACCCATTCTGGAGACTGAAAACCACTGAAGAGCACGAGGCTGAAACGAATACAAAGAGTAAAGAAGCTCGGAAATATATTTTCAATTGTTTGGATGACATCGGTCAGGTGAATGTGCCCACCGACTTGGAAGGTGGTCAGCTGCTTGCAGAGAAGACCGATCGTCGAGAGTTTATTGATTTGCTTAAGAGAATGCTTACGATTGACCAGGAGCGCAGGTTAACACCGGCTGAAGCGTTGAATCATTCGTTTGTGAGGCTAACACACCTGGTGGACTATGTGTATTGCAACAATGTCAAGGCCTCTGTGCAGATGATGGAGGTTTGCCGGCGTGGCGATTTCCATACGTATGTTCTTGCAGAAGTGTATGTACACTGAACTGTTAATGAAAGTCTGTCGTTTCAGGGTCCAACCGACGTCGACATTAGTTACGAACTTTGTCCCCAACACCACGGAGAATATGACGTTCACGATAAACAATCAGTTGACGAGCCAAGTACAGCGTCTGGTTCGCGATCGACCTATCACTTACGAAGGTCTCTATCAGATATATGGCGGACGGAATGTCGGCCGCCAGTATGCCCAAGGGCGAACGGATACCTTCCAACATCAATTGGTTTCGAATATATTATGCCCGCCCTCCTATCAAGCGATGCCGAGTCCCACCAAGCATGTCGTTGTCGGTAGTGCAGCAATGCAGCCTCCTTTACAAGTAAGTATGGTACATTCAGCGGTCGATGTCGTGCGTCACTATGGGTTTTTATAGGTTCCTCCTCAGCAGTACGTGAATGTGCCTGTTCCTGTGTCAATGGTTGAGCCAACATCTGGACAGCGAATGCTTTTAACCAATCGAGTGCAGGCCAGTGGTGTGGCATGGCCGAATACTGGTCGTCAAATGGCGCTGGTGCCATCCTGGCCACAGCAGGCACCCGCCCACTCTCTGATTGTTGATCCTGCGCCATTCCTGAACGTGGAGGAGATCTACCCGAAACATCACCTTAACATACCGCGTAACGAACTCAAAAAGGAGTCTCCAGTACACCATTTAGTGTAAGTTATGTCAGAGTTTATTCAGTTTGTTTTCGTAGCTAGTGTCCATGTGGTCTTCAGCCAGGCAGTAATTCGTATTCCAATCTTTTACGTATCCTTTCTAAAGTAAAGGAAATTCTTACAGAGTTCCGCGGCACGAGAAGAAGGAAGCCAATCAGCTGTCGCCGGTTAAGAAGCGGGTCAAGGAGAGTTCTCCGCCGCATCAGCAGCGTTATAATCGTGCACACGTTTCGCCACAATATCACAATCACGGCTCGCACAACTGCAACTACTACAGTGGCAGTGGTGGAGCAATCGTCGCCGGATCATCATCCAACAGTAAGTAGCTTGTTGAGATTTGCAGTGCATGTGAAAAACTCCGTCCCTTTTTCCAGATATCATCAGCGGACATCATCATCATGGTGGCGGCAGCAGTAGTAACGGGGGAAATGTTCAGCTTATAGCTGGAGGTCACCCGTCAGCATCATACGCGCCGAACAATGGCGGTGGTCATCACGTGGTTTCATGCGGTAATGGTGGAGGAAACCCAATGGGTCACAGTGCGATAGTCAAGCAACAGACGATCACCATCCACGACACACCGTCACCGACTGCAGTGATCACAATCTCCGACAGCGAAGACGAGTCGCCGGATGTTCCAGCAACGACGCATGGTGGACACCACAAGGCGACCACCCAGCGTGCACATGCACAATCGCAAACAACTTCGTCTATGCTACAGACATCGGCTTCATCGTCATCGCTGTCGTGTCGCAACAACAATGGTTCTGGTATCCCAACTAATAATCAGCCCGCTCACCAGGGCTCATCTTCTGCTTCGAACATTGTTCAGCACCATTCGCAGCACCAGCAGATACATCAGCAGCAGCAGCAACAACAACAACAACAACATCAGCAACAGCACCAACAACATCAGCAGCACCAGCATCAGCAACATCAGCCGCACCAACAGCACCAGACGCACCAACCGCATCAGCAACAGCAACAAGTTCAACAACAGCAACAAGTTCAACAACAGCAACAAGTACAGCAACAACAGCATCAGCACCACCAACAACAGCAGCAGCAGCAACAACAACAACAACAATCCCACCACCAACAACAGCAACAGCAGCATCATGTAGCCAGTAGCACAAGTTACCACAACGGTAATAATCAAAATTTAAATCATGTATCTCATGTAACAGGTTCACAACCACAACAACCAATGCTACAATCTCACCAACATAATTCTGGCAATAATGTAGGCAATAACAGTAGCAATAGTTTAAGTAGTCATTGCTCCTCATCTGGAGGCGTCGGCATCACGCATCACGTGAATGCCACGAATCTAGGTGGTGTCCCGCATCACAATTCCTCATCTTCATCTTCATCATCAGCTCCATCAAGTAAACATCGCAAAAATGTAATATCATGCGTAACCGTAGGTGACAGTGACAATGAGGATCACAGACGCGGCCCCGCCAGCAGCCCCAAGTATCAACATGCGAACATCAAGTACGAGCCAGGCCAGTCGCAGAAGAAGCGCATCCTCGCAATGGCCCAAAACGAGTGTTTCCTATCATCGGCCAATGGTCCGGCTCCCTCATCATCGAATTCTACGGTAGCAGCTGTGGCACCCAGCTCTTCATCCAGTCAACAGCAGCAGCTGCAACAGATGCAACAACCAATCCAACAACAACAGCAACAGCTTCACGTCCCGAAGCAGGAACCAGTTGAATTCTACGAGTATCCACAGCTTGATAAGCGATCATCATGGGCCCCACCAGCTCATCACAACACGCACCACAAGCGTGAGACGTCGTCGTCATACATGGTGGCACAGCAGGCGGCACCACCGCCAATGGCGCACTCAAAGAATGCATCGGCGGCAGCCGTAGTGGCAGCGGCCAACATGGCCACTGCTGCCCAGTCTTGGGGTGTCCCCATCTATCGTCAGCAAGATCAGTCGAACACTCCAATTGGTGGTTCACCGGCGGCTATTTTACAGCAGGAGATCTACGCCCAAGGAGACATGTATCGAAGGCCCACAGTGTTTGTGTCACAGGCCCCATATCAAAACTATAATCGGGTAGTTCCGCCACCAGCACACAATGCATCCAATCGACAGGTGAGTTGATTAATGGTGTTTTTAATGGAAAGAAAGGTGGATGAAATACTTTGCAGCGAAAATTTATTGTCAGAAATAATATTTAACTTCCGCTGTGCATTTCCTGGAAAAGTCATTCGTTTTCCACCCTCTCATCGAAAAAATCTAAGGTGTTGGATTTTTATTTTCTGACTTTCGTATTACAGATGTGTTAACATCGCGCGATAGGTTAATGAGAAAATGGAAACCCCCTTGTTCCAGGAACTTACTCATGCTATTCGCTGTAAACTCCTATGTAAAATCCGCATAATAAACAGATTAACTTATACTGTTATTTGAGAGCTAAGATAGTGACGTAAAAGGTGTCCCTTTAATGTCTGGTCTCTAATTCAGCTTTTTGTCAAAACAAGCCACAGGAACTTAGTACTGTTACTTATGCTGTGGGAGGTTCAACCTACTGCTGATGTTTTGAATTAATTAATGTACTCGTACAGCTCTCGTCTTTCTTTGCAGGGCAGCTTTGTAGGCATCATGTTTTGTTGCATGAACCTGTTTCCACACTTCATCAAACCAGGGGTTTATTTGTGGTGGCATAGAGAAACCTAGTACATCAGTGGTTGCATCTTTGACTGCTTTCTAGTAGTGTTGCCACTGCAACTCTTGATGCTGGCGATAGATTAAGAGACACTCGTTTGGCAAAGATTCCTTATATTTGTTGATGAGATCATCCCCTACTTGCGGAAATGTGGTCGTCCTCAAGGATGTTCGGGCTAGATCATTGGTATTCATCTGCTCTACATCATTTTGGCCAGGTCGATGTAATTGTACAGCTCTTCGTTAAGTCTCCATGAATCTTCGCTGCAGGTGGGATCAAAAATCGAACGTATAACTTTCCTCTCAAAAATTGCAAGTGCGCTTTCGTTCAAGCCATGCCTCTGCATTCATACAACACGACGAGGAATTAGGGATCATGTATAGCGTCTCCTTGGCCATAATAACAGCGATTGGCAAGTGTAGGCAGAATTGATAGGAAACCTAACTGGACGACTTTCAAGACGTCGGTGGTTGGTGTCAGTTCGTAGACAGCTTTACAGCACAGTTTCTGATTCAATGTTCGCGAATGAGCCAATTAATGTGTCATTTCGTTCTACTGATGATATCAGTGTCTTCTGCTTAACCAAGTAGTTGTACTGATTTGTTCAAAATAGAACCTGATGTGTTGGCATGGTAAATTCGCACTATTTTCCCAGAAACAAGTTGAATAAATGTAATGACAATGTGTCGTTCTGTTTAAAACATTAAATGGTGCAAGGCTTGGTAGTTTCTTCCCCGACCATCGTCATTCTACGTAATCGAATAAGTTTTGCAAGAATATCCAAAGTTCGACACTGCCAAAATAACTCATCTCTATCCAAACCTCATAAACGGCATTGAAATCAATAAATAGATAATGAATATCGATCTGCAACTCTCTTCTCGATGAAATCACTTTTGATTCTCACTTAGCACGTCATGCACCATGACCCAGTCTCTTAGGCGGTTAGATGTTAAAAAGTTGGGGTGTGTATGCACTGCGACCTGTATAGGTCTTTTGAGCTCCTCTTAGGCGTGTAAGGACAGGTTTATTTTAGTCAAATTACTTGACAGACTCAATAAAAAAAAGCGGTTAATGACAGGTTTATTGAGTTTGTCAAGTATTTTGATTAAAATTGACAGAAGGTTTTGCCGTTTTGTGCGCCGTCCCGATTGTTCTGATATCACGGGATTGTAAAAATCCCAAAAAATGAGAAATGCTAGTTGGAGACATACCCAATTCACTCGGTAACGAGCCCGGAATGTTGCTATGACCGTGTAGGTTAACAGTCAGAGCACAGCCGCCTCTAAGGAATGAAAACGTGGGTTTACGATCATAAACCCTTCTCCTTTTTTTTGCGTTTCTTCAGCATGTTGTTCGTATATGAAATGACATAAGTACGTTTACTTTTCAGGTACTCCCAGCGCATCCTCTGCCGGCGCACATTCAGTTTCCAACTCAGTACAGTCAATTTGGTCCATTAAGTCCAGCTCAGGTAGCCACCAAACATGGCCATTACGCACCTGCGAACATATGGTATGGAGAATAAATTGACACACAATCGAGTGAGTTAACAGCGCATTTTACGCCCCCAATAAATGCCAAACTTAATACTTTCCCATCACATATCATCTAAATTTAATTACTTGATTTGTTTCTTTCACGCTTAGATCGTTTCTGAGTGGTTCAGCAGTTTTTGGTGAGTTTCCTCAAAACCATCACAATCGTCAACAACAACAGGAATTGGAACAGCACCAAACCAATTTGCAAATAACACAATGGTGGTTTACAATGCTTCAACAAACAATCAATTTCAAGAGTCAACGACAAATGATTACCAGCACCATAACAAAAAGGAAACGAATCAAATCAACTGCAACAAACTAAAGTGAAAAGTGAAAAAATTAAGTGACAAAATTGACATAGGCAAAGGCAAACGCAAAGGAAAAGGATTATAAGAATTATTATTATTTTTTAAGAGGTGGCACATGTGAAGCCCGCTAAAGTAGATTTTATTTTGTATGTGTGTTTATTGTGTTCGCTTTGTGTATAGTATACACATCCATGTTATTCAAATTTTTAATACTATCTCTCTCTGTCTCTCACTTTTCTCTGTAACGGGGTGCTTGAGAGTATTTTCGTTTCGTTTTTTTTTTTTGGAGCCAGCATATATAGTATAATGCATACGTATATGTATATATTATTCATGAATATATTCTATAAATATTTTTTTAATTGATATACATAGTATAATACAATTAAACACACATAAGTATATAAATATACATATATCTCTAGGGCGTAGGCAGTAGTGAAGTTTTCTTCGTTCTTTTGTAATTGTGAAATATTACATACAACAGTGTTTTTTTTTTTTTTTAATTACTCGTATCTCTATCGATAAGTTCGAAAATTGTAAATTTAATAATCAAAAACAAAAGATCACTACTTGCAGAAAACAACGTATGAACAGTATATATACATTTATTTAATTTAATTTTTTTTTTTTGAACAACTAATATCTTTGTAATAAAGTACGATACACATTTCGTAGAGCACAATGGGTTAATGGGCTAAATGTATTTTATTTTAATAATTATATGTAATAAAAGATATATAACGTAGATTTTATGGTTAAACAAAGCAAACAAAAAACTTTGTGAATTAAAGACCAGCACACTTTGGACTGGCAACATTGTGAGACAACAATTTAATGTGGGGGTTGAATAAGTAAAAGAAAACCTAAAACCAGAATTAGTTTAAAAGAAAAAGACGTTGAAAATGATTTGGATAACAGTTTTTTTTTTTTTTTTAATATAGTTGTGGTATATATGAATTATCCAATTTTATTGTGGAGTGAACAATGGCTTTTAACTAATTAGTTTCTTCTTTATTATTTTTTTCAAACAACACATAACCAAGTAGAAATTAGAAATTAATCAGTTTGTTTTATTATTATTATTTTAAAGTGAACACTTAGCATTGTATTTGTCTATATATGATGAACAAATTAGAATTTTATTGTAAAAAAAAAAAAGTGTAGGAAAATACAACTTTATTATGCAAACGAAAAAAAAAAAAAAAAAAAAAAGTATATATATAAATAAATATAAATTAAATAACTATTATGGAAATATATTAATGTGATGTAGTTTTATAATGATCGTCTAAATAATACTTATTATTATACACAAACAAAAAAAATACAAATATATATTATATTTAACATTTTAGAAGTAGGCAAAGGGATAAACAAAAAAGTGAAACAAAACTGCAAAGTAAATATTAAAAAGCAAACATAACATAACAAAACTGGTAAGGAGAAACAGAATTTTGTTTTAACAATTTATACAAGACATTAAACAATTAATAACGAGAAACAAAAACAAAGAAAATATTATATTATATATTAAATTTAATCTCTATTTCGTAGAAAACAAATTCTATCAATTGTAACCCTGCATTATTTTTTTGGGTATATAGAAATGTTAAATTAAAAACAAAGAAAAAACGAAAACTTAAATTTTGTGCGTGGACATAATATAGTGGTAAAACATAATATAGTTTCTTTTAAAAAATGCAGATAAAATGGAAGGGGTTTTTTAAGACCTCAGGAAAAAGAAAAGAGTTTCTTTTTGGAAAAGGTTAAGATGCGCAAGAGCGTGTGCTACTCATATTCAGCCTTAACATCCAACAGACAGAAAATCACTGGTTTGAAGGGCAATGCTACACGAGCTTTCTTGAGCTTCTGACCTGAATATAGAGAAAACCAATAGAACTGTGCACATGAGCACCCGCGGCCAAAATGGTGTCAATGTTTTATCCAGCGACTTCCCTCTATGGCACGCTACCTGTAGAACGTCATGAGGGACTCTGTTGTGTACATCAGCATGAACACACGAGGTTTTAAATGGTCGCGTGGTACTTATAATTTACCCTTCCAAAGGCTGTGTGAGTTTTATGGGTTGTGAGATTTTCCGGTTTTGAACAACTAAACTAAAGCTACGTTCAGACGATTGTCAGATCTTACAATACTGTCAGGTCTTCCAATGAAAAATGCATCCCAAATGTCTTACAATCGTGTGAACTGACAATTTTTGTCTGACGATGTTGTAAGAAGTCATTGTAAGACCGCCATCTGACAATGAAATTGTCAGGTATCTAGCAATCGTGTGAACACACTAAAACAAGCATAATATTCCATCAATCGGACAAAATGCAGCTCGTAAGACAAACGACGAAGTTTTTACCAAGGCACACGGAGATTCTGGTTGCGCGACTATTTTGAAGCTCGTGTGACATTGGCCTAGATGTTGAAATGAGTGCCAGGCGAAGTACATTGAAACCACACAGACGATGTTACTCTTTATTGAATCGAAACGTAATCGAAAACTTTCACGACACTTTCATAGAACCCATTAGACAACTTTTTCGTGATCGTCGTGGCACTGTAGTTAGTGCGTTGGACTGCTTACACAGTTACGTAGGTTTTGAAGTCACCAATCGCCCAAATATTTTCGTCGCCTTAAGAGGAAATTGAGATTTAACTATGACAACATTCGCCATACTCTTATATTCTAAACGAATTAGGTTAAGGGCCGTAGAACTTTTGATCAGGGTTTCATTTAAATTTTTCAATGTTTTATTAGTGTCACTGTTGAGAGAGAAAAACACAATTTTTTAAGTTGGCTAGCAGCACAACTTAAACAATCTGTGTATGTAGAACTTTTTTCTCGAAAATTCCAAGTTTCCTTTTGTCCGTTTTTGGCAAAGACCATTCGTCTGCTTCAAATAGCAGGACGGGAATGATGAATACTTTATCTTTTCTTGATTCTTTTCAACGGGCCCTTGCTCTATTGTTTGCCAGTTGAGTATTGGCAGAATTAATAGTAGTGCCTGGGTGGACAAATGCCTACCCTACCGTGGAATTGTAATTGATCATCGTGACGTTCTAGCCGAGACGTCGATGTTATAATTGTAAAAATACCGCAGCTGTGCAGAGTTTACATTTTCGCTATCGTTGCAGCTGTGCATCAAAACAAAATTTGCTGCAAATTTGCAAAACAAAGGCAGTCATTCGATGTTTATGAACGCAAGTGATACCAATACAGCTGCAGTAGTAATGCAGTATTTTTACATTTATGAACACCAAATTCTGCACAGCTGCGGTATTTTTACAATTATGAACTCACCCTATCTTTCGGTGTTGGAGAGAGTTATACATCGTTTTATCCTTGTTTACATGCAGGCCCATTTTAGCAGCTTCTAATGCGATGTTGGTGAATGTGACAGTCGCTTCGTTTTACCGATGATGTCAATGTCTTCTTTAGCACAATTTTTTTCAGAACAAAATTGAATAAATTTCATGGCAGTGCATCGCCCTAACTCTGCCGAGCAGTAAGAGTTCTCTATCATCATCTTAAATAAGTAAATAAGCTCTGCAGAAATACCAAAACTACACGTGGTGGAAATTAGTTCACCTCTATCCGCACTTTCATTGGTATCTATCAGAGAGTATCGATCTGGAACTCTTGGGTCTTTACATGTGGTTATATACGCTTCAGCATTAAACCAAATCGTATTTTGTATGCGATGTTCAGTTAGAAAAATTTTGGCGCGTACTTTCTTAAGAAACGTGAAGTTGTATAGAAGGATATCACCTGTCCGATAGGTCTTAACACTCTTCCATTATCTTGCAAAAAAAAAAAACCTAATTATAACTCAAGTTTAAACAAGAATTATTGTGTATCTTTAAATCGGAATATTAGAGGGTTTCATGGACCACATATAAAATATATTTAATATTATATACCATTACTATAGGGTTGACAATTTTTTCTTAGTGAAGTATTTTTCATATTTTAGAATAAAAACCAAAACAAAAGTGAAAACAAACAAAAAAAAATATTTATATAGATATACATACATATAAAAGGACTTTTAAATAATATTCGTAGCTTAAGTAAAAAAAAAAGAAAAACAACAAAACAAAACAAAAAGCAAAAAATTCAAAAATATTCTTCGTTTGTGAGTTAAAAAATAAATCAAAACAAAAAAGAAAACCCATAGTATCTTTCTTATTCTTATTTTACTCTCAGTTTACTAATTTCTGCAAATAACAAAATGAAGAAAAAAAAACAAATAATATTGTAATAGGTGTTATAATTAAATAAAATTTTATATAAACATATTATTTACACTTTTACACATTTTATTTTGGTTTCCTGCTATAAATGGATTGTCGCTTTATAAAAACAAAACAAAACGTAATCTTTATTAATAATTTTACAAAATATCTGCTTAATACATTATTGTACACCGAGAATTATTATTTTAATTACATTACTCTAAATACTATTCGTTTCTTCTTATCTTATTTTTATTAGTTAGTAATAAACCAAAATAAAAAAAAAATGAGAAAACTATTTTGTGACTTTTCATAGGCTTTAGTAGAAGTTAAAATTAAAAAAAAAACAAAAAGTATATATATACATATACGATTAACAAATTACTAAATAACACACACACTGATTTTATTATTAGAAATTATTATACAAAAAAGTTATTAAAAAAATAATATTTTGACTATACACATACGATATACTGATTTCTTATTACTTATTTTATTTTATTTTTTAATTTTTTTGTTTCTTTTTCTTACGGCTAACTCTAAAGTATATACGTATGTCATTATTGTGTTAGTATCGATTATTATTTTAGAGAAAAGAAAAACTATCAAAGGGATTTGTATACTGTTTTATTATTATTATAATTAATACCGTGAAAGAAACTAAAATTACAATTTAAACACAAATATATTATTAATTATTTTGCATGTACTGAAACATTTATAACAAATTAAGAGAAAAACAAATTAACTAAAGAAAAGGCAAACAAATATATATACATATATCTACATTATATTGTAATAATTTTATGCGATACAAATATGAATACAATTTTAAATTTAATATCTACAAAATACTTTTATTTCTTTTTGTTTTTTTGGTTAGTCGCTTTATGCTCTAATTTAAATTTATCTATACAAGTATACAAATTATACATTTAAAAAAAAATTTCTTATAATTGTGTTATTTTATCTTTTTCTTTTTTCTTTGGAATTTATGGATTATTGTTTAAACAAAAAAAAAACTAAAAACAAAAAAACAAAACACATTAATAAATAGTAAGCATGATTATTGAAAAAAAGTTGCATTTCAGTTGTTTTCATTTTGATTTTTCATTTATTTTCAGTTCTCTTTTGGTTCCTTTTAGTTAGTGCTTTCATTTGTTTCTATTTTAGAGAAACTTATTTTTGAGTTCTGACTAGAAATCGAATTTCAATTTAATCGCCTATAGTATCGGGTAAAATGTGAAGAAATCACCACCGCTGAGGTATTTGTCAAAAAAACTTCTTTGACAGGCTGGGTGTTTGTAGGATTGGTTGGTGTACTTACGTTGACCATAGACGGGTTCATTGTACCCATGAAAATTGTCTAACGGAAGTCTGGTTAAGGGCGCGAAAGCAGACAAAATAAATTTTCGAGACCTTCTTAGACCCGAACTAGCTACGCATTCTAACTAGCTTTCTAACAAACTCAGGTAATATCTTAGGCAGCTGGGAATAGAGAAGAATGGAAACTAAAGGTTCTGCTGCGATGCCCTGCAGATCTCACCACACCACCTTAAGGACTGAAGCACTTATCCACAAAAGAAGATCTCATTTAGAATCTTACCAGGTTTCAGAAACTGAACTCCCATCGTTGGATCCCGTCCTCAAAGTTCTCCTTTTCGTCCCTGCAGTTGCAATAATCTTTAGAGAAGAATTTTAACCTCTTGGCAGAGTTGGTTCCTTCTCTTCGTCCCTGCTGCTTCTGCGGAAATCGTTAGACAAGATAGATACTGGCATATAGTATAGTGTTCTGGCTGGGGCCGAATTATCACACTCGTTTACGAGTAACTCATCATCGAAATGTCAGGATTTGACATTACCTCTCCCAATGAGGTTAATCTATTATTCAAAAACGAGTACCACTCACTCACTTGTTATCGACTGCGGTAATTCGGCCCCTGGAGATTGGGCATATCGTAGTTTTCACGCATCTGCTGTTGGTGGTCCTGTCTTGCAAGTTTATTAGTCATGCAGTTTCCTGGAATACCTTAGTGACCTGGCGCCCAACATAAATTAAAATTAAACGGTTCGTTTCTTTCTTTGAAAGACGTGCGACAAACCAAAGCGATCTTGAATTTAAATGGAATTAATTGCTGCTTGAGTGTCATTACATTTCAACCAGGACAAGGCTTTCTTAACAGCCATCATTTTCACTTTAAACACTATACGAGCAGCGGTGTGAAGAATACACCACCACCCGATACACTACTGATTTTGAAACCATCCGTGCAGAAGTGAACTGAGTCAGCATCAATGGCAACACACGTTTTTCCACCCGTTGCGGACAGAAGTGTTTGTATGGAACTTGAGTCCCAGAGGTGATTTTAAAAATTAATTTCTACACAATAAGATAAGGTGACTAGACCTCCACAACAAGGCTTTTAAGCGAATTACTGCTTTGCGTTTGCAGATAACCTTTTTGCAGAAGTAGAGAGCTGTATTAGCTTTTTTTAAACGCTCTAGCTAATTGCCTTTCCAGTTAAGTTTCTTGTCGAAGATAAGACCCGTGCATTGCTAGCGAAGACAAGATTGGTGCGGTTTGTAGCAGGAAGGTCTATGTGAGAAATTTCACACTTCCAAGCAAAGAAGACCAGCTTAGTCTTGTGAGTCCCGTGAACCGTTTTCAGAAAACTATTTGAAGAGGAAATGAAAAGCCTGTGGATGTCTTGGAAAGTGTAGAGGTAGAGATAGCGAATTTATTTCTATGAACAGTCACATTACAATCGTCTCCTTCTAGATAGAACAGTTGCTCTCAGTTACTGTGATGGCGGGACAACGGGCCTAAACCAAAAAGTAAATTGTCTTCGGTTGCATACAGGGACCTTATTGAGGTCACGAGTCAAGAAGAAATCCGCCCCTTCTGCTCTTTGGGTTAGAGTATTCGCTCTATTTGACCCAGCTATCTTAATCTCTTTGCATATATCTTCTTGATTAGGTCGGTGTTTCCGTTCAGCTCATATTTTTCGCGGTTAAATCTTCTCGTCAGCGTTAAGGCCCTGTTAATCAGAGCGCATTTATAACGCCGCGGTGGGATTGTTTTACCCGACGGTAAGTTTATTTTGACGTGGCGTTCTAACCGCAGCGTTAGAGGACGTCAAACAGAGAGCGGTCAGTGCTGTAGCTTCGAGTTATTTCTCAAATTTGGAGGAGTGGGGATAAATTCTCTTAGAGAATTCAGAAATTAAGAAAAAGTAAACGAACGCTTTTTTGTAAGTTAAGGCTGCTTGACAGAAACTTGCCCAAAGAATTTTCTTGGGCTGAAACTCGTAGCTCTCTCAGTTGAGGGGAAGTGATTTGCTCTCTCGTGGCCTCTCTCTTTTGCCAAATTTTTGTGTTGTGGAACAGGATTAGGCAGCTTTTCGTAGCTTTGGTTTACTTGAAAAAGTAAAGGAACAGACCTTATGTATATATCGTAATCTAGATTTTAATTCTTTCACAAAATGTCAATTGCCTCCCATATCTCACCCTTAATATGAGATTTTTGTAGTTTTCATCGCCCGTATCGTACAGACATAGATGGTTCCGCATACATTCGATTAATTTCTCCATAATGACAAAAAACAAGCCACACCCCTTTTTTCACGCGCCGCATCAATACGAGGGACGAAAATAATCCGTAATTTTTAACAACACCGCGTTTCACAGTCGCGGTGAAGCCAGCGCGACGTTGAAAACGCGCTCTATGTGACAGCGGCTATGAATTGTAGTATGTACAATGCAACGCGCGGGGGTAAAACGCGACGTTAAAACGCGCGCTGTCTATCAAGGCGTTCAATAAGACTGTAAATGGAACGTTAAACTTTTCTCTCGAAAATTCCAAGTGCAATTTTATCCTGTTTGGACAAAGAAATCAGAAATTTTGCATTCTAAGCGATGTGTGGACTTGAAGTTTTGAAAGTGCGATTAGTTGCTTCTGATCTGACGCTGCTAAGCTATCCTTTGATTTTCCAACGATGCGTAGAAATGAGTGTAAAGCCATTTCGACAGATTCGCCATTACAATACCTACGTTGGGATATCACAGATCCTTTAAGTTGACATGTGAGCATTTGCCTGTTTTGGGTATGAAGATGACTTCTACATCGGCTTACAGTTGGGGTCAAGTTCCAGAAGTCCCGTTTAAATAATTTTTTAGACATTGAAGGACTATTTCAATGAATGCCAGTTTGAATTCTAAGGTTTGACAAGAAAGTTGGATATCTTTCATGATGGTGTGGGGATAGTAGCTTGGATCATGTTTGGTGTGGTGTTGTCTCACTTGACATTTGAAATTCATTAATAATGGAGCGTGAATGGTTAGTTTAAGTGGTTGTACCAGGCAAAAAGCGCCCGATACATCGTTTTGTTACCACAGTTGTCGGAAACCGTTTGTTACGTGAGTGTGGACGTGTTTCGACAGACCATGGCGCTCGGTCTTAAATCTTCTTCTCCTTAAATTCGTTACTGTTGTCTAGGAGGGGTTTCCTCTGCGCCCGAAGCCTTGCTTTCGTTCGTTTGGAGCACTTGCGGAGAAAGTTTTTTTTATTGGTTCCTTCTCGTTCACGTCTTTGTTGGATGGAGCGTTATAGAGCTCCATCGTTTGTCAAAGAATCAAGCTATTCACTATCAGTGAATCTACTGTGACTGGAATTGAGTGAAGGAGGACTAGTTTATTCCTTGACAGTTTAGTGAGTACTGCATGAGTTTGCAGATAGTTATGATAAAGAACGAATATTTTAAGCAATCTACACAGCAATCCTATACTTCCCGTTCAGCATTGTATAGATTTTTGTTGCCACCGCACTTCTACAATTTATTTTTTAACTCCACAACTCTTGACATATCCCTTAAAAATAGAATAAAAAATATTTCTATTAAAAATACAAATTATAAAGTGCAATAAACATAACACCAATCTCACAGTTAAATAATCAAATAAATAATATTACTGCTTTAGTTCTATTATGATTTATTAACTAATTTTTTTTCTCATATATTTATTAATAAACACTTAAAAACACGAAAGAAAAGTTTTAAAAAAACAAAGCTGAAATTTAATTGTAGAAATTTGTTAATACAGTTTTTAAAAAAAGAGACATAGAAATAATAGATTTACAAATGCCTTAATCACATAATTTAAAAAAAAAAAGTATATATATGTAAGAATATAAAAACCAAAACGAGTTCAAACAATTTATTACCTTACTAATATTAAATGCATTAATATTAAATACAAAAATAATAATATAATTATTAGGATGTTCCATTTTCATGTGGTTCGTTAAAAAATATATGTGATTTTTAAATATAATATAATCTAACTTTACAACAAGAAACAGAAAAAAAAATACAAAGTAGTCTTAATGCCAGAAAAGAAATACAAATAGTTGATAAACATTTACATAAAAAGTATATACAAATATATATATACATACATATATATATATATTACATACATTTATCAATATAAACATAGCAAAGGAGTTGTTGTAAATTAAAAAAAAGAAATTGCAGTCTTTTTATGACAACGGTTAAATTAATTTCGTATTTTTCCCTAAAACAAACTTAAATTTGAAACATTGAAACGTACGTGGGTTATTGTTCCTCTCTATTTTGTTCGCATAAAAAAATTAAATGTATAAAGGGTTTTCATGTTTTAAAAATTATATAGTAAACTGAAGATTGTAGTAAATAATGTAATTAAAGGAATTTCATACCATTTGAGTCTTACTCGTGTACATGGGAGCGGCATTGCCGCGTTACGTTACGGCCATAAGCCCGGCAAAATGTAGTTATAACCTTAAATCAATGTTTTTTACTGAAATTGTTTTGTACCTATGTGTATGTATGTTTAGCCATGTGTAAATGTTTTACTCAAACTTTCTTAAGCCGATGTGATTACGAGTATGATTTTGTATTGTAGTTTCTATGATTCGAAAGAAATTCAGTTCCTTGAGTGGGTGAATGGAGAAGATTTTCTAAGCTTGAGCACTTCTTTCAAATCCAGTTGCGTTACCTCTTAGACAGTCCAGAGTAGATCCTTTACTACAGTGGCAGTCGGGAAGTCGAGTATCTTGTCTGGATAGATGACCGTGAGGTTTACTAGCAGGACGACTTCGCTAGCTTTCAGAGATAAACGTGTGTAGCAAAATGTGTAAGAATATAAAGAGAGGTTTCTTCGCTCTCAAGCGAGTCTGCAGAGTGAATGTTATCAAAGTTTCACTCTTTGTACATTCATAGGTAGTTTTTCAGGATGCTCTAACCACTAATAGGTGATTTCCCAAAAGCTTATAATCCAGTTTCTGCTCCCATCTTGAATGCATCCGTATACTTACGCATCAGTCCGGCGTTTCTGCAAGCACTTCCTGAGTAGGAGAGCTATATACGTTTTTCAAAATTTAAGTGAACGAATGACCTACGAATTTAAAAGTATATGGTCGCCGTGGCTCAGTGGTTAGTGCTTTGGACTGCTGAACGAGAGGCTTGGGTTCAATCCCCAGCCATATCCACGGAACATTTCCGCGGCACCACAACTCGTCGGGGAATGAAAAGCCTCCGGGAGTAAAATCTTTCATGAAAGTGCTTCTCAATTCGCCGTTCTGAGTCGGCAATCAATTGTAGGTCCACTCCATTCGTGGGAGAAGCTAGGCGTTGGCTCATCCCGAGCTGTCGCTCCAGCTATTTCCTTTTTTTGCTTGGAGTACATGATGTTAAAAGACTTACACTTAGGTCCTGCGTCTCCCTACCGATCTTAAGTCAACTGTCATACCTACGTGCTATTATGTTCGGTTCCTTGTGCCTAACTTTTCCCAATTTTTTCTCCAATTACCTTTGCTTCTCTTCAAAAGTCTTGTGCTGGTCGCCGTGGCTTAGTGGTTAGTGTGTTGGACTTTTGTGCAAACTGCGTAGGTTCAGGCACAGCCATGTCCACCGAAAATTTTTCGCAGCACCATCTCTCGTCGGGGAATGACAAACCTCTGAAAGTATTATTCGTCATTCGGAGTCAGTAATAAATTGTAGGCCTTCCATTCGTGCGAAGAATGTAACACACGAAACACGAGTGGTCGCGAGAAGTTTGGCATTGGCTCATTCCGAGCTGTCACGTCAGCTTATTATTTATTTGTACCCTCCGTTCATATATAGTAGCGTCTCGGTTCTTCCACCGCACCGCACCCTACAACACTATTGCGGAATCGTGGGCGCTATCTATGTTTGACACATATGTATGTATGTGTAGTAGATCGAGGACCATACGTTATGGGAGGACAATAATTTTTTTTCTGTTTTCTAAACTGCCCGGGAGCAATTGGGCGTCAAAAACACTTTTCTTAAGCCATCAAAAAGTTTAGGGCTAGAATTGTTTTACCAAGGAACGTCTTCTCCACTACAAAGCCCAGAACTTATCGAATTGCAATAGTGTCAATGGCCAGTTCACGAATAGACAGTGTTAATGGTGAGTTGAACTTCTTCCATAGTTTGTGCAGCTCCTTGACCGACTTTTGGGGGAAACCAGCAACGGAACTCTTTGATGTTTGTAATACTTGATTCGCTCTTAAATTGTTTGAAAATCAATCACCACTCATGGTCGCACAAAGTCTTACTCCTAATTCCATTTACAATTGTACATAATGTATATTCCGTGTTTATGTTCTTAATTGTATGTAGAAAACTTTTTTCTGAAAATTAAATGTAATAATTAACTATGGTGATCGAATGACTTCTATTTAACTAGTTAAAAAACAAAACAAAATTGAAATGATTTAACTAAAAACAAACAATCAACATTAATTTAAAAAAAAAAAATTAAAACAAAACTTTACTTCTTTTTAACAAACCAAATCAAAATGAATCCAAACAAAAAAATTAAAAGAAACAACAAACAATTTAGTAATTACTTTTTGCACGAATTTAAAGCAAAAAAAAAAAATAATAATAATTTAAAAAAGTAAGATGATTTAAAATATTTTTTAATTATTGATATACTATATATCTGTAGACTACAATTTATACAATTCAAATCCATTCGCTTTAATGATCAACATATTCACAAGACAACCAAAAACAAAAAAACAGTCTATGTATGCAGTAGAATTGTCGTAAAAAAAATAATAATAATACACATACAATTATTATAATACAAATAGGTATTAATTAATAAATACACTGGTTATCATTGCTTCAGGATGTCTAAGCATAGGTTATATATTATATACAGTAATTTATAGGCACGATAGAGGTTTATACATAGAATTTCGTATATCAATTTCCATGAATAATGTACCTTACTCTAGTTTATATATGAAAAAGAAAACAAAAGTGTAGTTCTTAAAAACTTTGAAAAATTAAAAAAAAAAAAAAAGTATTTTCCCACCTACGAATAACATTAATTAAGAAGATCGTGTAAGAGTTTTTTTGGAAATGTTTAATTCTGCAAAAGTAAAGAAAAGAAGTAATTAAAATTCATACAGTTCTAGAAGGTAGATGATGTTGTATTGTTAAATGAAGGACAAACAGTTAAATATTCACAGTGACTTTGTTAATAGATAAAATGGTTCTGCTTAAGACAGTCAGACAAGAAGCTCCTATTATTTGCCTGTACTTACTACCGAATCCACATCTACTTACATATTACTACATGTAGTTATTACCGAATCTCTATTGTGCTATGTTTCATTTCCGATGTCACACACATCCTTTTTATGAAAAACTTAACTTGTTAATTTTTCTATATCCATCCCGTGCTGACGAGAAATTTACCATCTTTCGACCAATCCAAAGATTTGTATTTCTTTCCGGCGAGCACTTTTCGGAGCTGCTCAATCCCGAACAGGGCACTGAGGATGGCAGACCCATGATTTTGAGTAGGCCGGAGAATAGTCCCACCGTAGAGGAGGTGACTTTGGCGATTAAAGCGCTAAAAGTCGACAAATCTGCTGGTGTGGATGAAATCCGGCCAGAAATGCTTAAGGCTTTGGATGAAGAGCGAAGTGGAATGGCTCTCTCGTGTCATTTAAGTGGCCCGAGAATGCGATGCAACACCTAGTGATTAACAAACTGAGGTGATTGTTCCTGTTTTTAAGAAAGGGGATAAGAGGGATTCCTTAAATATAGGGGTATATCTCTAAGTCTCGCCGGAAAAGGCTTTACTAAGGTGTTGGAAGCGCGTTCCAGAGCCGTGGTCGAGGTTGAGCGATGAGCAGTGCGGCTTTCGACCAGGTAGAAGCACAACCGACCAGCTATTCACTCTTAGAACGGTGCTTGAGAAGGCCTGGAAGTATGCTAAACTTATCTACAGTACTTTTGTGGATTTGGAGAAAGCATCTTATCGGGTCCCTCGTGGTAAACTCGAGAGTGTATTGCAGGAATATTGCCATTCAATATCTATACACAAACTATAAGAGCTGTGTTCGGGTGAACGATGATAAATCGATACCCTTCACTGTGGGCATTGGACTACTCCAGGGGTGCGTTTTGTCACCTCCCCTTTTCGTAGTGTATACGGATTGGATGTTACAGCGCAGTCATGGTGAGGAAAGGTTCGAATTGGGAGACTTAAGGTCATCCTTACGTTCGTAGACATGTGTGTTGAAGCTGGGATGAGGGTAAACGTGAACAAATCAGAGATAATGGTGATTCCCCGAACGCCTGTTCAAAGCACTTTGCATGTTAATGGAGTTCCATTGAAACAGGTGGAGAAGTTTAAGTATCTCGGGGTCCTATTCACGAGTGATGGTAGGAACAATACTGAGTTATCCTTTAGGATTAGCCAGGCTGGAACAATTTTGAGCCAACTTGGTCAATCTGTTATCAGCAGGGCTGAACTTGCCGTCAAAGCTAAGTCCGACCCTCAGCTATGGTCATGAGACTTGGGTAATGACCGAAAGAATAAGATCGCGATACAAGCTGCCGAAATCAGATTTCATCGTTTGCTGGGGTAACTCGTCGAGATCGAGTTAAGAACACCAGAACAAGCAGGCGATGTCGAGAAGCTACTTCTTCGAGCGGAAAGGTCCATACTTCGATGGTTAAGACACGTTAAGCGTATGTCCCCAACTCGATTTCCAAGACGTGCCATGGAATTCATCGTTTTTGCTATAGGTAGGTGTCCCCTGGGTAGGACCAGGATGAGATGGGCGGACCAAGTCCGAAATCTCCCCTGTTGGTTTAGAGTTGATGGCGGAAAATTGGGAAATATGCAGAGTCCACTTAGGCTCTTTAAACCCGCGACCCCTATAGTGGAGAAGCGGGCCATTGGAAAATGATGATGATGACATATCGAGCAAGACAAATAAATTGAATAATTATTCTCGCACCACGCAGTAAATGAGGGAAGCTTACATAAATTCGTTTTATGTTAACCTTACAAGAGCTGGCCACCATATTGAGAATATGGATAGTTGTAACGAGCTCTGCCTTTACTCTAATGTACTATTGTCCAATTATCTACACATGCACATTTTTGGAAAAAATGGAAATGCTAATTTGCTTATACATTTTCAAAAACTTTCGATTTTACTGCAGAACTGGAGGCGGATTCCGCAAGCATGATTTTTTTGCCTGTACTCGTAAACGCATGCAAAACAGGCTCACAGTTACTGCCTGTGTATAAATATATCAATGGACGCCATTCCGCAGAATCCTAGGAGTTGCTAAATGTGCTGAATGAATTCATTTTGTCAGCCCAGTGAGCTATATTGGTTGTATGTATGCAGTTTTGATAGCGTCTGACTGTTTTTCTATACGCAGAACGTGAAATCTTGACCTTGATGCGTATAGCTTACTATACCTATGCTGCACCATACAACCCAGATAAACCTCTGTTGACAGTGTCGAACGCCTTTTTCAAATCTATGAAGATCAGGCCAAGTGGCAAACGCTTTTCAATGCACTACTCAATAATGATCGGCAGGGTTTCAATTTTGCAAACGCAGGACGATCCAGAGGCGAAAACCGGCTTGTTCGGCATCGATTGTGTTTTCTGGTTATTTCTTTATTCGTTCAAAACTAACTTTAGCCACTACATTGGCCGCTCTGCTTTCGGGCGGGTCAGCCCTGTAGTTCGAAGTTGTACCAAAAATCAGCAGAGAATCGTCTATTCTTTTCAGCCGCTTTTAGACGGAGCTTTTGGGACTTTATAGACAATTGTACTACGGCTTCTATTTGTTGCTAGTCTCCAGCTTGATGGTAAATAACTGGTGGGATTTTTTTTAATGCTTTTGGGCTTATATGTCAAGGTACATACATATAATATTTTTTCCCCACCTCCTCTTGTCATCATTAATCAGTAGAGTAGAGATTGCTTTTCGCAGTTGGTCAAATTTTATTTATTTCCTGAGTGCAACCCCGATACCATACGATATACTGAACAACTCTAACTTGCTTATTCATGCTGCAATATAAGTTTTCACCTGTTTTTGATCGTCGATCCTTCTTCATGTATTTCCGAAAGCTACGTGGAATGGCTTTCTTGGAGCCGACTGATAATTCTTTTAGATATGAAAATATTTTTCACAGCACACTAACAACTTTGAATGGAGACGGCCGTTTTGATAGGTGAAATAATTTGATTTTTTCCCCTACTAAAACTACTAAAACATTAATCAATAAAATTGCCTGCGTTTTGAATACCATTTTTCCAAAGTCACTGTGAAGTTAATAACAAAATTAACAAACGCTGCGCTCATAAAGCCATAATACTAAATCCCCCCTTACATTACAAAAACACTCTTCAATTATTTACTATAGACATAAACTTCTCTCTTCAATTTAACTAAAAAGCTAACCTCAACGCAAAACAAAACAAAAAAAAAAACCTTAAATTATTCTACAAAACCTAAACAAAGCCATCGAAAAGTATATTTAGAACAAAAATTTCAAAAGAAAAAGTTAAAAAAAAATCTACAAGACCAACAATGCAATTAAGAGCTTCAAATATATTTAATGCGTGTTTTTTCTACTTCTATACGATATTTTGCAATAAAAAACTGTTTATCTTTTCAAAAATTTTATTTTTTAATTCCTACACTACCGAAACTCTAATAAATAAATACACAAAAATTAAAAAAAAAGTGAAAAAAAAAATATCTAAAGCAACATAAACAAGATTGAAAAACCCGTCCAATATGTACTAGAAGTTATGTAAAGAAAAAAATTTATGATGATATGCATTAAATGTGAATAAAATAAAAAAATTTAAGAAACAAAAGTCCAAACTCTGAGAAACACGGCGATAAATAGTTGATTGCTAAAAACATGTGTATTTTTGTTTTGTTTTTCCTGGTAGAATTACACATTTAGGAATAGTGAAACGCAATATAGGCTGAACCATCAAAAAAACAGATGCAAGAAACATTTTCAAATAATATTTAAAACTAACAGTTACATCACGACATTTATTACCACGAAAGTTTATCAAGAAATAATGCCACCAACCAACTACAAAAAATAATCTTTCTAGTGTAAATAATTATGAATGTAATCTCTTTTTAACCATAGTGTGTTTGGACAAGAACCGCAAGAAAAATGTACAATTAATTTTAAACGTAACTAAAATTATAAATGTACTGAACAATTTTATATACGCAAACTTTCCCCCCTCAAAAGATATACCTAGTTATAAACAAAACATTTTCAAATATCAATGTGTTATTTAATCTTGCAAAAATCGATGTAGTGTATAAAAATTTAAAACAAACTCTGTAAATAGTTGAAACTTATAGCTTTTGTTTGTAAATGTGAACAAGAACAAATAATAATAGATATTTTTTATGTAGTGTGTTAAGTAAAAAAACAAATTGTAAATTGATAAATATTTTTATATTGCAAATACTTATACCAGTTATTGAAATCTAGTAACAAACAAAACAAACAAAAAACTAATAAATAATTCATTAAACAACAAACCACATTAGAATTAAAGAAAGTTAAAGAAGAAAGCAAACAATTATTTGGTACCTACATACATATACAAAAAATAAATTTAACATTTAACATGCATATTTATTATATAAACAAAACAATCTATCTTCTATGTGTACGGGTGGAATATTCTATTTGTTTTTTGTTTTTTGTAAAAGTGTTAATCAAACCTTTAAACAATGATTATTATATAAAAACACAATTAAATGTCTTTTATAACAACAAATTCATTGGATAAACTTATAAAGCAACAAAAAAAAAAAGAAAAGAAACTAAAACAAAACTATGTGTTTCTAAATTTCAAAAAAAAATTCTCTTCGTGTATTTAATGAACAAAAGAAAAACTTACTACTAACTATGTATTAATTGTGTTTTTAAATTGAAAGTAACATATAAAATATATTGCATTGTCTACATGTGTCTAAATATTTGCTACATTAATTAATTGTAAACTTTTTAATGAAAAACAAAGGAAAACTTCAGTAATCGAAATAAAGTAAATTTTTTCAATTCTACATCACATAGATTTTTAGAAATAACAGCTCTGGATTTATGTTTTCTTATCAAAGTAAAAAAAAATAAAATAAATTAATAAGTAGACAAAATAAAATAAAACTAAACAATTTTACGTATGTATACCACACGTTTCTCTTTCAGTTTATTTTCTATTTTAATTGTTAATTATTCTTTTTTCCTTTTGAATATTTAGAAACAATTATAAACAGAAACAAATTCACCAAGAACAAATATTTCCGTACCTTTGAATGTAATGTGTGTTTTTAGACTTAAATAATAATAATAAAATAATATAAAAGATATTTAACTTATGGCTGTTTAAACAATTTTAGTGTAAAGCAAATAATTTCATAAAACGACATTACAACTCTGAATCTGTGTAAAAGAAAGTGAAATAAACAAATGTATGGTTTATGGACAACCCAAACTGTAAATTGTAAAACTATAGAAAAAATTAACAACAAAACAAAACTTGTAATAGAAATGCAAACACAAAGCTAATGACGTTTCAACAGTAATCTAAATCGAAGAAAAAATAGTAACAATTTGATGCTGTGTCCAATAAATAAATTAACAAAATATAATAGTTGAACGGGTTGGTGTTTTTATTTCTATGATTTAAAAAAAATTTACAGCTGGATTGGGAAGTCTACATCTGTATTCGGTTTGTCTTTAAAGTCAGCGTTTCATGTAGAATTATCGGCAATCTTTCTGGTTCTGTATAGGCTGTGGCTAAGCTATGCTCTTTTATACTGCCGCGGGTTCTGCTTAAAGCATCTGTCTAAGCGCGTTTTTGTAACAGTTAGCTGCTAGTGCAACAACCAGACTGAAGGCCTTCTACTCTTAGATCTTAGATTCCCTAAAATGTATACCGCAAAATACCGACTGGCATCCAGGCTGCTGTTAAATCACTGGAATCAGTAACACACGCATCACAGCTGCTTCCGATTGTCACCCATCTCTCACTGAAACGGAAGAGCAATTTAACATCCACTTATGCTGGGTCCCCGTTTGGCAAGGCCAATCAACTCACCAAAAATATGACACAACTCTAGATATCTTACCAGAACGGCGGAATCTAAGTATTCCACTTGCAACTTGTAAATTAGTTTTAAAGTACAATACGTTGGAAGAGGACCATATGCCGTACCTCTAGAGAGATTCGGTCCATGCTAAACCTCACTCGATCTTAAAGTCCAATCTTGCTTAAAAGAGCCCTTATCAGCACCGGTGTTTTTACCGGTCACTTTTCCATTGACATTCTTGCCAGAAGGGTGGGCTTTTTCTCAAACTTCTTCATGAGTTGCAGGGACGAAACGAAAAAGGAACCAATCCACCACATCATCTGTATCTGTCCAGTATTATTCTGGAAATGGAAGCCTTATCTAAGAGCCTATCAATTCGATAATATGGGGGAGCTGTCATATACTTACTTTCTTACTTACCTTAGGTGGCGCTACAGTCCAGGGTGGACCTGAGCATCAACCAACAAGCGTCTCCAACCCGCTCGGTCTTTAGCCAGCTGTCTTCAGTTTCGCACGCTAAGTTGGTTGAGGTCCCCTTCCACTTGCGTGCGCTACCTTAGTCGCGATGTTCCTCTACTGCCCCATCCCTCGGGTGTGGATTCGAATATTTTCCGGACCGGAGCATTGGTGTCCATGCGCTCTACATGACCCAGCTATCCCAGTAGTTGGACCTTCACTCTTCTGGCTAAGCCGATGTCGCTGCAAAGCCTGTACAGTACGTCGTTGTATCTCCTCCTTCAATCACCGTCTATGCAAACGGGACCGAAAATCACCCGAAGAATTTTCCTCTCGAAACAGCCAAGGACTGCGACCAATAAGGTCTTAGAAAGGGTCCCTTTAGTCGTTCAAGAGAGTGCTTTGCAACTCAATTTCCTTCTTAGCCCAAAGAAACAACAATTGGTAAGAGTTATTCTTCGTTTAATCCCAGCACTGGTGTCGTTGTCTGAATTGATAGCGGAGCCTAGGTACACAAAGTCCTTAACTACCTCAAAGTTTAGTTTAGTTTAGTCCTCCGCCTCCATCTTAATACTCACAAACGCACCAGTGACATCACGCTGCGTTCTTCCGATTATGTCAATATCGTCAGCGTATCCGAGTAATTGGACGGACCTTCAAAAGTTTGTACCTCTGATGTAGGCGTGTGAGTTTTGCAAAACTCTTTCAAGACCGATGTTAAAGAAGGCGCATGAGAACGCGTCGTCTTGTCTAAAACCTTTTTTGACATCAAAAGTCTCGGTGAGGTCTTGACTGACCTTGATGGAGTAGCGAGCATTCTCCATCGTCATCCTGCACGAACGGACGAGTTTGACATGGATGCCAAAACTGGACATAGCTCTGTATAGCTTGTCTCTATAGACGCTGTCGTATGCGACCTTAAAATCGATGAAAAGGTGGTACTTATCGATTTGGATTTTCTCCAAGATCTGCCGCAGAGTGAATATTTGGTCGATATTGGACTTTCCTAGCCGAAAGCCACACTGATATAGACCAATCAAGTTGTTGACGAAAGCCTTCCGGTGTACACCCAACACGCCAGATAAGATCTTGTAAACGATGTTAAGAAGACTGATGCCTCTGTGGTTGGCGCAGTTTATAGGGTCCCCTTTTTTAGGAGCTGTTATATACTGTTGGTAAAAGTATCCTAAGCTTCATTGAGAGCTCCAAACCGTTTCAATAACTGGAGAGACACTTCAAAGGGTCCTTGTCCTATGTGCTTTTCATGTCCCCACCCTATCCACCTAAGAGTGGGTGAAATGGCCTCAATCGGGCTCCAAAAAAGCAGCCTCAGTAATTGTCAATATCTCCGCTTATTGACCAGGTAACATCGAATTTTATTGAGTAGATGCCGTCTGTGAAAATTGAAACTGAGTTGATGGTGTTTCTGTTAGTCCAGTCATTTCTTGATGGGATTACCGTTTCGATACTAAGATTGAAGTCGGGAAATGGTGTAAGATATTCCTCGTTAGTTTCCAGTTTTTCTTCCCATACCGCCCATACCTGCCCGCTTTCTAGAAGTTGCATAGTTTTAAATGAGACACCCTTTTCTCGCCTCTTTCCTTTAGGCTCAGGTTTATTGAAAGCAATAAGCTGCGAACACCCACCCATTGTTCACCTCAACACGTTTCCTCCCTTCTTCAAACCAACGAGTTCAGCATACCGTTGGATAACATTCTCCCAAGGTACTGCTTCAAACGAAACTACTCAGTAGTCATCCCCCCGAGTGACGACTGGGAATAATGCAAACCACGTCCTTCAAAGCATGATCAAGTATGGTATACGGACGGCTCTAAAATGAACAGTGGATCTGGGGCTGGAACATTCGGACAGTCGTCTAGCACTAACATATCGGTGAGTCTAGTCACATACTCATCGATTTTCCAGGCAGAAATATTTGCTATAAACCAGTGCACAAGTTAAAGCCTGCTCTCTAACCCCCGTGGCAAAACCATTTTTATTTTCTCTGACAGTCAAGCTGCCCTGAAAGCACTGAATTCAGCCACGATAAAATCAAAACTAGTTCTAAAGACAGTCAAATTGGTTCTAGAACTACGAAAAAACAACTTGGTCACACTACACTGGATCCCCGCTTACAAGGGCCATAGCAGAAATGAAACAGCGGACTCACTGGCCAAGATACGTGCAACTTCCCCCTCACTGGTGCTGAACCAGCCGGTGGATCAAACAAATCCATATTTAAAACCTTCACGAGGGAACAAACCCTGCTCAAATCCCACCATGTACCAAACACAAAAGAAATCCAAGTTTCTTCTAAATCTGAGCAGGAACCACCTTAAAACTCTCACCGGTATCCTAAGCGGCCATTGCCAACTAAAACGGCACCTACACAAGCTTGGCCTGTCACTGGACCCTACCTGCAGCCTATACTTGGAGAGCGACGGAAGCTCTCTCCACATCGTCACAGAATGCTTGGCCCTCATTCATGTGAGAAAACGGATTCTAGGCAGTGAACTCGTCTCACCAACGGCACTACGCTTCACACAGAGAAGCTGATTAGCTTCCTGACAGGCTCTGGAACAGACAAACTGCTCTAAACAAATGAGACAGCACAATAGGTCTTTATATGAGACCGCAGTGGTAGAGTGGACAAACCGCTCCTCACTAATAATAATAATAATAATAGGCCTTGTCTCATCTTGAAGCACCAGCATCCTCGGTAGCTTGCCTTTTCTGACATTCGGAGTAGAGTTCTATCGAGTTATAGGGTCGTTCTTTAATTGTTGAAAATAAATACATCAAGGCAGTTTTTTTTTTTTTGTAATTTTGTTTTTATTTTATTTGTACAATTACATCCACTTACATACAATGTTCATTTTGTTAAGATCTATGGCAGTAACGTTCTACCTATGGCATCAGAAAATTAAATAATCTACGTGGTAGAGTTTAAAAAAAAAATAATAAAAATAATTTCTTTGAGTGCGTTACATGAGCCGTGAATGACAGTGCGACATTAATTAAACAATGTTAGTTAGTTAGTAGCAAAAAGAATTAACTTAATTGTCTTAAGTAGTAATATTACGGGTAAAAAAAGTGATGCGCTTCTAGCATTTGCCATTCGTTGGCGCTTTGGGTCTACAGATTTTGCTGCGTCCGTTCGCACCGTAGACGATGTTACAGGAGAATGTAAAGTATCCGCAGGTTGACGATTTAGTGTAGTACGTCGACTGGAAGTTCTTGTTCTCCACCGGAGGATTTTGGGAGTTGTCCATGCTACCGGTGATGGATTTTGTAACCGTCACGTAACTATCTGGACCGGGTAATTTATTTTTTAGTTTCTGGTCGTCATTGGGGTCGTCTTTTGTGGATCCCAGAGCTTTTGTGTGGAATTTCTTTTCCACGTTTACTGTGCCACGGAAACCGCTCGGTATGGATTCTGTAGTTGTTCTGGGGGAGTAGTTAACAGTGCGTCCATTTTGTTTTTGAACAAGTGAAAACTGTCCTTTGGGATCGGCTACAGCTGCCTGTTGACTCTGGGATGGTGTATTCTGAGAGAAGGTTTTCGGGAGGGTAGAGGGCTTTACTGTGGTGGTTGTTGTGGGAGGAGATTTGCTGGATTTTTGCTCCATTTTGACCGGGTTTTCATTGTAGTATTCATCCTCATCTTCATACTCCGCATATTCGTCTTCCTCCTCATCCACGGGATCATCCGAATCCTTGTTCGATGGGTGTGGGAGGGGTTTGACTGTGAATAGAAAGAAATGTGGTTTTGTTTTAGGACGTCTCCTGTGAGAGTTTATCTTACCTTCAGTGGATTTTGAATCTCGGAGTTGTAAGTCGTTGGTTGGAATGTTGTCTGAAGGACCATATGCACTGTCTACTTTGTCGATAATACTGTGAAAAGCATGGGAAACGGTTATATTCTCATTATATTACTCATTTTCTATGGCAAACCTGTCAGAATTTCCAAAGTTGCTTATGCTCTGGAATAGCTGTCGATTTTGTTCTCTGTAGGTGGCTACTTGCTCCTTTGTTCCCGACGCAGATTGCGCAGCTCCATGGTACGATATTCCGTAGCTAAATAAAGGATTCATTAACCACATTTGTACATTTAAAACCTTCCTGACAGTAGGTACCTGGATTTTCCTTGAATTTGAGATTGTGATTGACCCGACAAAGAGGAGGACTGTGCTGAGGCTTGTCCGCCTCCTACGGATGGTGTGTTATCTTCATTGTCTTGCTTTGGTCTGAAGCCGATTTGAGCTTGAGATGAAGTTTGCCCTGGACCACTGGATTGAGCATCAGCTAGGCCTCCTTTATTGTTTGCTTGAACCTACGGAAAAATTATTTAGACATGTGAACGTGAAATTTCTCACATGATCTACCTCGCTTTGACTCTGGTGAACGAATCCACCGCTCTGTGATGAAGCCTTGGTTCCTCCGGTTTTCGAGTTGACTTGGACTTGTGACTGTGACTGCGCAATACCGCCTTGACCTTGAGCTTGGGTCATTGTTCCCTCGTCGCTTCCGCTAACTTGTGCATTCGCCGACCGGTCGGCATCAGAGGTCATTGCACTTGCGCTGAAGGTACCCGAAGAACTGTAGGTTCCGGAAACTTGAGTCTTAGCTGTGCCACCGTTCTTCTTTCCCATCGCACTGGCGGCAGCTTGGCCATCTTTGACGGTCGATTCAGCTTGAGAGAATGCATCGTCTGCACCACCAACACCACCCGCGCCACCAACACCACCCACGCCACCAACACCACCCACGCCACCAACGCCACCCACGCCACCAACACCACCAACGCCATCAACACCACCAGCACCTCCAATACCTCCAACACCTCCACGTCCAGTCAGATCGGAAGGACCTTCAACAAAAGAAAACACGCAAGAAATTATAAACATATGAAACGACTTATCACTTACCACCTGGTATATACGCGCCAGTACCTGGAGCTACACCACCTGGGCCAAATCCGCCCCGAACACCACCGGTGGTTGGATCGTAATACCCACCACCACCAATATCACCAACGCCTGGACCATATGAGGGACCAGCTCCCGGACCTGTCCAAACATCGCCGACGCCACCTATCCTAGTACCAGGGCCTCCTGTTCCAGCTCCTGGACCATACACGAATCTATCGTCCCCGACTCCTGCATCAGGTCTTCTTCCAGGGGTTTCAGATCTTGGCCCGTATACGTCTCCACCCACACCAGCACCTGGAACAAAACCAGGACCAAAGCCATTTCCAATTCCACCCACGTCTCCTCCAGTTCCAGGCCTTCCAACACCACCCTCTGATACTATTTGTTCGGAAGTGCCGCGGATGCCAGGGCCAAAACCAGGTCTTCCTGTACCTTAATATAGATAAGAAGTAATAAAAAAGTTCAATGTCTGCTAGCTACCCGGATCAAATCCACTTTCAGATCGACACCATATATATTTGTTAGGATGAAGTACAGTAAGTTCAAAATATAGTACTGACTGGTGCGAAATATCTGCGGTCGTTATGAAAGACGGATCGCATCCCGGGTAGGTCCAAGCATATACTGTACCTGGTTGAGTTTCGCCTCCAACACCGAAATCGACGCCTCCAGCGCCGGGTCTTCTTTGGTCATATCCAGCAAAACCTGGCTGGCCTGGACCATACTCATAACCATAAGCACCGGTGCCCGGAACACCATCGGTACCAGTGCCGCCTGGACCAACACCGCCGGGACTGTAACCGCCTGGGCCAACACCACCTGGACTAATACCACCGGGACCTACACCACCTGCACCAACACCACCGGGACCAAATCCACCTGGACTAACGCCTCCTGGGCCGACACCGCCTGGACCAACACCTCCTGGACCAACACCGCCGGGACCAACCCCACCGGGACTAAATCCACCTGGACCAACACCGCCTGGACCAACACCACCGGGTCTAAATCCACCTGGACCAACACCGCCTGGACCAACACCACCTGGACCAACACCACCGGGTCCAAATCCACCTGGACCAACACCGCCTGGACCAACACCACCTGGACCAACACTACCTGGACCATAGCCACCTGGGCCAACATCACCTGGACCAACACCGCCTGGACCAATACCGCCGGGACTATAACCACCTGGACCAGCACCTCCAGGGCCGACACCGCCTGGACCAACACCACCAGGACCAAATCCACCTGGACCAACACCGCCTGGACCAACACCGCCTGGACCATAGCCATCTGGGCCAACACCACCTGGACCAACACCGCCTGGACCAATACCTATTGGAGTAACACCGCCGGGACCGTAACCGCCTGGACCAACACCACCTGGGCCAACACCGCCGGGACCAACACCACCGGGTCCAAATCCACCTGGACCAACACCGCCTGGACCAACACCGCCGGGACCATAGCCACCTGGGCCAACACCTCCTGGAGTAACACCGCCGGGACCGTAACCGCCTGGACCAACACCACCTGGGCCAACACCTCCGGGACGAACACCACCGGGTCCAAATCCACCTGGACCAACACCACCTGGACCGACACCGCCGGGACCATAGCCACCTGGGCCAAGACCTCCTGGACCAACACCGCCGGGACCATAACCACCTGGGCCAACACCACCTGGACCAACACCACCTGGGCCAACACCACCGGGACTATAACCGCCTGGGCCAACACCTCCTGGGCCGATGTCACCGGGTCTATAACCACCTGGACCAACACCGCCGTGATCAACACCACCGGGACCATAACCACCTGGGCCAACACCGCCTGGACCAACACCACCTGGGCCAACACCACCGGGACTATAACCGCCTGGGCCAACACCTCCTGGGCCGATGTCACCGGGTCTATAGCCACCTGGACCAACTCCACCTGGACCAACACCGCCAGGACCAATACCTCCCGGGCCGACACCACCGGGCCTGTAACCACCTGGACCAACACCTCCGGGACTATAATCGCCTGGGCCAACACCTCCGGGACCAACACCACCTGGAGTAACACCGCCGGGACCGTAACCGCCTGGGCCAACACCTCCTGGACGAATACCACCTGGGCCAACACCTCCTGGGCCAACACCGCCTGGACCAACACCTCCTGGGCTAACACCTCCTGGGCCAACAGCTCCTGGCCCGACACCGCCTGGACCAACACCTCCTGGGCGAACACCGCCTGGACCAACACCGCCTGGGCCGACACCGCCTGGACCAACACCTCCTGGGCCGACACCACCGGGTCTGTAACCGCCTGGACCCACACCACCTGGACCAACACCGCCTGGACCAACACCTCCTGGGCCGACACCACCGGGTCTGTAACCACCTGGACCAACACCTCCTGGAGTAACACCGCCGGGACCGTAACCGCCTGGACCAACACCTCCTGGCCCGACACCGCCTGGACCAACACCTCCTGGGCCAACACCGCCTGGACCAACGCCACCTGGGCCAACACCGCCTGGACCAATACCTCCTGGGCCGACACCACCGGGTCTGTAACCGCCTGGACCCACACCACCTGGACCAACACCGCCTGTACCAACACCTCCTGGGCCGACACCACCGGGTCTGTAACCACCTGGACCAACACCTCCTGGAGTAACACCGCCGGGACCGTAACCGCCTGGACCAACACCTCCTGGCCCGACACCGCCTGGACCAACACCTCCTGGGCCAACACCGCCTGGACCAACGCCACCTGGGCCAACACCGCCTGGACCAATACCTCCTGGGCCGACACCACCGGGTCTATAACCACCTGGACCAATACTACCTGGACCAACACCGCCTGGACCAACACCTCCTGGGCCGACACCGCCTGGACCCACACCGCCTGGACCAACACCACCTGGACCAACACCGCCTGGACGGACACCTCCTGGACTAACACCACCGGGACCATAACCATTTTGACCATTGTAATAACCTGGACGAAGACCATTTGGGCCAACACCACCTGGACTTACACCTCCTGGACCAACACCGCCGGGACCAACACCGCCGGGTCCAACACCACCTGGAGTATAACCACCTGGGCCAACACCCCCTGGACGAATACCACCTGGGCCAACACCTCCTGGGCCAACACCTCCTGGGCTAACACCTCCTGGGCCAACGCCTCCTGGACCAATACCACCTGGACCAACACCTCCTGGGCCAACGCCTCCTGGGCCAACACCCCCTGGGCCAACACCTCCTGGACCGACACCACCTGGACCAACACCGCCTGGACCAACACCTCCTGTGCCGACACCACCGGGTCTGTAACCACCTGGACCAACACCACCTGGACCAACACCGCCTGGACCAACACCACCTGGGCCAACACCGCCCGGACCAACACCGCCTGGTCTAAATCCGTTAGTAACTGGACGGCCATCAACATACCCACCAGGCCTTACCAGCTTGCCAATGCCATCACCGGGAACTCTGTACGGGTCTGGAGAATACTCTGAATAATAAGAGGTCGCTTTAATTGTGATCCAACTCGAGCACTATATGGTTAAATTACCATGCATCCCAGAGGAGGGAGTACAGTCCCCACAGTCTCCAGATGAGAACTGACTCTGAGCTTGTCCCATGCCATGTGTTCCCGCTACGAACACAAAACACACAATCATCTTTACTTATTCAATTCTGCTGACATCTTACCCACTGTCGATCGAGATCCAGTCTCTGAAGCTTCTGCTTCAGCTTTTCCATCTTGTTCCGGTTTTCCAAAATTAAGGTACTGAGATTGAGTTTGTCCTCGGGCACTGAAATTGTCGCAACAATAGTTCAAAGATTGCTCGTAAGGATTTAAATTTCTCTACTTACTATCCTCGGCTTCTCTTTGATCGTCTGTGCAGTCTATTTACGGCTTCAACATACTCTAAGCTTCCAATTACAGCATTTTCATCAACGTAATCCTGCTCCTGAAAATTATCAATGGAACAAAGTTAAAATGAAGAAAAAAGAAAAATATGTTATCATTGTAGGTTTTGAAAAAAATGTGCCTTCCTCCTTAACTTTCCCTGACATACAGTTCAAAAATAGCACAGGGCGGAGGCTCTGGTAAATCTGGATAAAATCCTATTTATCAGTTAATCATTCGCTGATATGTAATTTCCTTGAACCGGTTCTTGATGATTTGACATAAACAACTCTGCACACACCTCTCTAGCCTAGATATAAACCCGTCAATTGTTCACAAAAAGGGTGCAAGAGTGAGGTGTCTGACAAACAGCTTATGTATAGCCAAACTCTCCTATGTAATCAAGTTCTTTGGAAGCATCATGTACGAGGTAATGTTTCTTTACTTCAAACCAATTTTTCACAAAGCACAATCATCAACCTAGGTAAATTCATATCAAGAACTCTGTGCGGTTTGGAGGATGACTCTGAAGACGATATACTTGCCACAGACCTTGAAATTCTTCTTCTCTACTGAAATTCTTGGCTTCCAACTGTGATGTATTTCGTGGATCTAATCGTACCTAGTCACACCCCAATCCAGATTTAGATCTTCTTAGCAAAGTCGAGAAACCCTCAAGGCACTCATCTTGGTTTGCTAAGCTTTATACCTGCGATTCTTAAATAGGCATAGCGAAGCAAACCTGGAGAGGAAAAAGAAACATCCAAGCGGAGCCGGACACCTTAGTTATATTTTTGTGGAGAACATTTACTCGCAGTCTGGTATCATTGCAGAGTTTAAGCGGGTTGAACTTCGAAAGCAGCCCTACTGAAGCATAAGCTCAGAGAAAAAGTTTTATTAGCCGGGGACGGCAAGTGGATGAAGAATATTCAGTTTCTGGATGAGCAGCCATCAGGCATTATTGAACAATTTTCCGGAAGCCCCAAGCTAGCAGCGAGACGACTTTTCCCATCACCTTATTATTTATTTGAATGCTCTTCTCACAACCTAAAAACACAACTTACGCGCAATAATGCCCTCGTTCCAGACAGTGGGTTTACTGTCCCGTAGCATTTTGAACCCTGTTCCTCTGTTTTGCCTTATTGCCTTTCTCCAACGGTGTACCCAAACCTATCTCAGGCCAGTCGTTAAGAGAAAGTTAAAGAGAAGTTAATGTAAAGGACGGAACCTTCATTATTTGGAACAACTTGTGCCAAGGAGCTCATGTTGCAACTAGTCTACTTCAGAAAAAAACAATTAAGAAAATCTACAACGCTCTCTACGTGGCTGAAACCAGCAACGATGTACTGGCTATACATCATAATACGAGTAGTTAGACACATACTCGCGTGAGGGAACCTTGTTTGGTGGAAGCGAAGAACAGAAGCCTGCATTGCAAAAATTAGAAGTATATTTTCCCAGTGTGGTTAATTTTTGGAGTGCAATCCTCTTGTTGGTGTAAGCAAACGTGTCTGGGTGTATCTATCAGCCGGGCTTTGCTCGGAGTGTTTTCTGGCATAATTGGCAGAATACCATCCGATTTCAGAATCTATACGGTGCGGAAGTTCATATTGTATATCCCATCGGCAACCTCTTCCAACCGATAAAAATCTACTACAGTCCCGGACATAAGACGCCTGTTTTCCTGTGTCTTGCATTCAGTGAAATTTGTTTCCACTAGTGTTTCCAACACTTCTTGACCCAAGTGTCATTCCTCTTTCTCAGGTAGATATGTAAAGAGTTTTCCAATGGGGACGTGTAGATGTTAAAATTGAATACAACAAGTTGTGTGTCAACCTATTGGCATAGACCTGTGACTTAAGGAAACCCCACAAGAAAAAGTCTTACGTGGTCAAATCGCACGATCTCGGTGGCCAGTACACCTCGCCTCTGCGTGAGATAGCCATGCCCTTAAATCACTCATGCAGAATGTCCGTTGTGGCACCAGCTGTGTGGAACGTAGCGCCATCCTGTTGGAACCACATGTCGTTTACATCCATCGGTAGCGCTCTCCGTTGATGGTACGGGCAATCCCATCGTCGTTTTCGAAGAAGTACGGACCGATGATACCGCCGGCCTACAATCCACACCAAACAGTGACTTTCTGCGGATGCATTGCCACTTGGTGGACCTCGTGTGGATTGGCATCGTCCCAAATCCGGCATTTTGCTTGTTGATGTGCACGTTCATTCGAAAATGGGCTGAAGATGATTTTTTTTTGTTAAAATCCATTGAAACGTTTTGAGAATGAAGTTTTATTATTTGCACGTGTTGCTCGACGCTGTAACTTGCCCTGGTGATTTGTCTTTAGTGTCTGAGAAATCTGAAAAACTACCAGCAGATCAAACAATAAGGCCGCCGTGAACTGTCAAAATCTATTGGAAAACCCTTTGGGTGTGGTGGTTTCCTTTGCGAGTATCGTGTAAAGTCTCTACACCTCACTTGCATCTGCGATTAAGTCACAAAATTGTTTCCAAAATTTCCTTGTTCCAAATGATCTCTTCAATACCAGTCCAAACAAAATAAGGGCCATTCCACTGTTTCGAATTGTCCCTTACCGCATAAATTATAATCACCACTATCCTAAGTAAATAATGTCACCTCCATGGCACTAATTCATACAAAAGTCCATTTCCTAATGCCGTACTCTTTTACATTCTTTTCTGCTAACCGTCTCCTATTTTGCTTTAATCGTCCCCTAAGCTTAATTCAAATGAAGTAATTACCAACATTAGCTCCCAGGGTTTGTCTGGCCGTCTCTCATCTTCTTTTAGTTGCGTGCTAGAGATCCGAACTCTTGGGAACCTACTTTGACTGAAAAACGTGGTCTTTATCTCCAGTCTGTGAATCTGAGATATCAGATGTGACGTCTTTTTGCTACAAGCCGAGAAACGTCCCTTCGTTTTTTGATCTAGTAGTCGCCGTGGCTCTGTGGTTAGTGCTTGGACTGCTGTGCGATCTACGTTTGTTCAAGCCCCAGTCATGTCCACCGAACATTTTTCGCGGCACTACCTCTCGTCGGGGAATGACAAATCTGCGGGAGTATAATTTGTCGTGAAAAAGCTTCTCAATTCGCCCTTCGGAGTCGCCAATAATTTGTAGGTCGCTTCCACTCGTGTGAAATATGTACCAAGCACAACATAAATGGTTGCGAGAATCTAAGCCTTTTCCTGAAGCTAGGTTTTAAATATGTGGACCATATCGTCCTTAAGATTATGCAGCTATCTAGTCCGATCCAGCTTTGGTTAGCCATTTCAAGAAGGAGTAGCAATATTTGTTTCTTAACAATTTCGAATACGCAGTCAAATTTTGCGAAAATTGAGTTCTGCATCACCAATCCTCTTTCCCATTCCGTTCTGGTTGGAAAGCGTTCCGTGAAAGTCTTTCTAAAGTTTGATCTTGGAGTGAGTTCAGAAATTTGCTGTGGCCGTGTGTTCTGACAACATACCTATGCTTGTAGATTTACTTTGGTCATTGCGTCCTTTTTACCAAAGTTTTTAGCTTAATATCTTTTTGATATTCTGAAGTTATTAGCTTCAAGAGCATTGGCGGAAGATAAATATATACTTCAGAAAACCATCAAAGTACAGCACACTACTGAAATAGATCGGAGAGAAGCTCGACAATCCGGATCTTGTGCACTTTCGATAAGAATGTTGGTTGAATTTTCATTTCAATAAACGTGTCAAAGTCTTCTCTGTCTAGTTGTCAAATATCCCAGGTCAGGTATTGTTGTACAGAACACAGATATGACACACGATAACCCAAATTACTTCAAATCAATAAAAACATAAATCTCATTCTCCCTTGACTAACATTTGCCTTATCACAAAGTCGATCCCGTCTAACCCAAGTATGCAAAAGAAGACAGCCCAACACTATCTTCACATAAACTTATGCTTTTCGTATAAAATTTTAATTCCCAATCAACGATCCGAAAGATTTCTACAATTTTCCGGACTTTGATAAGCCATTTGAGTAAGGAAAAAACTTCAAAGCATGTCACTATTCAAAATAGAATGTCGACAAGGTCGACATAATTCGCCGGAAATGAAATAAAATTCCTACACACATGCATGTAGCATGTAGCAGCATTTGAATAAAACTATCTCAACAATGACAGGCCTTAGAAGAAAGCATCCAAAGAATCCGAAACGATTTGCGATTGTTGATAATGCTGACTCCTGAATTGAACTCTGTTCCAATTTTAATTTATGACATGAAGCGCGTATACTAATCGGTGATTCGTCATAAGTAAGACACAATCGAGCGTGATAGTTTTCATCCTTGAGCTCAATCGAAAATACATTCCATACATTCACATCTTTTGATTGCACATTTCTATTGAAATGAGATACTGGAACATATTATACTTGTTCTTAAAAACATTTAAATGATGTACGTGTGTGTTTCAAAAACTGACTTGGAGTTTTTCCGTTTATACATAGTTGGACGAATTATTGCAATACAACACAGCAATGTCTTTTACTCTTTATGGTTCCATAATAAAACAGGTAGAAGCGTAGGTTTATTTCGACAGAAAAGTATGATTCAATAAGAGGTGTTATTATAAGAAAACTCAAGATGCACTGATGTGCTATTAAATTTCATAATGGTCTAGTAAGGAATTTGGTCAGCCCCCATTCTAAATAATTTCAAACCTCTCCCGGAAACGTAGACTATACTTGGCCAAGACAGTACTCAATAGACGATTTTATCTGCCGTGCTGTGTGAACGCCTGAAGCCCTTAGTCAACAACCTAATCAGTCCATATCAGTGTGGCTTTGGGCCAAGAAAGTCCACCATTAAACAAATATCTGCACTACAGCAGATCTAGGAGAAAACCCAGGAACCCGCGTATGACAGCATCTATAGAGACGACCTATAAAGGACAATGTCTAGTTTTAGCATCCATGCCAAACTCATCCTTTTGTGCAGGATGACGATGGAGAATGCACGCTGCTCCATCAAAATCGGTCAAGACCTCGCACAGACATTTGGTGTCAAAAAGGATTTACACAAAAGGACGCGCTGACATGCGACTTCTTCAACATCGTTCTTGAAGGAATAGTGCAAAACTTACGCACCAATACCAGAGGCACAATCTTTCAAAAATCAGTACAATTACTCGCATATCGCATAATCGGAGGAACGCAGCGTGATGTCACAGGTGCGTTTGGGCCGATTATGGGTTCATCGATGAATGAGGGCAAGACCAAGTACATGCTATCAACAAGAAAGGACACCCAACACCGACGTCTCGGACAGAACATCACAAAAGAAAGTTATAACTTTGAGGTATTTAAGGACTTTGTCTACCGAGACTCCGCTATAAACTCAGACAACGACACCAGCGCTGAGATCAAACGACGAGAAACTCTTGCCAACCGCCGTTTCTTTGGACTAAGAAACCAATTAATTAGCAAAACCCTTCCGGGAAAAACTAAAGTGACCCTTTTTATGACCCTTATCGTCCCGGTGCTGCTGTATGGTGCCGAGGCATGAACTTGGTTTAAGGCGGATAAGGTCGTTCTTGGCTTTCTCGAAAGGAAAATTCTTCGGGCTGTCTGTATGGGCTCTACAGCGACATTGGCTTAGCCAGAAGGTACAACGATTGAGGTGGCTGAGTCATGTAGAGCGGATGAACACCAATGCTCCGGCCCGGAAAATATTCAAATCCACTCCCGTGCAGTAGAGAAGATCGCGACTCAGGTGGCGCACGCAAGTGGAAGGGGATATAAATCAACTGGGAATGCGAAACTGGAGGCAGCTGGTTAAAAATCGAACTAGCTGGAGACGCATATTGATCCCAGGTCCACCTCCGGCTACAGCGCCATCTTAAATAAGGAAGCATGTAAGTAAATTCAATAGACTCGGCTCTATATTGCCAATCGTCTATCATACAGGAGTGGCCACCTTTGCTGCGTACTGTGGCATTTGAAAATTCTAGAACAACAATACCCGTCCCACCAAAAAAAGGTACGATTGGTAGATATACTGCTCGCCACATGTAAACTTAAATTTAAGCTGGGTGCTATCGAAATAGCACAGCATGTCTAGCGACAAAACAGATTTAGCTAAAGCTGGGTCTTAAGCGCTGTAAGAATTTGATCCCTTTGAAGTTATATCGCTGTAAGAGGTGTCATCACATGACATTGTCTAATCATCAAATATGTAGCAAGGCTTCGGGTATTCTCAAATGACTTGCAGAAGCTCCTTGGACGAGGAATAAGAGGAAACATTTCTCCAGCCTTTTTTCACCTGCCCAACTCTGTTTTACGGAAGAAAACTTTAATTTCCAAGCTTTCCATTATAACATTCTAGGCAATCTGATATAAAGATGTTAGAAGCCTCTTACGCTTCATCAGAAACGGCTATTGTTTCACCAAGTAGGTAAGGACATTTACAAAATCCACGTGGTATATATCACAATAGACCTATCATTGTTCTAAGTGCGCTAGCTGTTGCTGGAAAGCTACTTCAACCTTAACTAATTTACTATTTGAGGTTGAAGGAACCTTTTTTGGTTTTAGATTCCTTATTTCTTGCTCAACCTTAGTCTACGGGGGCTGTAGAGATGTTCATTTTGACTTTATCATTCCTGGCCCATTAGTCGTGATTTTTCTTAAGTGGTGGCGCTTGAAGTAATACCTTTACGGAAGTTGCCATATGGACCAGTAAAATCAAATAAAAATTTTTCGTGGCACCACGGTTTTTTAAACTTTCAATCGCATTTTCAACAAATTACACAAATGGTTAACATTGCGGAGCAGTAGTTTTCTGCTCAAACTCCAGGCCAATGCCTTACAAATTGTAGTATTGACTACTACTAGTTTCTCAGTCAATGTGTAAGCTCAAGACTAATCAAAGGATTTTACGAGCAAAGCAGAACGAATCTGTCAAACTTGACAACGAAAGACAAGAACGAAGTGCGGATAGCAGTATTTAAACTTAGCGGCTGATTAATTTAAAGCCGCTGGAGAACCCGGGGGAAGAGTTGGAGAGAGCTGGGATATATTGCCAGAATCAACGCAAAATGACACGTAGGCATAGTAGAGGCTCTAGGACCCACAACGGGAAACAGGACAGGAGAATTTCTAAGATTTAGTCAGACGAGTCCACACCAGTTCAATGGAATCTCAGTCTTGCTCGCCTTGATCTACAAGAAACGAGACTCCACCAACTGCACCAACTGCAGGGATAAAAGTTTCCCCAAGATCGCATACAAGATATTATCTGTCATATTTCGTAAACGTCTAAAATTCTCCTTCAAAAACCTGATAGGCCCCTGATGTCGATGTCGTTTCAGGCCAGGAAAATCCACAGGCGAACGAGGAAACTCAAGAAGTCTAAAGCAATATCCACCATCTCTTCATCGATTTTAAAACCACGTCTAGTTTTGGCATTCCTACCAAACCCGTCCTTTCCTTATAAGATGACAATGTAGAGCGTTCGCTGCTCCATTAAGTCAGGCAACGACCACACGGAAAAAATTTGATATCAAAAAATTATTCGTGCTAGGTGATGCCATTTCCTATGACTTCTTCAACATCATATTTGAACGGATTGTGGCACTCTGAAGCCAACACTAGAGACACAATAGTTTAAAAGTCACCGATTTGCATTTGCTGTCACCGATGCATTTGCGAATATGGACAGCGAAACCAAGTATGTATTTGCTGTAAAAAAAGAGACGATCGTCACAGTAGGCAACTGTATAAAGACCTCTGATCAGATGAAGAATAACTCTTGCAAGTGTATCGCCGTGGCTCAGTGGTTAGTGTGTTGGACTGCTTTGCGAGCTGTGTAGGTTCTAAGCCCCAGCCATATCCACCGAACATTTTCCAGGGAATGACAAACCTCCTAGACTACAATTTGTCATGAAAAAGCTTCTCAATTCGCCGGTCAGAATCGGCATTACATTGTAGGTCCTTTCGATTCGTGCGAAGAATGATACACGCTGAACATGAATGGTTACGAGAACCAGTCGCGCCAGCTATTTATTTATTTCATTACAATTTAATTATCCCAGTTCTACCTAATAGTCCTAAAGCATAATTTTGAAACTTAAACTTAATTTTTAAATTAAGAAACTTTCTTAATATTTTCCTAGGTCATTGATTTAAAAACCCTTTCGTACCTCTTACGTAGCATTGATATGAAAAGGACTTAACAAATTTTTTGTCGAACAGTCTACAATGCTTTAAAAAATGCATCTCAGAAATTTGAAAAAACACCGGTAAGGTAGTTTTAAACCGATCAGCCCCCATAAGAAACTGAGGATAGAAACCAGGATATTATTGTTTAATAATCAAATAAACTTTGCGTCCGTAAACTAAAAAATTCCTAAGAGGTTATCAAAAATTCATCTATTAACCTTAGCACACATCTTATAGATAAATTCACTTCAGTATGCAGATAACCATTGTTGTTTTCAAGGCATTTCTCATTTAAAACACTTAAAAAAAGGATGTAGTCCTTTTTTTAAACAAAAAAAAATTTAAAACAATTTTTTACCGGAATCCTAGCTCCATTAACGGCAGCAACCACAAACACAATCGCCAGGAATGCCGCCCAACGAAAGGGCAACATTGTTGTCTCTTATCTCACAGCACTAGTCGACGTCAAAAGAAGACCACCACCGATGAGGTTCTTCCAAAAAACTGAACCTTAACTAAAGTATTCCGATGCCCGAATGAATCTATCTCTTTGTCAGATTGGAAACGAGAAAGGAAAAGAAACAGGAAAATCGTTATCGCGCACCAATTTCAAAAAAAATTCTTCGTTGAACTTTATCACACACACTCTTTCGCTTTCGATTTTGATTTTGATTTCTCGGTTTCGTGGTGAGCACTAAACTTTAATTCTTCACTTCTTCTCTAGGCGGCCATTATCAACACTTTTTGATCATTATTAACGTTTCACATGACAATAACATTTCTTGGTATTATGCACTGGACAATGTAGTGACTGTCGTTGTCTAGTCAGGATGATGATAAGAAGATTCAAATCTGCATCCCAGAGCGGGAGAGACACTATGCAGAGAGCGAACTGGTTATAACAGAGCCAAAACGTTCCTGACTTCCGATCGCGACAACTGCTGGCTTGCGAATAATCCGTCTATCGAATGACTCGGAAGAGCTGAGCGGGCCGTTGTCCGCGCAAGAATGACAAGAAAGTGAGACCCTCTTATTTATAAAACGAAGCAGAAGACTTTTGACCCATTTTGAGGAAATGTTGGGGCCGCAGCCGCACAGTACAGCACACACTGATAGTATCTCGGCCCCTATGAGGCGACTTAATAGGGATGTGTACTCTATAGACAGCCGATCGTTACAATGACTTCAATTCTCATTTGAAATCGCGTACAGTCAGGGGACGGGTGTTGGACTCGCTTGTAGCGCGGCGCGAGTGTATTGGAAAGAGCAACAATCGCTGGAGTGTCATCCTCGACTAGGGTGGTATGGAGTGTAATTATCATACCGTCCTCGTCCACCCCTTCAAATCGGGAATTACACAATTTGCGTGCTTTGCGGGCACTTTCGGTTTTCTGTTTTCTGTTTTACTGCTCGGATAGCGCATTGTTTTTGGAAGTCACTTAGGGTTTTGATGTCACATGGAGTGTGCCGGCTAATTGCTGCGTGAGACAACAACAAGGCGGTTCTAACTTTTACCCACTTTCGTTTTTTTTCTTTTGTTCTTTTTTTTAATTTCGTTTTCAATTAAAGCGGCAAATGCAGGTCATCAATTGAATTGATAGGTTCGCATTGTGCAATATCGGAAAATTCTATTGAGGTTGATCAGTGAGAGGATGATGGATGATGTCGTGTGGTTAGTTGTCATCGTTTGACAAAGGGTCTTTGTGTCTGGCCGGCTAATCGGAAGTGAACTCCTTTAATGATTTCGAGGAAAGAAATTGCTTACAAGGGGTTCCGCTTTTATTTTGTGCAACTAATTGCATTGAGTTCGTTAAGATACTTTTTTGAGCACGACTGATGTAAGCGACGGCCAGAGACTGTACATTCGGTAAAGAGGTTCTCAGTGCTGCAAGCTTCGAGCGTGTATGATAACCGGCATGGCATCTTCAAACTCCTTGAAAATGGGCCACGACAATTCAACAATTCTAAACGCCAAAGGTCACAAGACAAGTCGCAAACTTTAGCGAAAAGTCAGAGGCTACTCATACCAGCAGTGCAGGTAGTCAAGGAACACCTGGCGATCACGATCGTTGACCACAGAAATCCATATGGCAGCATCGCGCCAAAGAAATACAAACTTTTCCTCCAAGGACCTCCCTGGTCTTGCATCTTTCTTTCGAGATGATGACTTAACATTTCCTCGATTGTCAAGACCATTGCTGGTTCCAACCATTAGACACCAATCTCTATATTGGGACACGTTTGGCTAGGAATACCACTCGAAGTCATGGAAAAGGATCAAAGCCAGAACCTTTCAAGTTTGACTTCTTAAGAATGATTTTTTTTTTTTGGTGGCCCAGCCTTAGATCTGCAGATCCAAGGCAATGCTAGACTGATCATTTAGACCTTTATTGCCTTGATGACGGCCTGATTCGCGATTCTTCTTCCACTATTAAACCGTTTCTCTACTTGAAGGACGCTGGAGGAGTTTTCGGGATCTAATTCTGAGTCAGTACACTTTTTCCCCAGTTCTTGTAGAGGTTTGAATCCATCCGGGTACCATTCAATGCTATATTCCGTTTGTGCTGATACCAGAATTAGTCACTCCAGTCTTTTGTTGTTTAGCTTAAGGTCGTATTATGTCTCAACCTACTCTGTCGCTTTGGTATATTGGTTGGTTGGTTTACTGGGTGTCCTAAAGACTTACTTAGACCTCAAGCGGGTCCATTAAATTATACTCATGGGAGTTAAACCAAGGGACAGGGTTGGCTAATCCGGAAATCACCCAGAAAGGGATAGAAATTTCAGGAGTTTCCTTTTGGTATATTAGCTCTGGGCCGATGAAAAGTGGTACCTTGTTGAGAGGGTTTTCTAGCTTTTAGTCTGCGTTCCATTTTCCCCTGCCGATGCCTTAAATTATTTTTTATATGGTTTGCTTGGCGAAGTTTGAAGGGACAATTTTTAGAGGTTTAAACTGTAAGATTACTTTTGGTGCTATAAGTTGATAAATTTAAATAACTTTTGCCGTGCAAATACAAGCCAACCTTAGTTCAATAGAGGCGCTGGACGCATGTAAACCCATCGGACTCAGGTACACCGAAATCATTGTTCGGATCCTTGCCTAGCAATTTCATTGAGTAGTGACCCAGACAAAAGTCAAAGAGTTCGTGTTTTAAACGCAGCCTGGTATACAAACGCAGATGCTCTGACCCTTCCAACTTCTCTCTAAAATATCCGTGGCCATAAAGTTAGTAGGCGCCTCCGCTTAGAAAACAGAAGCACCCTTGCCTAATGAGTAGTAAAGAGTGTTTTCCGTCTCCAGGAATACACTTGCACCGGACCCATGACTGTTTTTGGAGCCATCCGTGAATATTCGTCTAAGCCATCCTATGAGCTTCGGCTGTCTAGCTTTTCTAATTGTTTATTCGACACAGTTTCAAACCTTCACCTTGCTCTCAACATCTTGTGTTAACACCATTTTTGTAGACAAAAAAATGCTTAGAAGCCCTGGGTGGCTTAGTGGTTAGTGCGTTGGACAAATGAGCGAACTGACACAGGTTCGAGTCCAGCAAAAAATATAACGTGCATAACAGGAATGGTTGCGAGAAGATAAATTTTGTTTCTATCGGGATGTGTTGCCTGTTATTTTTTTATTTTTATGCAGCGATGTTCAGCGAATGCTTTCCAAGGGTTTAGTGTAATTGAAATGTAAATAAACTCTAGGACAACTTCAAAGGCGCAACAGCATGTGGTTGAGTGGAACATGAGTTGAAGTATTCCCATTCGTCTATAGATAACCAAATCACACATAGCTCATACCATTCCATTGCCACAACAAGTACTCGCATTGCACTTCAAATAGCGTCAGCGAGAACATCACATCGCATCACCCATTAACACTCAAGCCTATCATTTGTGGGAATCTAAAATTGGATCAATCACCACATCGTTCCACCCTAGCATCCAGAAACAAGAACTTCTGAGGCCATCGTCGTCTTAATAGAATCATTTTCTCAGCGTTCGCCACCAGAGACACATATTAATTATCGACTTTTATCTAATTAGGTTCTCCCTCCCCACAATTGATTCTGCAGACCAACAATCTAATTGCAATTACACAATTAGATCGGCCCCAAAAAAAAACAAGGAGGGTGAGTGCGGTGAGATCCACATCCCCTCAACCCGTCATATCTCCCGCAAGGGTCAAAAGATTACGATTAGCATTTCGCTTCCCATGCTGGCCTCTTTCTTAAGATGAACACTTGTCGTAACACTTGTTCATTCTTCAAGCGACTTGGACTACAGAATTTCTGTTGTGGCACCGATTCAACGCAAAAAAAAAAAACCTATTCGCGATTGTGTATTTTGGTGGCCCAAAAAGAACTAGAGTAGATACTCTTACTTAAAGCGAAAGTGTCTTCTCTTATCTCCCTTATGACAGAAGTATCTAAAAATAAAATAATTTTTTTGAAGTGAAACAACTGCTAGTTCTTCATTACTATTCTAATCTTTGGTTTATTAGCTGTGTACTCATAAAAAAAGAAAAAAAAATTAAAGAAAAAAGCGAAATATACAAAATGCTGTGATTCTTACTAAAAAATAAAATCCTTACACTCAAAATTATACAAAATTATAAATGAAATTACAACTAACATCAATTTAAAACATAAGTATTGCACCAAATTCGGCCACATTCGCTCCCTAATTGCCAGATGTTTTCTTTGCTTATTCTCCTACAATACATACAATTTTTTTTTACAATAAACAAAGAAATACAAATCATTCTCATCTCCTGGCTTAATAAGAATTTTCCAATAAAAAACATATATAATATATATAACAGTAGGTATATTGAAATAATTTTTAAAGACTAGACAATCTCGTCCATTGCTTACGAGGAGAATTTCATTTTACAATGACACTCCTCTCACAAATGATTTAAATAATTTTTTTTTGCTTTAAAACTAAGTGCGATTATTAATATAATAAAAAGAGTAACTATAAAGTAAATAACGGTTTTATACAATACTGAATGGATATTTTATTCTTTTGTTTCAAAAAGTCTCTCTATAAGTAATATTTATGAATGTTTACACATTTATTATATGCAAGAATATTTGCTTACAAAAAGAAGAAAAAAAAATCCTACTATCTAAGCAGTGCGGTTTATTTTTTTTTTTTTAAACTAGTTACTAAATTTGTATCACAATTTTATTAAATATTTATGACTTTCTTCTTTTATATATAGAATAATTAAAAAATTGTATATTGTGGTTAAAAAAAGAAATTTGCACGAAGAAAAAACCTTTGGAAAGTAAACGTTGTTTTACTTTTGAAAAACATTGTTCCAAAGTTACTTTTTTTTTATTAAATTACCCTTTCAGATTCACCAGAGTCAAATTGCTTATTTTTTGCAGGTCATAATCCCAACAAAGTTTTTGTAAATTTTTGAAAATTAAATACAACAGAACATGATTTTTTTCTGATGAATTTCACGAGTTGTGGCACCCACATTGATCGAACTGATGAAAGGCTAAACAAGAACTTTGTCACAGGAATTGAGGAATAAGTCCCAAAATTATTTTTCATAACCATACCCAGCAGTAGTTTGATGAACAAAGCCTTTAAGGGTGACCTTTTAGCTAAAAAACTGGAATATGTCCGAAATCTGTTGACTGCATGATGAACTATCTGTACTCCACCTTTACTGTATCTAAGCCCGACATGTGAATGTCAGGGAATTGCCAGGACTCGCATGAAACTTCTCGGCAAGTATTTCTTTAGTAATCTAGAGGAGCTAGGCTATGACAGCTGTAGAAACACGGTAAAACTCTGCAGGGAAATCAAATGTTTTCAGGAAATGGTTTAGGTTTTGCCTTTTTGGTTTCACAGGGATCGCGATGGACCCAGTGCCTAGTGTCTTATGCAAGCGCTGACTGCATAACCCTACTCTTCCTAACCTAACCTAAGCCTGCATAGGTTTTTAGCTAATGATGTCATTGCCAGATGTGCTTCCAATTACTGCTTCCAGCTTCAGTAATCATCTCACCAAAGGATAACGAGGAATGTTGATGCACCGTCCTCCAGAGCACGATCAGATATGAAATATGAAAAGATTAAAATTCGACAGTGATATTGGGCAGTAAAAGATTAACGCGGTTCTCTGAACGAGATCACTTAAAGCATAGCGTGCACACTTTACTGAGTCCTAGGTCGAAACCACATCTCTGAGAACTGCCCAGCTGACCAAATTGCCGGGACTAAGCACCTATGTCTCTTACTAAACACCTGACTTACACCAATGTTCTGTCGAAAACAAATCATACGAGTAGATGGTTATGTCTTGATTACTGCAGTAACACTAGGTTAATTTGGCCTATCCTCAATTCTAAGACATCCAAAGAGATGAAATCGGAAAAGTAAAGTCTGCGTTTGGAGTGTTAGCCAATATATGGCAAAGGATTGCAATCAGCGTTCCAATGTTGAATCCGTATTGTGATATAGATGCGGGACTTAAAAAGTGACCTCCAAAAAACATTCGTCAGTAAGTACCTATTCCAACCTCAGACTGCCAAGAACACAGGACTGGGATGATGGTATAGTATGCACTGAAGAACAGCTAGCCTTCTACACTGACGGATCCAAAATGGACGCTGGTACTGTTGCCAGAATATTCTGTGCCTCCAGAGGGGTAAACTAATCCTTCAAAATTGAAGACAGATGCAGAGTTTTTCAAGCCGAGATAATTGCCATTCTACAGGCCGCAAAGCTAATCAAAAATGACAACATTGTCAGAGAAACTATTATGATCTATGTTGACAGCCAAGCGGCTATTAAGTCTCTGCAGTCAATATCGACAAAATCGAGACTCGTAAAGGTCTGCAGACAAACTGTCAACGATATATCAACGACCAATAATGTGACCCTATGCTGGGTAGCGGGCTACAAACATATGTCAGGTAATGGGAGGGCGGACAAACTTGCCTGGTGGGTGGCCTTACAAGACACTGCGGAATGGGAATCCATGCGGAGCGTCTTGGATTTCCCTACAATGACTACTGCAGAAGCTAGATGGACTAAGAGGAAATAGAATCCATCCAGCACCGGCTATACGAATGTCCTGTCCTGGGCATCAGAAGACTGCGTACTCTTGGTAGTAGCTTCTTCCGTGGGCTGGAGATTTCTATCCCTTCCTGGGTAGTTTCCAGATTAACCAACCCTACGCCTTGATTTGACTCCTATAACTAAACTTTTTATGGGTACAAGGAACCCCTTGAGGGTAAGTCTTTATGACCAACACAACCAAGTGCCTTCGAAACCTAAGGTTTTTTAGCTTAACAGAATCTCTTACGAACATTTTTAAACCGAGAATGGACTATAAGCGTCAGCATTTGATAACGAAAACGAAGGTATGTAGGTATGTACATTGATCATAGGTTTTGGGAAGGTAGCTTAGGCTAGGTTGAAGTAGTTCCCAGTTAAAGCCAACACTCTTAGACTCATAAGGGGTCCGTTGTGATACCACAAGGATCTCGGAAAGATCTCCTACCTGCTCATTGAACCAATTGGAGCTTCTTATGAAGCTTAGTAGGCTACTAACATAGCCTAAGTTGACATAGAAGAAGACTCCTAAGTGGTGTTTTCTTTTGTGGGAAAAAGTTGGACAGATGCAAAGGAGATGAAGAATAGTCTCCTCCTACTCCTCGTACATACAGCTTCTGCAGAAGTCGTTTGCGTAGACCTTGTTGCATGTTTGCCTGTTGGACAGTGTTCAGTAATGACACCTATTATAGTTTATAGTGCTAATAAGCGATCTATTAAGAGAAATCAAATACTTAGTGTTTCAGATCCAGTTTTGGCCAAATCTGCTTTGTCCCTAGACATGCTGTACCACTTGAAATTTGTTGTATTTTTAAAAGGGTGACAGCTCGACAACTAACAACACGATGTTCTCGAACCTGTAAGAAGAGGAGAAACCATTTCAAAGTTGGAGGAAGCTATAAGCTAAGGCATGTAGTAAGAGAGGAAACTCTGTAATTGTCTTGACGGCTGGTAAAGTTTAGCTTTACACAATCAGATAGGGTTCTCCAAGAGTTCTTAGGATACCGAAGTGGTCTACAACCCTAGAAAAATCCCAAACTTCGGGTCCTCAGTAAATAGTCAACCTTTAGTCTTTCAGATATATTTTAAGAATTCGGGTCCATATAAACCTAAAAGTCATGCACTGAAAGTTGTACAACTTTTACCAATTTTACCAGTTTGCTTTAAAATCAGAACCTTTCCACACTAGATATGGCTTAGGAAAATACTCAAAATGATAAAAGAAGAAAATGTGTGTGTGTGCTTGTGTATCCTTTATGCAACAATTGCATAGTTTCCTGTCAGCTCAAAAGGACTTGTCTTCGTTGAATGTGTGAAATTGTTTTTTGGCGAGAAATCAACAGGTGTCTCTTGGTAGAAGTTCATTTGCATCGGTGATGCGGCGTCAAAGTTCGAATTTGTTGTCGGCGGTGGTCGAATGACGCTTATTCTCATGAAACGATCATAATCCTCCTGTGTCATGGGATTCGTCAGGGTCGTGTAGGATTTTTCTGTCTTCTCCTCCAACGATATATCGACAGGGGGTAAGTTGACGGTGTTATTCGGCGCGGCTGCTTCTTTTTGAAGAATTTTCGACGCTAATGTCGATTTGGTGGAATCAAACTTTGAAGACTTACTCAGTCGATCCTTTTCGGGCTTCTGGTGATGGTTCTTCATACAGGAGGACTCCTCGTGCTTGTAGAGATAGGATTTTAGAGCGAATGATTTGCCACATCGGGCACAAGAATGTGGTTTTGTATTCGAATGGGTTTGAATGTGTGCCCGTAGGTTGGACTTGTCGGCGAAGGCCTTGGTGCACACGGTGCATTTGAAGGGTTTTTCGCCTGAAAGAAAAAAAATTTAAAAAAATATGATTTTTCCATTGGGATTGGGATGTGTCCTCTATGTTACCTGTATGAGTCCTGATATGACCCTGCAGTAACCATGGTCGGGAAAAGCACTTTCCGCAGTACTGACACTCGCATCCCTGGTTATGAGTGCGAACATGCATGGAGAATGCTGGCATGGATACGTATACTTTTTCACAGTGAGGACATCTTCGGGCTTTCTTGTCCAAAATTGATCTGATCGGGGAAGACTTGGTTAGAATTGAAATTTTTTTTGCAGGAACTCTCATTAGACTCACCTATGTGTCTGACGATGTCGGGCCAAGTTCGATGACGTTGAATACTTTTTACCACACTCCGGGCAAACATGATCGTCATCCCCACTCATTGAGTTCTCGGAGGAAACCTTACTGGAATGTCCCAATCCGGAATAGTGTTCGTCTCCACTGCTGGGAAGACTACTACACGACAATTCATCGTAGCGGGACTGTTCAGAAATCGTCGATCGGCGAGATTTCTTCCGATCGAAGATCTTGTGGCTGTAGTAGTTCGAGTCATCATCAGATGACGAAAAAAAGGTGCTGTTCTGTTGCTGTTGCAGATGCAACGATGACGATGAAGATGAGGCCGAGCTTGGTGTGTGCATTTCTTGAAATGTACCCGTCACATCCTCGACATAACCGATTTCATCTTTGTGGCGTCCTTTGTTTATGTAATCCGTGATCTCTGTAATATTTGTTGTACTTAGCCGGCCCGCAGCAAGTGTCACCTCTGCCAATTGTGTCAGGTTGTAGAGCTCCTCCGGAATTGTGCCCGAGGGAATAGTTGTTTGTTCTTTTTTCATTTCTCAACGTTGCGATTCTGAAAATAAAGTCAAAATTTTACGCATTGATTAGTTTGATTGGCGAATTTCTCTCCGCTGACCTCGAATTAATTGGACTAGTACGAGGTGCAAATAGGCGGATAATTGTGTAGTCTAATTAGATGCCAGTTCAGCGGGTTCAATGGCAAGTCTGGAAATCACGCCAGAACTCAATTAACGTTAAAACATAATCTAAACAAAATAAACCTTGATAAGAACAAAAGGGAAACAAATATTTTAAGGCTGTTTGTTGAGTTCGCCTTGGATTTTAAAAAACGCACAAGTAAGGAGTTCCAATTGCAAAATTACTTATGTATGTAAATACAATTCTAGTTGTGTAGTCTATTTTCGATGTTTTCGATTCGGTTTCACGGAGTTGGAAAGACTACAGTCATGCGGCAGAACGTGCCTTGGCGTGGCATTTAAATTAAATATAAATGCTTTTAGTACATAGTTTAAGGCCACATGGGAAGTTTAAAGTCGATTTTAATTTAATGTCTACAGAAAAAAAAACGGAAAAATAAAAAAAAAATTTCTAGAATAACTCATTAATGAGTAACGATGTTGCGCAACTTGAAAACGTGTCTCCCCTGCTATGAATACATTAATGACTAAGTTTCTTAAGGACAAGAATATACAAGGGATTTTTATAAATATAAGGAAGGTTGTACAAACGAATGCCATTTTATGGCCTTATTAAGTTATATTAAGTTACTGCATACGCGGGGGGTGAAAAAGCATCCTCGCAGTGGTCCCTGGATAAACCGAAAAGTGAACTGACGAAGAGCATTGGGTTCATCTGGCTTTCTTCGTGCCACCGGAACTGTCTTCTCACGAAGTAGGGTGGTAGGCCAAAGCCAAAGATCTGACTCCGTGAATTGTAATTTGGCGGTGTCACTTCTTGAACACCGTGGGGATACTCTCTAGTTATGAAAAAAAAAAGAAGTTGTAGCGACGAAGGAGAAATCGAATCTGTCCCTCACCTGCTGTGTGAATGCCCTGACCTCTCCGGCAAAAGTATGTGGTCTCTTGGCAGTTACTTCTTCATGGAACTGGAGGACTTCCGTGACATTAAGATGAGAGACCTCCTGAGATTCATATCCTTATCTTGGTGGTTTTAAATCAGCGGCTCCCCTTCTCTTTACCGGTTTCCGGGGTATAATTAGAAGATGGGCACAATGGACCCTATTCCTGGTCTAAGTGAACAGTGACGAATGTCAGAAAGCACCCAATGATCTAACTTAACCTTGTAACCGAAAAACATCTGCTTTAGCATCTGCTACCATAAACCGAATATGTAGACTTAGGCAAGAAGTCTTGACCTTCCTCCACACAAAGGAGAAAGACAATGCCACGAAAGAGTACTTCTACAAGCTCCTCAAGGAAACCAACGAGCAGTGTCCGAGAGGTTCGTATTCGGGTTTAAATGGATCTGCACATTGTGTGCAGCAGAAAGGAGTTAACGCCGATACGGTTACTCACAGAATCTTCCTTTAGAAACAAAGTGAATTCACCATACAAGGTTTCAAGTGCAAGATAGTCCGGTGCTCTTTGAATGAGGACAGCGGGGAACAGTCACCCAATCTCACATTTTGTCTGAAGTATGATGTTCAGATCGTCCTTAAAGTTTTCAATGCTGATTGTGATTTTCAATCTCAAAGGATGATCTTAAGTAGGACCATCGGAAGGCATAACCTGCACAAAACGCCCTCCGGAAATGAATTCAGGTTGATCGGCGGTAGTATATAGCAAATTTCCAAATGTCAACACCCACTAGACAACTTGGAAGTCACTTGATCAAATTAACTTTGCGATCAGAAGACGCGCCCTCACTGCAGTGGATAGTTGAACGTTTTGAGGTGCGAACCTCGACTTGGACTGTTACCCAGTTGCTGCAAAGGTATGAATGCGAATATAGTATGGTCGCGACAAGAAACACGACTGCGGAAGTTCAACGTAAAGCGGCTGCAACCGCAAATAACTGCAAGAGCATTTTCCCTAGGTTCCCTAGAGGTCTCGAGAGGTTCCCAGTGCCAGCACAGTCAATAAGCCATCAGGAATAACACGACTAACGTGCTAGATTTCAATCTTTCAGCTCTTCTTTCTTGAAGCTGATGCGCAGAAGTAAATACAGCCAAATAGCTGCCAATAAAGCGTAGCTGCAAGAAGGATCAGAACTGCTTATCAGATTTACAAACAGCAACGGGTGTCGAAGAGCACATACTTCTACGAAAGAATCATCATCATCATCATCTTCCAATGGCCCACTTATTCACTATGAGGGTCGCGGGTTAAGGGGGCTTAAGTGAACCCTCCACATTTCCCGATCTTTCACCATCGACTCTAAATTATCAGCGGTTATCCCCATACGAGTAGAGGTGAGATTTCGGACTTGGTCCAGCCATCTCATCTCAGGCCTACTCAGAGGACGTTTACCTGATGGCACGGATTCTATGAAACGTGTAAGGAAGAATAAATGAGAAAGGTGGGATCGAGGAGATGCAGAGATATGACGAAAAAAAAATCCTCGGAATTTCCACAGAAGGGTGAAGAGGGCAAAGACAAGAAAGGTACACCTCATATGAAGGGGGGAATGTCTGAATTAGTTCCTTGCTTCTAGCCCTTCGGTCATCCTTGTAAATCTTATTATATTTGACAGCCGTCAGCTCGTTGATGTCGTTGGTAAAGCCTTGTCTAGAGGTTCGGGCACTGACAAATAAAATGAGTTGATAAGCTTCCCAGTCAGCGCATCCTCTGCATATGCCATTATCGTTTAGATTGCACTTCTTTGCATGATATCCCAACACGTTTTTATTTTTCATTTTATAAATATTGATTTACGTCTCGGAAATAGTCCCTGAATGCACAATGACCAGTTAGAATGTCTATCAACAGACACTAGGTTCTACAAAAGACTGTTTATTGGCTGTTAGCTTTTACTCTATTGTACTTTGCCCAGAGCCTTTTCAGCTGTTTAGAGATTTTCACTCAGTATTTTGTTCATAAGGATTATTTCTTCAACTTTCTAAGGTCATAACGTGGAGCCTTGACTATACATATATAATGCCAGTTTGTTCTTCTTTTCTTTCTTGCCAGTGTTTACGCCTTCTCATTACTTGGTATGCCAATGTGACATTCTGTTGCGTGCCAAGAATTCTCAGCTCTTTGCGACAGCATTTCACCAGTTTTGATATACCGCAGATATCGGCTCTACAGCTATAGACAAAAATCCTCCTCAAAAATAACAAATCTTGTTACCCACGAAAATTAGAAAACGACAACACTGATCCGTAGCTTAGACGACGAAGAAATTGATCAACAGTGTCATACACCCCATTGAGATACATACATGTGTTCATGACCGGCAAAAGGAACCCTACCCTACCAGTGGGTGCCAGCTTGTAATAACCGCCACAGTAGTCTTGTGCGATGTCAAGATTGGATAACCCAAGCATTGTAATGGATTCTTAACTCCTCAATAGTTTAATCCTTTACTCATGCTTCTAGACTATTGGATCGAGGTACCTGATTTCAGTGGTGCAGCGAGCGCTAAACGCACAAGAATGCAAGGCTGTGGGTTAAACAAGTCTCTAACGAGCTCACAGGCGAGGTCTGTCATATTCTAGCCTTATCCTGGTAAATCGGCTCTGCCAGGACGGACCTCCATCCCGCGAGTTATCTGACAAACGATTGGTCGACCTAACCAAACATGGCATTGTGGAAAGCGAGAAGCAGTCCACTTCTCTGGAAAAGATTTGGAAAGAGCTGACATTGTTGACGCCGTTAATTTCACAAGGGCTTGCAGGACCCTTGTACTTATTTCAGACACGCTCGCTAGGTCTGTTTGTGTCATACCTTATTCCAGTTAAATCTGGAAAATATTGCTCAAACAAAGCCTCAACAATAAATTTATTGTCTTACTTTGTTCTCAATGTTCATTCTTCCTTTATTCCACACTTCGAAAAAACACACATGGCTTTTCTGAGAAAAAAAAAATGTGTGCAGATCCATGTTTCATGGAACTGAGGCCACATACCAACCTGTTCCGCAACCAAAAAAAAAGAGCAATTAAAAATCTGTTGAAAACTTAATTGCCCGACATTTCTTCACGTAAAAAACACACAACTTTTGAAAACTTTGGAATTATGGCGAAAACATGTGATTCGATTCGAACAATTTCAGCGAAATTGTTCGCTGTTTCCCTTGGAAAAAAAAAACAAGCTACACACAAGGTGGTTTCGATAAATTTTCTATACCGGAACTGTCTTTCTCACAAAAACACCTCACTCTGTGGAAAGATATCTAAAAATAAAAGTTTTCCAACAAATTTCCCAATGGCGTACGCGTACTGAACGGAAGCGTGCCATCATTTCATACGTCTGAGGTCTGACTAACACACACAGATACGCATGAGTTTTCTTTTTGAGAAAATGCAGGCCCCCGTTGTCAAAGAGAAAATCCCCGGCAGCAGAAAAAAGTTGCTTTCCTCAGAAAACTGTTCGAAATCGAAAGTGTTTATGCTACTGGCCGGCCGTACACAGTACGTTTATATTTACCGGATCGTACAAACAAACGATCGGATATTGAAAACATCAATCGGATTCACGTACGTCGATCGTCGTCGCATGCGAGATTGTTTACAACAGTTTTTCCCCGAGCAACAGGCGTTCGATGAGTGGAATTCACTCATTCGCAGGATATTTTATTATCCTTTAACTCAATGCGGATCGGGTTTTGTAAATATTTAGAATGGAAAATGCATTACTTTTCCGGTGAAGGTATGAAGACAACTTTTTTCGAATTGATCTCCTCGCCTGTCGCCGTGTTGTTTGGAAAACAATAAATCTCCTAACAGTTGGTTGGGGGGGCAGTTTGAAAATTCATATTTTGTTCGAAAATTTGGCAACACAACTGAATGCCAGAGGTAGAGGCACAAGTCCCACGAGTAATTAAGTTATGTAAAGTGAACATGATTTATTTACACACCACCACCAGCACTTTGAGTGCAGGAATTTCAAAATCAATCTTCAGATGAAAGTGCAAATCAGAAATAATTGGGTCTTTGAATTCGCCGCAGCACGAGGGGCAGTTTCCTGTCGTTTTGTTGGGGCAAATTAATGCCCCACAACCAATCGTCGGCCTTATCCCTACACAATATGTGCAATCGTTCGAATGCGAATCTAAATTTATATCTGAATGTCAGTTTGCACCGATCTGTTTGGTTTGTTCCAAGAGAATCGATTGGCCGCAATTCAAGAATCGAAATGAATAATGACGCACTCATGTGCTGCATGTAGAGCAGGTTGTTTCTCCTTTTGTTCTTTGTGCGATCGGCTAATTAAAAAAAAAACAAAAAAAAAAACGAAACACAAACTATAGCGCAAATGTTTAAACAAGCTTCTACTTCTCCTTCAGTGTGTATTGGTCAAAAACAAAATGGAAAATGTTAATGTTCGACGGATGATGGGGTTGTTGTTAGAAACGAACATCTCATCTCTTCGTGCGGCGGCTTCTAACAACAAGTGGGTGGACTTTCCGCCTGTTTTCTATTTATTTTTCTAATTAGCATACACATGCTATACTCTCGAAGCGAAATCCCTGAGGAAAAATATTTCTCTAATGATTTCACCACTCAAATGTTGCCGGCAGACACTTGCTTTGGTTTATTTTAAGTTTTTCTTATAAATAGTAACTATGTACGTAGATGATATACGCAACGCGAAAATAAATTTTCTATTTTCTTGTTTTTTTTTTTTTCTGCAGCAGAAAAAACACGTCAGTTGACAGTCGATTTAATTTGATTTTATGCATTTAGAGTCTGACATAATTGTTTTTTTTTTTTGAGCGGTTTGGATACACATGTGATAATTAATTGACAACGATCCTGGGGGAGTATAATTTTGTTTTGAGAATATCGTCTGTGAAAGTAATAAAAACTGAGCTTTGCTAGATCGTTTTCAAAACGATCTCTGAATAAAATTCGATGCAGTACAAATAAAGGGTCATTCATAAGGGCAGGTCAGCAACTAATAACATAACGAATTCGTATCTGGTACCCTCTGCGCATTAGAGAATGGCAAAGAAGTTGATATTATTGCCACCGCTTTTAGTAAGGCCTTCGATAAAATCTCGCATACAATCATTCTTTTTAAATTCAAATCTCTTGGCTTTCAACCTAGTTTCATTGCGTGGATCAAATCCTACCTTGAGGAACGTCAATGCCAAATTCTATTTCGATTGTCTGTTTCCATTAAAGCCACTTCCGGAGTCCCTCAAGGCAGCCATCTTGGTCTCTCTGATATTTATTTTGACTATAAATGACGTTGACAGTATCATTAAAGATTCTTATTTATCCGTCTATGCCGATGACATGTACCGTTGACTCGTACCCACTTCAAGTTGACCAGAACAACTTCTCAACCTGGTGCCAAAAGAATTTTCTTGAGCTCAACGTCAGCAAATGCCAAACTATTACTTATTTCCGAAAGCGTTTTCCACCTGCTCCCAGATCCTATTTTATACGTGGCGAGCTCGTTCCTTCCGTAACTTTACTGCGCGATTTGGGTGTTATCTGCGACAGAGAGCTAAATTTCCACTCCCCTATGGACAACATTATCAGCGGAGCCAACTCCACGCTCGGTTTCGTGAAATGCTGGTCGAAACAATTCTCGAACCCCTACGTCACGAATTCTCTCTACTTCACATTTGTCAGACCAATCCTTGAATATGCTAGCCAAGTCTGGTCACCATACCACGATATCCATTCCCTTCGAATAGAGGCTGTTCAGCGTAGGTTTATCCGATTTGCTCTACCCGGCCTCCCATGGTCTGACAGATATAATTTACCCCCTTACGAGAAATCGCTGACATACTGTTTATTCATCAGCTGTTAACAGGAAACATCGACTGCCCCGCTCTGCTCCAATTGATCTCTCTAAACACTAACCAACGCCACCTGAGGTCGATGCCCCTCTTCCGCCTTAATTTTCATCGAACTAATTATGGCAGTAACGAGCCAGTGTCTAGAATGCTACGCATGGCTAACGGTGCTCACAGCCTGATTGATTTTCACTGCAGCAAATCCTCACTCAAAAACGCCCTTCAAAATTTCACTCCAAACTAGCCTCTTAAGTTTTAAGTTTGTAATGTTTTAGTTTTAAGTTTTAGTCTTAAGTCTCGCTTGTATTAAGCTTAATAAATAAATAAACAGGTCTGTTCGCGTTCGCGTACCCTCCTAAAACAGCGAATTTTTACGAAAAATTACGAATTGGGAATTGGGAAATCATTTGCGTTTATAATCAGCTCTTAATCATTGGTCTAAAGATTGTTTTATGAAATCTGTCAAATCTGCCAAACAGCTGTTCGTAATTTTTGTGTGGTATTAAAATTGTCAGATATTGGAGAATTCTGGAACACCCAGTTATCATGCGAAGATCCAGGTAATCCAACAAATGTGTTGGAACAATGAATAAATGTTTTCCACGCTTTTTTAAACTTTCCAAATGTGAACCAAAAAATGATTTCCTTTATACGTTGCTTAGATTTGACAGTTAAAGTTTGACGTTTAAAATCGAGGAACTTTTCTTGTTCAACGCGTTCGTTTACTTTTTCGTACAACAATTTTGCCTCTCTCTCTAAGAAAATTTCAAAATTTGACAATTTACGAATTTTGGTGCAGAAAGTACCCGAACAGACTTATAGAGGAGTGCGATTTGTTTTTCCTATAAATCGCTGTACAAGAAGAAGCTTCGGTGTTTATTGGCTAGCAAATAAAGTTGAAGCTAGGAAATTGTGTGTGGAGCAAGCCCGTACCACTCTCATCAGCTTCTGTGGCCTTTCATGCCTTTCATCCTTTTTTTGATCATTCCATCGGTTTTGATAATTAAGACTCTGCTATGTTTGTTCAGATGTTGCCTTAAGATCTCCAATCGTTTGTGTGTTGATTGTGTAGATTTTCAGCTTCAAAAAGTCCCAAAAGGAAGAAATTGAAGAGTATTAAATCTACTTGGCTTAAAATAGAAATAACTCTCGGGAATCTAGAGTGCAATGAACTGATTGTGTCATAAACTGTGTGGCGTGCTTCATTATCTTTTTGGCACCATATATCGTCTAAGTTGATTTCATGTATTGAGTCATAAAAAGTTCCTTCAAGTTCTTTGATTATCTTTTGAATTGTGGTCGCATAGGGGATAGGTTTTCGGTCAAAAATTTCAAGCAATTTTTCATTAATTTGCGCTAATTTAAGATGTTCCTAAAGGTTGAAGCACTCTTTAAAAATATAAAATATAAATAAATTTGTATGCAATGAATGCGACGTAAAATGCAAATCCTGGACCTCGTCTTGAATCAAAATCTTCTTTAAATGTGAACTTCTGGACAGGCTAAAACAAAAAACATGAATTAGGTACCTATCTATCTAAGCTGGCGCGACATCTAGTGATGAGCTTCTCAAAACCATGCGTGTAACATTTTTCGGACTATGGTGACTATTTTCGACTGCAGATAGCGGATTCAAAAGCTTTGCATGACAATATGTGGTCTAGGTAGCTTGAGATTGCCTGCCGAAACATGGTGCCACGAAACATATTAAGTTAATTTTGCCTGTGTCACCTAGCTCGGACGTATGTACAAACTTTCCACAGCGAACACTAACGCATTTAAAGAACCAAACTATTATATTCTATGGGTTGATCGTCGTGGCTCAGGGGTTAGTGTGTTGGACTGCCGTTCGAGCTGGTTAGGTTTGAGCCAGAACAATGCCTTCTAAACATTTGACGAGGCACCACCTCTCGCCGGGGAATCTTAAGCCTTAGAGAGTATAATTCTTCATGAAGAAGCTTCTGAATTCACCATTCGAGTCGGCAGTAAATTGCAGATTGTGCGAAAAATTAAATAGGCACAACATGTTGCGACAAACTAGGCTTTGGTATAAAAATAATTAGAAAATTTCACTCCTTTGTATGGAACTCCCTTCTAAGAATCAGCCAATCAGATGGCTGGAAGCCAAAATATAAAGAGACACCCAGTGATCCTTTAGAATTATCCAGGAGGAAATTCTGACTTCACAGCAACATACAAAGACTTCGCAAAACGCTTCTCAAGTCTCTATCTGAGTGGAGAAGAAGGGAAAGTACACCGGTATCTAAGCAAATAATCTACAGCCTCTTTACTCTAGGTACAAGTGTCCTTTCGACTTGGTGGGCATTTCCTTATCAATTAGCCATTCGAATCACAGCAGTGTCTTTAGGCAGAGGTCCTAGCAAAGACATAAGCCGCCAGTGAGACTATGAGAAGAGCAATAACTCTAAAGGCCGCCACCTCTTTCATCGGCTTCAAGCGAGAACCACTAAAAAGAAAAAAAATTAATAGCTGGCGCGACAGCTCGGGATGAGCCAAGGCCTTCTCGCAACCATTCATGTTGTACGTTTAACATTTTTCACACGAATGGAAGGAACCTACAATTTATTGTCGACTCCGAACGGTGAGTTGAGAAGCTCTTTCATGACAAATTATACCCCCGGAGGTGGTGCCACGATGGACATGGTTGGGGCTCGTTCAGCAGTCCAACGCACTAACTACTGAGCCACGGCGAACACTACAAAAATTAAATCGATGCATATGAAGTACTGGCGAGACGAGCTTAATATTCGCGGTACCTATGCACAAATAGGGACAAAAAAACGCAAGATATAAGGCAGGTTAGACTCTTCTGAGGACATTGCAGGGAATGAGAGGGCTGACTATTTAGCAGTGAGTCTAGGAAAGTCCGACCATTCGATAAATATCTCGATAAATATCGGCATGAAGCAGGGAAAAACACAAGATAGATAAAAGCTTTAAACTTCTAAACTTGTCCAGTGATGGTCTCTTTCCAACAAAGTGAGGATGGACAAGTTAGACAAAATAAACAGGAACTCCTTATCTAAACCAATAGAAATTAAGAAAAAGGTCTTTTGTAAAGGTTAAGGTGACGAAAAAATAAATAAGGACACAATCCACCTGCTGCCAGTCTCCAAACCTCTACCATCTAAGAAGTTAATTCCTAGGAAGGCACTTCATTCAACACACAGAATAGCTTATCCGATAAATCAGTACCCGAAATCATCAACTTTGTCAAATCTACAGGATTCATTCCAATCATAGAAAATATTTCTTCATTGGAAAGGTAAAACTCCAGGAGCAAGGAACAATTTACCCCCAAATGGGTATCACAATGGCTCTATATTGACTTGAATAACGTGTAGAGGTAACTCCTCTTCGCCAAACCCACTGATCTAACTTAGCCTAGGTACTATTTCACTAACTATGTCTTCAGGTCGATCAAGCATATTTTTTAAAAAAAAGATCCTTTGGTTTTCCATTTGATTTCATCGTTAAAAATAAACGATAGCACTAATCTTTTGACTATTTGTTCAGATGACAAATTTTATATTTACAATTGACAAGTTTTACAATTTCGTTTCATTTTGACGTCAAAAAAAAAAAAAAAAACATGCATACGCCAAAATTGTGTTCTCTTTCAATCACTGTCTAGTGACAATTAACGGCCAACACCAGTCCTTTGCAACAAAGTGAATGCACAATGACACTACTGACAGATAATTAAGTGGCCAACAATTGCTTGCAAGACCAGCACAGTTTTTAAGTACTTTTCCACGTTTTCGAAACGTGTAACCTCTCTGTTGTGATGTTTATGCGAATAAATTTCAAAATTGACTCACCAATCTAATGTCCAACAATAATAGCTTGCTGATTCAGCAATCGTTTGATTTTCCACAATAAATTCTTGTTTCGATTATTCGCACTCACACTGTTGGTATTGTTCCATGCTTTGTCTTATTTCTCTTAGTCACTTGTTTTACAATTTTCACCAAAATGTGTTTTTCAAAGAAGTTTTTCAATTATAAATTTTTTTTTTTTTCAAACCGCAATCATATGATTTTTTTGGAAAATACGCACACGTTTTACCACTTGAAGATCTCGTAAAGGACTGATCCGTATTTTGAAAATAAGATTTACATTTTAATGTGCGCTCTGCTCCAATATCCCACCGCGCAAGTGTACTTAAAAATAAGTCACTACCACCTCAGAGAAAAATTTCAGAACCAAATGAAAAAAAAAATCAAAAAGATTGCTCCTGTGTACCGCTCGCAGCTCAGCATTGGCAGCAGCCGATATTTTGTACTCAGGAATTGTTATTCCCTCACACAGAGCATCATCATGAAACAACAACGGCAAGATCAGCCCCATGCCGATCATCACAATCAGTAGTAGGTACTTTGGTTCTTCCACAATGTTTTGAACAAAAAAAAAAAAAAAGAAGAAACACCAAGCATCCATGTCCCTTCGGGTGGAGAAGAGGCATCTCTAAATTTAAAACTCATCGGTCGTGCGCAAGATCGCTTCGCGGTGCTCTTCTCCTGTCGACAACGAGTCACAAGAAGAATTCTGAGATTCTAACCAAACACACACGCACACACTTGCAACCGTTAAACACTATTAATAGACTCCTAAAAACGTTCTGTGAGTGGTGGCATCACTGCTGTGGCAACTCATACAACAAGTGAGTGTTAAAACTAAAAAGTCCTTGCCTCCGCTAGAGAGTGATCGCTGGCCGTAGGGCCGTTGATCTATTTTCGTCCTTATTAAACGGTCACATTAATTGATGGATTTTGACGCACGCGTTTGTCTTATGGCATGCCCGTGCTTTTAGCTTTGACATTTCGAAAAAGCGTAATATTTCAAAAACACTCGTTCCGAAACTGTCCCGGAAATGAGATTGATGGGTGGGGCCTCGTTCTTATTCCAAAAACGTACAGTGGCCACCGGTCGGCCATTGAACTCGGCCGACTTTTAAGATCTTACCACATACAGGTGGACTGAGGGATTTCAATTTTAAATTTCAGCACGCTGTTTTTTGAGAATTATGCTTTATGGATTTTTTGTGCTCCGCATTAGGGCCGATATTGGTTTACTGAAATTTTCAAAAAGATTTCAAGATACAAGGGAAAGTGGGAACATTTTCGAATGGTCATTGAACTCAACCACTTTTAGGATTCGACTACACACAGGTGTTACATACACACACCATGCGAGGAGTGGAGTTTATTTTCGAAAAATTTTCGTTTTTTCGAAAGCTCCCCACGGAAATAGTAATGAAAATGAATTTAAAATATGAAATAGTGTGAGGGTGACTGCGCTTTTAATGACTCAACGGGGTTTTCACTAAAAATAAACAGCCGGCTTCTTGGAAGTTTTTTTTTGTTTTTGTACGAAATTACGAGGAAAACTCTTGTTGACACAATATTTCAAACAATATCTCTAAAAATGTGATGACATTCGGAAAACACGGTGACTAAACCGGGCAAGTCAAATGGATATGTTTTCCAACGAATACAATTACATATTTAGATACGTGGTGCCTTGTTGATGGAGTTGATGTCATTCCCTGAATTCGACATAAATTTGGTATGAGGAAGCTATCGTCCTGTCGTATACTATTAGCAAGATCGAACGGTTTGGTAAGGTTTTACCTTAATGAAGAATCGTGCATTCCCCACCGTCATCATACAAAGATGGACGAGTTTGGCAGAGGTAAACAGGCTCTGTTCAAGTTCGCATTAATTAAACTAGAAACCATGACGGGATAAGTGCTTACATAGACGGTCAGAATATCGCAGGAAACTCCTAGGCGGGCGTTTACTGCAACAACCTACCGGTAGAACTTGTGATTTACCTAGATTCCTTCGTCACAGTCTTCCAAGCAGAAGTCTTTGCCATTTTACATAAGAGAAGAACTCTTGGAACACCACACCTAGCGTAGGGAAATAGAAAACTGTTCTGATAGATAAGGCTGACAGACTGATAGAAGAAGGAACACATACAACAGAGCGAACAAGACAGCAATCAAAGAAAGGATGCTAAGGGATTTCTAAGATCACTTAGCAAGATCTCTTGACGAACGTAGAAGTATTTGCACCAACAAGTTGGCCAACATAATTTTTGTAATTCAACCAGTTGGCAGTACTGCTACCAAACAATCCGAAAGAGACCTGACTTGAAATTTGCATTGACATTTAGAAGAAATCTTTCTTCAGATTTATGGTTAAACTGCACATGAATAGCCTAGAGCTAACTGCAACAACGGTTTTTAAGAACTTGAGGGAAGAAGAGAAACTTGAACACATTCTACGTCGCTGCCTAGCCTTAGGGAAGGGAGCGGGAGAAGTTCCTACGGACAACTATATGTGGACCGCAAACCTGTACCATTTAATTCATAAAGTAATCGGTGACATTGTGGATCATTAAAACAGAAAGTTTCTTCCGATCATACATACACTACTGTCACCTCCATTGTTATACCCACTTCCCTTACAGTCTTCGCCAAAACAGGTCTCAAACCTGCCCTATTGCTACAGCTCCGACTGTTAATCCATTTTAATACATATAATACAGAAGCTAGTCGAATATGCAGTCTTGAACGCATGGTAAAGTTAGTTTAAGACGGCAGTAGACATCTGGATGCACTTACACTTGGACCAACAAGGTCCATTGTGATACCATTGGATCTTCGAGTAATACAGAACCACTCAAGGGATTAAATGGACCAGCTTGAGCTTTCTATGAAATGAAGAATTCTTTTGAAGTCAATTTTCGCAATTTCAGTAAGATCTTCGAAGAAAGGGGCTCTAAACTGAAAGAATCTTATCTTGGAGATTAGTCTCCTGCTCCACTTCATCCCTACAGTCTCTACAGAAATCGTCTTAGAAGAGACCTAGTCCCTTGGTGTGTAGAATTATTGGACAGTGTGCTCTGAGAACGATTGATTTAGCAGATCCAACCCATTTGATCGATTTTAGGTCTGTTAGGAGATTTGACACGTCGTTCATTCTTTCCTATCCGCGGTGGGTTTTCCTAATCAAAGATTAGTTTCAACTTAAAAAAAAGCTCATTCTGGCTGCATTCGATGCAGTTTCCTGCAATTTGTCTTTGGCCTGGTGTCCAGTAGGTATAGATGAAGGTTAAAATGTTCTGCCGCCTCTATAAGGATGAGCTAAAATCTAAAGCAACTTCTGTCATAAGTGAGACCGATCGCAAAGACTTTATTAGCGCTTAGCTATTCGTGAAAACGTTAAACGCTCTTGACATTACATTTTAACCCCACTGTTGTCTGGAGTTGGGAAGAAGACCGGTACTACGTGTTTTCTGTATATACATATATAGGGACTTTAATCAAATTCACTCAATTGAAGCTCCTTTTAACCTACTTACTTGCTTAGGTGGGTCTACAGTTCGGGGTGAACCTGGGCCTCAACCAACAAACCTCTCCAGTTAGCCCGGTCCTTAGCCAACTGCTTCCAGTTGCGCACTCCAAGTTGGTTGAGGTCCCCTTACACTTGTGCGCGCCACCTTAGGCGAGGTCCCCCCGGGTTAGACTCGAAGACTCTGCTCTGTGTCCATTCGCTCTACATGCCCCAGCCATCTCAGCCGATGGATACCGATCTTCTTGACTAGGGTGATGTCGCTGTACAACTCGTAAAGTTTATCGTTGAATCTTCTCCTCCAGAACCCGTCAACGCAAACGGGACCGAATATCTTACGAAGAATCTTACTCTCGAAGCAACCAAGGATATCTTCATCCGCGTTCGACAGAGTCCATGCCTCAGCGCCATAAAGCAGGAGTGGGATGATTATGTAAGGTCTTATAAAGAGTTTCCTTAGTTTTTTCGGGATAGAGCCTTACTACACAATTGCCTTGTAAGCTCGAAGAAGCAGCGATTGGCAAGAGTTATTCTTCGCTTGATTTCTCCGCTGGTGTTGTTATCGGATGTAATAGCGGAGCCGAGGTAAACGGAGTCCCTTAATACCTCGAAGTTATAGCTGTCCACTGTGACGTTCTGTCCGAGACGTCGATGTTGGGTGTCCCTTTTTGATGACAGCATATATTTTGTTTTGCCCTCATTGACCGCTAAGCCCATCTTCGCCGCTTCCGTCTCTATACTCGCAAAGGCGCCAGTGACATCACGCGGGATTTGATTCGTCGTCGTCGTTAAACAGTCTGCAGAAGTACTCCTTCCAAATTCTCAGCATCGACTGTGACTGTACTACAATATTTCCTTGTTCATTCCTACAGGTTTCTGTTCCTTGTTGTGTGGAATGAACTTCACAGGTTAGGCTAGGTTAGGGCTAGGTGTAGCTCGCCCTTAAAATTGGTCAAAATTCTTTAGCTTTTTCAAACAGATCTGTTATAGACTCATCCGCCCTAAAATTTCAAGGTATTTAGCACTGTGTATTATCAAACTTAAAAATCTAAACTTTTTGAACGCCGATATCCCTTATATTCATAGTCCAGTTTCTAATTTGTAGCTCTGTCAAAACGGCTCCCTTAAATCAGACATTCCCTTGCTGTACATCCTTTTTGCGAGCAATTTTAAAAGCGCAAGATAGACGCTTTTACTCTTACATAAGCCATTCTCGTCACAGCCTGAGGGCAGGTGAAAATAAAATTAATTAACACATAGCGCTTCGAAATAATTTCACGCTCAATTTCATGTACCATTTGACACAAAACAAAAACGCTAATGATGACAAGTCGACATAAAAAGGGCAAACAACTCAAGCCCACTGCCAAAATGTACACGCAAAACCACAAAATGCAAACGAAGCAATATGAACGTGTTCGCAAGAAAGGCAGATGGCAAGAGTCATCATGCTCCTGCCGAACAGGCAGTGGTTACCGAGCTCAGAAACGAAACAAGTCTTTTCGCCTTAACCTTGCAACCGAAGGGAGGCAACACAACGAATGGATTGTCATGCGACTCATGTCATATCCTTTGTGTCACGCGGAGTAATTTTGTTTTAACAAAGCGCATTTATCTACTGGTGTCTCGCCGCTGTCAACAGATGTTATGGCGAATCTAGTCAATTGCAAAGAGTTGCTCTATAAATAGATATCCCCGTACAATGTCCCGGTGGATGATTTGTACAAAGTTGATTGCAATCGAAGTTTCCTACGCTTGAACGGCAGTTTGTGGTGTAGCAGATGGACTTGATAGTTTACAGCGAAACTGTCAAAGTAAAATGGGCGCATGGCTGTGCAAAAAACGCAGGTGATGAGTATTTCTGTCACTTTGCGGCATAAACATCCTGTTTGGCACGGCGCATGCACGATAGACACATATGAAAGCGATCGCAATCAATTCTGATCGAAATTGTTTCCAATTATAAAATTTAGTAGGCGTTCAAGTGTCTACTCAGGAATGATATTTTTAATTGGAATTTTCACGAGAGACAAGGGCATAGAGAATGCAATGTCAAATGTCAGAAAGCAAACATTTTATTTCTCAGATCTTATATTGCCATCTTGTGCGGAATTTTCCAAAGCGTATCAGCTCTCTCCAAATCCATTGTGGTGAAAACATTACATTTTCCAATTTTGGTAAGCATTCTGGAGGCAGATTTTGCTTTACCGATTCTGTTGCCCACATCCAGATCGGTGGGTGGACGAGTCCATACTTCCAAAATAAACCAAACGGTGGATTTTCTTGACTTCCTGCCCGGAAATGTAAAAATTTGAATTTGAAATGCTGAGAGGACTTATTTTCACTGTAAGGCTCTACAAGCCTCTGTTTGCAGATTGCGGGAGATTTAATGTAGGCTAATCCATAACCCTGTGTGTAAGCAGGTAGATGTCGTCAGCGTAGTCCAAATGTCCATTGTATATCCAAACAAAAAGTATATAGTCTTGTCGTATGCTACTATTGGCTTCGAAATCCTTTGCCATCCTACCATGCTTGAGAACGTGCCACTTAACACGTTTATGCAAGAAATGCCTCTCCTGCACCTTGATATGAAAGATAACTACCCAAGTGCGGTTGCTTACATGTGACAAACGCCTAGTACGCTAGTAAGCCCCTTTGCAACTGTGAGGCAGAAAGTTGTAAAGATAAATATATACAAGAAAAATATTTCCTAAGGCCTAACCAGTTCCCATACGCAGAATGTTGTCTTTTGGTCTTAATGGAGTGTTCCCTCATGTGGTTAAAGTTGAACCCAAGAAGGTGTGATCCGAACAAATTTTCTATGCACTCTACATGTTAGTGGAGTCACATTGAAACAGGTGGAGGAGTATAAGTACCAAGAGTGATGGAAGGAGAAATATGTACTGAGTTATCCGGTAGGATTGGTCAGGCGAACTTGGCATCGGAGCTGAGATATCGGTCTTCAATTCAGTGTTTGTTCCGACACTTACCTACGGACATAAAGTTTGGATAATGACCGAAAGAATAAGATCGTGGATAGAAGCTGCCGAAATGAGATTTCTTCATTGTATTGCTGGGTAAATCGTCGAGGTCGGGTTAAGAACCCCAGAATGCGCAAGGTGCTCAATCTTGAGCAGCTACTTCTTCGAAGGGAGAGGTCCTTCCTAGATGGTGTGGGCACGTTAATCCCATGGAATCCATGCCATCAAGTAGGCGTCCCCTGGATAGGCCCAAGATGAGATGGTTGGACCAAGTCCAAAATAGCTCCTTATGACGTGGAGCCGATGGCGGAAGATCGGGAGATGTGGAGGGTCCAGTTAGACTTCCTAAGACCGCGACTCTCATAGTGGATGAGCGGAAATGATTGGAAAATGATGATGAACATGTGATCCAATAGTCAAGCCAAGTTAGCGACAGTTGTCTAGCTAAGTCTTCTTATCCCGTATCTTCTTCAATCTTAGCTGCAACGGTACAGTATCATCCAATATTATCAAGGCTGTGCGCCAATTGATCTTAGCAAACAGTTGGCCTTGTCGACACATAAAGGAGCACGTTTTGAAGGGTTAGGAACCATTTCAATGGCTATTCCATGACTAAGGGCTTTAGATACAAATTTTTTGACACTAGGATCTGTATCTTTGAGTGAATTTTCAACTTACGACTTCCAACTTTGATCCTAATTTTCATTTACTTAAGGTGACGCTATAGTCTGGGGTCGACCTGGGCCTCAACCAACAAGCGTCTCCAGCCAGCTCGATCCTTAGCCAACTGCCTCCAGTTTTGCACGCTAAGTTCGTTAAGGTCCCTCCACTGTGTGGTCTGGATTCGAAGATTTTCCGTGCCACAGCATTGCTGTCCATCCGCTCTACATTGCCCAGCCACCTCAGTCGTTGGACCTTCACTCTTCTGGTTAAGTCGATGTCACTGTATAGTTCGTCATTGTATCTCCTCCTCCACTCACCGTCTATGCAGCCGGGACTAACAATCACCCAAAAGAATGTTCCTCTCGAAACAGCCAAGAGCAGCCTCATCCGCTTTTGACAGAATCCATGAGCAGAACTGGGACGATTAAGGTCTTATAAAGAGTCACTTTAGTTGTTCGAGAGAGGCTTTGATACTCAGTTGCCTTCTTAGCCGAAAGAAACAGCGATTGGCAATAACTCATTTGATCCCAACTCACTCTTTGCAATTCATTTACATATCTGCCTCCTTGTTGTACATTTACTGCACACCATCGGAAATGTTCTTGATTCTTTGTAATTTGAAAAAAAAAAAACACAATTTTCGAAAGCCTTACAACTGTTGCATGCCTTCACGCCTCCGCCCCAAATTCGAGTGCAGTTTTCGAAAACAGAAAAAAAACATCAACAAGCAGTTTTGAATCGGACACATGTTGAACACACTCGACACTGCGCAGCGAAACTTTCCACGAATTCCAGTTTTACACCGTTTTTACGTTTTCAAATCATAAATAGAACACGTTTAATGTGATTCAGCTTCCTTCGTTTAATTGCTACAGCTGTCCGCTGCCCCTCCTCGTAAGGTGGGTGGCGGCTCGGTAATCCGCCGATCTTCTCCCTGGCATGGAATTTCATCTACACGAATGCGAGTACGTCTCGAAGAACACTTTATGTCGATCTCGTTTATTTTCCGACAACTCTTTCGCCTGTGTACCCACGATTTTCAAGTTTCGCTCGAGAGGAATTGGGGTTTTATTTGTGGAATACATCATGGAATATATCACCCCAATGAAAATTAAAAGTGAATATTAAATACTTAATTGCTGACAGGAAGGAAGCCATGTAGAGCACGTGCCACTTGTAGCTGCACCCTAATTTTGAGTTACGAGTATTTCGAATTCAATTGAAGACGGATTCATGTGGCCCACATATGGTTTCAGTGGTGACAGAAAGTATTCCCTTTGGTTTTGTAGTGTGTAACTTGAAGTTTGTTTTGGTTGCAGTAATTGGAAAGTGATTGTCCATGAGGAGGGTCTTCACCATGAACTGGACGAGAGTCGAAGTATGATGGAGAACACCATGTACATTCTATGCACGAAAGTTTTATCAAACCGTTAAGCGAACGGTTAATAGCTCCTTCGCTCTACAAAAGGATAAAAAGAACGTGTCAAGCAAGCAAAAATCGGGCAGAAACCTGCAGAGATGAGCAATGAATATTTGTACTAGATTCACAGTTGGTGCTGAGAACTTAGAATAACTTCTTCAGCAAACTATAATAAAAGCGACGAAGACCAACATTCCGCTGTCATGGAAAACGATACGAACCATAGCCACAACAACAAGACCAAAATAAACTGCGGATAGCATTATCCAAATTCAACAAGTCTGCCGGACCTGACGGCTTAACAGCTGGAGATGATTTGGTAGCTGCAGTAATCCATTTCAAAGACTTGATCAGTGGAGTGTGTTCTTAATGAATAGAATCTCACTCCACAATTACATTCATCTGGATCCCAGGTCATAGCAATTACAAGGGCAATGAGCGTGCCGATGAGCTGCCCAGGAAAGGATCGGTTCTTAACAGTTCATTTGCGGAAAGTGTCGATATTCCGCTGGGCACTGTTAAGGGCTTTGTACATTTACACTTCCTGCAGCTTGCCAATCATAGATGGAATGGCCTGTCCAGCTGCGTCATCTCAACAAAGACCTAGCCCAATTACAATAAAACTAAGTCGCGAGAGCTAATTGGCAAATCAAGACCAGATATTGCCAGAATCGTAGCCATTATTACAGGCCATTGGGCAGTTGCAGACCATGCGGTCAAGCTTGTTATTCCTCACAACAACTTTTGCAGAAGCTTTAATGAGAAAGAATCTCTACTTCATTTCCTCAGCAGGTGTCCGGTCCTGGCGGGGACCAGAGAGCCGAGATAGCTGAAAAAAGGATTGGAAAACTAACCTGTACCTGAACTCTACCGGCTTAACGAGTTAAACGAGTTTCGTGGTTACAAAACGGCGTACTCTAACGCTAATTGGACTCTTAAGAGCCGCCACTTTACCTATCTAGCTTGGCCGATTAAGAATAAAGTCGATAACTTCTGCGGTACTAGCTACTCTCCACCATAGGTACATATGTACATACATACATGTATCAAAACCTTGTCTGCTTAAAAATTTTCGATAAGAACTTGATTGTTTTAGGCCATAAAAGACCGCAATTGACCAATTTTTAACGCTCTCATGTTATCCTAAAAAAAACCCAAAAAGTTCAAAGTGATACTTATCAACTTTTTTCGACTTTAAGGCCACGAATCTATGCATCGCGCACAAAGTTTATGTGGTTGCCGTGACTCAATAGTTCAACATTGAGTCACGGCAACCACTCGTTTGAGGTTATGTGCACATAAACTTTTGATAGCTGAGTGTGTAGTAATAAGGTAGACTCTGATGTCAAGTAGGTGATGCCCAGAGTTGTAATTGTTGCTACACATCAATTGTGCTACCTCCTTGCGGTAGCCATTGGTCGCTGTCCACCCGGACTCAGCTTGCTAAACTTATAAGCGCGAGTGCTGACCACAAGAAAAAAATACAGCAAAGTGGGTTACTGACAACTTTTAAACCGGCCCCTCGCCCTAGGGGTTTATACAATGGTACCGGTAGGAAGTTGTGCGCCAGAGTAAGTGCCCGACCACAGAAAAAAAGAGCGAGTTACGAAGCAAACACAAGCTCTGTGACGCAGAGGCCTAGACTCAGTCAAAAGCGACTGAGGTTGTTCTTGGCTGTTTCGAGGGAAAAATTCATTGGTCCCGTCTGCATAGACCGTGAATGGAAAAGGAGATACCACGACGAACGAGCTGTACAGTGACATCGACTTAGCCAGAAGAGTGAAGATCCACGGTGGAGGTGGCTGAGTCGTGTGAAGCGGATGGACACCAATGCTCCAACCATGGAAACCTTCGAATACACATCCGAAGGACGCCAGGTGGCGTACGCAAGTGGAAGGGGACCTTAATCAACTTGACGTGCGAAACTGGAGACAGCTGGCTAAAGATCGAGCTGAGATGGTTGTTGATTGAAACCCAGTGCCACAACGGACTGTAGCGCCACCTTTAGTAAAAAAGTAAGCACATGGACTTTGTCCCTCTTTAGAATAGATTTCTGAAAAGAAGAAAAAATCAAGTAGTGCTGTTGTACTAGAGGCCATAGTGTCCCGAAATCATTAAAGCTTTCTATAGTGAATTTTGAGCAGACCTCGCCTTGTCAAGTATTTAATGGTTCCATGAGTTTTCCAAATCAATGTCTGATCTTTCTCAGTTAAGATAACTATGACCTTCTACAGCATGTTGTCTGTCATTTCCACAGTCTCAAGGATTAACGAAGTTACCCAACTTTTTCTCAGAATCACTTGGCAAGGTTTAACCTCAAATTCACTTCCAAGACCTCTCATTCTACCTTACTTTTGCTCAGCTATAAAGTCCCCAGTAATTCCCTGAAATGAATTTCCCAAAACCCCTTTGTTTGCCACAATACTTGTTCGTTTACCTGCAACGTGTTCTATGAATAATTGAACCACCACCTGACCTTTTATGTATTCACATCCCGTTGATCTGGCATAACAAGGTCGTTGCATTCGTCTTTAATGGCGCACAAACCGAACGACTTCCTTCTCAGCAATTTACAAGCACAAAAGATCACCGGCCCGATTGTTTGCGTATGATCTTGAGGCGAGAACAACAGGTGATCATCACTTGTCGGCATTTCATGTGTCGGAGTTGGGTTTTTTTTTTGGCAAATCATAATCATGTCGTCATTTCCCCCAAATGATTGTCTAAATTTAGAGACGGCCATTTCCACCACTTGCGCTCGCGCCCACTTGTAAGAGTACGAGTCTCCACTCCGCTCGAGCAAAAACAAAAAACGTAGAAAAGCGTCCGATGAGTGGCTTCTTCAAAAAAAATTGTCACTTGTCCATCCGGAAACCGAGCAACCAATGGGGGTCATTTGTGTCCACCTTCGTGTTGTGTTTCGAGAACCAGGAACGACCATTAAACGGGTCGACACTCTGGATCAGTGAAATATTAATTATTGACAATTCGAACAAAGGAAACGGTTTACGAGCGAACATTTCAAGAATTTTCACTTGCTGCGCGCATTGATGTCGGTCACCGAGTAGGCGGAAATATGTTGTGTGGTGGCTCATTTTGAAAAATTCCACCACCAACGCTGTGGCGGAAAACCCGCGCAGAGACAACGATCGAGAGGATGACGACCATTTTTTTTATTTGTTTTCGAATGGATCAACAGAATGGCACGCGCTCAAACTTATTTTTGGTGGGCACCCTCGCCTCAAGCGTGAAAACATCTGTCGCGATCATGGAGACATCATTTCTAAACTTTTTTTTATTTTGTTTTTGTTTTGTTTTTGTCTGCAAAAAATTTGTTCAAGAGGAACGTCAATGCAACGTGCCATTTAAGGCGGTACACGCCTTAATAGGATAGGAGCCCTCTGAAGTGGGGGATTATTTGAAGTGACGCCACTTTAGTTGCTGAATTGCGTTCGCTTCTTCTTTAATTAGACTTGAAAGACATAGCCGTCTAGTTGGCGCTTGATATGAAGCTCGTGGTATCGACTTTTGTCTTTGAATACATTAGTCATGTGCATTGTCTGGATATTTTACAAAAAAGAAGCCTGAGCTGGAGCCTAGTTGACCTCTTATGAATTCTCAGAAAGTTATTCGTCTTAAAGTTAAACCAAACATTTAAAAATGCCTCCAATACCTTAGCTTACACAGAGGCTATGTCTTACAGAGACAAGCAGGAGGGACAAGATCGGTTTCCCCTGAGATATAATCATGTGTTTGCCAAAGCTGTAGATATGCTAACTCTGTTTTGGTGTCGAAACAGTTCAAAGTTTACGGTTTAGATATTTGGCGAGAAAAACGAGCTTTGCACCGGCAAAGGTTTGCTTGTTTACCTGCTTAGGGGATGTTACACTAAGGGGTTAACCTAGGCTTGGAGCCTCTTCAAGTAGCCCGGTCCTAAGCTTATCGTCTCCAGTGGCGCTCTGCGAATTGGTTGAAGTCCGCTTCCATTCTTTTTCTGCTACGTTGTTGTTTTCGGTTAAATTCGAGAACTCGGCGGACTAGACAAGATCGATGTGGCTCATGTAATTCGTCGTTGGACCTTTTCCTCGGAAAGACAATAATAGGACCAGAATTCTTTAGTAGGCTACGTCCCAACATGCCAACGAAACGATTAAGAGAAAGCACACGATCATGGAATGAACTCCCTTGTCTCTGACAGCGTAAGACAGACTGTCCTTAGAAGATAATGGGAACTCCAGCGTCTGCGACGAAGATGAACAAATCCCAATACATTTTCTCAAGGGCGGTGAGGCACTAACTCACAGCAAAAGGACTCATCTAGGGACATATCTGCAATCTGATTTAGGTTCACCCTCGCTTAGACCTTAGAAGATACTCCACTGGAGCCACTGGATGGAAGTCTATGCTGTTTAAGTCAAGCAGACCAGGGCTCCCGGGAAAAGGAGATCGGACGAACTTCTTTTTCCGTTTTTTAAACATAAAACAATTGTTTGCATGTTTTGTCATTCCAATGTCTACCACTTTGCATTGCCCTTCAAAATATTCATCTGTTCTTCGGGTCCCCTCAGGAATTCATTTCGCAGACTACCGTTTTCTTCTTTGATCTTCATTTGGCTCCATTACTCGATCAGAAACTGTCTCACTATCTCTCTCTCTATCTCTGTCATCTGTTGCTGGGCGAACTACCTTATTTCTTTGAGAGTATGCGCATTCCAAGTATCCGGGAATCCACTCAATTCAGAGCAAGAAACAATTCCAAGCTCTCTGTGAAATGTCCAAGAAATATATAGGACTTTTGCAGCGTAGTGAAGACCTACTCCATTTACACACCAAAGAATCTATTTCCAATAAAATTCGCATTCCTGCTCCGACATATTGCTCCTTTAAGCCCAGTGACAGTGTGTTGCCCAAAGGAAATCGAATCGAATTCGCAAATTACTTGGAGCGATAAATCTGTCACACGACGATGGCGGTAAATAGGAAAAAAAAAAAAACAAATAAATCCACAAAATCCCCATCAAGAGGACATCAGTCGAACTCTGTGCCGCAGCCGCATCATCTCCTGGAGGTAATGAACTCGCCAAGATGTAAAGTCTATAAAAAGATAGAATCTATGGTATCTGCTGGCAAGAGTCAGACTAACAAAACGAAGTACACATCTCCAACTGAAAGCCCAACAAGAGGAGGAAAAGTAGAAATTATTTTTGGCTCCGGTTCATTGCTGACGACTGACGTGCATTCCTCCGCGACGGACCGACGTACTAGAGATTCAAGAAATGCCTACGTAGCGGCAATGCTTGGTTTTGAGTTGAGGATTGGTGCCGGGTCTCCCTCCTGCTGACGACTTGTTCACTCGCGCAGCGCTGGTGGTTGCAACCGTGCGCGCTCCCGGTGGTTGAATTGACATTGGGATATGAGATGATTTGCTTTTATTTACATCTGAGATTATATTTAGAAATGCCTTCGTGAGGAGTTGGACAAAGGCAAAGGGAACCACAAGAGGAGAACATTAAAATCTGAAAACGCGATCGAGATTGAATGTGTTGCTAGTTGTGGCAATAGCAACCGCTTCTCTAGGTTTCTTAGTTTGTTTTTTTCCAAATGTGAAACTTAAGCAGAAGACAATACTTAGAGTTGGTTGTTCCCGAACTGGTATGGCTTTTACTGGGAGAATTTGGTTAAATCGATGAAGCAGAAGCTTCTCATGATCTCTGAGGAGCATTGTTTCTCATATAAAACCTAATATCACCGGTGAATTTAACCTTATCGCTGAGGCACTCACGAGAATTTTCAATGATGTATTGTCTTTGGTCTGCAAACTCCGTAGACCACGCCACGAAGAAGATAGATAACTTTTTAATAAAACCAAAAGCTCCAAGGCGACTACGGGGACTCCTCTTACAAAGTCTTGAAGGAAGGAGCAGCGTCTTTGCAGGAAACTGTTTTGCGCCAAAGTAGAGCAAATCTCTCAACATCCAGCTGCGTATTGAATCCAGGTGGTCATTGGTCTGCGTCTAGCAAAGAAACCAACACTCAAAGTTAGCATCTATTTATCGATCTAGAAGACATAGATTATTAAGTAATTGCCTAAGCCGACGACATTGCTATCGCTATTTTAGGCAAATACAGAAATTCTTCAACATGCTCGTTGCCTCCTATTTAAATGAGTCTTTGGTAGTTATCTAGGGGTTAACACTTTGAATTACAAGATTCCCCGATTAGACCCTTTCACTGCAAAAGGAACCAATATTACTCAAACTTTGCGTCCTTGTAGACGTGGATACTGAAATAGAATTCCTGTGTTTTCGAAAATTAGGTACTTTCGATAATAATCTTGTAAATTTCGATCATATTATTCTTAAACTTCATTACCTTCTCTTAAAAACCAAAGCGAATGCCAACCACGGCAGACGTTCCCTATAATGAATCTACCTTATCGACCCTATATAAACTTCCACTGCGTGAACATCCACCGCGAATGCATTTTGCCCGCTGTCACTTTACTGTCACGTTGAATCGATGCCGCTGTGAATAATCTACGATGCAACAAAGTGAATTTTCAATTTCAAAATAAATTGCAAATCCGCTTGAAAAATGAAAATTTATTAAAAAATTCAGAAATAACTTTACTTCAGCAGTGTTTTAACCTCGGTGCAAATTCTAAAATCGATATTTATTTTACAAAGTGCATAACAGACTGAAAGTGTTCAAAAAATGGCACCACAGCCACTGGAGGGTATGCAAGGCCCTATGTCAGGATTTTTGCCACCCGGTCAAGAAGGTGGCTCTTGCAGGAACACAATTTCTTTAGCCGTACTCATAGATTTCATAATTCAAAGGACATATCATGATCTCACCGTTTTGGCTGAACTGTGAGTAAATATTTGTATGTTTTGGGCAACTCCCATTGACAAGTTGGTTCTTCGTTCTAGGCTTCCCCGCAAAACGGACATGGAGAGAAAAATTGAGATTTACAATTTCTCAGCTAGGACAAGACAGTTATTTATACGGTTGATTGCTCTGGTTAAATGGGCCAACTCAGTGTCTAAAGTGGACAAATCAGCTGTGAGTACCAGTAGATCACCAATCGTGGCGGGGAAACATTGACAATTCCTTCTGTTTTTTTAGCACATCATGAGTATTTTGGACAAACAAAATATGCTGTTCATTGAAACAGCCGATATGCTGGCACGTATGTCACGAGAGACGTTGATAAGAGCAAGGTTACCTAACTTTCACATCCCAGCAGCTGTAGAGATACTGACTACGGGGACTTATAATCGTTTGCCAGCATGTATTCGAGAGAGGATTGTCCCACCAGATCCGATTACGCCAAATGAGAAAAAGCAAACACTGCTGCGATTGAATCAGGTCATCCAGCATCGCTTGGTTACCGGGAATCTCTTACCACAAATGAGAGATTTTAAGGTGAATTTGGTACTTTATATGCGAAGATATTGATGCTGATTTGGTTTTTTTGAACAGATAAAACATGGACGTGTCACCTTTGAGGTGAAACATGAATTTAATGTGTCCCTAACTGTTATGGGTGATGGGCCGACTGTACCCTGGCGACTACTGGACATTGACATTCTTGTGGAAGACAAGGAAACTGGAGGTAAGACAAGAGGTTTTTATGACAAATAGGTGACGGGGACTAATTAAATTAAGCGAGTGGTGCTAATGGGGATTTGATTGCCGACAATTCGTAGCAAAACAGCAGAGCTGACGTGAAGTGTGTGTATGCCAACCAAATACGAATGCTTCTCCGTCGATATGATCCGTTTTCATTCAAATGAAGGCTCCTCTTTGTTATCAAGTCTTCTCTGCCTCGGGCTGGCATGAGTTGTTTGACGTACTCACCTGCAAAAGGATCTCTAGACAGCGCAAAGTGATGTAGGAATGGTTTGCCACATCGTATCGTACTTCCTCGGTGAAGTCGCTGTTAGAGTAGTCCAGAAACTTTGCAAAAAGTGCGCCTGTTAAGAGTCGAACATTCCACGAACCAAAGGTCGATGTCCTTATTTCTTATGCCAGGGTCGTCAACAGGTGCATCATTCTTGGTTTCGTAACATGACTTCGTGGCCAAAGAGTTACCTCAACCTGGAGGTTCAGAATCTTAGGTGTACCCTGGATAAACCAATTCTCTGCCTTCTCTTGTAAACTACCACCGTGCACCAACAATTTCCGAAAGGCATGACTTAATCTCAAGCTGAGGCACTACGCGCCCGGCGTTCATGTAGTGCTGACAGGAGAAGTTGGTTGACGAAGTTTGATTTGGTTCTCCGCGTGCGTTTCTAGGCTAAATAGCATCTGTCCGATGGGATCTCTGTCATCAGTAATCAGTGTTCAATGTCGCACTACTTAAACTTCTGATCCCAGTAGTATTGAAGATAGGCAGAGTGTTTCTCTACTCAAACAAGAAAAACTGGCCGATCAAGGCAAATTCCACCGACTCGTCTTGCTCTTGTCTAAGATACCAGAGGCAATACTTCTCACAACACTTGTTGAACTCCTGACGCTAGCAGAACATCGTCATGGCTTTCGTAATGGGCAAATTTCCATAGCAACCCAGGCAACAATCTAACTCTAAGGAAGCAACAGGACAGTCCTTGTCGGCCTCCGCCCAGAGCTAACTAAGATTGTCGCTTGTCACGCCAAATAAGGACAATCCTAGTCCAACTCCGTTCAACAAATATCGATATCACCTCGACGCGAGGTGCAACACCTCTTCACGTGACCTTGCAAAATCGACAAATCTGGTCCGAAGTCTGTGGAACATTTCTGTCACTGTGGTGCATGTTCAGAGGCACTGGAGCCTTTCTGTATTGTTGAACAACAGGCAAGACATTGTCAAATGCTACTTCCTGCCTCTCATATTACCAAAAATGTTGTTGACCACTAAATGCCGAGCCTATTTCGCTTCTTTCTCTTCAGATGGAAAATCCCTCGTTCACTCCCTCCAAGTCAACTATATTCATCAGCTCATCCAGGCCCGTCTCGTTGAAAACCCCAACGCGCTGGGCGAAGTATACAACTGCCTTCATTACTTCTGTCAGTCGCTGCAGTTGGAAGTTCTCTACACTCAGACTCTTCGTTTGAGCTACGAACGCTTAGATGACAACATTTGTGTGGAGGAATACATCCCAGGAGTCAAAGTAACAGTCTCCTACTGGCGAGATCTGACCAGAATGGACCCGAAATCTGAACTCGGCTATCGTCTCACCGTTCAAAGTGATCCAAATGAAGTCGGTCGTCCTCTGGCTGTTGTGCACGTTCCATCATTGGGTGCCAAGGAATCATCAGAGGTTGCCGATCGTGCTGTGCGTACAGACCATCTCTCAATGGAGCGTCTAATTGTACACACGGTATACATACGCTCTGTGTCCCGATTGAGCGATCTCAAACTGGAGTTCCAGTCATTCTTGAAGGATGTGGATTGTAAGTAACTAAACCTCTGGTCGGTAAAGGTTTTTCTATAAGCCGTTAGTCTCCCTAGTCAACCTGCAAGGAACGCCAGCGATTTTGACGGTGCCTGTTCTCAATCCATGCCTGCGCGCGGAGCAGGTTCACATCACAATTGATACACACACAGGTATGCTGAAGTGCCACGTCCCAAAGCACTTGGACTGCCCCATCATGAATGATCTACAGACGACACTGAATGGTGATCGTAGCAAGTTGCAGCAGTTGATCTCAGAACTGAGGTAAGTGTAAGAAGCCTTCTTGTTGAAGTTTCCATAGCATGGGACTCGTTTTAGATTCTGGATCACACACCGTCGGTGTGAGAAGACCTTGCAGCATCTCCCGGCCACGGCCACAGAGTCACTTCCGTTCCTCAGCGTTCCCGATAATCAACTTCTTTTGAGTGGACGGCACAAGATCTTTGTCAAGCTGAATCGACATCCCAATGTTATACTGGTGAGTTCATGTAAACTTGGGGTTACAGGACGGACGCGTTGGAGTGTAATAATTATCTGTTTCAGGTTGTCCAGTTAAAAGAGAAACCCTCTGCTCCAAGTGAGATGGAATATACCTTTCACTTGGGATTTGTAAGTCACCTTTCAATCGAAAACGAAAATCCAGACGAGCAGCCCCCTCCTGACGTACCAAAAATGTACACAAAACTACTTCGACTCATAGAATTTGACACTTTTGTGGCCACACATGGCCCCGGAACCCATGTCGATGGTAAGGAGCAAGTATATTTCAACCAAGTGAGATGTCTTCCCCTTTCTCCTTCCATATGCAAGCACACAATTCATGGTTTACCCTGCGAACTCCCAACTAATCGCGCGCTTTTCTTACAGATGTTCCGCCACACAAGCGTAAGTCGTTGTCAGAAATGGGCGGACCACCATCCAAACAACAGAAGACCATATTCCCAGCCTATTTCATACCGGAGTTGGCTCACGTTGTGGCAATGTGCGACGAAAAGATTCCATTCCTCAATCTAGCACAGGAATTCGCCAAACACAACATACCCCACAGTGGTTTACAAGTGGAGTCCAATGCTACCTCATTGGTCCTTAAGCTGCTTACCCTTCCAATGCCAAGCTCCACAACTGATCCAAATCAGAAGGTGACTAGTTGAATCTCCTCTCATACTTGCGTATGAGTGTAAAAATCATTCGTTTCTTCCAGTCCACATCAGCTTTGCCAACAATCGAAAAGCACGTTTGGAATGATCTGCTGAAGAGGCTTCTTTCGGTTTCGATTCGCTCTCAGATGAACAAGAACAACCAGAGCCGCGCATGGGTCGTGGAATTTGTCTTCTACAGCACTCCACTGCAGAGTACCCATCAGAAGGAACAAGGTAATCGTCGGACTGTCTACCTGACCTACGAACAGTCGCATAATGACTTTGGAAAGACTGTCGATGATCTACTGAAGGATTGGTCAAAGATTGTGTATCTCTACACGTTGGTCTACAACTTTTCTGAGCACGTCAAGTCGGGTAAGAGCTGTGAAGACCATAATTTTACCAATAAGTAACCAACCTCACATTGTAGAGAAATACAACCTCCACACCATGGTGAGTGTTAAGTCGTACAGTTACGTGAATCTACTTCTTGGATACGGACCGAACAAGGAGGTCACCTGCAATGTGTACTGGTCGGCGGCGCTGAAAGGATTCCGCATGGTGTTCGTCGGTGGTTTGTCCGCAATCAATGCGCACTCGATGATGCGAGAACAGCTACAATCGCATCTCAATCGTCACCAGGACTTGACTCACATCGTGCACATCCTTCATGAAACTTATCAGCCACTCAGTTCCATTTCGAAGCTACCCATCATCCCTCAGTTGGGCATTCCTGTAATTTGTGGTCATTTAGGTATGAAATGTAATTGACCTGCTCCTTTTTTTTTTAGCGTCCGCAAGTGCCAGTTCTATCATTCTGCATTCTTCCACAATCGCCTACACTGCTTCGCTTGTCCTATCAAGCCATGTACTGCTTGGAGATTCGCTTCAGGGCTGGAGGATTAGTTTCCATTCGAGACGGTGCCTACAGCCGCTTCGATCGAAGCAATGTCATCGATGAGTTTACACCCACACAAGGTCTTAAGGTAAGAATTTCGTTAATCTGCAACGACAACGTTTACAAATCGATGATTTTGTAGGGCTTCCTGTCCAAATATGTCGATGAAAATGCAGTCTATCGTCGTCGCTCCCAAAGTGAAGACGATAACCCACCATCGCCCATTGCCATGGAAGATACACATGGTCCTGGAGCTGGGGGATCTTCTCCGTTTTTAAGCAGCGGCATGCGTGGTCCACAGAGCCCACGCGATGGTGGACTTCGTTTCGCGCCACCAATCACGCCTCCGTCTAGCTCCAATCCTCACACTCCAGCGAGCCCACATCCGATTGGGGGGCAGAATCATCCCAACTTCAGTATGACATCACCACCGGCGCCTCATATGCCGCATCCATCACCAAGTGGCCTTATGCCTTCATCACCGTTGAATCCCCAACCAAGCCCAATGGCACATTCTCCCGGCCCCAGCATGTACATGCAGAGTCACACAGACGGCAGCCCATTCACTGCTATGTCGCCAGCAACATCTAACTGGCCTGGATCGCCCAGCATGCCAAGACCATCACCGAGACCTGGGCAGAGCCCAGAACATAAATCACAGTCCACGGTGTCTACAACACATTTGTCCAGGGTGTTACCCAATCGATCGTGGGCTGGAGCTGTCCCCACTCTTTTGACCCACGAAGCTCTTGAAACTCTGTGTCGGCCATGTCCACATCCAAACAAAGAGATTGGTGGGCCAGAGGTGTGTCCATTAGAGCGGTTCTTAGGCTGCGTCTACCTGCGAAGACAGCTGCAACGCAACATCCAAGCTGAGGAGTCCCTAACTGCGTTGAATTCGAATGAACCCGGAGTGGTTCTCTTCAAAGTTGATGGTCTGCAATGCCAAGTGGTTCTCAACCAAATCAACATGCAATCATTGCACTTGAAGGTTTCACAGATTCCTGTGCCACCATCACCGGATGGCAAGCCCACGTTCCAATGGAGTCCCGACGATCTACAAGTGGTTGAGCAGTTCTTTGAAACTCGCATTGCTGTTCCACCATACCGACCAAATGCGCTCCACGGCTTCTGTCGTGCGCTGAATTGTCCCATCCAGGTTCTTAAAGATTTCATCCAGATTATGCGACTGGAAATGATGCCTGAACTCGCCCAGGGCAGCCTTAAGTGGACAGTGCAATTGTGTATGCGTGTGCCACCGTCAGCTCCGCCAATTGTACCCATCGGAAGCGCTGGCGTTCTTATTTGCCGACTAAAGATTTTATTCTTCGTAAGTTAGACGACATCTTTGCGATTCCTCCTTTAATTTTCCTTCTTTTCAGCTCCAAATAACCCGCATTCCTTACCCAGGAATGGATCGCAGCAACAGCCCATCACTGGTTCTCCCAATGATCTACGATCTACACTCAAACATTACACAGCTTGCCGAGAGACGGGAGCAAGTACCATCACAAGCTGCCAATGCAGCGGGCACTCTACTAAGACGCTTTGCAGACTACAGCTCCCAGTCAACCGAATGTTCACTGTTCCCAGCTGTAAGGGATTTACTGACCAATTTGACACTACCGAGCGATGTGCCTCCGCCTAATGCACAAATGCCGGTCGCCCAGACTATTGTCCCCTCACCTGTTCAGGTTGGTTCAAGTCCTAGTCCCATGATGCACTCGCCAATGCAGCAAATGGGACAGGTTGGTCCACCGCCTCAGGGCTACCCGATGGGTCCAAATCAGGGACCCAACTGATAATTACTGTAGTTTTGAACGAAAAAAAAAAAAAACCAAAAGGCTAACTAAGTGGTTTCCCTACACAAAGTCCATGCGACTAGATGGCTGAAAACTCACACTTGTTGCCTCATTCTATTCTTTTTTTTTTTTTTTAGATGTAACTGTAATTATTCTTAAATGTATGTGTAACTATTCATGTTATTAAATTTGAGTTTATTTAACATTTATTTACCCCAAAACGACGATTGGTTTCTTTTTTTTTTGGTCACAAATGAGGACTCCACACCTGTGGACACGGCTGCAAGTAGACTTGGAAGGTGACAGCAGTTGCTTTGGTGTTGGTCCTAAGCGATTTTTACAGAAGTCGCCACTTGCGTGTGACAGCGGTGATGGCTTAGAACAAACGACATTAGATTAGACCTTGGCAGCTTGTTTTTTGTGCTAAATATACTGCTTTTCGAGAAGTATGCAACACAGTCATACCTAGCTGTTAGATGTGGATAGCTAGCGTGTGGGTTCAAGCTATCGACGTTATTCTATGACGACCCGCATGTTGATGTGATCGATGATGATCCGACATGAGAACCTGCCTGTTCAACGTGAAACTACATACACCATCCTCAGGAGCACACCCCAAGGGGGTGTGCTATTTCCTCTACTATGGAATCTTGTACTCAACGAGTTACTTCTGAAGCTAGAGGATGCGGGCTGTAGCGCGGTAGCTTATGCAGACCACGTCGCCATCGCCGTGATGGGCAAATACCCTCAATCCCTGGCAGATATTCTTCAAAACGCTCTTAACAAGCTTATTACGTGGACAAACAACTGTGGCCTTAGTGTCAACCCGACTAAAACGGAGCTGGTCCTTTTCACTAGGAAAATCAAAATCCCAATCATTGTACCACCCAAGTTCAACGGCACTCCTCTTAACTTTTCGGGTAGTGCCAAATATCTAGGACTCATCCTAGACAGAAAGCTTTTGTGGAGGGAAAACATTGCAGAACGTAGCACTCTATTCATGCAAAAGAGCAGTAGGCTCCAGATAGGGCTTTCAGCCGAAAATCATGCACTGGCTATATACGGTAGTTGTGAGACCGATTCTAACGTATGGCATAATGGTTTGGTGGCCGGTTCTGGTTCTTCAAAGTTCTCTAGAAAGTCCAACGTGTGACTTGGCTCAGCATTATGGTGCGCTGAGGACTTCTCTTACAGCTGCCCTTCAAACCATGCTCCACTTGTTGCCAATACACATCCATGGCATGCAACACGCCACTAACGCGGCTTTAAGGCTGAGAGGTACCCACCAATGGTGCGAAAAGAATGTGGGACATACCAGAATCCTATCAACTCACCGCAGCCTTCCCCAATCAACAGACACGTTGCCCACAGAAAACGACTTTAACATGGGCTACAAACACAAGCTACCAGACAGAAGCGCCTGGAGCCAGTGCGAAGTCCTTTTTAATGAGTCCATCTCTATCTTTAGGGACGGCTCTAAAACAGCCGAAGGAGTCGGTGCCGGTGTCTTCTCAGAAGACCTGGACATTCACCACTCCGTCAGTCTTCCCAACCACTGCAGGGTCTTTCAAGCCGAAGTCACAGCTATAAATCAAGCCGCCGCTTGGCTGAAGGCTAACCCAATATCAGGCAGGGATATTGCGATCTACATTGACAGCCAGGCTGTGATCAGGTCCCTCGTATCCAACACTATAAAATCTAGGGCAGTGAAGGATTGCCGCGTGTCTCTAAACGAGATCGATAAACAGTATAACGTCACACTCTGTTGGGTCCCTGGTCACTGTGACATTCAAGGGAACTGTGCGGCTGACGAATTAGCTAGAATAGGCCCCCAATGTACAGATGGCAGGAAGCTCGACCATGTCAAAGCGCCTATGTCGTTTGTTTAACACCTGACCCACACCGACGCTCTGTTGAAAGCAAACCGTAGATGGCAACATCTCGATTATTGCAATAATGCCACGCTAATTTGGCCTGTCTTGGATCTGAAAAGGTCAAAAGCATTAATACGACTCAAAAGAGACCAGCTCTGAAAACTCATCAACGTCCTCACGGGATAGCATGCAACGATTTCTGCAGGAGCTACAGGGATGAGGAAGAGGAGGAGTCTACCGCACACTTCCTCTGCACGTGTCCCGCACTGGCCCATATCAGGAAGGTCACCCTGGGTCAATACTTCTTTAACGATCTTAATGATATGAACTCCGCCAGCATGGCCGACCTTAACAGCTACGTTAGGAAATCTAAATGGTTTCAGGAGTAAGCAGTGGCATCACATTGGACCTACTTTCTGGTCCAAGTGTACATCCTCTCGGAGGGCTACTTCTGACTAACTAACTACACCATTAAGAAGGCATAAACTTTTCCACTCCCTCCATCAGTTTACCCTTTTTTGGATGATATATTTGAAAGAAAGATAAACAGGACGGCAGGTAAGCTGTATCTTCCTTCTCCTAGTCTTCTGGCATATTTGGATATCAGAGTGTGACGTAAGACCTTCAATTGTAGAGCTAACGCTTTTCCTATTGATCGAGATACGTTTTAAGGCAGCCAATTTGTGTCGCCTCAATGATTTCGAGTTTATAAGGGCAGAGAAGCTCCCACTATTTCCAGTCCTGTCTAGTGCCTACTTTAACTAATTCATTCCCGTGAAATATCGCTAGGTGCTGAAACTTGAACTCTGACCTCTGCGATGTAGTGTAAAAATTCGCGGTATTGCTAAACCAAGGCGTTTACTGTTGCTTGAATATCTACGCAATGTGTAATACGACAGCAGGACCTTCCATTGTCTACTTTAGACGATTGTCGGCTGGTCCGTACTTCGACACAGATTTTGCTTTCGTCGAAACGATTGCAAATTATATTTTTTATGCTACTTGAAGGAAAGAGGCGATAGCACTTAGACGTCGAAACGATATCGTCAGACGACTATCATCTTATGTGATGGGAGCCCAGACTGCTGTTTCCCGCATTATCGTAATTTCCGCCTAAATTACGTACATGACGCAGTAATCAGACAGCCTTGTGGTCATTTGTTGATCAAACGAATTGGAGAAGACTCTTGCTCAGTCTAATGCTGACGTTGCTGTGAGCTATTCGAGCATTAACTGCCATGCGTTTACTGATCCGTCTCCTCCATCTGCCGATAGCCCGCTAGGTTTTTGAGATTTGAACATACTGTCGTTTTACTGGGACAAGTACTTCACCTGACATCCTTTTCGAATAAGTCATGATCACTTCTTGAGGTTTAGACTCACATATCAATAGATGTTAGATGTTAGAAATCGGGGTGTGTGTGTGTGTGTGTGTACTGCGACCTGTCTAGATCTATTGTGCTCCCCCGTACTCATATTGGCCGATACGTCTCGACCTAAAGAGCTTCTTCCAATCCAATCACTCTGAGAAATCGGAGTATCTGGATTGGGTCCAACGATGGGAGATCCATTTCAAGGAAAGTGTACGCTCCCAGGTGTGCTCTTCTTTTGTGAATCAATGCTCCACAGTCCATAAGGAGGTGTTACGGAGTCTTCTCGGCATCGCTGCAGAATCTGCAGTTTCCATTTGCTTCTATTCCCATTTTCCTGAGATGCTCTCTGAGTGTGCAATGGCCCGTTAAGAAACCCGTTAGAATTCGAAGCTGGTGTTTGTTGGTACCTAGGCAGGCCTTGCTCCTCCTTCGGTCGTAGTTCCCGAGGAGTTCCTTCACCTGCCTTAGTCCTGGGAGTGTTTCCCATAGCATCCTTCTTTTGCATTCTTCCTCTCTTCTCAGTTCCTCTTGGATTCGGTGTGGTCCCAGCCCGCAGAATGGCTCAGGTCCAACGAATGGTGTTTCTGACCCTTTCCTTGCCAGTTCATCGGCTGCCTCATTTCCCTCTACCCCTACATAACCTGGCACCCAGTAGAGGGTGACGTTATTGTTCCAGCCAAGTCTGTCTATGTTTTCCAGACACTCGTACACCAGTTTGGGTCTGATTTCGTAGGAACTCAGTGCCTTGATGGCAGCCTGGCTGTCTGATAGTATCGCGATGTTTTGCTCGTGATATTTTCTATTGAGGCTTATTTGTACACATCTTTCGATTGCATATAGCTCTGCTTGAAAAATACTGGGCGATGTTCCCATTGGCTCCGAGAACTTGATTCGGGGACCGTATACTCCCGCCCCGGTGCCCAAATTGATACACTCCGTCGTTCCATTCTCTTTTACTGCTCAGTTTTGTGTTGAAATTCTTTTCAAAGCAGTATTTCTTGATTGTGTCGTCTCTAGGCCAGTCTAATAGTGGGACTGTTCTGGAGAGTGACTCTCGCTCTTTGCTTGCGATGCTTTTGCCCCTCCCCACTTCTTCTTTAACAATTCTTAGGATTGTTTCCTTTGTGACCCTTTCCAGCACAATGTAAAGGGGGGGTGAGCTTTAGAATCACCTCTATTGCAGCGGTGCGACAGCTTCTCATTGCTCCTGTGATGCAGATGCATGTCAATCTTTGTTTAGGACCAACACCAAGTATCATAACGATACCCTCAAAGATTAACTGACCAAAGATTCTTCTTCTTAAGGGGTCTCTTCTCTTAGAAGTTTGTTTATCATCCTTCTGATGTTTTCTCGCGACCTATTATTAGCTAAATTACTGAAAAACCGAGGGCGTCTTGTAGATTCTTCAAAAAAATAAGGTTCTTCGAACAAAGTTTGACAAAATTATTAAGTTAAAACTCCAAGAAAACACAGCGATGGAAAATCGAATCAATCAAAAAATTGGACACCAAGTTCTAAACCTTCGAGCTTTACGTTGCCTTCGAAGTCTCGTGTCCACTTAAGGATTGGAAAAGCACGTCGTGAAATGAACATTCCCTCCAAGGTTGTCCTACAATGTAAGTTAAGGGTCAGCCCTAAACAGTTGGACACAAACTAAAGGCTGTTGAGGACTTAAAGGAAAGGCAACAGTCGACATAAGATTTCGGACCACTTGTCCCCAAGCTGATTAAAAAAAAAATACACAGACACTTATCCCGCAAATATAAACAAATATACATATAAGCATATGTATTATCTGATGTAAAATAAAAATAATTTGTTATAACAATACTAGAGCTAATAAATATTTTAACAAGAATATTTAAAAAAATAATAAATATTTTACACTTTCAATTTGGACACGGCATTCTGCAGCACTTGGAACTCGGAGCTTATTATACTCATAAGGTTCTGGATTTGTGGTCTTGAGTCCAAGACCTCGACACTCTGGGTGTAAGGATTGTAACGCACTCCGAATGGACGGGGAATGGAATTGGCAAATTTGCTAAAATAAAAATAAAACAATTAAATGAAGTCTTGAAGCCATATTGACATGCTGGTGTCTTACATTGTTTTCTCCTTGGCATTTTCAAAGCTATCGGCTACATAGTAGAGCTCTTGGAATTTAGTGATTGGATATTTTGTGACACCTGTGACAGAAGGATCAAAGTCCTTTAGTTGCGGCTTGTCGGTTAGACAGTATTCCAACTCAGCGTAGGATGATAGTAGTCCCGCACCGTAGGCCTTGATCTCATTCTCTTGTCTGCATAAACCATATTCCACTGTGAACCAGAAAATCTAAGACAAAACACGAATTTTAGAAGTGAAGGCTCCCAAGATTTTATATTCCCCTACCGTTGCAAGTTTTTCAATACAATCGTCGGGAGCACCCAACGATGCTAATCCGATTTCCTGACTGAACTGAGCGAAAGCCGGATCGGCAAAGAGCGGTGCATGCCCCAACAGCTCATGACAAACATCCGGCTCTGGAGTGTACATCGGTTTACTTGGATGACGGATATATTGGGTTGAGTGAAACACCCGGAATGCTAGACCAGCGAGGAAATCCCGAGATGACAATAGACCTGCAACTGGTCTCAGTGTAAAGCCGGTACAATCTGTAAAAGTACAAGGATTTAGTCCAATCGTGGAGCCACTTCAGAGGATGATCAAATTACCCCTTAAAAAGTTCGACACGTCCTCGAGCTGAGGGATGTTGTCATCCCTGTATCCACAATTGTCCACTAGCAGTGGAAACACATGATTGTATTCCCTGCACGCATGTGTCTTGTACAACTTGGTTAGATTTCTAAATATCACTCCCCACGTTTCAACCTCTTCTTTGCTGTAGTCGACTTTCGGCAGCGGCTCTCCATGCTTATAATTGTAGGCAATATCCGCAAAGTACTTCCTGTAAATCAAAGATTATGTTAAGCTGGACGAAAACAAAAAATGTCCAACTGACCTTCTAGCACGATAGACGGGATCAGTGAATCCAGGATGATCAGCATCCAGCTCAGAGCCATATGACAAAATTTGATTGGCAAAACGATCCAAATCACGGATTCTTCTAGGGAACCATGGTACAGCTGATGTGTTATCCTTGTAATCTCGAGAGATTATATTAAAGTAACTGCAGTTCTCGCGTACATCTTCGATAGCTTTGGCCAAGGAACCCACACGTCCGTCACATTCGACAAAGAACTCATAGCCCGGCACACGAGTCGATGACCTCGATTCAATATGCAACAAGTTAACGTTGTGCTTTTTAAATATTTTCAAAATTTTCGCCAATGCACCACTGGCCTCGGTTTTGGGCGAAAATAGAAGGCATGTGTTGCGAGCCTCTTGACCATCAATGCCTTCAGCTATATAGGATGAGCCATCCACTCGGGTGGGCTAGAAAGAAAAGATAGAGATTCGGGTGAAATGTTTTGATAGAATGCAGGACCAGCACACGAAGGAAGAGCGTTGTTTGTTGACCCTACTTAAACCTAGTTTCAGACTACCAAACCATATCGAACACGCATTCAATGTCATAAGAGATGAAACGCTGCCTTCGTAGTTCTGCCTGCGCGACAAGTATGTTGTCTACTTTACGAGACAGACACTTTTAGTGCTGTCCTCTCTGAGTCGAACAAATCGCGACAGCTCGGGATGAGCCAAGGCCTAGCTTCTCGCAACCATCTATGTTGTGCCTCTTGGGGGCTTGTCATTCCCCGACGAAAGGTGGTGTCGCGAAAAATGTTCGGTGTTCCTGGCTGGAGCTTGAGCCCACGCTGCTTGGGAATGATAAGGCTGACGAATTGGCAAGAAAAGGATCTACGCTAGACCTGAAGCAGGCTGATCAGTCAGTGGAAATCCCTTTATGTAAACTCAAACATGAAGCAGGGATCAAGACTCTAGCGGAAACGATTGAAAGATGGAGCTCTTTGGACTCCTGTAAGATAACTAGAAAACTATGTCCAAGGTAAAATGGTGCCAGAACTGATACTCTGATGCAGAAGGACAGGAAAACCCTCTCCATCCTTGTAGAAGTAAATACAGGCTCTGCGTTATCATATGAAAAAGCTAAGGCTAAGTGAAAACGATCTTTGTATGGGTTGTGGAGACGAGAAAGTCAATGAGGACACAACCCACTTCCCCTGCCACTGCCCAGGTCTCTGCCACCTCAGACATAGATCCTTTGGAAGGCACTTTTTCCAGGACACCGAAGAACTATGGGACGTACCCGTCAAGGACATCTGGAGGTTCATTAAGGCTTCAAAATGGTTCGAAAGCCCGGAGCAATAGGAAAATGCTTTGGGTACTGCTCCACGAGCAAGGGATACCTTCCTTCCCAATAAATGAGCATCACAATAGGTCTCTACTGACCTGAGTGTGGCGCTGGGGACTTATTTTCCCTCGCCAACACATCTACCTAACCTAATCTAACCAGTACTCACAATGGACCTCCAGGTCTCCGAGTAAAAGTGATGAGGCCGATTCATCAAACACCGTACTACCCTGTTGCTTAACAGGTAACGTGAATTGCTCTAAGCATCAATGCAGGAATCTCTAGACACTATCGCAAAAAAGGCGGTAGAATACCATCAAATTCCCCTGTTTTTAACCCTTTGGACAGCCACTATCTTTTCCTTATCAACACTATTCACTCTGTTCGCACACAGGGCTGATTGGACTTGGAAAATGCTCCTCCATCATATCATATCAATCCAATCCAAAACCACGCTAAAAAGAAAGAGGCTAAGGACGCTACCCTGACACATGCCAACATTTACCGGAAATTCCTTGACAACTACAGCAAACTGCGGGTATGAAATGATGCTGGGCGAGGTGACTGTTTTCACTGTCTAGAGGTTTCATGGAACGCGTCTAACCCATTCTATGTGTGTAAAGCTCCAAGTTTGCAGTCACAAGGAAAGTCATTGCTTTGTTTATATATTAAATCTCCGCCTTCGATCTTGCTTAGCGATAATAGCCTTTAAAATCGTTTGGTCATAGCTCATTGCTCCTTGGGTTACGGACTTACTCGTGTTTCAGCTAAAATAATATTCTTATCGCTTTTTGCTGTTTTATAATTTATTTGTGTCTGACCCCAAGATTAACACAAAAAAATTAACAAATTGATTTGTATACCGACACGCAAGTGCTCCAGACTATTTCAAATAAAGCGAATGATTGACAGATTGGTTTTGCACCGATCAATTTATAGAAACGAAGGATACGTTTATTTAGAGACTAGAGTGAGAAAATAAGGAAACAGACAGACTTCATTGTATTTTTTATAGATGAGTGCACATTTGCTTAGCAAAGTTCTCTGATATTTTCAAATTATCGACGCACATTTTTCCAAGCTTCGTCCGAAGTAGGACGACTGTTTTAAGGCGTGAATACGAATAAAAGAGTTCAAAGTGCGCAGTCTATAGAGTTTTTCTTATTTTTTTTCTGTGAAGTACCCACTCCAAACGAGAATACGAAAGACTGGAGGTTATCTTGAGGTTGAACTGACTCAGAATAAAAAAAGAGTGTTGAGTCGTAATAAATATTTTTTGGGCTTTCTTCCAGGAGGTCCGCTTTGTTGTTGACGTCTTGCGCGATTAATTTTTTTTTTTTTGTAAAAAACGTGCTTAATTTATTGAAGATGATTTGAAGAGCATTTTGTACTAAAGGGTTTTGCAATAGGGACGCTACAAAAGTAGAGCGACAGGGACAGCAAACGACGCCATATTTTTCTTGCGGTTTTTTTTGCCATTTCTCTTCAGTAAGGTTTGCCATTTCATGATGGTAAGATATACGAGCCAACAAAGAGTCGAAATTATTAAAATTTACTACCGAAATTCGGAGTCAGTGGCCTCAACGTTAAGAGCGCTACGTCCAATTTATGGTCGTCATAATCGTCCTAGCAGATCAACAATTGAGCGTCTAGTGGAAAAATTTGAATCCACAGGCACAGTACAAAATGTTCCCGTGCCAGTGAGACAAAGAAGTGCCCGTAGTGTCGAGAATATTGCTGCCGCTGAGGCTTCAGTTGCAGAAAGCCCAAATGTGTCTCTCACACGTCGTTCTCAAGCGTTGGGCATCTCTGTGACGTCGTTGTGGCGAATTTTGCGAAAAGATCTTGGCCTACATCCTTACAAGACTAAATTGACGCAAGAACTGAAGCCGCTTGACCACCAGAAGCGTCGTATGTTCGTGAATTGGGCTGAGCAACAACTTCAAAATGATTCGGATTTTCATCGAAAAATCATCTTCAGCGATGAGGCTCATTTCTGGCTGGATGGCTTCGTCAATAAACAAAATATGCGGTATTGGTCAGGCAGCAATCCACACGTACTCCATGAGTCATCATTGCATCCCGAAAAAATTACGGTTTGGTGTGGTTTATGGGCCGGCGGCGTCATTGGGCCGTACTTCTTCCGTGATGATCAAGACCGGCACGTTACTGTGAATGGGGATCGCTACCGTTCAATGATAACCGAATATTTTTGGCCCCAATTAGATGATATGGACTTGGAGGACATGTGGTTCCAACAGGACGGCGCCACAAGCCACACAGCGAATGTCACAATCAATTTATTGGAAACCAAGTTTGGAGAACGTGTTATCTCACGAAATGGTCCAGTCGCTTGGCCGCCTCGGTCGTGCGATTTGCCGCCGTTAGACTATTTCCTGTGGGGCTACGTCAAGTCTATGGTCTATGCCAACAAGCCAGCGAAGATTGATGAACTTCGTACGATTATCGAACGTGAAATTGCAGCAGTATCGGCCGATTTATGCTTGAAAACCGTCGAAAATTGGGTTCAGCGTCTGGACTTCTGCAAGCGTGCCCGTGGTGGCCATGCAAAAGAAATCGAGTTCCATACATAATGGCATCGAACGTACTTTCACAGGAATGAAGAATTTCATTGATATCCAAAACCGTTTTTGTTTTATTTAAAAAAACTTTTGTACCGCTCTTATTGCAAAACCCTGTATAAGCCTGAAACTTATGTTTATGGCCAAAGGACAAAACCATCAAACAATATTTCTACGAGCTCCTTGCCAAAACATATGAGCAATGTCCTATATCTGACGTTGAAATTATGTTGGCCAATTCTGACGACAAAATATGAAAGAACAACGCCTTTGGTAGGACGGAGAGTAAGGAATCTCGAACTTTGTGCAAGGTGCTGGGGAGACTTTTCGGTACGAAAATGGACTGAATTTGTCAAAATCGATTTCCATTTCGATTTCCAAATTTTGCCAGTGTATTCCAAACAAAGCTCCTTGCTATTCGGGAAGCCTGCCAAGTGCTGAAAATTTCTCCAACACCCATCTAGAATACCGCTATCTTCATTGACAGCCAAGCCGCTTTCAAAGCTATTGATTCGACCACTACATCCTCATAACTGGTAAAGCAATACCAAGAGGAACTAAAACAACTAGGGGGCCAGTGCAGGGTTACTCTCACTTGGGTCCCAGGTCTCAGTAAAATTGAGGGCAACAAAAAAGCCGATGAACTGGCCAGGTGGAGGTCACCCTTAACGACTCGGTAATGGAAGTTGTTAATATTCCGCTAGAAGCCGTTAAGGGCAATATTAAACACCACTTTCTAAAGACGGCCACCAAAGTTTGTTATGGGTTTAACAACTGCGTCATATATAGGAATATCTGGCCCGGTTACAAGAAAAAACAAACGATCTAATCAGCAGATCAAGACCAGATATAGCAAGAAACGTAGCCGCTAGTACAGGTCACTGGCCAATAGGAAACCACGCACTACGCACCCAAGCTAGATATCCCCCACAACACTTTCTGCCGTAGTTGCAAAGATAACAGCGAAAAAGAATCTCTGTATCATTTCCAACCCTAGCAAGGGTCAGGCAGCGCACTCTAGGCAAACCCTTCTTTGATGACCTCAAAGATATTTTCAGGAAAAAGATTGGTAAACTAATCCAGTTTCTTGATTCCAGAGGTTGGATTCAAATATCTTCGTCTATTAACCCATAATGCCCGCGAACAACCAAGCCAAATGAGTTTTGGTTTCAAAACGACGCGTCCCAGCGCTAATTGGGTTCTTTTAGAACCACCACCTCTATCTACCTACCTATCTATGACTGCGAAGTAAAACCCAAGGAACCCGCATCTAAATCTTTTCAAATAGCCAAGCTGCACTATTAGCCCTTAAATATCATACCTTAGGCCTATACGGTAGGGTCTAAGCTTGTCTGGGATTGTCTCAACCTCCTTGAAAGTCTTGCATTGGTAAATAAGGTTACCGTAGCTTGGATCCCAGGACATGAAGGCTTCGAGGGTAACGAACGGGCTGACTGCCTGACGAGAAGAGGCTCTTGCCGCATACTCGTTGGTCCCAAACCCTGGTTTGGGGTACCACCCAACAGCCTACTCCAAGATAACACAATGGGAGATCAATAAACAAGCCGACTACTGGGCCAACTCCCAGGTCCTTAGACAAGCGAAAAAGTTCATCAACCCTGACCGATACAAGGCCAAGACTTTACTTGATCCCACCAAAGACGAGTTGAGACCCTTAAAGGGCTATCTAACATTGTCCACTCACATACCATCTGCATAAAATAAAAGCATCAGATACATACATATATTTTCCGGCTCTGTAGAGAACAGAAGAAAGAGATTACTCCACTTGAGGCGGGCCTCGGTCGACCCAGCGAAATTTCGGAAATTCGAACCTACGGCTATATTGGGGTTTATCAAAAACCTTACAGCCTTTGTTGTAAACACTTTCGCAACCATTCGGTGTCCTATGGTGTAATGCCAGTTTGCCGGTCATTAAAGGCCCAATAAAATTAGTTACATTGTGACCGACGGCCTGAATGTCCGAAACTTCTAAGCTACCAACATGAAGACGAATGATTACCTCAAGATATTAACGCGGATGTCACACGTGCCACAGTGAATAAGAATAACTGTGAGAAGATAAAACGTCGACAGGCTCTAATCGCAAAAGACCGATTAAATCTTCGCGAAACACGTATCCCGAAATCGTTCAACAGCTCTCGTGCTGCCAGCATCAAGTGTCAAATATCAGTTGCAACGCTGCTTACATGCCACTGGAAATACCGCAGCTGATGTGTTAGGTTTTATTGAAACACAAGACCCTGGGTTTAAGGAGGATTCACGGCAAGCACATGCAGCAGGAATAGAGGCGTAGAGGCGCTCGCGAATCTTACGTACAAAGAGTGAGGGAGAACAGCAGCAGTAGGAGTATTCAAAAAGGCTATAAGGCCTGACGGCTTACAAGCCGGCTTGAGGTGACACCAACTCATTTCTAAGACATCGTCAGAAGAGTGCATGAATGATGAATGGAATATCAGCATCTGGTGCCTGACCAACAAGATATCGAAAGAGAAATCGATCAACAGCACCAACTACAGAGGCAGTGGCATACTTCATTTCAGACCAGGGAAGATTCGTAAGAAAATATTATTTAAAATCCGCTGGCGCGACAGCCCTGGGTGAGTCGAGACCCAGCTCCCTGCAACCATTCAAGTTTCAAGGGATTTACAATTATTCATGACAAATTGTACTCCCGGAGGTTTGTTTTTCCAAAAGGTCAGTCGAAAAATGTTCCTTGGATATTATTGGGGAAGGTATAACCTTCGCAATTTGAACAGCTGTCCAACTCATTAATCACTGAGCCCCAGCACCTTGAAAGGAACAAATTTCATACACTCGCCAAATGAATGCGAAAAATGTACTGCAACCTGCGCCGTCTATATCAATGACGATTAATCAGATTAATTAGCAGACTTTCCATCCAAGAACCGTGGGTACGAAGCAAACGCATTTGCGGTTTCGGCGGTGTACATGGAGTCACCGCATTCTGTAACGAGCATTTTGAAAGACCTAAAAGTCGGACTTTAGTGCCACGTATGACAGCATACATCGCTTTGAGCTCTACAAGGTGGTGACCGACTTCTAAGTCCCAAGGAAACTGATCCAGGTAAGCCGCATCACGCTGGAAAAAACGTAGTGCACCGTACAATTTGAGAACACCTCCGCGGATTTATTCCAAATATGGATCGGATTTCGGCAAGGCGACGCACTCTTTTGGGATTTCTTCAATCCCGTCCTGGAGCAGATAGTCCGTAGGACTGGCGTCAACACTGAAGCCACCATCTTCCACAAGTCCATCCAGCTGTTGGGTTACGCAGACGATATTGATATCATCGCACGCTCTCAGCGAGTCATCATAGAACCATTTGCAGCGATTAAAGAAAAGACGAAACAAGTTGGTGTTAAAATAAACGAGGACAAAACCTAAGGCAAAACGTCACTATCGACAACTATAACTTCGAGGTAGTAAAGGAGTTAACCTACCTCGGAGTGAACCTACCTTAAGAAACCGCTGCTACTTCGGTTTAGCAAAACACCTGGCGTCGAAGCTCTATAGGACTTTAATTCTGTCACTCCTGCTGTATGGCGCTATGAGCTGAAAGCAGTGCAGATACTGGGCTGCTTCGAAAAAAAAATACTTTGTCGGACTTTCTGTCCTATTTCCGAATAGGCCGAATGGAAGAGGAGATAAAAAAAAGTAAATAGATGGCGCGACGGATCGGGATGAGCCAATGCATGACTTCTAGACCTGCAATTTATTGCCGAGTCCGAACTGCGAAGTGTGAAGCTCTTTCATGACAGATTATACTTCCGGAGGCTTGTCCTTCCCTGACGAGAGGTGATGCCACGAAAAATATTTCGGTGGGCATGGCTGGAGCTTGAACCCATGCCGCTCGGTCAGCAGTCCAACGCACTAACTGGTCCCCACGGCGACTAGGAGATATAATCGCGAAATATATGAACTCTGCCAAGATTTGGATGTTCATAGCTCAGAAGACCAAATCTCGTCGACTACATTGGCGCGGACACATCGAGCGAATGGAAAACAATGCTCCGGTCAAGAGAATCTTCGTATCCTCAAATTTACGACGACCAGGAAGACCGAACCTTCGGTATAAGGACCAAGTCATCGTGGATGTCAGAATGCTTGGCCTGATAAACTGGCAGCAATAAGCCCAGGATCGAAGGGGATGAAAAATTGCGGTGTATCAGCCAGAGACTCTCCACGGGTCGGAAGTTCGTTAAGTAAGTAGAACTTGGATAATTGTGCCGATTTTTCTCTCTCCCCGACAAAACCTGGACAGCTCTTATGCTGGGATTCCGTTACTGCAGTTATAAGCTATGAAAGTAATTTCAAGTCAGAAGAAATCAAACTGCCTTATTAGTGAAACAACCCTAAAGCAATGCAAAAAGCGGTTTCGGACTCGGCAGATGCTTGCAGACGAGGAAAGTTTAATTGCTGGTGGAAGTCTGGCAATACATTCTATCCGCTGAAAACAGAACTGGAGATCCTTACTGGTTAAGCCTCATGTTCACTTTGAACGGTAGTTCCACCTAAGTAAGTTTAGCTCAAATCAAAACACATGCCAAAAAAAGGTTTTGGGTTGCTAATATTTTAGCAACTAAAACTGAGTCTGTGGTCACCGTGGCTCACTGGTTAGTGCGTTGGACTACTGCGTGAGCGCCATGGATTCAAGCCCCAGCCATGTCAACCGAAACATTTTTCGCGGCACCACCTCTCGTCGGGGAATGACAAGCCTACGGGAGTATGATTTGTCATGAAAGAGCTTCTCACTTGCCATTCATGCGAAAAATATAACACGTACAACATGGATGGTTGCGAGAAGCTAGGCCGTCCCGATCTGTCGTGCCAACTATTTTTTTTTAGACAGTGTGTATTGGAATGGATACAAAGTTGAGCTGAATGGAGTCCCAAACACTGTCAAAATCCTTAAAATGTAGTCACTCACAGTCCACATTATAGTTTGGCCTCTATGGACGTGATCGATTAATGACTAAGGTACAGTTTACGAACATAATGAGGAACAATTTTACACGAAAAGCTGTTTTCGATTCGATGTCCAGATATTTGACTTTGACTGCTTCGATCTTTTAATCTCGATCGCCGATCCGAAATCCCTGGCATAACGACAAAGAAAGACTCTTTTTCCATCTGTACACTGAAAACACTTAACGAGAACCATCACCATACACTAAATCCTCCAGCACTTCCTTCTCCCTCAATGAAACAATCCGTACCTTTTCAAAGGATGTTTGCCTTTCGTACATCATGTATAGGCTGCAGTTTTTCAGTATTCACTTTAAATTAATTCACAACTCCGTCTAGTGTCGGTACACTATTTAAAAAAAAAAAAATATTCCAATCCACAACAGTTCGTTCAGAATACAGACCGCGAAGCCAGCAGCAATGCTCTCAACACTGGACCCTAAATCAAATACTAAAAGAATCAAACGCGACCACTGGCACTTAAATAGATTCGGCCAAAACTCAAACTCGACAGCGACACTCTCTGAGATAATCGCTCCCCTTAGGTTATCGCAGCGAGTTATCGCAAATCCTGTGTTGAACGAGTGAGTGAGTGGCAGCAGCAGCACCACCACACCACAGTGTTGATGTCTTTCGAAGCCTTCTCTTTGGATTTGTTATTGCACTTTAAATTCCAATAAAACAACTCGAGCTGGAGAGTGTGGCCATTACTTAGGTGACGTCTTTTGTTCCAATATTGTTGTAAATATTTACCACAATAACAATTAAATTGTAGTCACTCACGTGTTCCACATTGGATTGGAGTTTCTTTATTCCGGCGATGTAATTTGAAAACTGCAATCTCCAATTGCATATAGTCGGACAGCGTTACTTGTAGATTAAAACCTGATAATGGAAAAATATTTATTTAATTGGTTTTCTACAACGGGTTTAACGACACCATGGTGTCTTGAGACCGGGTATAGATATTTATTCACAGTCGAAACTTATTTGCAAAAGAGTTAGTGTTGGTAGTATGTATGTATGAGGTTATGGTTGGCCTATAAAAAACAATAACAATTTTATTAGCTTGATTTATTTTTGCATGCTTGCTTTTGTTTTTGTTTATTAATTTGATGAACTTGACAACATCGGATGTTCTCCAAGGTCGTTCCTTCAAATTATAGAACGGATTTTCCGTTTTAATTTTCTGATTAAAAATGTAACCATTGCACACGTAACACTTATTTTCAAAAAACCCAGTTTAATTAAAATAATTTTCAGAACTGCTCCCAAGCATGCTGACCTTGTCTCTATAAAAACAATGCACATGCAACATTTTTCGCAAGTTTCACACTCACGGAGAGATTTTGGAAAATGTTCGGGGTACTTTCGCAGCTTTGGAATGCAAAGTGTTTTCCGACATTGGACTTCTGAATATGCTGACGGAATTGAGTGTAGCTTATCCACTATAAAGGTCACAGGTTCAGAGTGCTTAAATGGACTCTCCATACCTCTTGATCTTCCGCCATCGACTCTAAGTCATCAGGAGCTATCCCCATGGATGGAGATAAGATTTCGGACTTGGTCCAACTATCTCATCCTGAGCCTACCCAGGAGACGCCAACCTGATGGCACGGATTCCATGGCACGTCTTGGAAACCGAGTTGGGAACATGCATTTAACGTGCTCAAATCATCGAAGCATGGACCTCTCAGTTCCAAGAAGTAGTTGCTCGACATTGATTGGTATTTCTAACTCGATCTCGGCAAGTTAAAAAAAAAAAATAATAAAAGCTGGAGCTACAGCTCGGGGTGAGTCAAGGCCTAGCTTCTCGCAACCATTCATGTTGTGCGTATTGCATACATATTTCACACGAATGGCAGAGACCTACAATTTATTGCCGAATCCGAACTGCTTTTTCATAACAAATTATACTCTCGGAGGCTTGTCATTCCTCATGGCTGGGGCTTGAGCCCACGCAAGCTTGCACAGCAGTCCAACGTACTAACCACTGAGCCACGGCGACCACGATCTTGGCAAATTACCTCAGCAATAAATCGAAAAAATCTCATTTCGGCAGCTTGTATCCACGATTTTATTCTTGCGACTATTACTCGGTGTGGCGGCGTGCGGTGAGAAAGAACTGCGTGGTTACAACACCCGGAGTTTAAGAAGCCATCAGAAAAGAAAAGAAAGCCTTCAAGGTGTGGATACGCTTCTCAAAATCAGGACATGGAAGCGCGAATAACTTGCAAGCTGGCTGTTAAAGCAACTAAGGGGCGGTCTTGGACGGAGTTTGGCTAGAAATTGTATAAGAGGTTCTGGCAGACCATCCGCCGTCTGAGAGGAAGAAAGCTTAATATCATTGAGAAGTCGAATCCAAAGATGGTGAAAATTCTTTCCGATGAGAAGGTCATCTTGCGCAGTTGAGACGAGTACTTTTCGGAACTGCTCAATCCTGAACAGGTCGCTGAACATAGCAGCCCATGGTTTTGAGTAGAGCGGATAAAAGTTCCACTGTATACGAGGTGACTTTGCCTTTTAAATCTGCTGGTGTAGATGCAATCCAACTAGAAGCATCCAAAGGTTTGTGGGTAGGGAGAGTGAAATGGCTCTCCCATGTCATAAAAGTGGCCTGGGAATGTCGGAAAACACCTAGCGACTGGCAAACTGGGGTGATTGTTCCTCTTTTAGAAAAAGGGAATACGAGGGACTACTCCAATCACAGGGATACTATATCTCTTTTAGGTTTCCTTGGAAAAGTCTTTGATAAGATGTTGGGTGCGCGTTCCAGAGCTGTGGTCGAGTCCAGGTTAGACGACGAGCAGTGCGGCTTTCGTCCAAATAGAAGCACAACCGACCAGCTATTCAATCTTAGAATGGTACTTGAAAAAGCCTTTGAGTGTACTGAAGGAGTATGGGATTGATGATCCCCTTCTGAGCGCCATTCAATCTCTATACACAAACTGTAAGAGCTGTATTCGGGTGAAAGACGTTAAGTCGACCCTTTTCACTGTGGGCGTTGGACTTCGCTGGAAGTGCGCTTTGTCACCTCTCCTTTCCATTGTACCTATGTATATATATCGATTGGATGTTACTTGGTCGTCCTTACGTCCACTCAGACCGAACTTCAGCACGCACTAGTAAAATTCGTTGCCGTCTGTGTTGAAGTTGAAAAGAGAGTAAACGTGAGCAAATCAGAAAAAATGATCATATAGAATGAAGGTATAGCTGTCCAACGTAAGGTTCTGACAGAATTGTCGGTAATGTGATTTTCGGTGTACGCAGATAGCCTTTGCTCTGTTTAATCGTCCTTAACAAATAAACTTATTTTCTGCAGCTTCTGGAACGTTGAAACTACCTCACTGGCAGTTCCAGTTGCCTTTACTGTTCTTGCCGAGAAATGGGTTTTAGGTATGTGAGTCCAGTGTTCCCTCTTTGCTCTTTGAATGACCCAGTTCAGCTAACAAAAAGATTAACAATAGTTAACAGTCGATTCATTAAAAGAGCTAGGGGCGACAGATAGTTCGAGCTTAAGAGTATCTAAAGGTCCATATCAGTATCTAACTAAAATAAATATATAACTGGCGCGACAGCTCGGGATGAGCCCAGGCCTACATTTTTCCCACGAATTGAAGGGACCTACAATTTATTTCCGACTCCAAAGGTCGAATTCAAAAACTTTTTCATGACAAATGATACTCTCTGAGGTTTGTCATTCCCCGATAAGAGGTGGCGTCGTGAAAAAAGTTTCGGTGGATATGACTGGGGCTCGAACTCACGCAGCTCGCACAACAGTTAAACGCACTAAGCACTTAAAATCCAACGACCTCTTCCCTAAAATGATAAACACTTTAGGCTTGAGTCAATGACGGTCCGATACAGGGTAAAGGTTCATGGAAATTGGGCTTCTAAACTCATCTGAATTAAGCTTAGGAATGTTCGAGTGAAAACGTAGTGAAAATGTGTATTCCAATATTCGCACTTAACTCAAGTTCAAGTCAATCGTCACAAATTCATGTCTCTAGCAGTGTAGAGCCGCCTTAGGTTCTGTGCCTTCAAAAAAAAAACAAAGAGCAATGAAAAATCAAATCAATGCTATGAGTTAAACCGGATCAACAAGTTCACAGTAAATAAATCTCTTGAGAAATACTACTCCGCATTTAATAATTCAAATGTTAAGTAATGGCGAGGAACAATGCGAATTGAATGATGCAAAGAGGGTACATTTTTAGTAAGCACAACCCAATCATAATTAATTCCATTTAAATTTAATTTCAGTATTCAATCGACTTTTACTAAGCTGTACTGAGTTCTTCCGTCATCTGTCCAATCCATAATAATTATTGTCGTTACCAGTTGGTTATGCAATTTCCTAAGCCAAGAACGGGCTATTGAACTTAATTGTTGTTGATAAATAACTAGATCTTGTAGTTGTAGTTGTATCGTGGCTTAAGTAGTTAATAAGTTAAAATTGCTGATCATGTTTACTTAAGTTCGAGTTTTGATCCACTCCATGCGCCAGAACATGTATAGACTATTAGAGATCCAAATCACTTTGTACGCCGGCGTCACTTGTCGACCGCGAAGGAAAACTTCTTGTGATGAAAACGATAGAGCCTTGGATAGAAGGAATCATTTACTTAAATGTTGACCAGGAAAATATGTCACTCTTACTCACTTCGTTGGGCCAAAACCTATCTGAGGGATCAGCAAACCTTGCATTGAATATCAGCAAATTCAGTGAAGTTTGGGAAACGAAAACCCCAGGACAACCAGTCTCTAAGCTGCTGGTCCCCACACTAAAGAACCCAATTTTTTCGTAAACCTCGGTAGGAAGGATCAATCTTACAATTCTAACTGGCATCCATTGTCACCTGAAATACACATACATATGTAGGTTGAACTGTTCGCCGTGACTCAGTGATTAATGCGTTGGACAGCTGAACAAGCTGCGAGGGTTCAAGCCCCAGCCGTGTCCACCGAATATTTTTCGAAGCACGACAAGCCGGGAAATAACAAGCCGCCGAGAGTACAATTTGTCATGAAAAAGCTTCTCAATTCGTCATTTGGAGTCGACAGTAAATTCTAGGTCCCTTTTATTCGTTGGAACAATACAACACGCACAACATGAATGGTTGCGAGAGGCCTAGCTTGACTCACCTCAAAAGAGATGTCGCGCCAGCTATTTATTTATTTTATGTGCGTTGAATGAAAGTTTCACAAAATCTATTTAGTGGACTGGGCCTGGAATTTGAAACATCTCTGTTAATTGCCCAACAGTCTTTTACTTTAGACGAAGAATTTTCGGAAGAAAAGTTGTCCTGCTGGAACATCTAGCGGTCATCTATCAAGAGAAGGTACTCGATTTCATTTGAAGTAAAGAAACTACTCAAAGTTCTCCTAGGAATACGAGAATTCAAAAGAAACCGCATGATCCATAAGAAAGGGGAGCACCTCTCCTGTGCTAATTACAAGGCCATAAGTGCCTTGAAGATCGCCCACAAAATTCTATCTGGTGTAATGCTAAAAAGCCTAAAATAATTTGACGAGGAATGAAATGTACAAATGATCAAATCTTCACTTAACGTCAATTCCTGGATAAGATTAAACAATTCCAGATCGATACTCTCCACGTATTTATCAATTTCAAGGCCCCGTAAGATAGTGTAAATAGAGAAACGCTAGTTTTGGTATTCTTGCAAAACTCATTAGATCATATAGAGTGCTGTTGAAGAGCGCACGCTGCTTGGTTAAGACTGAAAAAGAAACCATCGAGACCTTCAACACCATGGGGGGTTAAGACATGCAGATACTTGAACCTTTATTGAACCTGAACTTGAACCTCAACATGACAGACGACATTGACATTGACATCCCCAGACATTCACCGGGTCCTCCACAAACATCGGCCGAGGAATGGCAGAAAATAGGTCTAGTTATAAACAAGGATGAAACAAGCTTGGTGTCAACGAACACCAAATCACAATATCGACGTATCATCCAGAGTGTAACGATGGACAGCTGAAACTTTGAGTGAGTAAAGGACTTGGTTTACCTATTATTTGTAAGAAATGTATGTTGCACTGAGACCCATTGTCTACCTAGACTCTGTTATCAAACCAATGACATTTATTAGGGAAGAGATCCAACGTATAATGATAATCGCGGTTACTATAGGCCATATCGAGAAGAATCAGTGAGATGCTTAGGCCGTCATCATCCTCGGCCTGTTGTAAGAACTTTGTTGACACGAAAAAGCATTTGGAATCTTCTAGAGAAAAGTTCTACATTGATGGTACATGGTACATATGTACAATGACTGGGGTGACTAAGACATGTAGAGTTGTAGCCCAAGGAATATTCGATTCCACCCCTGAGAGACTATGCAGATAGGGTTGCCATTAGAAATTTAATGAAAGTAGAACTCATGGACATTTAGCTATTGGACGTTGTGTCCAATAGGTGTTAGGGGCGGGGATGTTGATTTTTAGTGGAAGATGACCCCAACCGCAAAAAAATCAATCAATTCCTCTCTCACTCGTATCGGCTTTTTTTTTTTAAGAACCTGCCCTGATGGTCTATTTTGTCTCCGGTCTACTTAGCCTAATAGGTCTACTATCTTCCTTATGAAGGTGAGTATGTTATTAGTAACAGAGTTTCTAAACTCTGCTAATGAACAAAATTCCCTATAAAAGATCCGTCTACGTAGCCAGTGTAGTGCCAAACCTTCACAGAGAACGTACTCAGAGGCTTCCTCCTCTTAAAAACAGAATCGAGATTCTGTATCTGAACAAAGGTTTAGTTTGTTGAGATGCTATCTTAGACCACAATGGCCGGTAAGGAAGCCCACTAGCTTCCTCATTTTGTTTCTGTCAAGGTTTAAAATATCCTTATAAGAGAATGGCTTTATAAGTTTCGAGAATTGCCTAAGCCCGGGAACATTTTCCCAATAGGCTAGGCGAAGGTGGTGTTCCAAGTTGTATCCAACCAAGCTTGACCTTGTTGTATCTGGCAAGTGATTTGCAGGGTATCGTAGCAGGACTTGACTGACATAGATTCCACGAAGTGGGATGTTCATGCTTTAAATGCTGCCTGACTATCTGAAGAGATATGTATTTTTACGCCCCTAATACCTCCATCGAGGTTTGTCTTGACGCAGATCTTAATAGCATGATTTTCAGCCTGGAACATGCTGGGACACGTACCAATTGTTACCGAGACCTTAGTGTTTGGTCCAAAGACGCCAACTCCGGAAGAAATTTTTGATCCGTCGGTAAGCCATACCCACATCCTGGGTCTGATAATTAAACCAGTCGACACGGTCTAATATTTCTACCTCAAAAATCCTACCGAAACTGTACTCCCTGGCCATAACGTTGGGGATAGAACATGTCCGTGATTTATACTTGTGTTCTAGCTGCAGCCTTGAAGTACAACGGGAAGCGGTCTTCCTAGTGATGATATATAGGCCTGGGAATCCGATGATAGCCTCTATGGCCGAAGTAAAGCAGGTGTGCAGTGCACTTGTAATAGCGAGACAGGAAATTCTTTGTAACTTCTCAAGCTTCATTGTAGTCATTACAATCAGCGCTTCCCTCTACGCGGTAGCCTTTCAGTAAATAATAATCATATCGAAACTTTTCAGAACCCCGGACACATTTCAAAAATCCCCGGGGCGTACCTGGACGCCCTTCAAAAAAAAAGAATGTGTCTAGGGAAAAGAGGAATGGCAGGTCTATATGAAGAAGATAAAAGAAGACGACCTTATCTTCGATGGAGTGCGCGAGTAGAAAGCGTCTTCAACCAACTCGGCGCATGCAACTGAAATTAGTTACCTAAAGACCGTGCTTTCTGGAGAGGCTCATCATTTCGGATCAGTCGAAGCCATAAATTCGTATGACTTATGAGGACGTCTTGAGTAATCGATGATACAAAACTGTTGAGACCTAAAACTCGTTACAGAGCCTCGAATATGATGGTCCACTGATGCTGTTGATACCCTATGCCCTTCACAACGTGGCAGGATCTACGTTACAAGGTTATTTCTTTATAAACACACGCGCCTACTTCTCAAAGTATCGCTGACAATACAAATGACATCAACGTGGTTTCCACAATCAGTGCGTGCTTTCTATTTTTGATCAATTTTGCTGTAAACAAGAAATTTTGCGATTTCGCCCGAATTTTTTGACCCTCTCACCGATTAAAAACAAAAATAAATTTTCATTCTACAATACATACAAGCTTTTTTTTTATTACAAAATATTATTAATCGTAATTATCGTCGCCGTTTACATCACTAATTAAATTACGTTACCATACTCAAAACAAAATAAGAAATCTACTACAAGTATAACGCTGCATACGTAATAGATCGGCTGCATTACGCTGTTTTTTTTTTTTTTACAAAATTTATTTTAATGAGATGAAGGAGATACAAGATAAATCAAAGCGCGTGTCGAATTGACTTAGAAACTCCTAAACGGCGTCCATCTGTGGGTAATTAGTCTCCTCCTCAGATACTGCCGTACCGGGTTGACTCGAACGTTTTTAATGACACACCCGGGCGGGATATTTATCTGCAAATAGACAAAGTATCTCATTATACGGGGGCACAGGCAATCACACTCAATCTGCAACAAACAAAATAGACATTCATTGTGAAGAACACTAGGCTGGATTAGAGATCCGCATACGCACACGTATACATATGTAATCTCGACGATTGTGAAGCAACACTATGCCGCGTTATCAGTTCAATTTAATTTATGTTAAAATACCACGAAGCTCTTGTGAGAGGTTTTAGTAAAACGTGCCTACTCACCCGTTTAGGACAACCGGCCCCCCCCGTGGAGAGAAATTTCCATTCAAGAAAATATGTTGTTGTCTTCGGTTATCATTATCAGTTTTTGAAACGAAATGTTTCCATTCTTTGAGGTGCGGAGTTTTGATACATAGAAACTGTGGTCAGTTTGTAAACTTTCAGTGATTAGACTTTGGGACTGGGATTCGTTGAAAAATATGAGACGTGCGTGAGAGATGTCACATCAGCCTTTATAAAGGTTTGGCTTAAGGCAGGTTTAAACAAGAGAAACAGAATTAAAGCCTCGCCTACGAATCAAATCCAACGATTTGTGCAGAAGCTGCGGAGATGAAGAAGAGGTAGAATCAATACCACTGCCCGCGATGCAAGAAAGGCGCTCCTAAGGTTCTTTGCAAGCATAGCAAAGGTAACAGACTTGCAGTTAACGGACCTACTCAGATTCTTAAAGAGCATTAACTAGTTCACAAAACAGCCAACAATAAGATAAGTCCTTAGGTTGTCCCGGAAACCATGTTGCTATTCGCACAAAATGAATAGGGTACTCCAATGGACCTCCAGCCCTCCGAGTGAAAGTGATGAGGCCTTTCCATCACACACCCTACCTAACCTAAAGCGTCGCCTTGGTTTACCTGTAGAGAATTTTTCTGACTATTGACATCGCAGGATTTTCGTACCTACTCTTTTGCTACACTGAGCTTTGAGCAGAGTGGACTTTGGTACAATACAAGGCTATTGCCAGGCCTAAACTTGCCTATGGCAGCGTTGTGTGGTGGCATAGCAGCTCTTACGTAGTGCCTGCTTCCACTAGACCTGTTTATACAGGAATCTGCGGCCAGATGTGCCCTGAGAATTATTTAAACGAATGGCTAGAGGTCAAGCACAACGGGGCATGCTCTGATTCTAAGTAAGTACATGGGCAATGTAGCAACCCGAGGCGGTCGGCTAGAGTCCTATTGATAAGACAGACGGCTGATCTTCATCCAAAAATGCGTAGCAACTGACCTCTTTTCCATTCGCGAACAACTTCACTGGCAGTATTTTAAAAAGAATATTCGTCGGCTCGTCGGGGAATGACACGCTCGTCGGGGAATGACAAGCATCCGGGAGTATAATTTGTCATGAAAGAGCTTCTCAATTCGTCGTTCGGAGTCGGCAATAAAGAGTAGGTCCCTTCCATTAGTTCAAAAAATGTAAAAGGCACAACATGAATGGTTGCGAGAAGCTAGGCCTTGGCTCATCCCGAGCTGTCGCGCCAGCTATTTATTTATTTTATTTAAATCTTTGTACTTTTTCAAGAAGTTCCAAAGAAGGAAAGATTGGAGACCAGCCTGAGGTGTGCCGTACCTAACAAATGTATCTTTGAGCTGATGCTCTACCCTATCCAAAGCTCATCATATCTCGGAGGTGATGATGAATGCAGCCAAATCTTTAAGTGATCTGACGGATATGTGGTTGTCAAGCATGGCGTTGACAGCTATAGTCAAACCCATACTCACGTATGCACCGCGCGTTTTGTGGAAGGCAACAAGAAAGAAAACAACGCTAAGTAAGCTAGCAGCAGTACAAAGAACTGCCAGTATCGTCATTACGGGTGCTCGTCGCTCAACACCCTCCGCAGCTCTAAACACTTTTCTGCATTTACCACCGCAAGACTTACAGAAAAATCACCAAGCAGGCAACACTAACTTAGGCTTCTTGGGGAATAACAGTATTGGAAACAGCTCTATTCTGAATGAATATTACTTCTGCGGCCTAAAAATAACAGATGAGACGGATTTCGATACACCATACATCAGGTTGTATCCTGACAGCAAAGACTGGCAGAGAAACACTATCATCTTATCAGATTAGATTGCGGTCTTTACGAATAGTTCAAAAACCGCCAACGCAACGGGTTCTGGGATCTACTCCAGGTCGCAGTGCATCTGGGACTTAGCATCGTCTCTTATCGTACTCTGGAAAACTTTTCGGGAAAGACTTGAATAGAACTGAGATGTATAATGTATTGCGTGCGGTCTTTGCACACCATATCGCGTAAGGGCAGAAGAGGCCATAAGATCTTTGAACACAAACTTGTGAGAAACACGCGCGCGACATCGCATGACTAGGATGTATCTAACTTATTCATACTTGTTGGATATGATGTGTTTGAGTTTGTGTACAATAATAATCCTTCGGTAAAGGTCATGTATGATTCATAAAATCGATTTTCCTTAGAGGCGTGCATGCACGAATTAACTATAATTATAGCAATTGAGCTTCGCTACAAGATAAGGAACAGATAAAACAATACAAAATCGCGCACATGCCATCGCTAAACGTCAATATTAACAGTTCCAGTTCTAGTGATTGTGCGTTGTTATGACAATTGATTGGCCCTCGAATCATTTTGACATAACATTTCCTAAAACGTGTCTCTAATTTATTTTGGTTTTTAAGGACAGAATTGGGTTGGCTACTTGGAAAAAGGAAAGAAACTGACAACTGTCAAATAAATGACAGTTCAATACTCTTTATTTATGAAATTTTAAGTCGACGTGTGTCAAACTGACATTTCTTGTTTTTAGTAAAAGACAACGACAAACAAACAAAACAACACAAAACACATAATAACTTAAAATTTTATTGTTAAGCTTATTAGCAACAATTTTGACAGCACATTAGACACTGTAAGCAAACATTTTGAACACCCACAATGGAATACTTACGGGCTGAGAGCCATAAATTTTGACTGGCGCCTGTCCACCGCAGATGATGTAGGAATCATGATTTGCCAGAAGCTTTGCACTTCTGTCTTCAGCTTGTGGATAGTTGTAGGAGTAGGGTAACGACTGAACTGTAGGGGCTAGAGGAAAAGAAAATGCGTTCAGAGATTCATCGAATATGGGTGTCGCATAGAAGAGATCTGTTCACGAGGTTAGCTTACCCTTAACCACAACATTAAATTCGCATCTTGCCGTGAGACCATCCACATCGGTGGCTTCGTACGAAATTCTATGAACTCCCTCCCCAAACAGTTGTCCGGGAATCTGGAAGACAAAAATTTCAATCGGCACCTTCATCCGGACAGTGTTTCACTTACATTCGACTTGTGAATGTTCTTTATCTGGCTGTCACTTTGGAATTGTGGTTCTTGCCAGGCGATTGAACGTCTCTCCTGATTGATTGACAAACTGACTTCAAAAGATGTTGGACAGAATGTCACCTTCGGAGCTTCAGTTCTTTTCACTGTAATAACCGTGCGGCAAGCAGCACCACGTCGCGTGTTTGGATCCTTTCCGCGGAATGTGACAACATGCACGCCAGCACCCAAGTGGGCTTGCAAATTCCTTGACCATTCCGGATAAGATTCCACATATCGATAGTCCAAGTTGGTTCTCGGTTTGTGCAGGATAATGTGTGCTGTTTGATGTCCCGATGGAAGGAGGACAGTGGTGTTGCGAGGACACTTGATGTATGGTCGTACACCATCCGTTCGTGGTGCGGCGCCCAGACGACGACTGGGTGTACTCAACTGGTGGGTATGTAGAGTGGAGGCGCCAGCAGGGATACAGTCAAATGTGGAATTGTATGACCACTTCTGGTCGGCATTGCAAACGGTGACTTTTTTACCAGCTGGCACGTAGCCAGGATTGCAATGCAACAAGCAACGTTCGCCGACATAAGTCTTGCCCAGCAAACAGTTGGCCGGTAGAATTGTTCCATGTTCAGCCCGAGGCAGACGGGGACACAGTTGAGCTGGAAATAGAAAAGTGAATGCATTGCTTGAACAGGAGTCTGTTTGAATCTACTCACGAATACACTGATTTTCGAAGTTATCCCATTGTCCAGATGCGCTGCAGTGCCTAATTGCAGGTCCTTCCAGCTTGTATCCGGGCACACACCAGACAGAGCACTTGGTTTTGTAGTACAACTGAGTCTTATGACGCGACCTGGTGCAGTGAATTTCTCCGTACTTCGGCGGGCGGAATGGTTGACATTGATCACGAACTTCGATGCAGGACTTCCTGTCACCACTCAGACGAAGTCCTCGTGGACACTTACATTCGAAGCTGCCGGGTAGGTTGAGGCATTCACCGGGACAACCACCATTTTGTTGGTCGCACTCGTTGATGTCCTCACACTGGCCGTAGCTATTCTTCGCGAAACCTTGTTGGCAGGTACACTCAAAGGATCCGAAAGTGTTTCTGCAGGTCTGCTGTGGGCAGATATTCTCAATCACGCACTCATCGATGTCAGTGCAGCTGGAGTTATCCAACGGATTCAACACAAAACCAGGTCGACAGGCACATTTGACCCCAGCTCCAGCTGCAACGCAAAGTTGCTCACAGCCACCATTGTTGCGGCGGCAGGGATCGCTCTCAAGGCAGTTGAATCCGTCAGCTTGCAGAGCGTATCCCTCACTACACTCACAGGAATGTCCTCCCTTTGTGTTGATACAGTAGTGGGAACACCCACCATTGTCCACATCGCACTCATTGATATCCTGACAGGTCTTGCCGTCTTCCCCGAGTTTGGAGCCAGCGGGACATAGGCAGCTGAAGGCTCCCTCCATGTTAGTGCAGGTGTGTGAACAGCCACCATTGTTGACTACACACTCGTTTACATCGACGCATGTTAGAGAATCACTGCTTAGTGAGAGTCCGAGAGGACAGCCGCAGTGGAAACCATTATCAACGTTCTCGCAATAATGTGAGCACTGTGGTCGTAGGCGATTACAGAAATCTCCATCGACACAGGTCTTCTTGTCTCCGTCAAGGACCATCCCCGAAGGACACTCACACTCAAAGGATCCAAGGGTGTTCCTACAGATATGACTGCAGCTGGAGTACCCAGCACATTCGTCCACATCACTGCACGTCAGCTTGTTGGGTCCCAGCACGAACCCAGCCGGACAAGAGCACTCATACCCACCGACTACGTTCACACAATAATGTGAGCAATCATGGATCGACTGCTCACACTCATCCACATCAGTACACGTCCGCAGATCCTCCTTCAACTCAAAATTAGCTTCACAAGCGCAGGAGAACGAACCTAAAAGATTAATGCAAATGTTGGAACAGTTTCCATTATTGTCAACACACTCGTCCATGTCGAAGCAGTCGTGTCCGTTCTCTGCAAGCGCATATCCCTCGGGACAAGCACACGAAAAGCTACCAACGTTGTTGACACACAAATGTGAGCACTTGGCCATGCCCATGCTACATTCGTCCACATCGACACAAGTTTTCCCGTCAGCACCCAAAGCATAGCCATACGGACAAGCGCACGTTGTAAGCGGTTTGACAAACACACAACTATGGGAGCAACCACCATTGTCAATGAGACAGCCATCCACATGGTCACATGTTTTCTCATCGTCTGTCAAAACTTGACCCGTCGGACAAGAACATTGAAAGCTGCCGCGTAAATTTATGCAAATATCCGAGCAGTTACCGTTATTGTCAGAGCACTCATCAACATCAGAGCACTCTGTGGAGGAGTCCCCCGCAAAAGCAAAGCCTCGCGGACAATGGCAAGCATACGAACCATTGAGGTTCTGACACAATAAGCCCTCGGCACAATTATGCGAATCTAAAGCACACTCATCGATGTCAAAGCAGGACTCGTTCAGAAGCATAAAGCCCCGCTTGCATAAGCATTCATACCCACCAGGCTTGTTGACACAGATATGCTCACAGCCACCGTTGTTGTCGATACACTCATCGTAGTCACGACAAGTTTTTCCGTCTTCCTGAAGCTCATAGCCCGGCTCACAGGAGCAGCTGCCTTGAAGTTCACCATTGCAGATCTGGGAGCAGCCATTCTTGTTATTATCGCAGGCACCAGCACATTCGCCATTTTGATTCGGCTCCCGACCATCGGGACATGTGCAAATAAACCCGCCGTCTGTGTTTCTACATTCCTTGTCACCGCAGGTGCCGGCGTTTTCGGCACACTCATCGATGTCCTCACACCTACTAGGATCTCCATTCAGTTCCCTGAACCCAATGGGGCACGAGCACACAAACGCGCCATCGGTGTTGAAACATGTGTGCGAACAGTTATGGGTGCCCTCCGAGCACTCATCAACATCCTTACAAAAATAGACTTCGTCCCTGAATCCAACTGGACAGTTGCACTTGTATCTGCTCTCTGGTGTATTGACACAGGTTCCTGGGAAACACCGCTCCTTTCCTCCCATCTCTTGACAAGCATCAGCCTCGCCGTGTTGTTCCAAACATGTGTGCTTGTCATCCGCCAGTACAAACTGCTCAGGGCACTTGCAAGTCGGCCCATCTGCACTATCCTCGCAATAGTAAGAGCATCGGGTCTTGTTGAATTCTGGATTATTGAGATCTTCACATGTGTCTCGAACGCAAGTTCTCCTGTCCACATCTAGATGGAAATTGTCCCTACACCTGCAGACAAACGACCCTAGTGTGTTCTCACATTCATGTGAGCACAGCCTAACCACTGCTTCATCTTGCTCTTGATTGGAGTAGGCTTCGCACTCGTTAACATCGACGCAGGATGTCTCATCATCGGATAATTCATATCCTGAGGGACAACTGCAATCGTAGCTTCCATGGGTGTTTCGACAATTTTCACAACGTGCAATACCTTCGGCACATTCATCAATATCCACACAATTGCCATCGGAACTCACCCGGAAGCCTTCTTCACACTCCAGCGTATGTTGTGGATGAACCGCTTGAGGCTCAACTTCCGTGACAACTTCATTGCTTCTGGTTTCTTCTTTAGGTTGTGGATGACAGACATAGGATCCCGGTGTGTTCTCACAACCACCAGGACATTTCGCTGTGATCTCTGGCGACTCACATTCGTTTATATCTGTCAAAAGTGGAAGAGAAGAGAATGAGGTTATAGTAACAATATTCGAATCCGAGGAAGGGGGGTCAAGGGTTTATCCGGTTGTGTAAGAAAGGACATAAAATCTTCTTCGATCGGAATACCTTCTGTGAAGTAAAAGATATATAAAAGGTTCCTTATGAGGTTGAAGACCACAGGACGGGTAAGCTGCAGTCTTTAGGGTTCAAAACAGGATTTTATCAGGATTGAACGTATTCCACAAGAAGGACATTCTGTTGGTGGCGTCTCAATTTTCAAGATTCAAAGGCAGAATTTAGTCAAAAGAAGCGTAGGAAAATCCTAACCTGCAAACAAAATCTTCTTAATCTGCCAATGGAGCTTAAGACCTTCAAGACTTTCCATTAAATTGGCAAACACTCACTTTTTGAAGAGTTAATTTACTACTCAAGAGCTCAACATCATATCGACAGCGTAACATGGTTTGATCCTGGTCATTCGATCTCAAATCAGTACCACTCTCGGTAGCTTCATGCCTTAAAGGCTTTGTACCGAATTCTGCAGAACCTTCAGTGACAAAGAGAAGGAGAAAACTATTCTCCATTTTCTCTGTACTTGTTCGGCTCTGTCGTTCCTCTGCTCTAGACAGATCTGGTAGTATCACAATATCTCCTCCAGTCTAATTGTGTCCGCATCCAAACGCCATCTTAGCATAACCTAACCTACACATATCCACAGAGCGAAGGAACAATTTATTCCTCCTTCCGAAACAAGTGACGTAGGTCCCGAAATAGAGAGAATGGCTAATGGAATTGGAATTGAAATTGAAACCTCGATGGAGGACTTGAATGACAAGTCAACGACACTAAAGAGGTCAGACATGTTATAGGGAAGTAAACTGTTAATCAAATTATTTAAGAAGCAGTCTCCTAGACTGGAAATGGCACGAGATAACCACCTTGCCATCTAAAACCATTGACGTGCGATGAACAGATATCTGCAGATCAATCGATGATCGAAAACTGGTGGAAGTACATACCCGTTGCAGAATCTCCACCAGAAGGAACCTATCGCAACACAGCTTTCATCGGGAGAAGCGCAATTACATCAAGCCGCTGGCGATCGAAGCAAAAGGAGCAGCAAGTAGGTACGATAGCAGAACCAACTACAGGATCATGAAAGAGGTTATAAGTGGTCATTGGTCCAGTCAACCCCTCGTATAAGGCCAAAATTGTTCTCTGCTTATTTTTGGCTAATGACCAAATCAAGCGATGAAAAGAGCATTTTTCTTCAATTTGGCCAGTGATAGGCACCCGAATCAGCAAAGAGGGGTCACTATTACGATCAAAGCAGTAAGGTGGTAGGGTTTCACGATAACCTTGCAGAATTCTTACTCAATTTCTTAAGAAAGCGTGGGCGACCCAGAGCTTTGTGGACGAATTCATGAAGGTGATGATCGTCCAACTTCGTATAAAAGCAATGTGAAAACTCGAGAGGCTTTTGCGTGCTACGTGCCATTGGCTACAGAATTAGCTAAGTCAATTGTTGAGCGAATCAAGGAACAACAAGTAAACACGCCATACCTTCGACTTCGAACGCTCTTTCCAGCAGGGGAAAGTTGGGACATTAAACCCGGCAATACATCCATTTTCACCGACGACGGCTCAGAAAGGGATGAAGGGGTAGTCTCCGGAATATACTCAGAAGAACCCGCCCTTGCCCGGTCGATAACACTTCCAAACCACGCCAGTATTTTTCAAGCTGAAGTTCCAGCGATAGACCTCGTTTAATTATAACAATTCTTGGTAACCCCGAGAAGGAATATCAACATATTTATCGATAGCCAGGCAGCCAGTTGTCCCAGCCAGCTAAGGATCCTAAGCTCAAGATATAATGTATCACTCTGTTGAGTCCCAGGGGACAGAGGCACCAATGCATCGATGGCAATGAAAAGGCAGATGATCTGGCAAGAAAGGGATCGGAACTGAACCAAATAATGGTCGATCACACTGTTGCAGCAAAAATCGCGATCCGCTCCATCTCTAGCCATCACCATTTCTGTCCTTTATCTTCTCTTCTAGTCCGTTGTCCCTTTGGAACTATGACTTAGTGGGAGTGTACTAGGATTCTTCAAATCCAGTGCTGTTGCTTTGGCATACGTTCGGAGGGGATAACAAAGCAGGTACCCTTATAGCAGTTCTAAAGCAAGAGACTTCTGGAAGCTTGCCGATGAGCGATGGAGCACACGCCGTCTCTAGCTCTAATGATCAGCATCCTCACAGGCCACAACCTACTGGCGGCCCATCTAAGCAGAATGTTACTGAGCACGACTGAACTCTACAGAGGATGTGGCGATATAGACGCGGAGGAGGACACAACAGAACCAAAAAAAAATCCCTAGGCGCTTTTTTCTTTAGTGACACAGGCCAGCTCTCAACCATGCCATCGAAGGTCATCCTAAAAATTCTTACTGAATTCGTGGTGACTTAGGGGGGCTAATAATGATCAATAAATAATCCATTCTCTTCCCAATATGTACGTGAATGTAGGTCCCACAACGGGAAACACAATGGATCCTTGAAGATCCGAGTGAAGCGACGCCTAAAATGAAGCCGCCACCCTTTTAATCTAACCTAACTACTAAACACTCCCGATGCCAAAGAAGTAGGTTCCCGCTCTACGTCGTCCTGTAATGACCACACCAATATGTACACTAAGGATCATCATTGAGCAGCGCGTTAAAAACCACACTTCACCTGCTGTTCATCGATTTGAAGAGGTTCAACAGCGAATTTAGTTAGGCTGCCTTGCGCTGGATACCTCTCAATGTACTTATACATCTGGACTCAAACGTCACAACTACATTGACGATGTATGCCTGGGTTTGTGCAGCGGGTGAGAAGCAAATGGGTTAAAGTTTTAAAGAAAATCTTTACCTTTGTTCATCCATAATCCGCTGGGATCGTCAGACCCCTACTGACATCGCAAAAGTTCCAAATTAGTTTGCGTTAGTATAACAGGATTACAACAACACTGCAAAAAATGCGATTCGACTTATGGTCAAGGATCTCTACTTCATACGTTCAGGTCAATCGATCTCGAGAGTAACACTAGTATTCCATTCTTATTCCTGGAAGACTTGTAAACAGGACATCCAAGCCTACCTCTTAATGGGCCTAAAATTTACTTCCCTTGGATCCTGAGTTTCCTATAACTCACCTAAGATCAACAATTCTTACAGACTGCTGGCTGACCGCAGTATACTTCAAGCTATCGTCTTCGCTATTGAGAGGGCATCAGAGACTACACATAGCTCGGAAAGGATAAGGATCGGTGTAATAAAACGCGAAATCAACCTCAAGACAAGCGAATTAACCGATACCACCTAGTTCGACAGAGGTGTCTGGGTTATATCTTTCATCGTATGGCCAGAAATCAAAACTATACTCTGTCCCACAAAATTTGTCATTATAGGCCTTATGGAGGAGCTTTTTTCAAACACTGGTGCCTGTAGAAATGTAGATGTCTTCATGTCACTCAATTAGAGAGCTTTTCCTGTGGTTTTTGTCAAAGAGCTTCGAAGTTTTGTGCTTTTGAGAAAAATTATGTGAGAGTGTTGCCGCTTGTTTTTTTTTTCTTGTATTTCTAGGGAGACCGTTTCAGCGCCCTACATTTATACATCAAAATACTTGGAAAAATGCCTTCTACAACATATTTAAGTTTTATCAAAATCGAATCGGTGTCCATTTTGTAAACAATTATCTTTTAAATCAGCAGATGGTAACCCTGTAAAAGTTTTAAAGAGACAGATTTATGCAAGCTATTGCAACAAGAGTGAGAGGCAACCGTCATATCTTCCCTTTACTGACTATTTTTGTGGGACAAAGTATCCTAATCACTGTACTGACGGGACAATACCCAAATTTTCAAATCTATGGCCTGATTGCATAGGGAACAAATTGTTTAGAAAACTGGAGAGCTTTGTGCAAGTCTCACTGGAAAAAAACCTGTGAAAATACAAGTCGTGTAAATATGTACACTTCCCCCTATAACCTAACCTAACCTTCCATTCAATTCGGCTGCCATGTTGAAGGCAGTCTTTCGACCCTTTTTGCCTAACACAAACTGAAAATGAAATACATTTCCCTCTCGACAAACTTTATCACTGGAAAAAATGCATACGATTAGATAAATTACAAACCTTGACAGTTTTTCCAATCTTTCGACAGAACGAAACCACTTGGACACAAGCAAAACACTCGTCCCAATGTTGCTAAGCAAAGATGCGAGCATCCGCCATTATTTATTGCACATTCACCGTCGTCCTCGCAAGAGATCTTATCGGCGCTTAATTCAGTTCCCGGTAGACCATCGCAGGAGCATGTGTAACTACCCCATGTGTTATGGCATGTATCCTGGCATGGACCGTGGCCGTTTCGCAGTAAACATTCGTTTACATCTACATCAACCGAGTAATGGGAAAATTTGAATCTAAGAAGATTTACAGTGGTTTACGTTGCAAAAGAGAAAACCTACAAGGACTACCAAAACCATAAGGACATGCAGAGAACAGAGGACAGAGAAAAGTTTATACATCTGGAAAAGAGTTTGAAAGGAGTTTTGTACAACAGTGGAGAATATTCGGATTAGTTCAATCTCTACTACTACCACCGGATTAACTTGTAAACCCATATTCGATTGGAGACATATGTGGATTTGTGGACAAAAACTCACCGATGCAGGTGTTTCCAGTGATTGTGTTGATCTGCAGTCCATCCTGGCATGAGCATTCGTAGGATCCTGGAGCGTTATTGCAGATCTGTTCGCACCCGCCATTGTTAATGTCGCATTCGTCGATATCTGTGGAAACAATCATCAGAAGTGGAGATATGTTGACTTGTGCTGGTGCGTACTCACCATGACACCGTCGGAAATCATAAGGATCCAGCGTGAACCCGGAGTAGCATGTACACACAACTCGTGGCTCATTTTCTCCAGGATAAAGTACCATTTCGCAACTATGGTCACAACCACCCTTATCCGGACCACAGCTTTGATCCAACACTCTCGGCGAGTAAGGATCATTAGTTGGCTGCACAACCACATTGATATCTGTCACTGTTTCCGACGTCGGACTGACCGCATCTGGCACTTCTTCTCTCACTCTCTCAGTGTGGTCAACTTCAGTAGGTGCTGTTACAGTCTTCGGTGGTTCCTGAACGACAGCTGGCTTCCGTTGTTCTTCGTCGTCTTCCTCGCCACCGTCATCGTATCCATCGTAGTCTATTTCAGTTGAAAGTGTATCCCATAAAGTGGACGGGAAATAAAAGTTAATTTTCAATTCGCCTACCTTCTTCGTCGTAGTCGCCCAGGGCAATGCAATTTGGCAGCTGGCCAATCCATTTCTTTTTACTACAATAGACCGTATTACGTTCGGCATCCTCTAGCTCAAAGTTCTCGTTGCACGTGTAGAATGCCACAATGAAAATACGTTCGCCTTTGCGCCTCCTGTAAAGAGATTTAAGTTAACGCCCCCTAGACACACACACAGCGTGGAATTAAAAAGGAATATTAGCCTTACCTATCGTATTTCTGCACAACGCCATTATTGATTTCTGGAGCCTTCACTCTGGCACTGACGCAAGACATGTCCAAGCTTTCAGCGTAGTCAACTGTTACAAAGGGATCCTCTTGGATGTCCTGGGTTTTCTTTTTCTGTTGTTGTGTTGACGACTGTGAATTGGGATCCTGGATGTCGTTGTCCTCTGCGTTGTCATCGGCATCGTCTTCTGTTTTAACTGGTGGAAATAGGTAAAAAATTGTGGCATGTCAGTTTTGAAAGCGCAAAGAGAGGACTTCTATTTAAACGAAGCATGCACGTGACACACACCCTGCAAGAATGAAGACCAGGCTCTTCGTACTTTAGCAAGTTAGGCATCAGCCCGAGCCATTGTTTTAAACATTCTTCGACTTGCTACCCTGTTAAATTAGGTGGCAATGAACCTCTTTCGTGGATTTCAGAACTAGACTCTGTACAGTTCTTTTCTATGTTGATGGAGAGCAGAAAAGCACTATTACCATAAAGGTCCATTGGGCTAAATAAAGTGCCAGTGGCACTGAAGATTTCTGCGATCACCAAGATCAAGATTGTGGAGGAAATTCGGGATCGATCTTGCGAATGACTGAGTTTATCAAGCCCCGAAGTGTCAAAATGTTTTGTGTCAGCTTTAAGCTATGGCAGGACACCTGCCTAAAATATACCCAGCATTGATGTTTTCCCCAACGGAGCTCCCTTTTAATGGGGAGAAGGAGATCTTCTATAACTAGCTAGACGCCGTATTTCACAGACCGTCAAATGGAAATATCATCATGATGAGGGAAGATATGTGTGCCAAGGTGAGGAATGACAACAAAGGGCTTAGACTTATTATTAGAAAGCACAAACAGAGTCACCACAATGACAATGGCGAACGCTTCGTAGATTTTTCCAATGCCATAACCTTGTCATAAGCGGCACCATTTTCAAGCGCAAGAGGTGCCACAGACAGATGGATAATAGACTGTCGAAAGATGTCGAAACAAGCGGCTTTAAGACAATAGCCTCAAATTCGTAGTACAATATCAGAAGGAACTTGCAAATCGCGACACATGGATCATTTTCACTCTAACCTGAGCTCCAGGATATAGGAACTTCAGTAGTAACGAAGTAGCCGTTGAATTGGCTTTGCGAAGTCCATCCTAAACCGCTCTTTAACGAAACGAGTTTACATTCCAATTGGGTCTATCAAGGGTAAAGTATTATACTTCCGTAAAATGGCTAACCAAAGATTGATCAGACTAAAAAGCTGCGTCATCTCTAGAACTATATGACCTACATAAAAGCAGACTAGAACCAAAGACATGGTCAACAAAAATCGAAGGGACACCCATCGGCTTGTCGCAATCTGCACAGGACGGTCGACAACCATGCAACTATCTCGGGCATCGCCTAAATGGGGCAGAGTACCTTGACCGTGATTGCCGTGGCTCAGTTGTTAGTGCGTTGCTCTGCTGTGCGAACGGTGTGGATTCATACCCCAACCATGTCCACCGAAGATTTTTCGCGGCACCACCTCTCGTCGGGGAATGTCAAACCTCCAGGAATACAATTTGTCATGAAAAATCTTCTCAATTCACCGTTCGAAGTGGAAATTAAATTGTAGGTCCTTTTCATTCGTTTGAAAAATGTAACACGCACAACATGAATGATTGCGAAAAGCCAGGCCTTGGCTCATCCCGAGCTGTCGCACCAGCTACTATTTTTTTTATAGAGTACCTTGCCCACGTCTTTAGTCTCGCCAAAAACCAGGCATCGTACATCAGGTTCCCAAGAATCGTGGTATCAAAATGGCGCCAAAAGCGCCTGATCACCCCATTCTACCTTCCTATCTAATCGGCAGGTGAAATCCAGCAATTCAGCAAAGCTGTCTTGAAAAATCTGAAGAGCATTTCTAAGAACTCAAAGTAGTCTACCTTCCTAAAAGCGATGAAATAACACACACTAAAGACCGAAAGCAACTAATAAGTCTACATATCTCAACAACCTCACAAGGGTGCAGATGCTTAGGACTAACAGGAGCTATACCCTCAAATAGGGTCAGAAATTATGTTGAATCTACGCCCAGTAGACCACTACGTAAAGAGCACAGCTGCAAAAGTAGCACTCAGGCTGAGAGCGTTTGGCTTCCCGAGGCACAGCTCTTACGGATACGGGTGTGTACTTCACCTATACGAATATGTTGATCTTAACAGGAAAACGGAGTATTTCACACCATATTTAGAGTCTGTTGAAAACTACTCCACTCTTATCCCCAGCAGACAAAATTAAGAAGCCAATGCCATAAAGGGAGAACGAGCAAACCAAATCTACACTGGTTATTCTAAGATGGAGGTCGGTACTGAAGCAGGGGTGTAGAGTGGTTCATTAAATATAAACGATTCATACAGAAAGCTTTCTATCGGTCTACTAAAACGTAACATAGACCAAAAGAGAAAACTAACCAATACCTCTTGGTCCGCCAGAGGCGACTGCATTATATCCTGCACAAGGACTGGACAGTAAATTATACTAGAAAGCCAATATTATTGAACTGCAGAGCTATACTGCTGCTAAGAAGCCATTGATAAGAAGTGGGGACTGCAACCTCGTACCACGCGTTTTCAGACCAACGTGTGATCGTCTAGTGGATAGCTTTAGGCAGAGCCTTACACCGTAATCTATTGGGGAAAGCACAAAAATCAGCATATATATGCATTAGCGGAGCACTAAGAGGCACTTGTCGTCCTCCTGCATCTACTTCCTTTAGATATTTTTGGCAAACAGTCTGATAGCTGCTCCAGCCTCTTCCAAATGGTCAAATAACCACTCCTCGATCTTAGATTCTCTAACATTCATTCCGGAAAACACCGACTACACACCGTCCAAGTTGAATTTCAACCTCAACTTCCGGACTTCCTTGGGAGAGTGGTGACGCCAGAGGCGACCATTCTGAACCTACGGTTCAGGGACATCACCTGCTTTACCGATAGCCTGGCTGATATAAAATCTCTGCAATCAGTAACATGTGTAACATGAGCTGCTTCCGATTGTCGCTCATCTCTCATGGAGATGTCAGAACATTTTAACATTCACCCATCAGCATAGGTACCCGGTCATAGGGACATTCCAGGGAACTGTAAGGCCAATGAATTCGCCAAACGTGGTACTATGAACATCCGCCGGAACTGAGGAGTGTGGGTATTCAACTCTTAGAGTACGACAGGATCAGCAAGACAAACCAAAGATGGGGATATGGTACCTCCAGGGAGTTCCGGCCTAATATCTCACTCGATCTAAAATTTTTATTTTGCTCAAATTGTCGCTCATTATCACCGTCGTTGGTGTTCTTTCTGACCACTGTCCCATTGGCCTTCATGCCAAAAGGATGGGCCTTTTCTTAAACGACTTCTTCAGGAGCTGTAGGAACAAAAAAGAGGAAGAAATGATCCTCCATTTCCTCTGCATTTGTCCTGCCCTATCCCAACGAAGGAGGCTCTATCTAGAAGCCTATCACTTCAAGAACTTGGACAAAATATCGTATACTGACGTCAAAATTATCCTTAGCTTAATCAAGAGCTCCAATTGGTTTTAATAAAGTGAGTGGCGTTTTCCAGGGTATAGATCCAAGTGGTATCACAAAGGGCCTTACTGGCCTACGTGTGACAGCCACCCTACCTACCTACCTATATCCTGCAGACTATGGCAGACAATCGACCAGAGCAAAACAAAATGTGTCCTGGTTATGAACAAAAGAGGAACTCCCATCCTAATGGGTGTACTGACGGGACATTGCGCCACAGACACAGTGGCCATAGAACTCGGCATTAACCCCCCGGACTTACTCTGTGAGTGTCCAAATCTCCAAAACCGCCGACTCCGACACATGGGAAACAGGCTGTTTGGAGAACTAAGAACAAACTCCATTTTATTAAAAGTTCTGGTTGGTTTTGCGATAGACCAGCCATCTATCTGTTGAAACAAGAACCACAATACAAAGGCGAACACATTGAAGCAGTAGGCTCCCAGTCATTGACTAGGTACTTCCCCCATAATCTAGCCTAACTCAATCTAAAGACCGGATAACATGAGATATGCTTTCGCCACATAAACCCAATTAATTTTTGGCAAGTCTACTTTATGACTTACACACTCATTCCCCAAGAGCCACGTAAAACTTAGCCTTCGATAAATCTCCAACTTGTGACACTTCAAAAGAACACCACTTACTTTTAACACACTTTGGTGGCTCGGTGTTCCATTCATCCGTGTCCAGATCGCATAAAATTTCCGTTTCACCCTCCAAAACATAGCCACTGTGGCAGGCATAGATCGCTCTCACAACATCGTCCTCATCCTCAATGCGAACAGTTGCAAAATTCACCGTAGGTGGCACCTCACAATCCTCATACCGCGCTAGTGCTCCTGCAAGACACATAAAACAAAATATTAACAAAATATAAAACAACAATAAATTATATCGCAAACTAATAGCTTTCCCATGTCGCTGAGGTTTCGTAAAAAGAAAAGAAAACTCAGTAGGTGGCCGTAAGACATTTATGTGTTAGTTCACCCAAAAGTGTTAAAAGTCGTAAATGAATTTTAGAATAAAAAAAAAAAAACAAAAAACCATTTAACGATGCCTTGCGTTAGATTTTAATAAGAATTTAATTAATTTTCTTTTATTTTCGTTGGAAAGATGTGATATTTAATATTGTCAAGCATCAAAACGTTTTTCAACGTCAAAGTGCGAGTTAGACAGTCAAATGTTAAATCCACACAAACACCTTCCGGAATGGGACACTGCTGCTCTCGCTGGTGGTTTGTTTAACCAATTTATCTCTGAAGAACAAACGTTCTGACACATGTTGCTAGATAAATGGAAATCGTTGTTTTAGGGTTGAAAACTCAAAGAAAACTCTCCACCCACATGGATGTCTTTATTTGTCATCTGACAACAGTGTGAGCGTGTTAAGAAAAAGTTCGACCTTTAGAACTTTACAAATCAAACAGGAAGTGAGGAAAGACAAGAACAGATGAAAGGAGGAACAGAACTGGAACAGAAAAATGTTTGCATTCATAAAACGGATTGGCGGTGGATTATGGAAAAGATTACCCACCGTTGAAAGGGGCTATTGATGCGGATTGTAGCTGAGACTTTGTGTTGTAGGCGGCCGTGGATGCGGTGACATCTCATGAGAACAAACTTGACAAATTGGATTCACAACAATCATAGATGAAAACGACATTTTGAGCTATGTATTTCCGGGCGGTAACGCTTCAGAGACTAAAACGAGTCGAGTACATCCCACGAGTTGCGAGTACCCGTTCGGAAAAACTGAGTACGAACGAACAGAAGGCGTGTTTTTTGGTAAATCTATATAGGCTAAGAAAAGTGTGCGCAAAAAAACACCTATTGAGGCTAAGGAATTTTATCATCGCTGTTTGGCACCACTTTGTGTAATGACATTTGTTACGCTTCAGCTTTTAATTTTTTCCTTTTCTTTATTTAGAAAAATTGATCGTGCAGATTTAAAACAATGCAACAAAATAATACTAAATCTTATTTGTTTAATTTTAACCTTTTTTTAGAAGTAAAGCGCCTCTTCGGCAATTTTTTTCTTATAAATGACGGCTGTAATGGCATTTTTAACATTTCGATGACGTTTTTCGATAACAATTGGAAAAAATTAGTTTGGTAGCACAGTTTTTATCGCGGCTAAGGAATTAAGGCTGGATAGTTATCCAGATTTCGTAATTCTATACAGGCTTAGTTGTTAGTGTAATTAACATGGAAAATATTTTCTTAGCCTATATAGAATTACCAAAAAAACACGCCTAGAGTACACGCACTACTCATGAGTACCATTCGAGAGTTGCATGAATCGCGAGTCATAGGACAAAGCGAACGAGTACGAACGAATAATACAAAAAATGTTGAACTGTGCGAACATATTCGTTTCAATCTCTGTAACCCATCGCCACTTCCTCGAAGTAACCCCTGGATAGCCGTAAGGTAAACTAACGATAAGCGTTGGACTCATGTGGCCCACTAATCATGCCACCTGAACAAAAAGTTAGAACCGGTTAAAGACCAATCCACATGGTTTGCCGGCGTCACTTGTAAGCCACAAGCTTCGGATCGAAGACCTAATTTAATATCGTTGACGACACCAGTAGACACGTAAAAGACAATTTAAGGATCTGCATGCAGCGAGCGAACTTGTAGAGATCATTAAAGGCTACAATCGCTTTTCAGGAACAGCTTTAGAATAGACTGCTTGTCCGTAAAACAAAAGCGTACAACGCCTACTATGTTGTTGCTACCAAGAGCTAAAACCTGCTGTCAGAGTTAAATTCAGCCGAACAGTCTTAAACTTCCGAGCGAATGATGGCAATCTGAATCAAAATTCGATTTCACTTCTCTCCAAAACATACGAAGAGTCCTTGGAGATGTCAACTTCAAGGACAGTATGACCATCGGCATAATAGCCGATACGACAGGACCTCTGCAAATTGATTAAGACTCATCAACTACACCGAACATGTTTGTGTGCAGCACAAAACTCCCACCTTTCCACACCCACAAGGCAGCTTGGAAGTCACCTGATATAACAATCGCCAACCAATTTTCTGCGATCGACGGAAGACCCTACTCCACTCCAGTGTATTAGATGTTCGAACGTTTCAGGTCCAAACATCAACTCAAACCATAACTTTGTTGTAACAAAAGGTATTGATGCAAATATCCTGTAACGTCGAAGCCAAACCCACCACTGTGAGAAAGTTCAAAGTTGAAAGGCTGCAAGGCTGCAATAGTAAGAGCCTTTGCTCATCTTGTTTCCCTAGAGCTCTCGAAGAAGTCTTCCAGCAGCAACAAGTGCTGTAGACCAGTGGCAGCACAACCAGCAAGCCATCGGAAATGCCGTGACTGATCTGCTTGGAATTACCCCTTCATTTGCAAAAGGCACCCAAAATATCTGCCTATAAGGAGGCGAAGAAACAAAAAAAAACGTACTTAGACGAAAGGAAGAAGGGCGTAAGGTCGAAGATATGCAGAGATGTCACCGCTAAAAAGAGGTCCCACGTTTTTAAAAGAGAAAAGAGGGCACTCCGAGGTACCGCTACCCAAACCGGAGCCTGCAAGCACAAAAACGGGAATACCAAAGTGAACAAGTAGTTGGTGTTAAATATATGGAAAGACAATTTCTACGGACTGTTAAACAGCAACGTAAGGCAATATCCCACTGTCAGCCAGTGTAATAGTCTCAACCTGGAGGATGATAACAAAAGGGTACATTCAGCGAACTGAAACAGTCAGAAACAGTCATAACATAGCTTAAATCATACAAGGCCGCAAGTCCAGATTTCCTAGAAGCTGCGCTGTTCAAGGCTTCAGGAGATGATTTGGTAGAGAACATGCTTCAACTCAACTCTAAGATATGGTCCGACGAAAGCATGCTGGGGAACCTTAGCTCCGACAGACTCACAAGAAAAGAGAACGCCTTATCTGCACCAATTACAGAAGCATAGGTCTTCTAAACATCGCACTTATACGATTCTGATTAAATGGTAAAACGCCTGAAATCTGAAATCTTGAAAAATAAACGATCGGCCGAATCTTGAAGGAGATCCAAGAGTTGCACATCGATAACTGCGGAAAGATAGGTGCCCAACGAAAAGCTTAGGAATCCACGCCTGAGGGACATCGCAGAAGAAAACTACCTGATGCTGGATGGCCTTTGCAAGTAGTGCCCAAGGCTGACTCTAACCAAATCTGCATATGCAACTGAAAACAGCTCACTAAGAATCGATAACATCGGATATGAAGGCGACATACCAGTTCTTTGGTGATTGCATTCACTAAATTGAACTGTCATTCCAACCAACAATACTGATCCCCAAATTACCTTGACCAAATTCATGAAAACCTCATGCACACCAGTTAGTCTGGACACTGCCATTGAAATCAAATATTACCTGAGTTTCGAACCACTTCACCTCACTCGTGCTGTGTAAATCACATCATGAGGGTATTCATAACCTCTTTAAGGCGAGTGGATTAAAAAAAAAATCAGTGGCGTCTTAAGAGCACCTAAATTCAGGTCATCCACCTGGCACATAGTTTAAATAGACCATCAATGCACTATAAGACCTACACAGCCATTCACCCGAAAATAGATGAAAAAAGGAAGTGACGCTCTAAGGTCAAAATGCAGCGTATTCCCTCTAAGTTCTTTGCCGTTCATCCCATACCAATAAATTAACACAAAATATCTCTTCCTTTGGTATTTCAAGAAACGTTTTCATTAAAACCTAATTATTCGTCAAGCGAAACGCCCACCACCTCTTAAAGTTAAACAACATCCCTGTCGTCGAAGCGTTCCAAAGCGAAAGCATACGAGTCGGAGTATACCTGTGTCGAAAACGCACAATTTATCTGGATTTTGTGACAAAAAATTGTCTTCGACTTCGAAGAACATCTTTATCGGTGGAAATTATTATTTAAAGCGAATGGGGCACTTAATTCCAAATGATGTTTTGTGATTTATTTTATTTTATTTTCTCAGAATATTTACAGTTAAATTTAGAATTTATTTTACAATGAGTAGGTGGATGTTCCAGTGGGAAAAATGTGAAACAAATTTAAAAGAGTTGGCGTCTTGATGGCCGTGTGTTGGGAAAGGTGTTCTTCAGTCTATTTTGGGCGAATGTTTCAAGAATTGGTAATTGTCAATGGAAGCTGAAAACACCGAAACGATTAAGTTAAGTTGGCTTCACAACTAAGTTGTTTCATGCTTGCGAAAATTGGTTTGAACCAAGACTAGAAGTAGAAGTGAGGAACGATTGCTGATCGCAGGACCAGGAAGACGAAGTGCTGGGAGAAAATAGAGCAAGGTAAAGCACAACTAGAATAAGTGCAAAGAATGAAATCGTGGTTCAATCTGGCTCGGTTACATCGAGTAAATGGAAACAAAGTCAAAAGAATTTCTGAATCTGCAGGTTCGAGATGACAAGAAAGGCCGAGCCACTACGGATTCCAGAGCGCTTATTCTGAAGAAGTGGAAGCAGCGTGCTGGCGATCGCTGAGGATGGAAGGCTATTTTGTCTCTGGCAGAGATGCGTATGACAAAGTATACGTTAGGTTATGATAGCATAACAAATCGATAAATATGCATATGCCTACTAGGGCTTAGAAGGAGTTTTCGTCTAATTGTAGGATTTTTTCGGTTCTACTCTTGCACGAGCTAAACGCATTCATCTGATGTTGGTTGCCTCGTATATTTCAATGTCCACTTCTTACTAAGTGTTGAAGTTGGGATTTCAACCAATTTGTCAGCTTATTCTGGGTCAAGTGCTGAGCCTTGCCTTGCTAGTTCATCAGGCTTCTCACTTCCCGGTAGATCTTTGTCACCAAATACCCAGGAGAGCCATTATGCTGCAAGCTCAAGGGGTTGTGAACACATTTAATAAGATGGTGCAAGTATGGTGAAGTGGTTCGAAACTCAGGTAATATTAGGTCTGTTCGTGTACCCTCCTAAAACGTCGAATCTTTACGAAAAATTACGAATTTTTATGAAATCCCGTTCGAGTACGCATAAATTTCGGAGTTTTTCGTAAAAGATAACACTCACGAGAGAGTAAGAAATTTCCCAATGCTACGAATTTAAGTGCAAGAAATTTCTTTGGGCTGATTTATGAAATCTGTCAAATCTGTAAAATCTACCAAACGTCATTTTATAATTGTCAGATATTGAAGAATTCTGGAAAACCCAGCTATAATGGGAAGATCCAATGAATAAAAGTTAGTCCACACTTTTTTAAACTTTCCAAATGTGAACCAGAAAATTCTTTCCTGTATAGTTTTCTTACATTTGACAGTTGAAGTTTGACGTTTAAAATCGGGCAACTTTTCTTGTTCAACGCGTTCGTTTACATTTTCATAAAATTACCCCTCTCTTTAAAATTGGACAATCTTCGAATTTTGGTGCAGAAAGTACCCGAACCCTATTATGTTTCAATCGTCCCCAAGACCAATTATTTTTTGGTCCTTGTTTCCATTGCTTATACTCCATAAAATTTCTTTCCAACCTCCGGTGAATTCTTAAAGTCATGGCCATTAATGGAGTTGGCAACAGCATTGCCAGCTGATCAACTCTATTTACTTCCTAAGAAATGAATGCTTCTTGACATCAAGTATTGAACCTGAAACCTTTGGATTGAGAAGCGATGACACCATGGCCATCCTTCTCTTCACTCTTCGAGACGACAATATTTAAAGGTGGGCATCCACGATCACTCACGAATGACATTCCTGGCGTGTGTTTTTTTTTATTTTTGCTTGTCTTCCGCCTCACCATTCACTAACATTCATGAATGGCATTCCTCACTTAAGCTTCAATATCACAGACAAGAGGTTCTTAGTCTAATACCATTTGCTTAATAAATGAGTGAAGTCCTAGCGTTTACGTCCATGCACGTTAACAGTCAAAGATTAAGTGATAACTAAAGAATGACACTCATCCAGCGCTGCCACTTGACACCTAGCATATTATAGTAAATCCCAAAAAAAAAAAACTAGTAGATTCAATCAAAAAGTAGCAGATCAGTTTTGTAATTGATTTATTTTTTTAAATTTCTACGAAAAAATTGTATAAAAAAAACAATAAAATAGAAGTAATAAATAATAAACAAAAATAAATAAATAAGTCTTCGTGAAATTCTCCATGAATAAACAAAATACAACAATCAATGAACACAAATAAATAAATGCATAGTTCAACTGTTGGTTCAAAGACCACAGAGCCTTTCAAAAGCTCTTTGTAAAGGAAAATGTTCGAAACCATCTATGAACAAGAACTTGAATTGAAATTCAACATTTAATGGAATTAAAGTTTGAAGATGAGGTCAAAAGCTAGTAGATTTTTGGAGGAAGTTAGTAGATGGTAAAAAGACTTAAGAGCTAGTAGATCTGGTAGCTTTGTAGTAGAAGTGGCAGCGCTGCTCATCGCCATCCACTATCACGCATGAGTGTGAAACTCAAAAATTTTTGAATTCCTTCACGCATGAATGCGCACTCTTGCACGCAACTCCATCTACCGGCATTCATGAGTGCTGTTGAAGTCATTCATTCGCGCTGGTTCCACTGCTGATGCACGCCAGCCTTAATCGACGTAAAATTGGTGACTTTGCTTGTAAATTTTTGTATTGCAAACGCAGTATATACATATGTAGCCACAGGGTAATTTTAGGACTAAGTCTCATGGTTTCTTGAATATCGCGCTTCGCGTGTATAATACTATTTTCAATTCTTTCTTCAGTATCAAGTCCGCAGGTTAGTTTTCGAACTGGTAATAAACCTAATAAATAGCAGACGCGACAGCTCGGGATGAACCATGGCCTAGCTTCTCGCAACCATTCATGTTGTTCGTGTTACATTTTTCCCATCAATGGAAGGGACCTACAGTTTATTGCCGACTCCGAATCTCTTTCATAACTAATTATATCCCAGAGGCTTGTCATTCCCCGACGAGAGGTAGTGCCGCAAAAAATATTCGGTGGACATGACTGGGGCTTGAGCCCACACCAGTTGCACAGCAGTCGAACGCAATAAACGCTGAGCCACAGCGACCACTAGTAATAGACTCAAGTACTTACAACTTTGAGGGGGTTACCTTCAATCTTTGAAAGTCTAAATTACGGCAGCTTCTTTTTTGATAAAAATTACTAGCTCAGCTCTGTATAGATTGACCGCTAATCCACACTGGCTGGCCCAGGTGTTTAGTACCATCAAAGTGACCCAAATTTAATCAAAAGGGGCAGGGCAACGAGGGAAAACCTAAGGTGTGAAGGCAAGGTAATACAGATAGCTAAGGATCGAACTACTAAGTCCCCCTCTGACAGTGGCCCCTTGGAAATGATGAAAATGATTAAGAAAAAAGCGAATGCACTGAATGTGGGTCAAAGGCTCATTCATCAAGATTTTCAGTGTAAATGTTAAAAATATTTTCAAGCCTTGAACATGCAAAAGTTATAGTGCAAAGTCGGTCAATAGACTGTTTGAAGAACTTGTGTTTGCATTTAAGGAAAATAATAAATTACAATTAGTTTAAGAAACTTACCACTTAGCAACGATAGTGCAATAATCCAAAAAACTCGATGTGTCATTGTATCCTTATTTAAAAAAAAAACGAATTCGAGAAAAGAATATAATTTTAAAGAAACACCCACAAAAACATATTTAAAACTAACTAATTAAAAAAATATAAGTATGTATGCTTTCGGATTTGCAAAAAAAAAAAAAAGTTCCGCGTTAATAAAAAGAAAATAGAATTTATGATCGACCGCTATATGTATGGATTTTTTTTTAAATTTGCTAATTATGTGTATTAAAAATAGCACGGATCACTTGTTGAAACGGAAAAATAAAGAGACTCCATCACCAAAATTGTGTCACAGTTTATCCGCCTTGTTTTCGTTAAGAAATCTACAAATTTCACTTAGCGGTTAATAAATCTTAAATCTTGGCCAATCACGTCAACCTAAATATGTCTTTTTTAAGTTTTAAAGGGAAAAGAGAAAGCTACCTGGACTTATCCATCCAACGGACAGTTCAAGACTAGATACATTTCCATTTGAAAATATTCACTAGTCTTCCCAGGAAATTGTCTCCAAAAAGATCTCTTCAAAAAAAGAAAAATCTGTGCAAAGAAAATGGGAGAAAAAAAAATACAAACTAGACCGACACATCTGAGCGATAAGGAGCGCATAGGGAGGAAGGCGACATAAAGACACACAAATAGGTGCCTAACCTATACGCGACACCGCCAAGGCGTAAGATGCTAGATCCCCGAGGAGTGATGTAGTTTTTATAACAGAAGTTCACCACACAATCACCGATCTATGTTGGTCTGACGACAATCAGCAGCATCATGATCATGGTGCGGATGAAAGAAGCGTTTCATTATATTCTGATTATTTTTTTTTTTCATTTTTCGTTTTTACTTAATGTCCGCCTCCGCCGGGATGTACCACGTCTTTCTCGTGAGAATCAAGAGAGGAGAACACATAGGACACAGAAACAAAAAAAAAAAGTGTAAATATAGATTGAAAGAGGTTTTCCACATTTTTCCTCGTTTCTGTTGCGCCCCTGAGTGTGTTACACTTGGACCATGGACATAAGGGATTCTTTATCGCGGTGATTCATACCCGACATAAAGTGATTTTTTTTATCGCCGAACAGTGTCAGCTCCCTGTTGGATTGGAGGTGAACTGTGAAAGCTTGGCACACGTACATACGACACTCGGGCTCGGATAATCTTTCCTGCTGACGAATTATGATGGAAAATATCGAAAGGGGTAGAGACATTGTTGTCACAAATTGAGCAGTGTTCACCGTTGGGCAATGCAGCGAATAAATTTCCCAGCGAACATTCAAATGAATTTGAATTTTTATTTATTGCAATAAAGGCTGCGATGTAGAACCCAAAGAATTTCGGAGATTCCGTTCTAAGCGATTGGGGTTGAACTCGAATTTTGACAATATTAAGTGTGTGTAATAAAATATTCAAAAATATTGCACATAAATAAGAAAGCTATGTGTAGCAGTGACAGGCTGAGCATTATCGATGTAGTTTAAGAGCTCATCGTATAGATATAGACGTTAATTGGACCAGCAGTTGACCTGTTGTGGTTTACGACAGCAGGAAGTTCCAAGGCAGACCACGCAGACCACAAATTCAGACATGTTATAGGTATGTTACTCATTAATCTATAAAGGCCCCAACCAGCAAGTGTCTCCAGCCAGCCTGGGGCCGAATTACCGCGATCGATAACGAGTGAGTGAGTGACACTCGTGATCGAATGATCGATCAAATTCATTGGGAGCGGTAATGCCAAATCCTTATATTTCGATAACGAGTTACTCGTTAACGAGTTTGGTAATTCGGCCCCTGATCTTTAAGTAGGTGCTTGCGCACCCCATCTCAATCCATGCGTCTTAAGTGTTAAGTGCGTTAGGAACGCACCGAATAATACGCTATTATCTGTCATCCTAGATATATTCCACTAGAATTAAATTGCGTTAGTGCCTGTCCACATCGGTGCAGGAATGAAAAACTGCTGAAGAGAGACAGGACGATTTTCATTGAGTGGGAAAGAGAAGCGTTGATTGGACCAAAAATGCAGCGAAAATCCATTCCAAACATAATTTTCGGCGTGGGCATGAATGTTCCTTTCTCATTGCGTTTCGTTTTTGACAGAAGTCTTCATTTGGTGGCTGTGCGTCGAGTATTGCACAACTCCATTGGCTACCTGCTTGCGGCAAATTTATGGAGAAAAATTCCCCCGTACGAACCTTCTATTTCGACGACTTGTTGTGCTTCGAATTTCAGCATTCCCCTTTTGTCAAATTGCTTTCATTCCAATGAAGCCTTTTTCTGTGTGTAGCCACGGCGTTCATGAGAACCACTTTCATTCCTGCACCAATGTGGACAGGCACTTAGAATGCATGGAATGTCTACAACATAAATGTCAAAGCACAATGACATTTGACGCCATTTGCAAACATTATGGCATATTCACATTATAACATTACTTTTGCCCCACCCTGTATTTGTACTCTACTGACTAGGTGCGTACAGTTTGTCGTTATACACGGTTTTGCAATAAGAGCGCTATAAAAGTTTTTTTAAATAAAACAAAAACGGTTTTGGATATCAATGAAATTCTTTATTCCTGTGAAAGTACGTTCGATGCCATTATGTATGGAACTCGATTTCTTTTGCATGGCCACCACGGGCACGCTTGCAGAAGTCCAGACGCTGAACCCAATTTTCGACGGTTTTCAAGCATAAATCGGCCGATACTGCTGCAATTTCACGTTCGATATTCGTACGAAGTTCATCAATCGTCGCTGGCTTGTTGGCATAGACCATAAACTTGACGTAGCCCCACAGGAAATAGTCTAACGGCGTCAAATCGCACGACCGAGGCAGCCAAGCGACTGGACCATTTCGTGAGATAACACCTTCTCCAAACTTGGTTTCCAATAAATTGACTGTGACATTCGCTGTGTGGCTTGTGGCGCCGTCCTGTTGGAACCACATGTCCTCCAAGTCCATATCATTCAATTGGGGCCAAAAATATTCGGTTATCATTGAACGGTAGCGATCCCCATTCACAGTAACGTGCCGGTCTTGATCATCACGGAAGAAGTACGGCCCAATGACACCGCCGGCCCATAAACCGCACCAAACCGTAATTTTTTCGGGATGCAATGATGACTCATGGAGTACGTGTAGATTGCTGCCTGACCAATACCGCATATTTTGTTTATTGACGAAGCCATCCAGCCAGAAATGAGCCTCATCGCTGAAGATGATTTTTCGATGAAAATCCGAATCATTTTCAAGTTGTTGCTCAGCCCAATTCACGAACATAAGACGCTTCTGGTGGTCAAGCGGCTTCAGTTCTTGCGTCAATTTAATCTTGTAAGGATGTAGGCCAAGATCTTTTCGCAAAATTCGCCACAACGACGTCACAGAGATGCCCAACGCTTGAGAACGACGTGTGAGAGACACATTTGGGCTTTCTGCAACTGAAGCCTCAGCGGCAGCAATATTCTCGACACTACGGGCACTTCTTTGTCTCACTGGCACGGGAACATTTTGTACTGTGCCTGTGGATTCAAATTTTTCCACTAGACGCTCAATTGTTGATCTGCTAGGACGATTATGACGACCATAAATTGGACGTAGCGCTCTTAACGTTGAGGCCACTGACTCCAAATTTCGGTAGTAAATTTTAATAATTTCGACTCGTTGTTGGCTCGTATATCTTTCCATCATGAAATGGCAAACCTTACTGAAGAGAAATGTCAAAAAACCGCAAGAAAAATATGGCGTCGTTTGCTGTCCCTGTCCCTCTACTTTTGTAGCGTCCCTATTGAAAAACCCTTTATATTCTCCTCAGGAGGATAATCTAAAGGACTTTTCTCTTGTACGAAACCTTTTGAAAATATCTCTCTCCACTCCTGATAAAGTTCAATGCCTTTAAGCCACTGTGCTGGATTGGGATGACTCAAGTCTTGTATAGAGTTGACTGACGTTAACTGGGTGAGTTCTTCACAATTTTTTCAAGAACGATGATAAAGATATCGCGTGACAGTGCATCGCGTTTCTAAAATCCTTTTTCGACATCAAAGGTTTAGTGAGATCATTTAGGAACTCGATGGAGTAGGATATTTTCCATTACCATCCTGCACAGATGGAGGTACTTGTCCCTAAATGGTGCTTGAACTTATGCAGTTCACTGAGCAGTACAACACACTAGCCATTGACCTGTCATCCGCGATCTTATCTTCATCATTATCGTTTCCCAATGGCCCTCTTATCCACTATGAGGGTCAGGGGTTTAAGATACTTAAGTGGGCTGTCCACATCTCCCGATCTTCCGCCATCGACTGTAAATCATCATTGGCTATCACCATACGGGTAGAGGTGAGGTTTCGAACTTGGTCCAGTCATCTCATCCTGGCGACGCCTACCTGATGGCACAGATTCCATGGCACGTCTTGGAAACCGAGTTGGGAAAATGCGTTTAACGTGTCCAAACCATCGAAGTATGGACCACACTGTTCGAAGAAGTAGCAGCTAAACATTGAGTGCCTCCCACACGAGTTGCCTCAGCAATACCACGATAAAATCTCATTTCGGCAGCTTGTGTCCGCGATCTTATTCTTTCGGTCCTTACACAAAATGCATGACCATAGGTTGGAAAAAACACAGAATTAAAGTCCGATAACTTAGCTGCGAGGCCAAGTTCAGCCGTCCTGATATCGGATATTACCAAGTTGGCTCAAAATTGCTCCAGCCTGACTAATCCTACAGGATAATTCACTATTACTCTTACCATCACTCGTAAAATAGGACCCCGAGACGGCCATGTGCCAAACCATAGTAGACATAGAATATATATATTTATATTTCTTTTAAAATATTTTTTTCTTTTGTGGACCTGTTTTGGCAAATTCTGTAACTTTTCTTGAGCTGCAGCTATTGTTAGACAGCGAAAAGACGTCATTTTCAATGTCTGTTTTAGCATTACCCATTGCCCTTTGAAAACTTGAGTTAAAGGTATTTAAAACAATACTTTGAGTATTAAATAACTGACAACTAATATTTTAAAATCAACAACTACGAGAAATTTTTCGCAATAAAAGTTAAAAAACTGTTCGCCTTAAATATCCTAAGCAAAATCCGATAAACAAGTTATTCCTTCATTATTTGATAGAGTATATTCTCCTGAAAATAATATTAAGAAAGAACAGCGAAGCCGTATTTATTAGCGATTTTATTGCATCCATGATTCTATGAATTTTCAATCATTTTGTATCCAGTTTTGCTTGCCACTGTATGTATGCATTTATTTTTAAATAAAATATGTACTTCACAGATTAAAAAATAAACAGCATAGTTTTTTTTATTTTTTTGTACCAAAACCAAACAAATTTTCCGGCAACAAAGATATATTAAGGTTCACAGTGTTTCCATTAAAGCCGTACATATATCCAGTATTATGTGAGGGCAGTGGAGCCCTATTATCCTTCTTCCTTTTTAAAAAAAAAAAAAATTAAAAAATTAAAAAAATATAACCGGAACATTGAAAATGTAGTGAAAATCCAGGGCTACGTATTTCCGTTCTTCAAAATTGAGTGTGAATTTCGTACAATGGTAAGTAATGGGGGATTCCCCGCTTCACGTCTTTCCAATTTCATATCAGATATTTTCGTACTCGACGGCTTATCACTGTACTATCTCGTTGTGCAAATGAGCTCATATCTTAAAATAAATTTATCTTACCCTTTGTGGACAGTTCGCCTCCTGGGTCTTTCGTCTTCAGACTCGGATTTGGATTCGGATTCGGAATCAGAGTCGTTATCCGAATTACAGTTTCGATATTTATTTGTAGTTTCCGAAGTCGTGTTTAAATACACCCGCTTAATATTCCGACGAGTACACCTACTGCGACATTGAGGACATGTTCTCGAACTGAAGGTGAATGCGAATCTATCGGTACTTAGTCAATTTTTAAATTAAGCTTCAGTTCTTACCTATCTAGCCAACGAGTGAGGCAACGTTTGTCAAACATATGACCGCACGGTGTTACAAAAACGTCACTGTCGTCTCTAAGCCGACTACAGCAAATCGAACAACTAATTTTCACCATTTTTAATTGCAACAAAGAGGCAGAGATCGTAACGAACTTCAAATCAACTTAACTTTGCCATGAACTGGCTCTAACTAAACAAAATATTAACCATTTCGTAAATTTTGGCGCAGAAAGATTTCAATTTCTTTCTACTGATAAGATAACCACACTTTCTAACAAGCAATTTCTTTTGCAGAACTGCGATCAATGAGGTAATTTGCAGTTTTTAAAATTTTTGGTACTAGCTATGGTTTAATGTCTTAGAGATTTGTTAGGCCAAAAGCAGTGCTCATATCTCATAGGACCGCGGTATCTGTCGGAAAAGATGACGAAAAATGCATAACAACCAACACTACGCCGAAGTCAAAGAAACTGCGTGAAGAGTTTCGAGCCGAAAGAAGAAAGAAGAAGAAAATTGTTTGTATAAAGAAAAAGGCAACTATAGTGTATGGCCGGAACTCTATAGGCAGGTTTCGGCCAATTAGTCAGCCTCATCACCTATTGATAGGGTTTTTCTCTGTGATCAAGAAGAAATTTGTGTCTAATTCTAGTGTGCGTTTGATGAAGGCATCAGAAAATGCTGGTTAGAACATTTATAATTGGTCAGGTAACTTACGAAGAACCTTAGAATTTATATATGAATGTGGACTTCAAATAAGTGAACACGTGCAGTGTCAATAGACCTTTTAACGATTTGACGTTTACCGACAAAATTGTGACTGTATACCAGTTTTCTGCGTGTTTTGAACGATCGAAGTGTGTGGAAGAAAATTTCTTGTACTACGAAATCGTTGTGTTTTTGTAATTTTAAGAAACTTTAAACGTAGATATTAGAAGAATATACGTGAAATACGTATTTACACACAATTTCTGAAAAAATTTATCTAGATTTGACGTAATAGACAGTCAAACCCGCCATAATCAAGTTATTCACATATATTGGTGAATTTCTCCTGAATGAATTATTATTTCACAAAGATTCTTAATCCAACATCTTGCTATAGTAGATTTTAGTAAGTTTCACTAAAAAAATTAATCCGCCGCTTAGTATATCCAGCATAGTGGAACAACTCGCGTCCTGCACGATCGCCATAATTCACAAAACAACACTTTTCTCGGAATTTTTGCTGCAGGCATTTCGGTTTTTTTTTACTAGAAATAACTGTTCATACGTGCTAATAACGAAAATGTTCACAAAACACTAAGTAACAGACTTTAAAAGGGCTAATCAAGCTATTTTAGGACGGTCGGCGCCTTTTCTACATACAAAAATTAAATAAGATGGCCGCTGGCTTCAAGAAAGCATGTGTTTTTCATGCAAATGGCATTATGTAGGTTCTTTATTAATGTTGAGCCCACCTTCCAAAATACCGAATTTAAACTTTTGACTATGAGTATAATCTGGAGTAAGTTTCCTTCCAAAAATTATGCAAAAATTTTTTTCTGAAGAATTCAAATTAATCAGAAAATCTAAGATTGTATGTACATATGTATGTTTGTATTTATTTTTAAATAAAATATGTAATTCACAAATTAAAAAATAAACAGCGTATTTGTGTTATTTTTTTGTACCAAAACCAAACAACCGGCTGATTCCGGCGTGAAAGATATATTAAAGTTCATAGTGTTTTCATTAAAGCCGTACATATATCCAGTATTATGTGCCATTGGGAGTGGAGCCCTCTTATCCTTCTTCCTTTTTAAAAGAAAAAATAAAAATAAAAAAATTAAATAAATATAACCGGAACATTGAAAATGTAGTGAAAATCCAGGGCTACGTATTTCCGTTCTTCAAAATTGAGTGTGAATTTCGTACAATGGTAAGTAATGGGGGATTCCCCGCTTCACGTCTTTCCAATTTCATATCAGATATTTTCGTACTCGACGGCTTATCACTGTACTATCTCGTTGTGCAAATGAGCTCATATCTTAAAATAAATTTATCTTACCCTTTGTGGACAGTTCGCCTCCTGGGTCTTTCGTCTTCAGACTCGGATTTGGATTCGGATTCGGAATCAGAGTCGTTATCCGAATTACAGTTTCGATATTTATTTGTAGTTTCCGAAGTCGTGTTTAAATACACCCGCTTAATATTCCGACGAGTACACCTACTGCGACATTGAGGACATGTTCTCGAACTGAAGGTGAATGCGAATCTATCGGTACTTAGTCAATTTTTAAATTAAGCTTCAGTTCTTACCTATCTAGCCAACGAGTGAGGCAACGTTTGTCAAACATATGACCGCACGGTGTTACAAAAACGTCACTGTCGTCTCTAAGCCGACTACAGCAAATCGAACAACTAATTTTCACCATTTTTAATTGCAACAAAGAGGCAGAGATCGTAACGAACTTCAAATCAACTTAACTTTGCCATGAACTGGCTCTAACTAAACAAAATATTAACCATTTCGTAAATTTTGGCGCAGAAAGATTTCAATTTCTTTCTACTGATAAGATAACCACACTTTCTAACAAGCAATTTCTTTTGCAGAACTGCGATCAATGAGGTAATTTGCAGTTTTTAAAATTTTTGGTACTAGCTATGGTTTAATGTCTTAGAGATTTGTTAGGCCAAAAGCAGTGCTCATATCTCATAGGACCGCGGTATCTGTCGGAAAAGATGACGAAAAATGCATAACAACCAACACTACGCCGAAGTCAAAGAAACTGCGTGAAGAGTTTCGAGCCGAAAGAAGAAAGAAGAAGAAAATTGTTTGTATAAAGAAAAAGGCAACTATAGTGTATGGCCGGAACTCTATAGGCAGGTTTCGGCCAATTAGTCAGCCTCATCACCTATTGATAGGGTTTTTCTCTGTGATCAAGAAGAAATTTGTGTCTAATTCTAGTGTGCGTTTGATGAAGGCATCAGAAAATGCTGGTTAGAACATTTATAATTGGTCAGGTAACTTACGAAGAACCTTAGAATTTATATATGAATGTGGACTTCAAATAAGTGAACACGTGCAGTGTCAATAGACCTTTTAACGATTTGACGTTTACCGACAAAATTGTGACTGTATACCAGTTTTCTGCGTGTTTTGAACGATCGAAGTGTGTGGAAGAAAATTTCTTGTACTACGAAATCGTTGTGTTTTTGTAATTTTAAGAAACTTTAAACGTAGATATTAGAAGAATATACGTGAAATACGTATTTACACACAATTTCTGAAAAAATTTATCTAGATTTGACGTAATAGACAGTCAAACCCGCCATAATCAAGTTATTCACATATATTGGTGAATTTCTCCTGAATGAATTATTATTTCACAAAGATTCTTAATCCAACATCTTGCTATAGTAGATTTTAGTAAGTTTCACTAAAAAAATTAATCCGCCGCTTAGTATATCCAGCATAGTGGAACAACTCGCGTCCTGCACGATCGCCATAATTCACAAAACAACACTTTTCTCGGAATTTTTGCTGCAGGCATTTCGGTTTTTTTTTACTAGAAATAACTGTTCATACGTGCTAATAACGAAAATGTTCACAAAACACTAAGTAACAGACTTTAAAAGGGCTAATCAAGCTATTTTAGGACGGTCGGCGCCTTTTCTACATACAAACATTAAATAAGATGGCCGCTGGCTTCAAGAAAGCATGTGTTTTTCATGCAAATGGCATTATGTAGGTTCTTTATTAATGTTGAGCCCACCTTCCAAAATACCGAATTTAAACTTTTGACTATGAGTATAATCTGGAGTAAGTTTCCTTCCAAAAATTATGCAAAAATTTTTTTCTGAAGAATTCAAATTAATCAGAAAATCTAAGATTGTATGTACATATGTATGTTTGTATTTATTTTTAAATAAAATATGTAATTCACAAATTAAAAAATAAACAGCGTATTTGTGTTATTTTTTTGTACCAAAACCAAACAACCGGCTGATTCCGGCGTGAAAGATATATTAAAGTTCATAGTGTTTTCATTAAAGCCGTACATATATCCAGTATTATGTGCCATTGGGAGTGGAGCCCTCTTATCCTTCTTCCTTTTTAAAAGAAAAAATAAAAATAAAAAAATTAAATAAATATAACCGGAACATTGAAAATGTAGTGAAAATCCAGGGCTACGTATTTCCGTTCTTCAAAATTGAGTGTGAATTTCGTACAATGGTAAGTAATGGGGGATTCCCCGCTTCACGTCTTTCCAATTTCATATCAGATATTTTCGTACTCGACGGCTTATCACTGTACTATCTCGTTGTGCAAATGAGCTCATATCTTAAAATAAATTTATCTTACCCTTTGTGGACAGTTCGCCTCCTGGGTCTTTCGTCTTCAGATTCGGATTTGGATTCGGATTCGGAATCAGAGTCGTTATCCGAATTACAGTTTCGATATTTATTTGTAGTTTCCGAAGTCGTGTTTAAATACACCCGCTTAATATTCCGACGAGTACACCTACTGCGACATTGAGGACATGTTCTCGAACTGAAGGTGAATGCGAATCTATCGGTACTTAGTCAATTTTTAAATTAAGCTTCAGTTCTTACCTATCTAGCCAACGAGTGAGGCAACGTTTGTCAAACATATGACCGCACGGTGTTACATAAACGTCACTGTCGTTTCTAAGCTGATTACAGCAAATCGAACAAATAATGTTTACCATTTTTGCAACAAAGAGGCAGAGATCGTAATGAACTTCAAATCAACTTAACTTTGCCACGAACTGGCTCTAACTAAACAAATTATTAACCATTTCGTAAATTTGGCGCTGAAAGATTTCAATTTCTTTCTACTGATAAGATAACCACACTTTCTAACAAGCAATTTCTTTTGCAGAACTGCGATCAATGAGGTAATTTGCAGTTTTTAAAATTTTTGGTACTAGCTATGGTTTAATGTCTTAGAGATTTGTTAGGCCAAAAGCAGTGCTCATATCTCATAGGACCGTGGTATCTGTCGGAAAAGATGACGAAAAATGCATACCAACCAACACTATGCCGAAGGCAAAGAAACTGCGTGAAGAGTTTCGAGCCGAAAGGAGAAGAAATTTCTGTGTATAATGAAGAAGGCATATGTACAATCCCCCAGCAACTAGCAGCTGGCTGGGTAGAGTATGGCCAGAACTTAAACTAGTGGGGGTCACGGGGACACAGGAACACGGAGTTGTAGATGTATTTAAGCAGCACAACAGTTACTGAATGTCCTCCTCCAAGTCTGACACGAAAAGGATGGTGTCTGTCAAAATGTTTAAAATATGACACTTCCTATGCAGTCCTTTTTTTGTAAGCCAAGCCAGCCTTAGCACACTGCAAGATGTTGAATCTGTTAATCTTTAAGCAGAACGTGAAGAAAAGTATCCAGAGAAGCCTAAAATGGGACACATACCTAGAATTTTAAAGACTGCAAATTACTTCATTGATTGATTAGAGGAAAAGGAGAAAGTTTATCACCTGCACACAAGCGCACACATACACGCAAGTTTGGATATCTTATCAGCAGACAGCAATTGAAGTCATTTTCCAGGGAACATTGGTATTCATTTTATACATACATAGGTACATACATATACAGGGTTTTTCAATAAGAGCGCTACAAAAGTTTTTTTAAATAAAACAAAAAAGGTTTTAGATATTAATGAAATTCTTTATTCCTGTGAAAGTACGTTCAATGCCATTATGTATGGAACTCGATTTCTTTTGCATGGCCACCACGGGCACGCTTGCAGAAGTCCAGACGCCGAACCCAATTTTCGACGGTTTTCAAGCATAAATCGGCCGATACTGCTGCAATTTCACGTTCGATATTCGTACGAAGTTCATCAATCGTCGCTGGCTTGTTGGCATAGACCATAGACTTGACGTAGCCCCACAGGAAATAGTCTTACGGCGGCAAATCGCACGACCGAGGCGGCCAAGCGACTGGACCATTTCGTGAGATAACACGTTCTCCAAACTTGGTTTCCAATAAATTGATTGTGACATTCGCTGTGTGGCTTGTGGCGCCGTCCTGTTGGAACCACATGTCCTCCAAGTCCATATCATCCAATTGGGGCCAAAAATATTCGGTTATCATTGAACGGTAGCGATTCCCATTCATAGTAACGTGCCGGTCTTGATCATCACGGAAGAAGTACGGCCCAATGACGCCGCCGGCCCATACCCCACACCAAACCGTAATTTTTTCGGGATGCAATGATGACTCATGGAGTACGTGTGGATTGCTGCCTGACCAATACCGCATATTTTGTTTATTGACGAAGCCATCCAGCCAGAAATTATGACGACCATAAATTGGACGTAGCGCTCTTGACGTTGAGGCCACTGACTCCGAATTTCGGTAGTAAATTTTAATAATTTCGACTCGTTGTTGGCTCGTATATCTTTCCATCATGAAATGGCAAACCTTACTAAAGAGAAATGTCAAAAACCGCAAGAAAAATATGGCGTCGTTTGCTGTCCCTGTCGCTCTACTTTTGTAGCGTCCCTATTGAAAAACCCTTTACATAAGAAATGGGTCTAATTTTTTTCAGTACGACCTGGTTCGTGGCTAAATAAAGTTTATTTGAAATTCGTTGTGATCGCTGCCTCTTTGTTGACATCAAAAATGTCTGATTCCGATTCAGATTCCGAAAGACGAAAGAAAATGGCCGTCGCAGGAAGGTGAGCAAAATTAATTTTACAAACTGATTTCCACAACGAGATAGTACAGTGATAAGCCGTCGAGTACGAAAATATCTGATATGAAATTGGAAAGACGTGAAGCGGGGAATCCCCTATTACTCACCATTGTACGAAATTCACACTCAATTTTGAAGAGCAGTGAACGGAAAAAATGTAAATTGGAGTATCACTCACCACAATTGTGCAAATCATACTCGTATCTCACTTTGAGTCGTAATCATATCGCGTTGTATTTCATCGTATTTATTGTTGCATTTATCATTAAAATGTGTGAATATGTTGGTAATAGCACGACTTCATAATAACAAGATACGAGCAAGTTCGTATATGCCTCGCAAATACGACTTTGAATAATTGAAATGATTATATTATATTTTATTGTTTATTTTTTTTTTTTTTTAAAAAGGGAGGAGAAGAGCGCTCCACCCCCCAAAGACAAATAATACTACATATACATACGTTGGGCGTAAGCGGGGACAACGTCAACGTTGTCCTATCTCTTTGCCTCAATAATTTTGAAATGAAAAATAAAGGATTTTATTTTTAAACTGTGAATTATATATGTATTTTATTTCCAAATAAATATGCATTTACTCAAAATTTACATCAATGTTTTACAAAAAAAAAAATCTTCCACGGCACCTGCCTGCGGGTGGGAGGAGGTAAGAATTTTTCTCCTAATACTAAAAGACAATACATACATTCTATAGTCAGTGAAACTTATATGGAATGTATCGATTTCGATTGTAAAAAGATAATTCAAATCAGCATCCTCAAACCATTTTTTTTAATGATCTGTCAATGTCAAAATGTCAGTCAAAGTTTACATTTTTATCATGGTGAAGTTCACGAACGAGCAACGTTTGAAAACTATTTTAAATTACTACCAAAATTCTGAGTCGCAACATTAAGAGCGCTTACTCCAATCTGTAACCGTATATGGTCCGGTCGAATGGCCTACACTGCGCAGCGTAGACGGTCTGATACAACAAAATTCAAACGTCGCAATCACACTATGGAATTAATTTTTTACTCTGTTACACTTTGTAGACGATCTGTTACATTTTATTTTTAAGGCAATAAGTATATTTGATTTAGGAAGAGTAACGGTAAACTTTGACATTTTGGTTATTCGACGTTGTGAGAGCTGTGAGAGAATATTTTTTTTTTTAAGTGAAAAATAGAAAATCGCGCAGTGTAGGTTTATGCCAATAAGCCAACAACGTTAGAGGAGCTCAGGAACAATATCGCACGCGAAATTTAGCTTTAAAGAATCAATCGGTGCAAACGTGCTCGCAGTAGTCATATGAACGAGATCGAATTCCATATTTAAATTTAATATGTGTACTACATCTGGAAAACATTGCAGCCCGATATCTCAATTATTCTGTGTTTTATTTAAATACAAAATTGTTATGTTCTTATTGAAAAACCCTATACTTTGATGGAGTGAATTTATTTTCGTGGTGAATATCTGTCACTAAATACCACCTTGATCAAAAAGTTCCCGGAATTTATTCAGAAAATTAAAAATACAAGTTTATTCATCTAAATCTATGTTGTCCCCTTTAAAGTAATCCCCATCGACTGCAATACGCTTGATCGAATCCTCGAAAGATTTTTTATATTCGGTTTTCGGTATGTCCATCAGTGCTTCCTGCGATTTTTCCATTACTTCCTCTCAGCTGCTGAAACGCGTTCCCCGTAATAGTTTTTTAACTCGATTGAACAAAAAGAAGTCACAGGGAGCCAAATCAGCTGAATTCGGTTTCTGTTGGATGGTATTTGTTGCATTACGAATAATGATGGAACTGTGCGACGGTGCGTTATCATGGTGCAAAAATTCACGAGTTTTCTAGTCTCCCAAATAATACTCTTTGTTTACTGTCTGGCAAAAATTCATGATGCACTACACCGTTGTAATCCATGAAAACCGTGAGCATTGCCTTCTTTTTTGACTGAAAACAACGTGGTTTTTTTGGTCTCGGATCATTTAGTGAACGCCATTCACTTGCCTGATGTCTGGATTGCGTGTCGTACTCATAAACCCACGTCTCAACATCCACTTTTTGACCTTTATTTTAAATGAAAAGATATCTTGAGAATGCCTTAATTCAAATGTGTCACCAAGTCTCAGGGAGACTTCAGCACCACAACAGAGACACAAGCGGGTTCATTGTACCCATAAAAAGTATACTCATGAGAGTTAAACCATGTGGTAGTGTTGGCTAATCTGAAAACCACCCAGAAGGGGATAGAAATCTCAGCAGTTTCCTAAAATCAGCGATATCAAGGTCCTCCAACTCATGGAAGAAGCTTCTACCAAGAGTACGCAGTCTTCTGGTATTTTAGCAGCACAACAGTTATTGAATCTGAATGCCCTCATCCAATTCTAACACGAAAAGGATGGACTCTTCCTATGCCGTCTTTTTGTTTTTGTAAGCTAAGCCAGCCTAAGATGTTGAATCTTTTGATCTTTAAGCAGAACGTGGAGAAAAGTTTTCAGTGCAGCCGTAGGGGTTGTGCGGAGGACACCTGTAATAGCTACACAGGCTGATGTTTGCCCCGCAGCTAGTTTCCCTGATGTTGGCATTGTTTCTTCTGTTTATGGCTTTTCCCCAGAAAAGTGATTCATACGTACATTCATATGTATGAATACCATGACCATGGGTATACCAAGGGTACTTGAGTAAAACTGCATTCAGTAGAATTGTCGTATGGGTATATATGGTATGTACATACTTTTGTGTGTGCATAAGTATGTGTTTACCTAGTTTCTAGAATTCTACAAACTGCAAATTTATTGATTGATTAGAGAAAGACTTATCACACACACACACACACGCAAGTGTGGATATCTTATCAGCAGACGGCAATTGAAGTCATTGTTCGCCGTGTACATGCATGCACACACGAAATGGTTCTAATTTTCTTCAGTACGTCCTGATTCGTGGCTAAATAAAGTTGATTGGGAATTCATTGTGATCGCTGCCTCTTTGTTGACATCAAAAATGTCTGATTCCGATTCTGATTCCGAAAGACGAAGGAGAAGGGCCGTCGCAAGAAGGTGAGCAAAATTAATTTTACAAACTGATTTGCACAACGAGATAGTACAGTGATAAGGTGATTTTCGTCGAATGCGAAAACATCAGATATGAAATTGGACTAACGTGAAGCGGGGAATTCCCGATTACCATTGTACAAAATTCACAATAAATAAAACGTAAATTTAATTGTCACTAAGTTTTCCATGTTGCAGATATATTTTTTTAATTCAATTTTTTTTTTTTTTAAAAGGGAAGAAAGGAGAAGGATCCCTCCACCCCCAGTGTCAAATAATACTACATATATGTACGGCGTAAATGGAAACAACGTGAACATTGACTTGAGTTTCATACCTAAACCTGGTGGAAAAAAATAAATGAATAAAGCTGTTCATTTTTTAAACTCTGTATTACATATTTTATTTCAAAATAAATATGCATGTACTTAAAATTAACATCAATCCTAGATGGTAAAATATTTTTTTTTTTTTGCAAAAAAATTTCTTACATATGACGCGATCTTCGTGTTTCCACGACACCTCACTACGGGTGGAAGGAAGTACCTAAGTATTCTCCCCATTATACCAAGTGCCATTACTTCAAATTCGGTATTCCGGCATTAATAAGGAAACTTGGTGATGGGGATGAACAATTAGCGGAGGCCTTCACCGAACTCGAGGAAGGGCGATGGGACGGTTCTTGTAAAGAGTAAATGAAAAATGGTGACATTCGTTAAGACGATTGCCAACGACAAGCGCTTGTTGGGATGCGAATATGCTAGTATATGCTGACTTATGGAAAAAGCCTAGTCTATGTGGACGAGCGCCTCAAAATACATAATAAATCGGATAAGTACCTGCATACAATTTTCGAAAAAGCAACAGGTACCTTCTTATCCAGTTTGAAGAAAAAATCTTCTGAAAAACTTTTATTACTACAAATACGTTTGTAAAATAAGTTTACTTCGCCAAATAGAGCACTTAAGAGTGGCGGTAAATATCCAAGTCT